>JAWWEW010000020.1:15506002-15626468 GCA_035583185.1 Anabacerthia variegaticeps
AGAAGTTCTTCTGCAACAGCGGGTACTAATCTGTTCAACAGAATTCTTGCAAGGATTTTACCAGCAATGGAGAGCAATTGTTATATGATATTAATTTAAGTCTTAGAATACAAAGCAATATGAAAACCCATTTTTTAATTAAAAAGGACCATGGAAATATTTTCCCCTAAAGTGCTACTGACTGACTTTAAGCTACACCTGACCCCTATTAAAAAGAGATATGTGCATTTGTAACCAGTGAGAGCAGCAGGATCAGCAGTATTACACAGGGAGACCTATCTCTGCCCAAAACCAGAGAAGACAAAAAAAAAGTATATGTCTCAGGCAAGGTTTTAAACAGGAAGGCACGATCATATTCTGGGCCATGAAACCCAGAACTCCTGAGCTGAAGGGTAAGTAGAAAGCCCAATGAGAAGCCAAGGGAAAGGTCAGGAAGGCAGGGTGCATGTACAGCAAGCAGGGTTTGCAGAAGGGATCAAAGACAGGCAGCAAAGCCCAGGCAGGCTGGTCAGAGGAGGAATCAGAAGCAAAGCAGAGACTTACAGCTGCAGCCAAGGGACACACTGAACTGCCAAGAGCTACTGGAGGTATTTCCACATCTGACTGCTGGGTGGGGGAAACCACCAAGAGCCCCACAAGCCTGGGCTCAGCTGGGCAGGCTCGCTGGGCTCTGCGCCCCCTGAGCCCTGCTCGAGCCATGGCTGTCCTGCCCCTGGGCACAGCTGCCCTGGCACTGCACACAGATGGCTTGCAGAGGGGTTTTAGCCATTTTTGGGAACACTGTTCCCAGAATAAACATAACTCCGTAAGAGCATGAACAAAACGCTGCAGTGTATCAACAACACAGGGTATTTCTCCCCACATGGAATTTCCCGCTGCTTTTTTCATCTGCTATTTTCTTTTAGAATTACACAAGAGCCACTCTTTCTAGTAATTGTTCTATTGCTTAGAGTCTGCCAGGGAAGATCTGCTAGTGCTCTGCAAAAATTATCCTTAGCTAAAGAAATAAATATGTCAACTGAACCCGTCTCTCTTTCTAATGATTTTATCATTATCCTTCTTTGGATATGGACCTACTTTCTATAAAAGATGATATCCTATACACTAGAACTAATAGTAAATAATCTGATTTTAACTTGCAGATGTGCTTATCACCTAAGAAGATTGACTATTGCCCACATTATTGATTAGAGAAAACATATCAATGCACATCGACCCTACATTGCCAGTGGAACCCCTTAAAACTAATGACTTTCAATTACTCAATGCAGAAGTGGCAGATGTGACAATTGCTTATTCAAATATTGATTCCAAAGATCACATGAGTGATGCTCTTTGAATTTATGGGGCACTAAACTCTGCCTTTCAAATCGCAGATGCACCTTTTGATAACCGATAGGGTTTGTTTGTATTTTAATCTCAGTCAATAATGGGGTGAGTTTCTCTGCTCCGGGTACTGATTGGTAGACACCTCGAAAGGAATCTCTCTAGGAGCTACCCCTAATGGCTGACAACATATTTGTCTACAAGATGAGCAAACTATCAAAGTCTGCAGTGTTGTGCAGCTTCCTTAACAGGCTGATAATTGCTTATTAATTCTAAAAGGTTTGCACAGCATTAAAAAGTCTATAAAATCCACTGATGACAAAAGCCACAGTAGCCTACAACATTTTACTGGGCACTGAAATGGGAGAATTTGGTGGGTATTAACTACAGTTGCAGCCTCCAAGAGTTTACATTTCTGTTCTCATTATCTTTTGCCTGTTTTCTTCAAAGTGTGAAAAGAGGTGTGACTAAATTGATCAAAGCATTGTCTTCTTCTTCTGTTAATTTATACAGATCTTTGCATTTTTATTCTCTCAGATTGTTTTTACCCATTATTGTTGTACCATGTCATATAAAAACATAACATGTCAATAAAAGGAAGAACTGATGTAATAAAATGATGTTATTGAATCAGTCTTGCAGATATTCTAGAGAGATGACTCTGTAACCTTGGGTATAGGTGCATGTACACACAAAAACACACATTCACATACACATTCATATTGTATATAAATGAAAACAATAATATGATGCACTTACTCCCTTGTTTAATCCTTTCCAGGTTTACGGAATAACATGAATAGCTGCTTCATTCTTTATGCTCCAGAAGTTGCCAAACTGCAATTAAACATGATCTAAAGCTCCACACTCACAACCAATATACACTGGGGTTTGGATTCATGGGATTCTGAGCCTGAAATGTCATCAAGAGAATTGACCTGTGTCTGCATGTGTCTCATTAAGGCTGCCCAGATATGTCATTTCCAATTTTTCATGTTGACCCTCCCATCTTCCTTTCTTAACTAAAGTGTTCAGCCATCTCCATCCTGCCAAAAGAATTCTAAGCACACAGTTGATCCTGAGCTCCACTCCTGACCCTTTGTAATGCTTAAAAGAGTAGATGCTGAGGAATACTTCAACACCATAAGGGCTAATCATCCCCTTCATAACCTCCTTTACTGTTTTGCATTAAATGTTCAATACTTTAAGATGACAATGACTGTTGTTAATGAAGGAAATAATGTGGTTTTTTAATGTGTGCATTTTTAAGTATATCTCACTCAAAAAATGTGCAACAACTGGTGGGTATCCTCTAATGAGTTCCAGGATAACACTAAATCAGCACCCCCTGTGTGTGACTGTGTGTTCTGCACAGCTAAATCCATAAACTCTCACTGTGTTCTCGCCCAGCTCGGAGGAGACTGAGGAGATGCAAAGAACTCAAATGTGCCTTATGGACCCACTGCTGCTTGATGCGTTTTCCAGAGAAAGGGGCAGTTCCAGAGCATTCTTGTAAGTGGGAATGTGCATCTTAACCCACAGATAAGTTAGTCCCAAGCACAGGGCAGGAGGAGCAATCTCTTACTGCCATGTGAGGACAAGACCAGAGGGGTGTGTGTCAATACTGACATGTGGTTATTGAACTGGGCTCTACTCAGGATGGCACGAACAGACAAGAAGGGTGATGAGCACTTCAGCCCTGCACCCCCTTACAGTGTGGAGCACACACCTCTTCTTGATCTGGCTGCTGCTCTTTCAAATACTGTGATTTTGGAAGCTGCTTCTGAGGGCTTCTCTGGTAAAGGACATTTCAATTTAATACTGTATTACCTGCAAACTACAATTTGCAGGCCAAATTCTGCTCTCATTTGTCCTTGCAATGTCTGTAGTCCAAGAACAGTGTTACAGATTATGATAATCACCTTTTAAAATAATCAGGTGTAGCCTGCCAGGGCAAGTTCTTAAGGAGCCTTATGGAAAGGGGACATCTTTCCCTGTGAATATCATATAATACCCACATAAAATGTTCTGCCCAAGAAAAGACTAAAAATGCAACAGTGGCTCAGTGAGTCACTTCTGAAGGGGCCCAGAGCTCTCCTCAGCACTCCCACTGCTCAGTGTCACAGCCCCTCACTGCAGACCTCAGCTCCTTTCTGCAGCTGGCTCAGAAGGGACAGATGAACCAGCTGGGGTGGGTTTTCCTGTTGGATTTATGCAGCAGCAGAGGCAATTGTACGCCAAATTCCTGATCCAGTCAGGTGGAAAAGTGCTGGCCAAGATGCTTCAAAGCGTGGATGTGCAAGCGCCATTGCTGTCAATGGGACTGTACACATATTTGCCTCCTAAGCACATGGTTAAGTGCTCTACAAGGCTGACACGAGACTGCTCAGCACCTTTCACTGCTTTCACTCCAGCTGAAATGCAGGCAAAAGGGGAAACATTTTCTTTCACTCTTGTCCTCATGTGTTGTCACAGAAGTGTACTTGGGAAATAAAAACCCTTTAGCTGCCTGTGAGAAAATTCCCTCAGTGCAGCCAGTGCATACCACACTTTTGCTGTAATGTGCATGGGATCTTCTACAAACTTCAGAGTAGGAGGCAAAGGGCAGGAGGAAAAACTACTCCTTCAAAACATGCTGCTGAGGCAGTTCATTGTGCTGCTTTATTCGCATTGGAATAGTCATCACCCCAGTATCTGAGAGCCTAATTATTGTTCCTGAAAAGTAAAGCAAGTGCTAACAACATGAGATTTGTCTGCCAGTTCAAACTTTTGCTGGAGGGCACTCAATGCCTTTATCAGAAACAACTGGGAGTATGGTTTCACATCACATATGGGCCCAGAAGGGCTACTTTATAGATATCTAAAGAAAACCGAAGGCTTTGGTGGTGAACTTTTAAGTCTGAGCATGAAGAGCTCCTTCCCTGCCAGCAAATGCCTCTTCTACAGATAATCAACCATTTCCTCTTCCCCTGTTCAGGAGAGGGGTTGACTTAGAAAGTACAAGGCTTTCAAAAGATACAGCCTACGACTGCCACTGCACCTGCAATGATGCAATGCAGTTCCCTGAATCAAAGTTCAGTGAGGCAGGTAAAGCATCCTCAGTGTCCTGCCTGAAGCAGCTTGGAGCTCAGTGTCAGCTAATTGAGTACCTGGTGCTAAGTGGCTCCCTAGCTGGAGAGCGACTGGGATATGAGCAACTAGTCAGCATTAATTTGGGTATTTTCCACTACACTCCAGTACAGATTTATCCACAATGTGATTTAAACAGGGCAGCTCTAAGCTATAATACCCAGTAGAATTTTAAAATAGGTGTAAACCTTTACTTGCCGAAGTTGACACTTGTGTCTTTTGCCACACTTTGGCTACATCCCTTATTGCTGCTTTGAATCCTTTGGATGGGAGAGAAACTTGTGGTAATGAAGATTTTCAGCTTGGGAGAAGAAGGGAATATCTGTCATTGATAAAGAATTGCATTATTATTTAACTTAAAACTTACATGATTCTGGCCTAGTTTCCTTCTTTTGGACACACTGAGATGCATTACTCGTTAAAGGAGTATTATGAAGACAAACCATTTTTAACCTTCCAACAGGAAGGCTGCAATTCCCTACCAGTTATTCTTTTAGGAACACATCTTCATAACCCTTTCTATGTGCCCTGATTTATCATCAATCCAGCTATATCACAGACCTCTACTTTAATTTTTTTTTTTGGTCCTGTAGGCAATGGCAGACACTATTTCCCCTCAATGTTTTCTTATGCTAATTATAAGTGATATGAAGTTCATGTCACCTAGCTACAGGATAAAATCTCTCAGCAAAAGCCTGTGTGATAAAGCCAAGTATTTCTCCTGGTAAATACAAAGCCAGGTACCAATCTGTAAGAAAGCACAGCTCTGGATACTCATTCCTAGCAATCCTATCAAAGGAAAAAATGCTGAAGAAAATCATCAGCAAAAAATTCTCAGGCCCTGACATTCATTTACAACAACAGCACCTTTAAACTTACAATACTGTAAGAGAATATTGAGTTGGGCATAAACATAATATAAAATTCTATTCCTCCACAGCTCCATTCCTGCCAGCATGGTATAGAGGTGACTGGGCAGTCAAATCTGTTTCCTTATAACATTATGTCAGGTTATATTCCATTTCAAAACGATGTTTAAACATAACATAACTGATTTGCCCTGAACTTCTAATTTGCAGCCCATTGTCCTTGTCCTCCAGAAGCAAAAATGAAAAAACGCTGTCAGCATCCCACTCCTGGATACAACATAATCACATCAGGCAAGTGGAGAACTCAATGACAGTCTGACCCACAACCTGCACTTGCTCAAGACTCGCCTCCTCTTGCCTTCACGGAGCAATAGGGATCAGTCTCACGTGTGCTG
Source organism: Anabacerthia variegaticeps (assembly GCA_035583185.1). Lineage (NCBI taxonomy): Eukaryota > Metazoa > Chordata > Aves > Passeriformes > Furnariidae > Anabacerthia > Anabacerthia variegaticeps. The sequence goes on from JAWWEW010000020.1 coordinate 15,511,722, forward strand.
GAAGAGGAATGTGAACTCATTGGCATCTCCTGCCTGCATGGGTTTATTTCGATGATAAAAATAAATTTCTTTTTGAGCTGTGACCAGCTCAATCTGCACTTAGGATTACATTCTCAGCTGGTGTGTATCCCTGTAGGAACACGGATCATCCCAGCCCTGTCTCCCACTATTTCTGCTCTCGGAGACTCTCCAGGAACTGCTCTGTTCCTGCTCTGGAGGGCCTTGCACAGAGTGCCAGAAAGAGAATGCAAAATCTTGAGAAAGCAAATATCCTTCTAATAAATGATCCCCTTCCACTGCAAATTCCACAAAGGCTTGTTTATCTTTAGAGTTTGTCATCCCAGAACAACATTTCACCTGGCTTCTGTGTCAGAAAATTACTTTGGGGAGGGGCTGTCAACATTTTAGTTTTCCAGCCAGCACAATTTCCCAGCCTCACCTTCTCCCCTGATGGTCACACAGCAAGTGTTTTCATACACAGGGATGATGTTGGGAGTTCCTTCAGCAGCAGCAGTGGGAACTCCAGTGCTGCCTACATGTACTCACTAACAACTGAAGAATCGAGTACCTGACAAAACTAGTGGGGAGCTCCAGTGACACATCCTAAAGGGATACGGGAATTTATAACACCTCACCAACCTCTCCTCTTCCCAAAGGTTACTGTCCCTATGTCCATGGCAGCAGAAGCAAATAGTGACTTTCTAGGGAACTACCTACCAAGATTAGTAACTTGCTACACTGGTCTCGAGCAAAGTGGGTGGTAGATAAGTTATTTTTAGGCACTCTCACTAGCACAGTTGGACAGAGCTTCTCAGGAGCATTTTTGGGTCAGCAAAATCAATTAATCTCCACCAGAACTGGGGCAGGGCATTGAAACCAGCACTTCCAGCTCTTCAAAGAGAACCACTAAATCTTCAACAGCAGCGAACAAGCAATTCTCTCTTTTGTGTTTCAGTGAAAAGACAGCCACCAGTGACAGCCCAACAATGGACTTTGTGCTGTCCCTTTCAGCAGCCACCTCCCCTAATCCCAGGCTGGCCTGTTGGTTCAGCCGTGGCTCCTGAACAGGAGCACCATCCCCTGTGAGGCACGAGCCTTCCTGCCAGCTCTCCTTCAATTCTCCATCACACAGCTGCACTTTTACTCCACATGGAGACTCTCCCTCACACTCACCCGGATTTCTTACTGCTCTGCACACCACGGCAATGCTGAGCAATATTAATGGTATTTATGCAACCTCTGCTGCAGTTCAGTTCCACAGACCATCATGTGTCATTTGATCCTGTAATTTTGCAGATTCTCCAGACTAAATCTGACCTCAACTGGTTTAACACAACCAATTCAGAGCTAAACCAAAGTATTGAACTTGAGGTTGAATGTGTGGTTGAAGGACCGTTTTTCTTTCCCAAACTGAGGCTAGAATTAAACCAGAGATACTCAGTTATAAGGTCATCCTGAATGGTAGAACTGAGATGGAGATTTTCTTTTCCTTCTGATATATCAAATGGAGATGGAAAAATTCCTGAAATGTTTTGGCTTTGGCAGTACATCTAATCTGTCCTCAGATGAGCCTGCATGCATAATTGAAACTATAGCAGCAATACTGCTACTGAGGCTAATATTATACTCGCCTTCAAGATGGTCTGCAATAACAGGAGAGTATGAGTTGAACACAGTGAGTTATCCAAACTGAATTACATACATGTAAACTACCATCAGATGAGAATCTTCACTCACAGATATTTGCTATTACAAACATCACTATTTCTGAATATTTCTAACCCAAACCCACACACTTCTTCTGTCAAGGACTTTCTCCTTGCCTCTCTGTCTGGACAATACTGTGCAAACACAGCAAAAGTTCCTTCAACTTTGGTAACATCAATACATCACCCTTGACTCACTATTTGGTGTGATGTTCATTAAAGTTCATTCCAATTTATTAAAAGGGTCTCTAAATAAAAGAATGTGCAGTTGACTTCAGCCAGGTCTGAATCAGATCCTACAATTTCTGAATTACTTTATAACCCACAGTCTACAAAATCAATAATATCTGGATCAAAACCATCTCTCTTTCAGCTTCATAATTACAGAATAAGATGCTTCACTGTACTGTTATTGTGGATTAAATTGATTCCACATACTTCTAAAGAATGGTATTTTCAGGGCCCCCATCTGTTCCGTTTTCCTTGTCACGTTCTCCTGTCAGCTAAATTGTCAACCTTTCACTCCTTACTCGGGCAACTTCTGAAAATGTGGGCTCATCAATTCCAGTGCATAACCAAGGCAGACGGCCCCTATTGTACCTGCAATGGCCACGACGCACCAGCAGCGGAACAAGGTCGAGAGGAGATTTCAGCAAAGGGAGAGTTCAGATCAAAAAGCAACATACCTCTCCTGATCCATAATCAAATATATTTGTTCATAATCAAGAAATAAAAAATAAAAAGGGACCTCCGAAAGAAAAAGAAAAAAAAGGGGGGAAAAAAATGAGAACTGCATATGTTGATGATGCCCCGGGATATTTTAACTTCCTTGCCAAGATATGCTGGGGTTTGTGAAGCTATTGTGCTTATTCTTGTTGTTCAATAAAAAATAATTAGTTGCCATGGTAACTGCCACATCATGTCATGCTTATGTTGTTTCTGGGATAAAGAGCACCTTCTTAAAAAAAGAGTCATCACTTTGTGGTTAAATGCTTTTGCTTTTTGTCATATCTATGAGAAACAGTTTCACTCTATTTTAAATTTCCTGTATGAAGATGACACCATATGGTCAGACAATGTTCTTTGCCCCTTCCATAGTGGAATAAGCCGTTTTTATCTTCATTAGGGAATTAAGCGACAGTTGTAATACCAGAGGATGCAAAATATTTGCCATATTTTTTGATATTTAAGGTGCCGCTTTTTAATGTAATGAAAACAATTAAATAATTGCCTCAATGCACAGCGTGGTAACCCACTTCATAAAATAAGGTGGTATTGAGTGAACTTGTATTAAGGTATATGAAAGGGGAAGTATCAGGTTCTGGAGAAGGCAGTACCAGACTGTGCACGGGTTTATGGCTGCTCTAGAACATGCAAAAGCTTCGTTAGCAGTGCAGGTGAAAATGAGCAAGAAGAGCTGGGAGGTTTGACTGTGGCTGGTCCAGCAACACGGTAAAACACACCATTCCTGCTTGTCCTTCATCTCTCCTTTCTGAGGCCAGGACAGGCTGATGTGCCCCAAGCTCCTCTAGCACCTTGCAAATGCCCCCTGAGGGCGGGCAGCCTGGAGCAAAGCAGGTCATAGCTGGCCTTTCCCAGCAGCCCCCACATTCCTTATCACTTTTCCTTCCCATGAAATCAGTGGCTGTTGTTTAGGAATAGCAGAGTCAAAACAATATCCATTCCCAGAAACCTCCCTCTGTGTGCGACGACCCCACCACCCCACTGTTCCTGCACACTAAGTTACCAAAGTAGATTGTTAGTAAGGCTTTGACTTTACTTTCCATAATTACTTTTTTAAAAACCTCCTAAGAAATAATTAACAAATTTGTTCTTTCAAAGACATTATGACCTAATCCAACCTTGCATTCTGTTATCAACAAACAGGGTAATATTTGTTTATATTTTATCATTCAAAGCCCAGATTTCAAAACAAGTGCTCTATATGCACGCCCTCAGTGGTTTGTGCATACACGTTTGGGATGGCCAGTGACTCAGACATGGCCAGACAAACAGTAGCTGGATGTCACCATGTCTAAGTTGTGCTGGTCATCTTTCAAGATACAATGTGAGCTCACACATTTTGTGAGCTTTACAAACTTCATTTTTTCAATTTGACTAGCAAATGTGTATAAAAAACTAGTTTTCTATAAAAAGAAAATGTGGTATTCTTTGAATTTACCAAATTTTACAAACAGTAAAATGGGAACAGTAAACACAGCAATGGGACCCACAGCAATACTGCCTAAAAGTGATACTCAGCAGACAGGCCACTCCAGATGGGGACAGGGAAGAGAAAACTGGGCAAAATTCTTACAAAGCCAGAACACAATTAATAGCAAGTGTCTTTCCAAACTTGTAATGAATTAATATGTCTTAAATAGCAATAATAACTTGATTCAAGGTGCAGTGGAACACTCCTTACCCATGCAGAAGAAGCTGAGGAACTGAATCTTCATTCCACCACTGCGCTTCACCCCAGTTTCTAGAAGTAACAACAAATATCAAGGGCTCAGCACCTGGGAGGTGAACATAAGCCACAAGCTTATTTGCATGCATACAAAAAGCTACACCAAAATAATGCTATTTGTGTTCTATTTCAGACTTCCCAAATGTCACATTTCCAGCTGCACATGCAATCTTGATTTGTTACCCTGTGCATCCAGCCTGTGCATGGGGCAGCCAGGCTGTCAGAGGCAAAATGTGACCGTGCAGTCTGAGATCACACCACCTCCATGCATGGAAATGCACAGAGCTTCCACAGGCACCAAAATGCTGAAACTCTCCTGACTTCTCTGTGGACTTTACCACCTCACATATATTAATTATTATGCTGAATTTTTAAACACTCAGACTAAAGACAAAATTTGTGGTGTGTACAACTTCTAACATGCTCTCTCTGTTGTTTGTACCCTTGGAGGCTTGGCTTTGTTTTGTTCTGGGGTTGGTTTTCAATGCTAAGATTGCTGGAAGCTGTGGGGATGGTGATGCTTCCCAAAGAAACACTCAAGCTTTTTATACTGGATAATGTTAGGCAAGCTGAGTGTAAGAGCTTGGTCCCACCTCTTTTAAATTACAGGTGGTTTCATATTAATCCACCAAGTAAGACCTGCATATTTCTGGGATGTTGTTCTTGCAGCAAGAAACTCGATTAAACATCTAACAAAAAAAAAAAAAAAAAAGAGAAGATAACCTAAAAAGGAAGAAAAAAGGTTCCCTTACTGTAATTTGAGGGGATGGTTTTCACAAATGTTACTTTGATGCTTTTAAAATGTATTGACAGAATTTACATATTTTTTTGCTGAGATGGTTAAACATTTAATTGAAGTATCAAAATTTTCTTCATGCGATCATGAGAAAGTTTGGAAATTAATACCAAGCAGAAAAAGCTCCCAAAACAAAATGAAAATCTAAAAGAAAGAATTAAGCTATTCTAAATAGCTTGGAATGAAAATAATCTGGAAGCTATAAGAATATTTCTATGTGTCTGTGCTTTTTCAGTCATCAGACTTGAGTTTTTTGTAATAGCCTTACATCCATTTTTTTAAAAAAGGTATTTCAGGTCTTTATAAATGCATGAATTCCCCTTCTACCATGACTTTACAATCCCTATTTTGAACCTATTTGCCATTAATTACAAATCACCCCCAAAGAGAGCAAGCCAAGCCTGTATTTCCCTTTCCACGCTGCACTCTCCCAGCATCCCGTGGAGCTGCGCAGGGTTTGGAGCCTTGCAGGATGCCACTCCATTTTCCCGCACCAGAAAACATGAGTCAGACTGGTTAGCGAGCGCCAGAGTTTGCTGGAGAAGCATTTTTTCGTCGCATGTTGTAAACTGGCAGGCGGGAGGGGGCAGAGTTCCAGCCTGGTTTGTGTTTAGGGATTCATTTAAAGGGTATGAGTAATGGCCAGCATAAATTTGAATTGAAGTCCAAAGCAAAAGTGAAACCTTATTGTTTCACGGGAGGAAAAAAAATAAAAAGGTATATCTAAATTACCCAGCCTGGAAAAGAGGAGCACAGTTTAGAGCTTGTCACAAAGCTGTGATCCAAGCCCACAGCTTGGCCTTTGAGACAGAAGCCAGTGGCTGCCTCTGCAGTGTCCTCAGCAGCAGCGTAAGGACACACATGCCCCATGGCAAGCTCTGTTTATGTCTACATTTTAGAGGCTTATATCTGCTCTGAAACTTATCCTTAACCTAATTAAATTCTTTATGGGTTTCCCTGCTCTTGCTGCCCCTGTACAGAGGTAGATGCAGAGTTTCCTCTGGGAGGGAGGCAGTGGACATGCCCCTCCTGGGCACACACCTTCATGGGGCAGAGGGGCAGGTGCAACTGCACACCAAACCAAGACATGTGAAGGAAGATTAAAAGTCTCACCAATAAGGCAATCAGAAAAAACCCAGGATATGTGATCTTATATCAAGCATCAACAATCACACTGGCAGAGAGACAGTGGTGCAGGACAAGGGATACCTGGGCAGCATTAATTGATTTATTAGTGGGAAAAGATAGTCTTGCAGCTCTAACTCGCAAATTAGAACTCCTCATTTCTAATGCTTTTAAGGGTGTTCTAGATTCCCCATCTAGGAAAAGGGTCACCTATAAGGAACCATAACATTTGTGTTAGCACTTGGGGGCAGCCACCATCACTCAGTGTGGGGCTGAGCAGGCTGCACCCCAAAAATCCCTGATTTCAAATGCAACCTCCTTCCAGCACAGCTCGATGGATGTGGTGCAACAACCTCTGAAGGAATCAGCTCCTGCAGGGCTCCTCTGCTGGGGGTTGTTCCCAACACTGCCCATGGCTGAGTCACCCCCATTCTGGCTTTGCTGGGGTGTGGCAAGAGCCACAGGGAAGGCAAAGAAGATGGCAGTCAAAAAAACCCCTCCCTTCACTTTTGGCTGGAAAGCAAATAATTTTCTACTTCTACTTTCATTTTTCAAATTACACTCATCTAGTTCTTGTGCTGTCTTATTAAATCATATATGAGTAAGTGTTGCCTAAGAATTAAACATTTCTCTGAAAGACCCAATTTAGCTGCTAGCCATGGCACAATGTTTTGAGATAATTTAGTGGTGGGCACAAACAAAGAAAATCATATGGAAACTGTCAAAAATTAAAATAATTTCTAGCCCAAAGCTGTATTTATAGAACAGTGTTTAAGTCTCAAAAAGTGAGATCGGATTACTGGTTCCATGTAGCAAAAGAAAGCAATAACAAAAGCCTTATTTATAAAGGTGTGATGAAAAAGATTAATACAAACCTGAAATCAGTAATCTGAAAGACTACTTTATCATTCTGTGTCTGAGAAGCATCGGGGAAATATTGACTCATTGGTCATTCAGTATTTGAAAACATCACACTTTTCATTACACACAGAGTGAAAGACAGGTCTTTCCATTTCAGCTCCACTGTGACACCATTATCACTGTAAATTACCCCAGCACTGTCTCAAAACCAAGAGAACACAACAAGTTCTAGTCTTCACTGCTGCCTTCAAAAAGAAAGGCCCAGATTTCCAAAGGCACTGTAGAAAAACATGACTTAAACACCTAAATGCTTGAGCAAGTTCTGAATTATGCTCCTGATTCTGCCTGGTTGCTTTGAAAATCTGAAAATAAGTTTTGTACCCAGAATATTTCTGGGCGCTGTCATTCCACTATTTTAACTCCACAATTCAGAGGTTATTGATGAAGTATGGACTACATTACTCTTAATGCATTAGCATTCAATTAGGATTCAGTTTCTGGTTATTCACATTAGAGATATCCTTATCAAAAACACACAGATGGGAGAAGATTTAATAATTATTCTTTTCATACAGAGTCACAGAAAGAAGTCAGGCAAGTATTTCCTTATAAAAATTAATGGAGGTTTGCTAAACTGCTCAATGGTTGAAACTAATTTCTTTTAATCACCAAGCCAATTAAATATTAAGAAGATACATTTCCCATTTATTTCATAAATTTCTGTGCAAGCAGGACTAAAGATTTCCCACACGGCCAAAGTCGAAAGAGAGAATGAATTAAAAGTCAGATTTTTCAGCCTCAACTGAACCCTGTGGTCTCCACTGGAGAGAGATGTTTGCTTTCCAGGCAGCTTCCCATCCCACTTCGTGCTGCTGCAGAGCAAGCCTGGAGGGGAGAGCTAGAGCAAGGCTTGGCTTGGAACAGAACAGCCTGGGCAGGGAGTGGATTGAGAGCACTCTGAGGAGAAGGACTTGGGGGTGTTGGCTCATGGGAAACTCAACAAGACCCAGCACTGTGCACAGACAGCCCAGAAACCACCTGCGTCCTGGGCTGCATCCAAGGCAGGGGGCAGCGGGTCCAGGGAGGGGGTTCTGCCCCTCTGCTCCAGCCATGTGAGACCCCACCTCAGTGGGGAGTGCTGTGTCCAGCCCTGGGGCAGCCAAAGCAAGAAGGAGGTGGACCTGTGGAAGTAAGTCTCACACTTACTTTTTCTTTCAAATTTCTCCTGCACAAACACACAGTTCAGTGGCTCAGGAAGCTTTCTACAATTAAAATCTCTGTGTTTAAAAGCAAGACTCTTCTGTCAGTTACTGTTCATAGGAAACATACTTTGCTTACATATATATACATACCAACACAGTCATTTTACACTTAAACAGCGATGGTTTGTATTCTGACAAAGAAAAGTAGCAGTGTACATCATGTGTGTGTGTAGCCAGTAGGAGACAGCAGGCAAGCAAGGGCTATGAACAGTCCAGCAGACATCATTATGCACAATATACTTCTCATTTCTCAACAGGATGAACAAATTCTGGCACTGTGGTTCTTTATGAATAGCACTTGACCCCCAAGTGGACCGCTCACATCATCTTGAGAAAAGCTTGAAGAGTATGGCCCCTCATGATCCCAAGATGATCCAGGGAATGAAACATTTGAGCACAATAGCTCAGGTCAACATTGCTCTGTGAACAACTTGATTTCTTCAGGAGCAATAAATTTGATGTCAGGCAAAAGAAAACCTGCTGCTCCTGGAAGCACACAATGCTCGTGCTGGGTAACAGCTCTCCCAGCCACTTCAGTGAAGTAATACATCTGAGAACTTGTTTAATGAAGATTTCAGGAAAGATATTGGCAATTCAGGGGCATGCAGTTCTCTCTTTGTGTGACCCCATTTTATCTCATTGCTGCCTCCTAAACTTTGCTGGCTGTGACCATGCTCCTGGCCACAAGCTGTACCTCTGCTGGGCTCTGCCACTGCCTACACTGGTCTAGGCAATTGCACTCCATGAGGCTTCACATGCTGCTCAAAACTGCTGCACTCCCTCCTGCCAGAGACTAAAATTCACACATTAACTTCCTTGTGGGCTCAAGAGCCAAGACAAAAACCCAAGTGGGATGGAAAGCTTTTAACTCACTGCAAAAATGACATTATTTTTCCTCTAGATGTGTCTCTCAGGTGGGTCAGCCACACAAATGTGTCCCAGTGTAGAACTGAAGAGAATGAACCACATGGCCCAACCAGGGCTGAAGAACTGGATGACCCAAAGCCTTTGGTTTGCTCTCCCCCTTCTTCACCACCACTGGAGGCTCACACAAGACCTGCTCACCACCAGCAGCCATTCACTGCTATTAAGTGCTTTCCAGGCTCTGTGCACTGCTTTGCTCCCATGGCAGGGCCCTTGGGACATCACTATCAACTTTAAAACCCACTCAGATTGCAGCCAAAAAGCTTGGGTCTGTGTCCTGCTCCTCTGTAAGGTGTGCCCTCCTCGGGAGGGTTTGCAGCATGGCTGGTGCTGGAAAACACACTGGTGCCATGCCATGGAAATTGGGAATGGTCTTGTAAAACCACTGATGCCATTTTTTGCTTCTGAGGGTTTTTTTCACAGCCACTACATCCCAGAAATAAAAAAAAGATTAAAAAAAAAATTGTGCATATTTCTTCCCCCCAGCACAGGGTGCTTCCCCAGCTTGTTCTGTACACTCAGCTCCAGTCTGCCTGTTTTGTTTTGGTTGTTCTAATTTACATAGTACTTCCTCTCCCTGTGTAGATTTTAAGGTTATATTGGGGTCAAGCTGTATCTTTTGCAAATCAGGATGTAAACAAGTCTGGATAACTCATGTGATACGGCTCTGCCCGCCCCCTTTTCTGTTTGGGTTTTTTTTTTTAGATTTATATTAGCATCAGAAATGATCCAGGATCCTTTTAAAGATCCAATTTCATACTTTCCAGCATCCAGTAAATTGGCTACATAGCAGGGAAATGCCAAGTGCTCTGAAATAACCAGAGCAAAGGATGCTGTGATAAGAAGCCCAGCACCAAAAACTCACCCAAAGAGCAATATCCTGTCAACTAGAATTTGCTACTGTAGTAAAAAGAGCTTGAATTTTATGTTCCAACAGAAACATCTCCATAAAGCACCTTCACACGCCAAAAAGAGAGAAAAAAAGGTTTGATTAGGGATGGAATAGGCTTAGAATAATTCAGGCTGGTGAATCCTTGCCAGCTCCACTCCTCCACACATTCCTGCCTGCATTCTGATCTCATTATGCGCCGGGCGAGAGCAAGAGCTTCACTGGAACAGCTCTCACCCATCTGCATCCTCTTCTTACTTCTCCAACTGAAGGAGAATATATATTTATAACCCCCTTCGAGCTACTGTGTGGACTCAGGGAGCAAAGGCAGTGGCTGGTGGTGTGTGCTGGGCAGGGTGAAGGCACAGGATGGCTTGTTCAGATGATGCACTCCTGTATTTTCCTGTCTATCCTGTTTCATGAAGCCAAGGCTTTGTTTTAGGCAGCTACACGAGCTGCCCTAATGCCTTACAGTTTTGGAATTAAGACCAAAGCTTATGCTCAAACACCAGTTTTTCCTCCCACGGGTATTGAGCGTATCGGGATGTACCAAGCAAGGTCCTCTAAGGATCTGTCCTGAATCCAGGTCAATCCAGTGTTCTCACTAATGACTCAGCTCTTAGGAAGGACAGTGCAGAAAGTGCAGATGCTGGGGGAAGGTTGTGACTGCTTTGAAAGACTCTCTTAGAATTCACTACAGTGTCAATGAATTGAATAAAGAGCCTTAAATCAAGTCAAGACATTCAACAAAGGAAAGTGAAGTAGTAAGAAAAGGAAGGAGAAATCAAACAAACAAATACAGAATGGGAAATGACTGGTTAAATAAGAGCATTGCAAAATGAGTACTGAGAGTCATGGAGGACCCCAGGTGGAACATGACTCAACACTGACACACTGCAATAAAAAAGCAAAGCTCATTTGCTGATGTATTAATACGGCCATGTGTGTCAGGTATCAGAAGCAATTATTCCTTTTCATTAAGCATCAGTGAAACGTTTCTTAAGGTGCAATTTGGAACACTGTATTTTACCAAAAATGTTGAAAAATTGAAGAGGAAAATATCCTCTTATCTGGCAAGGCTGATTTTTTCTCTATTTGGTCTGGAGAAGAGAGATTCAGGAAGATATGACAGGAGCTTCCAACATAGTAAACAAGAATATGTGACAGATAACATAGGAATTCATTTAATTCAGAGGGAGCAATATATAAGATCTGTATCAGGAAAAGTTTTCTAAGAATAGTAAAGAGCTGCAGAAGGATATCTGCAGGGTATCTCTGTGTCTGCCTCATTATCCCTGCTCTCAGCACGGCCGATGATGCCCGGCTGCCTGCGCTGTGCCTGGCAGAGTGTCCGATGGCAGAAGCGGCTGCTCCGAGCGAGTTGTGTTCTCTCTGCTCCACGCAGTGTTCCCCAGCCCTGCTTTGCACTCTGCTGGCCCCGAGTTCCCCGCAGGACGGCACCACTCTGAGTCACAGCTCAGCTAAACCAGTGGAGCTTCACCCCGCTTCCTGAAGAGCCAAGGGAACACCAGGCAGGTCCCCAGCAGCGTCTTCTCTTCTCAGGAAGGGCATCTCCCAAATCCATCTTAGTGCTGAGGTTCACTGGCAGCCCTTGTCTCACAGAGAAGCCAGGCCCATCCAAGGTTGTCATTACCAAAAAGAAGGGAGGACAGGAGTTCTTCAGCTGCTTATGGCAGTAAAAACATTTTGGTGCAGCTCATCCCTCCACTTTTCCTGCACTTGGGCTCTGCCCATATACTCTGCCCACTTGAGCTGGCACAGCAATTCCTGGGACTGGTTTTTCCAAGTTCTCTGTCAGTACGAGGGAGTCTTGCTGGAATATCCAAGGTATAGTTGCCTTTGTGGAGTAAAGCAGCATGGGAAAGCTGAGGACCATGCCCAAAATGGAAAGCTCAAAGAGCAGAGGTATCACCAGACCTGCTGACTGGGAGCCTGTCAGTCATTCCCTGACAGATTTCTGCCATGGGCTCTTTCTAGGGCTCTTCTTCAGCATGTAACAGTCCTTGTGAGAAGCCCAAAGGACCTCAGTAGTTCCACAGAGGAGCAAAAAAATTAAACCCTCTTTGTCTCAGAGCTGGAATGTGACCCAATGTGTACATATGGGAAAAAATAATTGGAATAGAAAAAGCCATGGGCAATTGGGCAGATGATGTGCCTGAGAACTTTGAACATCTGTTGTGTGGTAAATATGCAACCATCAGCTTTTCTCCATAGTCTATAAACAAATTCAAATAAAAGAACAGGATGAGAGCTTTTATTTACATGAAACTGTCTATCATAGAAGTCCAGGAATTAACACACCGTTGTAAAACACTAACTTAACAGATCAGCTCATTTGCTGACCATTGTTATCAGTCTACAGAGTGCATTTCCTCCAAAACAACCTGGATAAAGCAGGGGTTTCATGGAGTCAGCTCTCCTCTGCCCCCCTCTCCCTGGTGAATCTATTTCCTGCACTGATCAGCGTCCACCTTGGATGTGCAAGTGTTGCCAGGTCACACCACTCACTGGAGCTTTGAACACGTGAATTCAGGCTTCTCTCTCTTTGCAGGAGCTCCCTAAACCTCCATCACTTCATACTTCCCATTCAGCTTCCCCAGACCCCTGCTCTGCCATGGTGCCTACAAAGACAAGTGCTCAGCTGCTTTGTGTGTTGTTGCATGGTTTCCTTGCACCCTCTCCCAGTATCCTCTGTCATCCCCTTCCAGCACTCAGAGGACAGGCTTTCTGAAAGGACACCCTTTGTTCCTGTGTATTTATAATGCCTGGCACAGCCCAGTCTCTTCCAAAACTGAGGTTTGCGGGTGCTGCGGTAATAAAACTAAATAGAGGCATCACCATTAATTCACCTTCTTTTTCTATACAGGAAATTGTGATTGGCAGGCAGAATTTGGGTCAGACATGCACTTTGTGCTATCTCATTGAAGGCAACAGAGCATTAGGAGATGTAACTGGCCATGTTTAAAGCCAGAAAGGACCCAGAAAAACAGTCACCAAAAGTCCAAAACACACCCTGTTACAAAGACAGCGAATTACCACCACCAAAGTGATACTTTTATATTGTTAAAAGAAGGTAAGCACACTTCATTTAATCCAGATTAGTGGCATGCTGTCAACCACGGGGATATTTTATTACTATTAAATTGTTGCTTTTCATGAATAGATTCTTGGCCAATGGGTAAAGTAAAGCACCAGCAGAAGATGAGGAGCCTGCAGAGAGCTCAGCTGATAAGAGAATGGGTTAAAGAGAAACTCCTCTTATTTGTGTGACAATCATCTTGTGAGAATATTTTCCGTCTGTGCTATTTTTGGTTCCCAGTGAGATCGTTCTTACAAGAATATGGAATTAGAATTTGAATACAGGCATAGTAAGAGCACTTTGCATGTGTGCCCACACATCCCTCCTCCCCACACCTCCTTCAGGGAGCTCCACTGCTGAGCAAGGTCAAATTATATCAATAAAGCACTGCAGGAAAATCTTTTACATTCCCACATTGGTTAGAGAAATTAAACCTCATCTCCTGGGATTTTCAAATGAAGGAATGTTGTTTATTTTAAGGATCACTGTAGCATTATATTTATGACTTACTAATCACCTTGGCTTGAAAATCTGTGTCAAATGAGGAAACTATTACACCTAGAAGATTTGCACGGGATGGCCAGATTCTGTCTGTAGCCACATGGTCTAATGGAAAGAAAAGCCTTTTCTGCACAGAGAATTTGAAATTACAGACATGTCCCTGCAATTATGGACTGAGTTACTTAACCTTTCTGACACCAGTGTTCTCCCACAGGTCTCTTTTGGGCCAGAGCAACTCTTGCTGCATGCTTGTTGCAGGAAGAGATTTACTGGAGTGAGTAAGGGAATTAACAACTTTTGGTGCACCTTGCACGTTCCTGGTATGGTTTTAGCTGTGCCTGCTCATGGCTGCATTTGGCCCCTGCTTTTATAGAGCCTGGAAGAACCTCAGCACAGCAGAAGGACAGCACAAGTCACCTCATGTGCCACCTCCCCAGATCAGCCCCTGCTGGTGAACCCTGTGATGCTGAGCTGCTGCACAGATCCCCATTGCTTGGGATAAGGTGTGACAGCACAGGCAGGCCGTGGGCAATTTCAGCCAGTGCAGCCCAGTTTGCTACCAGGACTGGTTGCCAGTCTGGTGCTGGTCATGTAGAGTCACTGTGCAGCAGGATGGGAGCCTGCACTTCATTCAAGACTTTAAAAAGGCCCTAACTCAGTTTTGTTTTCCAATGATGTAAGTTTTAAAAATTAACCTCCCAGGGGAACTAGAGGATACATTTGAAAGTCTATTCATGGTAAACAGCTGGAAAGGTCTGTTTGTGCTACTCCTGCTGGAAGTGATACTCCTGCTGAAAAATGTCCTGTGCTTTTTATCTTCATGGTTTGGCACATACAAGGCATTGATTGTGCTTTCAGCAGAAGTAAACCCACCACAATCAAATCAAACACCTAATGCTGGGAAAGAACTGGGCTGTAAGCTCAGCTGACTGAGGAGTCATTAAACATCACATCCCTCCAGCACACATCCATAAAAGACAAGGTAGAACACCGCTGGTACAGGATCATAAACCACATACTGACCAACAAAGACTTTATATTTACTGACTCTTCTGATGGAGTTTTAAAATGTGTCCTTAATTTGTCAATGAACAGTCACATAATTGCATAAACATTAAATGCACAGTGCTGATGAAGCAGAATTGTAAAATCATTGCTTTAGGTTTTCAAATCTCTTTCCAGATGTTAAGGAATTGATCCTTGAGCCAGTCAGTGAGGGGTTTGATTACTGGCACAGCACACTCAACTGAAGCAGGGGGACTAAGCTGGACTCAGTGATCCTTGTGGGTCCCTTCCAACTCAGCATCTTCTGTGATTCTGTGACTCAGCACCTCCCCTAAGCTTTTTGCAGACCACATCTGCACTCCCTGGAGCAGCGCAGTCCTGGCAGGCAGATCAGCCAGACCAGAGACTTGGTTGATTTGGCTGCATTAGACTGAAACTCTTTTTCAGCTCTGGATTTTCAGAGATGTCAAGGTAAAGAAGGGATTGATGTGCACGCCCAGGTCTTGTCTCACCATGGAGAGCCTGGACAGGGTCCTGGCTCCTCAAGCTCAGACATCACCAAATGAGGAGGAATGAAAGGTGGGACTAGAACTCATGACTCTCAGTTCCCACCACTACCTGTAGCTTACAAGAGTTCCTTAAGTATCATAAGCTTAAAAAGAAATAAATGTAAATGGATGAGAAATATTAAGAAATGGCACAGATGAAAGAAATGGCAGGTTAGGGAACCAAACTATGTCACTGTGATTCTCTCTGACCTCTAAAAGTCACTCGATCCACCTTCAATTTCATCCTAGCTTTCTTTCCAGTGTCTTACCTCTGACTGTACCTAATTCCTAGCAGAATTCCCAAATCAATGGGAAAGTCATCTCACAAAAAGAATTGTAGCTTAAGCTGTTGTTGCCTAATTGAAATCATCTGACACAGTTGTTATGCCAAACAATTACCAAACAACATGATCAGACAATTCAGTAGAAAGTATGTGAGTTTTTGAGGGCTACAGCAATAGCAGTTCTTGCCACCTATTGCATTTCATGGCTCAGAGGTGTAAGGGCTTTTGGATGACATGTGCATGAGGTGTTCCCCAAGGCAGTGAGGTTCAGCACTGCAAGAGACTCATGCAAACCCAAACCCTTGAGTCGCAGCCTCCCAAAACCAGGGAGCGTGACAGGGACAACAGCTCACAAAGCCTCCTGCCCCAGTGGCCTACATAGTTTATCAGACAGCAAATTCGGGGAGCCAAGAAACATTTAGCAATAGGTGGTGACAGCAGAGAAGTCTTTATGGGGTGGAGAGGAGAAACTCTACCCCAAAAACACAGATGCAGCAGAATGGCAGATGTCAAACTTTCACCCCCTTGCGTGTTCCGAGGAAGAAGTGGAACCCACTACATGAAGTGAATTTTAAAATACCCAGATCTCTGTGGGGAAGAAGTTCAGTGTAATAACTGCACTTGGTGCTCCAGGGACTCCTAGCCCATGCTATGGGTGTGTGGTTCAATCCCCTCTGAAAGCAGGTTACAGCAGCTCACAGAGGGCAGGATGCTGGGGGCTCAGAGTGCCACAGAGCCAGGCAGGTTAGTGGACTTTATGCTCACGTGCCACTGCACTGTGCTGTAGTTCCCCCAAGGCTTCCAGCAAAAGGTACAAGAAAGTCCCAGTGACATTTCACCCAGCAGTAAGTAGTTTCTACCAGACCTCATTTAGGTCTTTTTAAAGGCTCTGATTTGACTCATTATTTTACCTGCTCTACTAAACTGAGGTCAACTTCAATTCTTTAGGACCCAAATAAATAAATGGATCTCAAGACATCTTTCCAGAGTCATATCACAGATACCCTTGGTAAAGGAGGTGCAAAAGAAAAGAAAAAAAATAAGTATTTGCATAAGAAATTTCCGGAACGGTGTAAAGGAATTGCCATGTTTTTGAAACTAAAGTTTTAGGGCCTTTCTCTGTCTCAGAATTAGCAGGATTTGTGCTTCGAGTTAAAACTAGTCATAAAAAAGAGGTTTTGGTGAAAAGCCACATTACTAGAGGTTTCTGCAACAAGCTGCTAAGAATAAAACTGTATTCATTTCCATTAAAGGACATGGGGCTCTCGGGGGCAGAGGACCAGTATTTGCTTTGTAAAGTACAGATCAGCTTTTGTGAGAGCAGTGGTTGAAATGATAAAGCTGATGTGGTGATGCAAATCAACACAACATATTTTTTACTCCCATTTCTCAAGAGGTAGCAGCACCTCCTCCCACCATAGGCAGCAGGAGTTGTAGATGTGCAGCACATCAAAAAATGATGTCCCCTCCCAAATTAATGAATGCTAGTAAAAAACAAAACCCAAAGATCATGAATTGAACCTCCGCATCCAATAATTTCCAAACAGCACAAGCTTAACCCCTGCATAGACATGTAGATACAAAAAAAGGGTTCTGCTCCCTGGTCTGCAGGCTTTGCACAAAACTTCTCCCCTTGCAGGAGATTAGGGGAGCTCTATGGCTACTCTAATTTGCACCATCTGAAATAATCTCAAGGGGCTAGAAGGGAGTCAAAGATAGGGATGACAAATGAGCATCCCTGCATTTCTCATAGGCACACCCCTTTCCCTTTGTTTTCCTGATTTTCCTGGCAGAAGAGAAAATGCTGATAAGAGTAGCAAATTTAGTTCTATGACCACTTCTCCCATGCAGATAAGGAGACCCTCCCTGGACCAACACCACCTGCTTTAGCCATAAATGTACCTCAGAGATTAGACACAGAGTGATCTCGTTACATGAGCAAAATCTACTTTAGATCTCCCGGGCAAGGGGAGGCACAGGAGCCGGTTCTGACAATCAGCTCTCTCTACCCCAGTCCTGCCGTGCCTGCACATCCAAAAACTGCATCAAACCCAGAAGGCCTTTTGTCTTCACCAGAGCCAATCTCTAAGGCCACGCATTCTGCTGGGTTTGCTTTAGCTTGGCTATGTAGTGTCAACACAACAGCAGCTCCGGCTGCTCGCAGATTGGTGGAGAAAGTAGGTCAACATGAGACAAGCTGTTCTCGGAGTAGCATTTCTCTCCTCTCCCTTCCCTCTTTGTAAATGAAGAGTGCCAAACTAGTTGCTTTGTAAAGCACATAGGCGTTCACCCTGTCAAACAGGGGTAGAGCCATTTTGCTGAATGTGTCACAGTTCTAGATGATTATTTATTACGCAATTTAGAACAATGTGCCATGTTCGTAATAGGCTTCATAGGAGATGCCACTTGCTAGTGCTAAAATTCAAATTAATTACTAAAAAGCTGGTTTGAGTAATAGAAAACAAGGGGAGTATGTAAGCAAGGCTAAAATACTTATAAATATTAGATGAATATTCATGAAACA
Organism: Anabacerthia variegaticeps; assembly: GCA_035583185.1. Lineage (NCBI taxonomy): Eukaryota > Metazoa > Chordata > Aves > Passeriformes > Furnariidae > Anabacerthia > Anabacerthia variegaticeps. The sequence goes on from JAWWEW010000020.1 coordinate 15,529,717, forward strand.
TGCAAATTTTACACCATTCATGTTTTTGTGTTGCAGAAAATTCGTTTTGCAGTTGTAAGTCGAAGGAACAGTCAGAAACTGTGTTTTAACTCAGAGCAGGCTGTATGCAGTGAAAAGGTCTTACATGTTTATCAAACACAAAAACTACAACCCATGGAATCTCTGGGACCTGCCTCAGGCAGCAGCACTGCTCAGACACGGATCTGCAATGTGTGAAGGCTCATTTTCCCAATCCAATTTACCCTTTACAAATAACTACACAATTATGCTCAGGTGAGAAATACAAAGCAGGAAGAAGGAGAGCCCATGGACGGATTTGTCACCAAATAGTGGAAATGAGAAGACTAATCATATATATGATTTATGTCCTGCTCACACTCCGAATTATATTGGGAATGTTTAGAGAGTAGATTGGTGACTCCTTAGACTTCCCTGTATGGTTTAGCTATCTCCCTGCATATGTCCTAAAATTCCCATCCTTAGAAAACAGAACAAATCCCTATAAATTCATGCATGTCAATACCAGGCACTACCTTGAAAGGATTCTCTCTCAAATCATACATATGATGAAGCAAGAGTTGTACTACCAAAAATCCATCTTACTTTCCTAGTTCCAGAAATACTATTAATTTCAGGAGGAGTATTCATGAGTTAGGAGAGCCAGATCTGGAGCTGGATCTCATTCAAGTCCCCTGGAAGTCAATGGAGCCACTCTCAGCGATTGTAAAATAAGAAGGATTGGGCTTGTGCCCATGCTTAGTATTGGATATGCATTTTTCCATGGTACATATTTTTCCTATATATAATGCAAATTTTTCTCTTAATTTCTTTTTCCTCTGCCTAGAATATTACTTGTTGCTAATGAGCATTAAATCCATCTTGGTTTTATCCTATGCTTTGATACTCTGCATAAGTATTCTGGCAAATTTTCCCCTTAACTTCTACCCAGTGTTCAAGGGAAAAGCAGCCATACTTTGTTCCACCTTTGGACATCAGCTACACGTCAGGCAAAGCTTCAGAAGAGGAATCCCCTTTCCCTTTGTTCTAAACCATCACAGCTATTGGACTCGTTACTCCTACCAGGGCTAAGGACAAGTCCTCCACTGTCACTCTGGTCAGTGGAGCCAGGCATGGATGCAGAAGACATGGGAATAGCAGAGGAAGTACTTTTTCATTTGAGACTTCTGGTGCAAAGACCTGCAGGGAAAAGTGCAAGTAAATAGAAGTTTATCTTCAGGGTAGCTATTTATTTGTTTGCAGCACTGTTGTGCTTCTGTGGTTCACTCACAGACGAGGACTCAGTAATGCCAGGTCCTGTGCAAACATCAAAAAGTGAGGGCCAGCCCTAAAGAACACTCATTTCTCTTACAGTTTGTTTACACTCACAAGCAGAAAGAATCACATGCTAGTTTATCATCATACTATCTGTATAGACAAGGGTTCAAGTAAACAAGGAGAGAGTTGACTAATGCAGCAATAATATTTCCAAAGAAATTTCAGACTAGCAATTAAAAAGAGGGGGTTTTGAGCAACATGGAATATGCTTTAGCCAGATCTAGTCTGTAAGTGTCTTATTTAATTGCTGTTACATTACTGAAATTACTGCCTTGAAGCTCCAGCCAAGATCAAGCCCAGCTTCTGGTAAAGGGGCTCTCTGCCTTTCATACATCACCAAGGGAGACCCGGGCTCCACCCTGGCTGTGAGGGGCTGGAATGGCTCCAGGGAAGGGCAATGGAGCTGGGAAAGGGGCTGGAGAACAAGTCTTACAAGGAGCTGATGAGGGACCTGGGGTGGCTCAGCCTGGAGAAAAGGAGGCTCAGGGGGAACCTTCTCCCTTACAGGAGGGTGGAGCCAGGGGGAGTTGGGCTCTGTGCCCCAGTAACAAGTGCTAGGACATGGGGAAATGACCTCAAGTTGCACCAGGGGAAGGTTAGGTTGGATATTATGGAAAATTTCTTCCCCAGAAGGGTTGCCAAGCACTGGACCAGGCTGCCCAGGGAAGTGATTGAGTCACCATCCCTGGAGGTGTTTAAAAGATATGTAGATGTGACACCTGGGGACATGGGTTAGTGGTGGGATTGGCAGTGCCTGGCTAATGGTTGGACTAAATGATCTTAAAGGTGTTTTTCAAACTAATAATTCTGTGAAATGGTCACATGACAGGTACAAAATTATTCCCCCACTTCAGCAGTGACACACTTCCCTGAGTTAATTCCCTCAGCTGATGAGATTTAGGCAACTTCTGCAGGAAGGAAGCAGTGAAAAGGGTCACACCGAGTGACCTGGCTGTACCCTACGTCCCTGGAGCACAGCTCAGAAGTTATGGAAAGGAGAATATCTCCTGTTCAGTTCTATTCTGTGCTTTACTGCAGTGTCAAATGAACTTTACTGTTAACTCACACATATTTTTCTCTCCCTTGCTTTTAGCAATTGTGGTTAAGCCTTCCTCTATGGTTTGTTTAATATCAGAGGAGGGGAAACAGAGAAAGAGAGATACTCGATCTGATGTGGGAACACGTTCTCCTTTGTATCAAAGAGCCATCTGCTAATTTACAAAATACAAACAAAGTTACTGGATGTGCAAGAAGCCCTGTTGGGAAGCCAGGCACAAACAGTGCCAGTACCACGTCAAGGAGTGCTGTGTTTATTCTGGAAAGCACAGCTCTCTGCGTTTCTTTTATCTTTGGGCATTTTTCCTCCTTCTTCACATTTTATTGATCTAAGTTCAGCATACTGAACAAGCTCTAGCAAAATAATAAATACGGAATATTTATAAAACAATTTTCCTACTGTAAAAAGCACTTTCCTAGACAGAAACAGAAATCAGATGGAGGAGCAAGGACTCTGCAGGCTGGTGCAGGAAAGGTTGAAAGGAAGCCCTGCCTCCTCCAACCTGTTTTGAAGCCCCAGTCTCTGTCAACTCTCTGTTTTCTGAGCAGTTGTGTGACACAAAAGTCAAGACAGTCCAACAGCTCCTTTCATCCTCTCTCCCCACCTCCTCTGTGCACCACACAGGGCAAGGCACAATGCAACATTCAGGAAATATCTCAGCCTTGTCCTTTTTCAGTTGTTCTGCAAGTAAGACATAGGGGGAAAAAAGAAAAACAAACCAAGAAAAGAGGAGCCAGGGACACCTCCCGTGCTCTAATCTGCAGCGAGCAGAGCCGTGGGCAGCAGTTACTGTGGTCAGCCAGCTCTCTGGGGGCTCACCACAGACTGGGAGAACAAATGTCACCCTCCAGAAGAGAGGAAAGAGATCATCCAAAGGGAATTTATAGAGAGGGGTTAAGTTAGCAGCAGTGTATGTTTGGTGTTCAGACCTTTGTCTTGATTTCAGCTGGTGCTGAGGTTTTAAAACAGCCAGAAATATTTAGGTACCTGCAGACTGACCTGCAAACAAGTTTGCTAGAAACTGGAAGTCTGTATGGCAAAGATAAGGCTGGGGACAAAACACAACACAAAACTCAGAAAACAAAACACTGAATGACCCATTTCTTGTAAGCTGGACTAAAATGCACTTAAATTGGAAGTTTTTGGGGTCTATATTTTCACACAAATTTAGCCTTTGAGTATCTTACCACACTGTCAGGCCTGAAAGGTAGAGCAGAGACAGCAGCAGGAGTAAACTACACACATTTTTCTCTTCCTTCTCAGCTCAGGTGAAAAGACAAAAAAAAAACAAAAAAGCTTTCAAAGCAGTGAGAATCCCAAGGGAATCAGTGTAGCCAGTGGAATCTGGCACACAAGGCCAACCTGACATAGTGCATCTCCCCAGCACAGCAGAGACACAGCTCCACATCAAAGCAGCTCCCCATTTCTGAGCCCAAAGCAGCTCCCAGAAGGACAGGAGCTGGATCACATATCCCAAGCCTAAGGGATCTGGGAGGAGGATGCAAGGGGCCAGCTCCCTGTGTCTGTGCTGGGGGCGTGGGGATGTGTTTTATCTTTGTGTCCACTCCAGACTCAGGCTCTCCGTGCAGACCATGATAAGGGTGACAGTTACAGTGACAGATCTTTAGCCATGGGCATGTGCCCATCAGGAGGCAGCCTGAGGTCACCAGGATCACTGCACAGAGCCTGCATGGAGAGTTCCTGTCAGTAACAACTTCCAGGCATCAACTTCAAGGCTCTGAAATGGTGACACAAAGCCCTGGCAAGAGTGTCAAGTCTGACGTGTTCAATCCTGTGTCTTTGAAATATAAACTTGAGTTTAAACTTGCAGCTGAAGTCTGGTGCATTGCAGAGAGGCAAGTGCAAAAATAAAATCAGGAAACCAATGCACTGTGTTGTAAAATCCCAAATGCAAATGGAAACAAATGAACATGAGGCTGCCCAATGACTCACAAAAGCAGGTCTGAAATGAAGAAACCTTTAAATATTGCAAGAGTCTCAGATACCACTAGTGAGTCCATGCATGTAAGTATGTGTATCTTATACACATATCCTGCTGACATGAATAAGAATTAAATGTGAGTTACAGTTTGTCACCTCAGCTGACAGTCCAAGAAGTCCTACACAAGTTGCCATAGTTAAACCAAAGACTTGTATTTCACGGAAAGTAGATTCATACTGGATTAAGAGTGGGTTTTTCAGTATGGAACTTACATGTAATAAACAACAAAACCCTTATTTTTTCTGATGTTGCTGGCTATCCTTTGTGCAACCTGTTAGCTCATTTTGCTTTCTAAGTTCTCATCTGCATCAAGATGCAGACCAATGCTCTGCCAGCAGTCGGTGGCAGCACAGGGGTGCTGGCCATGTGTCACCTCCCAGGGCAGGCTGTCCCTGTTCTCCACACACACATGGTCCATCTGCTCACCCCTGAGTCCCACACCACCACGGAACCTCCACAGGCCCCCAGCACAGGAATGCTGTGAATGGAAAATATTTACATCCAGCCCACTTTTAGGAAGGTACAGGTGTTCAATGAGTGCAAGCTGGCATCGCTTTTCACAAGGGTTAAAGAGTTCATTTCAGATAAAGCCCTGTCGCCAAACTTTTTTCTGGTTTTCCAAGGGAACAACCCATTTACAAGAAATGTTCCAATATTCCAGGATATCCATTTCCCTGCAGTAATTCTACTATTTCCAAGGCACTTATGACAAGGTGGATGTAAAGCCATTTGGCATAAAAACTCCTTGCAGATGCCATTATTAAAAAACACTGGCTGTGACTCCTACAGACCTGAATGGGAACGTATTAAAGATTAATTAATTTTCACCAATTCCCAATTTGTTTTCATCATTACTGCAAACAGATTGTGTCTGTGTCACTCAGAAGTATTCAGTGTTTTTTGGTTTATATTGTTCCTACAATACAGAGTCGAATCACTCAAATATCCAGGATATAATGTAACATCTTTCTCCCTGTGAAGGGACTACACAGAATGTTTGAGGCTGAAGCTGCTTTAAATAGTTTCCATTGCCCTGTGTACACAGCGTATGGTTTTTCCCTCCCATCCTCCAGCACTTTTCCATTGCAGCCTTCAAACGTCACCCGGTGCCTTATGCACCTATCAACTCTCATACAGTGTGGGGGAAATTCTAGTTTCACTTATGTTGGCATAATCCCACTAAAGCCAGAAGGATTGCCTGGGTTTATCTGAGATCAGAAGGCAGCCTCAAGTTGGGCTGAGCTACATAAGTGTTTGGAAGGAGCAATTATGCTCTGCAGGGAAAGACAAGGCTTTCAGAGTTTAGACTGACATGGGAGTTAATATTCCCCTCACAAGGACACACAAACTACTGTCGCTTCTTGGCCTTGAGAGATATTTTTGCTGAGAATGTAAATTTTTTTGCATTGGAGAAAGCCAAATTGCTGATCATTTAGAGTATTCGATAAATAAAATCAACAGTGCATCTTATATCATTAAGAGTAAAGAGAGTGGTCTTTCTGAATAATAGCAATACATTCCAGCAGAATATCCAGATGCTACAAGAAATGTCAGACTAAATAGATCAAAAGAGAGGAAAGAAATAAAATCCAACTCAAGTTCTTACTGCAGCAGCAATGAACTAAAATTCTTATTCTCTTGTCCCAGTTGGCATTCCTTGGGCTCTCAAACAACTGTCATATTTCACACCAGAAATGGTGCATTCCAGTTTAAGTTTGTGTTTTAAATTCAGTTTTGTAAAGCATTGTGGGATTTTCCAGACTGAAAGGCATCATATATAAATTTAAAATATTATTATTATTTCAACATTATTTATGGATACCATCTGTTCCTAACTCTGTTACTGTCTCTTCTTTTTAATGTTCTTATCACAGACTGCCTTGCTTATTGCTTGCTAAGTTGGTCAGAATTCAGTTCAAGCCACCTTTGAGTTATATGTTCACCTCAATGAGTGCCTGCCAAGAATGATGTTTATGGCATATCTTGCATTGATTTTAGAATTTCTGAAAGTAATAAAGCACTGAATGAGGCTCCTTTCTTCTCACAAATTAGAATCTGTCATATTAATAGAGCAATATAATCCTGTCATTGCTTTCATTTGTTTCTTTCATCAAACTGAGAGGAAAGAGAGGTTAACTTCATGTTCCTTGAGGCTGTTTGTTTAGAAGGCCTGGAGGAAGCTGTTGGTTTGTTCTTAAAGTCTTGGGGAATGATCATTCCAAACCTGAGACTCCTGCTCCTGTGTGTAAAACCACCAGGTTGGCACCCTGAGGCTCCTCCAGGGCTGGGAGCACAAGGACAGGACCGAGCTCTTCATCACTCCCAGGGACGATGCTGAGGATGAAATGTGGCCATGGGAAGAACCTGGTCCCCCCACCTTGTGCCCCTTACCCTGCTCCAAGGTGGCAGGGTGGGATATCCTCCATGACTTCCTGGATCCAACATCTGGCACGTGGGTGGATCGTGCACATCCCACCTCCTCTCTTCCCCAACACTCTCCACAGCTGAGCTCGGTGGGTTGGGATTACACCTGAACATGGGTGGATGAGATGGAAAGAACACAGAGCTGCCCTCACTCCTGGGAGGGTCACACCTGCACAGCACCACAGTTCTGCCCACAGCCACTCTTTACTCCACACTTACTCTTTTAGGACCTGCCCAAAATATAAACCTTTACCCCAGTTGTTGTCTTGTCAGGTTTCACAAGCTTCATGCAAACAAAAATGACCAATTCAGGAGGAAAAAAAAAATCTCCAAATACAATTTGTGAGGTTTTATTAGCAGAACCACTGAATAAAGTACTACCCCCAGCAGCAGCCACTGCCACACTACAGCTGCCTGCAAGTTTTATTTTCTTGGGTTTAACTTCATAACTCTACTTTCGTCTTCCTTCTTGCTTCCTCTTGGCTGTCATATTATATCGCTGCTGAAATGATCTCTAGCCAGGAATGCTGGATGAGCAGCTGCCTGGGGATTGGTGCCAGCACTGCACTGGAAACTGGGAAGAGCACAGGCTGGCTTGCCCCTGTGTCTCCTTCCAGACACAGATAAAAACCCAGAGCTCCTCCTTGAAGAATTCTGATTTGGGAGTCCAAGCTTTGCTCCCACCTGCCCCTGTGGACACCTCAGCATTTTTGGAGGCCATGCACCAACCGTACACGATGCCAAGTTGAGCTTCCTCCTCCTCCTGCTTGGTTTGGAGGATGCCAGGCTGAGATCTGTGAAGCATCAATTATAATCCAGAATGCATCTCTCAAAATAAATGTTTTGTGCATTTTTGTAGCAGATCATCCAATAATAGCACACAGCTCAAGCAACTAATGGAGCACAAGTCTGCTTCCAATGTGTCAGATAATAATTGTGCTGTAACACCACAGTGCATACATGAATAAATACAATTCTGGATTCAATGAGATATTTTCCTTCTACTGCTCCTCCTGCTGCAAATGAATACACCAGCAATTAATTACTGTGCTCACCAACTCCCTGCAGCAATTGTGTAATAGATTCATTTTCAGTCCCTTGTCTCGTAACCTTTGAGATAAGTTTCATGGGTCTGGAATGGCAAACATAAAAATATATGGATTTGTTCATTTAGTGTTTGTAAATGTTACAGCTCTCAGATACCAGCCGTAACTTTCTCCAGGTTCTGCTCCACTGCTTCTAAATCCTGCAGTATATTTGAATATCAGGAGCATTTCTGCTCACAGCTAAGAGGAAGGGATATTTCTCAATCGGAGATACTGGCATGTTCTTTTTTATGGTAAAATATTTATACTTATATTACTAACATTTAAGAAATAGTATTATATTCATTCTTACTAGATGTCAACCATTTAGATGATTAGGACAAGAGCAGGGTATCCTGGCCTCGTTAAAGTCACTGGAAGTTCTGCCACTGACTTCAGAGAAGCCAAGATGTCACCCAAGTCACAGTGTGCATCACTAAAAAAATAATTAAGAATTGAAACTAATATCCTGTCACGACACCTCTGCTTCTTTAAACAATTATTTTTAGAATGCACAACTGAAAGTTGCTGAGCATTTCGAGCATCGTGAAAAGGAATCCCACATTGAGAAAACCACAGAGCTATTTCCTGATAATATTTTGCAAGCATTCAAAGTCCAGTGAGGTCACGTGGCTGGGCCTGACAGCCCAGCACAGGACGAACACTGAGCAGACACTGCCTGGGTGATGAAATGCAGTGCAATACTACAAGTGTCTTGCTGACAATATTATCTACTGTTGCACAGATGGCTCAGGAAAAGCCAACTTTCTATGGTTCTCCTGGGCAAATGTGAGTCCAAGAGGGGAAAGCACAGGAACTGGGAAAAATAGGTAGGGGGAGCAATCTGAAATCCAAGCTTTCTGAATCTGAAATGATCCTGAGACCCCAGGGGAAATGACTTTCCAGGCTGAATGAGCAGGAAGAGTCGACTGACAAAGCTGGAAAGTGAGCCTCCTGAATCTTACACACCAGGTTTCAACCCAGAGTAGTACCACATATGGAATATACCAAGAATAATTAATTAAAATAAAGAAGTCTGAGCTTTCTGACTGGAAACACAGCACGGCCCTGTGCTTAGAGCAATGGATTGGGACTCAATTCTGTTTCTGCTGCTATTGGGCTGTAAAACCAGTGCTGTCTTCAATGTCATCCTTGACTCTCTCCTATAGCCAGACATACAGTGCCCAGAAAATAAGGGCTTTGTAAAAAAACTATTAAAAATAATTCATACCAAAGGTTCTAAGGTGCCCTTTAAGCCAAGGCATCAAGAATAGCGTTACCATGAGTTAAAACCAGTCATAAAATATTTCTAAAACTCAAATGCTAATGAAAAATAGAGTAAAATTTTTAAATGAAATTTTTAAATTTATAAAAACAAAATTAGCAAATGTTTCCCAAGTTCAGTCTAGCTTTGCTCCTCTCACCTCTGCTCAATGAATACTCATAAAGCTCTGACTATGAAAGCTGAGTTCAAGACTACACACGACACATACTGAACTTTGGTGTCCCTTCTCCAAGAAGTCTTTTATTTGGTTATTTCCATCTGTTAGGTATCCCAAAAATGGAAGTAAAACTGAATTTCCCTCCTGCTAAAGAGCATTTGGCTTCATCTTCTTTTAATATAACTGCTGGCAGTGGACTGGGTTTAGATCCAACCACATCTTTAAACTGGAGATGCTTCTGGACCTGGCATTGTTCCTGCAGGCTGAGGAATGGCCACGGGCCCTCCATCCCTGCACAGCTTTCCTGATGTGTCTGCAATGGCAACTCGGGTTGGCATTTCACAGTCTCACAAGTTTCTCCCACGGTCTTGCTCCCTGCAGGTGCCAGGGGCTGCCCTCTGCCTTTCAGGCACCTGGGATTTATCAGTCTTGACTCCAGGTTGTGCAGGGTGCCAGGCAGTACTGAGCGACCTCGCTGACGGTGCCTGCAGACCATCCACTGCACTTAATCTTTGTGTTCATTGATCTTTGATTACAAACTTTCCAGGGAGGCCTTATCACCCACTCTCAATGCATGGGGTTCCCACGGGCCAGTGCAGCCACTCCCCTGAGCACTTGGCTAAAGTCATGGGTATTGTTTATCTCCACTCTTTCTCCCAAACCAGCAGGCTGCAGCACACCAGGGCTACGCTGCCCATCTGATACACAGAGGCTCAAACCTTCTTTCCAGCTGGCATCTGTCTAATCTCCCCTCCACTTTAAAAAGCCTGGCATGTTACTGCTGCTCCTCTCTTTGTACCTAAATCCTCAAACTTGCATTCTTATTGCAGAGATTTACTCAATGGAGTCAGGCAGATTAAAAAAAAAAATTAAAAAAAAGTAAGTTTTTTGCACATCACATCTAAAAGCAATTGTTCAAAGACACATGGTTTGTGAAAGATTTTGTCCGATGTTCGTGCATTACTAACCACTTTTCCATGCTGCCTGAGCCTCTGGAAACAATTGAAACCTAAGAAAACACAAGGGATATGTCCTCATTTTCTATTATATTCTCTTAATAGGATGGCAGGTGAGTCAGAGTTGAGACTTCATTTGCGCAGGAAGTCTATGGATCCAATTTTAATCATCTGCAAATAACAGTAAGGCAGAATAGCAGGAAGGAAATAACTGTAGGGTTGGTTATCAAGAGATCCCATATTTCTGCACATCTCCAACCTTAATTCCTTCACTTCGGTCTCCTCGTCCATATAGATGGTAACAGATCACAGAAACATTGTGGGGATTAATTACTTAATGTCCTTACTTTGCCTTTGAAAATGTAAAGCTCTCTGTGCCTAACAGTTTAGGTGGATGTCCAAAGGGATTTACAAAAGTACTTAAGCAGGTTAAATGCCTATGCCCCACTGACTCTCAAAGACTTTCCATAAACCTGACACTATAAATGGAGTAGCAATAAGGGAGGATGCTGTCACCCCATCGTTCCAGTGCTCAGGACACTGGAACAGTTTATGTTCTAGCGACTACAGTTTAGTCACAGGCAGCCTATTTGCCCCTGGCTGTCACACTGAAGTAGCTACCTATCTGATTCAGCATCTTCTATGTCTCAAACCAATCCCTAAAATCAACAGGAAGCTCAAGTCCTTAGGGTGCTACTGTCCAGGCAGGGTTTGTTACCTGAGTGAGGACAGGTGGCAGTGCCAGTGCTGGACACCCACAATGGACATACACAGTGACATTCAGGTGCTGCAGGAACAACGTGCCAGGTGCTCCTCTGTAGATACCAATGGTTTGAACCTTCTTGGATTTCCCTGTGTTACTCTCACCCAGCTGGCACATCCAGGCTCCAAAAAGCAGGACTCCTCCCAAGGCAGGGGCAGCAGTAAACTGACCGTAGAGCTTTCCCGATTGTATAAAGCTGCTGTTGTAACTGGTTGCATTTCTCCTGTCTATTAAATGCTAGTTAAGTCATCGCTTCTGAGTTGCTTTCACCAGCAGCTCAGAGATCTTGTAAGAAGGGTTCAGAGACAACAAAACTAGCCAGGTATTCCTGGCCAATACATCTGCCCAGCCCAGTGACCCCGTCTAAAATGACCATTAGAGGTGTTTGGGAAGGTTGAACAGACCCAGCTATAACCAAATCCCCTACGTCAAGGTCTGAGCTGCCCACAGGTATCTCTGTGTCTCAGGTAAGTTTTGCAGCCTGCATTGAACTGCCCCCAGTGTGGGGATTTGGGGCTCCTTGCACCAAGTGAAATGGGTTCATATAAATCTTGCGCCTGGATCAGACAGGGGATGTACCCTCTCAGCAGCTGGGAGTTAGGAAACTGGTTTTGTCATCAGAGAGGCATAGTGAAGGATAAAAAAAAAATGAGGCTTAAATTACACTTTAAAACGAGCTAGAGAATTTGGCTGGTGCAGAATGCAGCAAATGCTTTGCTCTCTGGTAGGCAGTGCATCTCACCAGGAGAAGGAAACAGCAGAGCTCAAGGTTGTGTCCATTGATGATCACCTGTGTCCAGGTGGAATTTCAATTTTTTAGGTCTTCAAGTCAAATTGTCTCAGGAGTTGTCTGGTTAAAAGAACATATTTCTCTGTGCACATTTTGGTCAGCACTGCAATCAAGGGAGCCACATATGCTGGATCCTATTCAACTTAATAGATAGAAATTTGGCAGTGGAGTGTTCTCCATATGGGGTTTTCAGCTGTAGAAAAGCTTCTGCCTTTGCTATAAAATAGAGTGGGACTGTTCCTTTCCAGAGTAAGCTGCCTCTTCGTCTAGGTGGTTGAGAACCAGATTCAAATGTGAGCTGGCTCTTTATGTGGAATTAAGCAGGAGTTGAAAAAAGAACCCACCAAACATGCTGCTTTTCAGAGGGTGTTCTTGATGTTCCCCTGAAATCCTGAGGAGTTATTACCCATTTTGTCTTGACTGTATTTTTGGTTTAAATTTTATCAAGAGCACCCAGGGAAATAGATTGTCACATCCATCAAATATAACTTGTAATGAATAAATGTGTCTTTCCAGTCACTGATCAAACTGTGAAGGTGCAGAGTAGTGTTGGAAGGTTCGACAGTCTCATAAAAAAATAACTGAAGTTATTTCACCAAGGAAAATTACACTGGGATAAACGTACAACTATATCTTCTCAATATGATGCAGGTATAATGGCTTATTGTACATCAAAACAAAGAAGTTTAGCCTGCAATAATTAATTTCTGTAGGCAAAGCCCAATATTTCCATAGTTGCCAAAGGGAAAGCAAAGAACAATTGTAAGGATGGGAAAAAAACTCACAATGAGATTGCTGTGAATAATTCCAATAGCATGAAATTAATGTAAATCACAAATAGCTCCTGTGAAGCTAAAGTAAGAATCTGTGAGAAACCAGAATCAAGTCCAATAACCTAAATATGAATCATTGACAAAAGAAAAACAAGTGCATGACCACAACAGAGACATTTAATAATACAGTAAATTAATATTAACACTGAAGGATCACTAGAGGAATAAATGCTTTCCTAATAATATTCAAGTCATATGGTGGTAGTTTCTTGCAGGAATGGTATAAATCACAATTATTATCTTGTCTCGGCAAATCTTATGGAAACTACACAACCCAAATGAATCCTGCTAGGGCTTTCAGAAGATGCATTTGAAAGCTGGGTTACCTGGAATAATGGATGGCAACAGGAATGTTATCAGGTAAAGCAGACGTGTAGAATCCTACCTAGACTGTTTAACTCTTCTGCTCCATCCCTCTAAACATGAGCAAGTCTCTTTTCCTTAGATGGTTGTTTTGTGGCAGCTCCTCAAGGATTAGCCAGGGGCTTGCACAGTGCAAGTAATTACAATTCTGTCTCTGCTGGTTTTATAGAATTGATCTAATATATGGGTTTAGGTTCCAAATTAATAAAAACCACATGCAGCTCATTGGAGGATTTGTTCTTCAAGATTTGGGCTCACTGAAAGAACTGAAAACATTACCCTTCACTAGTTGATTTCAGACACTGGTTCACGCTCTGAAGGTGTTTGTGTCTTTGCAGCAGGGGTTGGGATGAATTAGAATATATAGTGTATTCTGGGATGGTGCCTGTGTTTTCTCCATATTGCCCTGCTATGGTGAGGTATTGGCTTTTGTTGTCTAAACGGGCTCAGATATGTCATTCTTATTACCAAGGCTTATTTAATTCATTTACTAGGTCATTGCTTGGGATAATATATGCAAATTGTACCTATTAAGAGTGATATGAATTACATCAAGCTTTGCCATTTATGTGGAAAATTCATCAAATGTTAATGTAAAATCTATAAATAGAAGGAATAAAATAATAATAAAACATGAATGTGCAGCAAGCATAAAAAATGAAGACCCTTAACTGCCCATTCATTAAGCAAATAAGGACAGCAGATCCTCAGCCAGAGAGAAAAAAGGCAAAAGAAAATGCCTGTGTGTTCCAGTGCCACTGATAACCATTTAAATCAAGCCCCACATTCTGACTGGGGACGTGCTTATGAATGGGGAAATGAAAATTCCTGTCAGAAAGGAATTCCAACAACTGTGCTGGTTACAAAGTGGTAGGAGAGATTTAAAAAATAAGCCCACGGATTTAGTCTTTATGACAAAGCTAATCACAGATTGCTTGGGCACTCCACCAAACAGTTGGGAAAGACTATAAACCCAAGAACAGTGTTTTATATCATTTTGAGTCTGTATTTCATATTCCTGTGATTTAAATGATCATGCTTGCAGGTACGGCCAGGGATGTTACTGGCTGGTCATAAAGTGCTCTGAATCTGTAACAATTCATTTTTCTCATCCTGTAAGGACAAATAGTCACTTATCATTCCAGTATCTGGTGAAGAAACATCCATAGAATCTCATATATCCCGACATAATTTGGCATAACTGGCAGGCTTTTCTAAAACAGAATAACTGAATAATAATGAAGGCCATTAACGATGATTAGAAACATTACGAAGAGTGAAAAATTAGCAGTATACTTTCTTATATTCATAGGCTGCTTATGAGAATAGAATTTTTGTAGGAATCATGCACAATTATTACTCAAGGGGAGGATATCAGAGGTAAGTTATTTGAATTTTCACTCTTTTAAAGAAGTTCTCATTATGTAGCCTGAATTGCTACACTTCATAAATACAGCTAACTTCTCCCTTTTTTTCCTAGTGATTCCTACTGTGTCCCTACTCAATTGTTTTAAATCAAGTTCTCCTTTTCCCATACATTGATAACCATTTACAACACCATCCATACGTCCTCTCAGGAATCAACCACCAATGTTAATTTGGCTCTTAGGGCTGCTGCTTTAAATAAAGCCATTTTTACTTTCCTTTAAAATTCCAGATGTCATTAATTTCTTTTATCAGCCTCTAACAGAAAACATACCTAAAGACTTTTCAATGCATACTGCTAGCCTTTATAAATCTCAATCATAAAATAGTGAGGCGACGCTCAACATCTGCTCATCCTTGTAACAGAGAGGGAAAAAAGGCCCCACTCCTCCAATGGGTGTTGTACAGCTTTCCCAGCCGTGTATTCCTGTGCTTTACATTGCACAAGAAGAAGAATAAATCACTGGCACTTAATTCCCCCAACAAACAAGTTTATAGGAGCACAATCTTCTCAAATACGATCTGCTCGTCGTGGTTTGGACTCGCTCATTTTGAGATGCACCATTTGTGTCACTGCAGAGGGTCAAATCCTACAGTGCTGGTTTATTCCTAATAAATACCACTTCGCTTTTGAAAAATCTAACTGAGATCTGTGTTAGTGAATTAGCAGCTTTTGACTCAAACTGATATTCTCTGGATAAGGGAATTAAATAGCAGGTAGCCTGCCTCCTTCTCAGCCAGACTTACAGACTTGCCCAAGTCACCAAGTGTGATACAAAATATATTTAGCATATTTATAGGTCAAGAAAGACCACATTCCTTTGGTTAGGTTGATTACATTTGGCAGCTACAATAGGAAAGAGAACTTATTTCTGTTTTACTGATGCCTGGACAAACCCTAAAGCATAGAACAAAAATCCTATTCCTGCACTTAAACGTGACAGGATATATGATCATGCTTTATATGGAAATTCCATTTTTAAATACTTCATAAAGAGGAATAATTATTAATATGTCCATTAAAACTTTAATAAAGTGTTACAAACTGCAACTGCTTAATAGACTGCTAATAAGGGTGGCTTCTACTGCCTCTTCCCCTACACTTTTCTTCCTTCCCTACAATCCCTATTGCTGCCGCTCAGTTTATTAACCCCATGTAAACAAAACATTAATGCAAAATGTTACCAGATGTTTCAAAGAATCTATGAAAACCCTCCCTTAGGTTCTTCAGGCTTGAGTCATTAATCTATAAATTCTTTGGTTTCTTTTCTACTTAAACATTATAGGATTTTTCCAAAAGGATTTGGTGCTCTCAAAGGTAAAATCTCGCTTGCCTATTAATGCATGAAATCTCACTGAAGTCACTGAAACTACTCGTGTGAAAAGACATCCTCAAGTTCATTATGGAAAGATTAGCCATTTGGGCTTAAGGAAACTGTACACAAAGTGCCACGGCGAAGAGAAGTAGTTTCAGCCTGTCTCATTTACATGCAAAGCAAATTCTTCCACCATTTGCTTCCAATTTGATAACTGAGCAAAAGCGTAATAATAAATAACTCACAAGAAAAAATATAAAGAAAAAAAAGTAATTTAATAAACCACGGCTTCAGACTATGGGCACCCGAGGAATTGTTACTTCTGTCACCCTGCAGGAAAGGGAGGAGCTGCCATGGAGAATTCCATCTCCTCCATCTCCCTCCAGGCACTACCCGGCCACTTTCTGCATCTGTGGATGCCCAGACTGTGCAGAGCAGCTGAAGAATTTGAGGAAAATTTAATCAAGGGCAAAAGAACAGCCCAAAATACAACAGGAGCCTACACATGCCAATATAGATATTCTTAAAGGGGCCCAGCACAGTTCTGTGCAGCTCCCAGCAGCATTTCCCAAGGAGGAAAATCCACACCAAGACCCCACGACTGCCTGGCAGAAGGACGGTGCTTCCCAGAAAGATGGCTGGGATGGCCGGGAACTGCTGAGCCTTCCCCAAAAACGAAAGCTGGTTCCTCTTGGCAGCCTCCCAGGAGAAGATAGTGGCAGTGATGTTCCCTTCCCGTCCCCTCCCCTGCCTTCCCTGCAGGCTCAGGAAGCAGAGCAGCTCCGGCTGCACAAGGAGGCTCTCCCTGCTCCCATGGCCAGAGGTCTGCAAGGATTTGGGTATGGCTGTGTTAACCCTTAGTGCAGAGCTCTGCTGCCAGGCACCATGGAGCACACCCTTCTAACACACAAATTACAGCCATGAATAACTCCTTGGGCGTGTGAAGCAACACTCCACCTGCTTTATTCCCTCTGCCTGTGCCACACTACACCAGGATCCCCTTCCAGAGAGCAGAGCAGCCCCTGGTGGGACACCCAGCTGCTGGCTCAGGTGGCACACAGGGGAAACCTGCAAACCCTGGCTGTGGGAAACATTTCGCTCCTTTCGGAGCCCCCACCTGCACAGGAAACCTGCTGTGGTGCTGGGGCAACAGGGATGTCATAATTCGGGGCTGGAAAGCACAGTGAGTGCAAGGGCTCCCCAAAGGGAAGGGCCACACACCTCTCCGGAGCTCAGACAACCTCCCAAGAAAGGAGCACTGCCAAAGAGAAGTGCACAGAAGAGAAAACAAACTGCTCAGCAGAAAAACCAGTTCCCACATGGAGAAAACCTCACAGAAATTCACAGGCAGGGCATCAAGAGGCTGCCACAGTTGACTCCAGACAAGGCACTTTAAAAACTTGGTCCTTTAATAAGAAATTGTCTCCTTTTTATTTACTAGGGGGGGTTTTAACCTCTCATAGCAAAAGTAACTTGGAGGGATTTTGGTAAAATTCCAGAAGAAAGTTAAATAAATACGAAAAAAATATACTAACTTTTCTGGAAAAAACAGTAATTATTTTCCTTAAAGTGCCTCTATCAATAAATATTTATATCTCTTTTGAAATCCAAATATTTGCTATATTTATTAGTATTTAAAGTTGCCAGGCTTTGTCCTGATTAATGCAGAGCCTCCCACAGAATATTCCCACCTTTTTCCTATAAAAAATTCGTGCTCTGGGAATCCTCCAAACACCCATGTATGAACACCCATGATCTACCCAAGCATGGGGAGGTTTAAATTTTGATTTGCATGACAAGTAGAACAAAAACACTGAAAAAAGAGGAAATAACTTGTCTTGGTAACAGTAGAGAGCAAACCAGTAATATGGCAATATATATATTGCTTATTCCATTAATTCATTATTACTTATTAGTGGTCTTATACTAAGCAACAAGAAATAGGACATTCCTGGTGAGGTTAAGGAGTCAGTAAGTTGCTTGGTGCAGCAGAGCAGGCTTTGACCATCCCGAGTGGCTGTGATGCCCTGGCAGGGTCTCAGCCCGCGCTTTAAGATAAGAACCCCTCCAGAAGTGGTCACAGCAGTGCCATTATCCACTGCAAGTCAGCGGCAATGAAACCACACGAAACCTGGCGTGGGGCCCAGACCCGACTGAGGCCATTGCAGACCAGCCTGACACTGAGACATCCTCTGCTCTGCACAGAAGTTTTCATGGCTGCAGCAAAAGCCCCCCAGTTCTGTGCTCTGCTCTAAAAAGGGCTGAGTCGCAGCAAAGGGAGGTGGCGCAGCCAAGAGATGAGCACGACCCAGAAGGGGCAGGAAGGACTCAGGATCACTTCACTACTGAGATGGTGAGTTTAGGTCAAGTGTGTGGCTACACAGACCAAGAGGAGGCTCAGGACACACTCTGGAGATAAACCAGCTTTCTGTGCAATGATAACAACCCAAGGCCAGGGGATGGGCAGCAATGTGTATTTAGAGTATGAAAAAGCACAGTTGAATAATGCGCCGAGATGCTTTTAATCATAGTTTTTCTTTCAAAAAGAGAGACGTAGGAAAGCAATTATAAGCTATTTTGATGGGCTCATAATCATCATTTTCCATAGAAACTTCAGAGCCTGTCAATGGAATATACAGAAATATCTGAAATGCTAATTGTCACTACATAATTGCTACAAGGCTGAAACATGTTAACTAGGAACTATCTGGGCATTCAAACAACTGTATCTTTGAAAATAACACAAAGAAGGCACTCCAGTCCCTTTCTGCAAACCCAATCAAGTACTATGTGAAAGAAAACATTGCACAGAAGTCAGACGAACACAGCAGCTCTGTAGGTTCACAGTGCAGAACACAATTTATCTAGGCAATGGTACAATTCTGGCTTTAAGGAAAAAGAATTATTTCACATTCATAAAAAACCCTCCTCAGACAGATGGGGCATCTAATGATCCATCTGAAGAATTTTTAAAAGTATATTAAAAGACTGGGATTTCTTTGACTCAAAAACAAAGGCTGAGAAGATGCAGCAACTGTTTCCAGATATACATATGAGACATAAGAAGAAGGGATGCTTAAGCATAAAGACAGTTTTAGCATTAATCATAAATATGATGTGGAAATCTGAAGGACATTTCTAATTTCTATTTCAGTGAAATTTTGAAATGAATATGTAGTAAAAGAAATGGATATTCTATGGAGTTTTTGCAGTGAAGAGGAGCACAAATAAAACACTATTCTTGTAAATAGAAATACTTGCTATTTAATCAAAATGAATATCAATGTATTGTTAATTTTAACACAGGCATAAGGTAAAAAAACTGCAGATATTTGAAAATTAAAAAAAGAAAACTGCCAAAAGACGCAACTTCCCTCAATCTTCATAGTTATTTGTCTAAAGTGGGCAAAAGTTAGTCCTACAGCGAATGTGTTTCCAGTTCCATTTCTTTCAAATACAAAAGCTCTCAGTGGAAAGACAAGCATCACATACATTTGAATTGAAATGGTAATGACAAATACCCTTCTTTCTTTTATCCGAGTACGTAGGTATAGAAATTACTCCTAAACTGAACAATTTGCTGGCTCACCTGAGCTGGTGGCTCTCTTCAGCTAATCACATCACACTTTATGACTTAGAAATGTTAAAAGCAATCTATTATCAAGGAAAGCACAATACTTGCTATTTAAAGTTCTAGATGTTGGTTTAAAGGGAATATCTTCATAGTAGAAAAGAAATTTTGTGAGGATATCAACCTACAGTTCTAAGCACAGAAAATTATAAAGTCTTCATTTAATTAGAAATTACCAACTTCCTGCAGCAATCACAAGTCTGTCTTGCAATGTCATTACTGAAAATCTTTGCTATTTTGCCTGTTATTAGTCGTTATTCTTCAGATCTCTGCAATATGCTATGGAGTGTCTAAATGTCAGTGTGTCCCATCCCCTATTTGTCTCCTGGGCTTGGATTTCCTGCTGTGTTGCTCCTCCACGGACATGGCAGATAGGCTGAGTAAACCCAGGGATTCCATTAGTGTGGCAGCAAAACAGACAGAACAAAGAATGGTCCAGCCATTGATTTCCCATTACATTCCTATCTGATAGAAAGATTACACTTGGCTACTACCACCAAAGAGAACTTGTTTTATTCTGGGCAACTCATATTTAGATTGATTTTCCCTAAAATAGAATTTTTAGAATTGCTCTCTCCTGTCCTAAGTCTGCCTTTAAGGAAGAATTCCCAGCATGGGAGGAGGAGTATCCATCGTTCCTGTGATGAGAAGTTGCAGTTGAAGAGTTCAAATCCCACCCCAGAAAGGGACATAGGCACCAAACTCCCAAAAATGTGCTGCATTCCCAGGGAAGGGGCATCTGCATTGTTTTAAAATAGGTGCTGGGTTAAAATACCAACAACGAACCAACATCAGCTACTGACTTTCCAAACATAGCCATTGGTAGAAGGCGAGCCCAGAACTCGGCATGGATAGAAATATCCTTCTAATTTTGTTCTGTTCCATTTATTTTTGGTAGTTTCTTTGCTCTTATTTGGCAATACTGGCCAAAAGCGTCAGACATCCACACTCTCTATAATTTTGGTAGCACTGCAAAACTAGAAAACTGACCACACTGTAACTGGAAAGGAATTGAGCGCTCTGGTTTCATCACCAAAACTGGGTGAGACACATGAAACAGCCAAACTACAGGAACCAAGCAAAATAATTCAGTTCTTCTTTCAGTTTTAATATCCTAAGACATGGATTCCAATGCAGTGTGTCACCAGCTGCATGCAACAAGCACAGCAACAACCAACCACTGCCTGCTCCCTGTTCCCTGGAGGGCAGTCACCAGTAACAGATGCAGAAAGAAAAGACTCGAAGAGCATTCCCCCAGTAACTTTCACAGCTCCTGGCAATCTGCAGTCTGGGGACTTCCTGAGCTGGAGGTTACATCAGCATCTTCCTGTTTAGTAGCCCTCAATGGACCTTTCTTTCATGAATTGTCTAATCATTTTTTAAACCTATATATATTTTGGCATACGAAACATCCTGTAGCAGTGGATCCCATGACTTAATTGTGTGCTGTGTAAAATGAGTACTTCCTTTTGTTTGCTCTCAATGTGCAGCACAACCAGGTTATCTGGCGCCTTGGAGGTGCTGTGTTCAGAGAAATTAATATTTCCACCACTGCCTGGCCACTTGAAACCTCTGTCCCACGATTTCTGAGCAGCCTCTTTCCCTGCTGAAGAGTCTTAGAGTGTTAGTGTTTCTCCCATGGCCATTCATACTTGACTGTTCCCAGTATCCTCTCTGCCTTTCCTCATCTATTAGGATTTTTTTCAGGAGGCTGATAGAACTGCACAACTGGACAGGCTGGCTGGATGGGCTGAGGTTCAGCAAGGCAAAGTGCCGGGTCCTGCCCTTGGGTCACAACACCCCCCTGCAGCGCCACAGCCTGGGGGCACAGGGGCTAGGGAGTGGCTCAGTGGGAAAGGACCTGGGAGTGCTGGTTGTCCAAGCACTTTTCTCAGCTTTAACCTGGACTAACATCCTCAAAAATAATTTGACACTGGAAAACCTGATCAACTTACTGCTCCTGGTCACTTCTTTAGCTCAGCTATGAATAAATTAAATAGCAGAGATTCCCGGCCTGGGTGTCTGGAGTAAAGCACCAGTTCTCCCTCTAATGAAAAAAGAGAACATTTATTTCACCTCTGTTCTATCTGCTTCTGCTTTCTATTTATTCTAATATCTCTCCTACCAGCACCTGAACACAAGACAGGTCTTCAGCCTTGGCCAAGTAAAGAAAAATCCAACTTTCGTCTGAGTGAACCTCAGTGCAAAGAACTCGTTCAGCTTTTTGCCATGTCATTTCTCATGCGTGTGTATTTTACACATCTACAGGCTGTGCAGCTTCTCTGGCAGAATCTCTCCTCTGGAGAAAAGGGGTTTTTTCTTCAATGCTTTATGGCTTCAGCAAGTTGTTCTTCAAAATCTTCTTAGGTCTGCCTCATGGTTTTATATTTATATATGGTCTGGTTTTATATTTAACCAGTCAAGGTTATGCTCTTTTTCCACCTCCCGTTTTGAGCCAGATGCTTTCTTATTTATAAAAGCCTCCTTTTGCTCTACTATTTAACTTTGCTGCTCCTTCTTGATAGTGGTATATATTTACTCAAAGCCTCTAAAACAGTATAAGAAATATTTACAAGCAGTATTACTAACTCGTTCTATAATACAGTTATATATATATATATATACACATTACTTTGAAACACTGTTTTTAAATGCAATGAAACTATAAACAAGGTATTCTATTACTTGTACTAGAAAAACAGTATTGTCATTAATTTTGGGGAGGGGTTTTAATGTTGACATTGAAACACTTGCAACTACCTAACAAGAGGATTAGAGACCTGAGGCATACATCACCAAGAATGGAAACTCTCACATCCAGCATATTGATTCCCTGAGACTCTGCAAATGAAAAAAAGGTGCCTTCCCTCACCTTCTTTGGTGAATTATTGATCAGCTCTGCCTTAAAAGCGCGCATTTCTCTCCAGCACTTGCAGGGGGAGCTTGGCTAATGAGCTCTTACATTGACATCTATGTTGTAGATATTTAAAATTGGGCAACATAAATCCTGCCAGAAGGAAACTCAGTTGTGACACTTTTTCCACTCACTGTATGCTGGCAAGGAAGATGACATGGTGTGGGAGAAGTGACACTCTGTCACTACTATTAGAAGACACTTCTCTACTGGAGGGGTGCTCTGTACCTTTTTGCAGATTTAAACCACGCTGAGTGTTCCCATCACACCTGTATTTAACAAGGTGATGTACAAACACTGTGACCAGATTTAAGTCACTTGACTGCTGGGCAGCCACCTGAAATACACCTGAAAGAAAGGTGTGTTCTGGCAGTGAACCCAGACAATGTCCTGGCAGTGACTTCCAATAATGGAGGGGTTTTCAGCCTGTGTTAGGTAGAAACATGGTAGTGCTTTTTTATTTTGGAATTGTAGAGCCTTGACTCCCCGATCCTCATGATTTCCAGGTATACAGGCAGGGCAGAAGACTTAATTTACTGCCACTGATGTGGAATTTATATTAGCACCTGTAGGCCCAGCATTTATTCTTGCCATTGTGTTGGGAAGTGATCCTCGATCATTCCCAGCTTCTCAGCTAAGCCGTGTGAAACTACAGTCAGCATGTTCTCTGCCAGTTTTTTCCAGCTGTAACTCTAACTCGAGCTGCTTTTGGCACTGACCTTTTCCATTACTTGCAAACAAGGTCAGCATTCTTTGTGGGCCTTTTACATTACTCTCCTGTAGATCAGTGTGCCTGTGGTTTTGCCTCCTGATGTCTGTCATGTCGGCAATAGCTGTGCTTTTGGAGCCTAAGAATGGAAGTTCTGCAAGTGGTGAAATTGAGGAATATATCTTTCTTTATGGCCACTTTCCAGATACATTCCAAAGCCAGGTCTCCCCAGGCTTCCACCATCAGAGACTCTGTGCACCCACGGAGATTAATAGAAGCTGAATGTTGCTATAGAAATTGCTATATTAACAACTGTCCCATGGATTGCTTCCTCTGTTGGATCCCAATTCTCCTCAAATTGAAAGCAGTGGCAGAACTCCAGCATTATTTATTTGCAAGGAAGGGTAAGATTCACAGGAAACTCTCTGGACAAGCTTATAAATAACTTGTCTGAGATAAATGAAATATGTCATTTGTCCCTAATGATCATCCCTGCCAGCACAGAAAGACAGAAAAACAAAGCACTTTGTAACATATCGCCCGAAGTGAAGATATTTTCTTGTCATCCTCAACAGCATCCACAAAATACAACAGAATTGCTCCAGGTGTTCGCAGGTTGCAGTTGTCATGGAAAGTTTAAGGAGTTTCCCATGACCTAGGAGGCTTGGGAGAAACATGTACCTGCAGGAGTGGAGACATTTAAATATTGTAATTATTTGAATCCTTTTACCGCTGCGGATCAACTCTGTACTTTTTAGTTTAGATGATTCCATGGAAACATCACCATTTGTGTCTTGTGCATTTTCTCATTGTTCTGCTTTTGCAGCATACCTGGTTCAGAGTCTCTTAACAGCCTGTTCTCTGTTCTCTACACACCCACTGCAACACTAAGCCCAGTATCCAGAGCATACAGATCCTGCTTTTCTCTTACAGCATCATTCACATCAAACACAGGCTGGGAAGCAGGAGACACAGGCACACCAAACAGCTCAGGAAAGGAATGAAGAAGACCTCAGAAGGCTGTAAAATGCCCAATAGTATACTGCTGGTTCAAAAGCTAGAAATTGCCTCAGATCCACATGTGCAACATTAAATAATATTGTGGTGTTCATTGTGAGAGTTTGATGTGTTTGAACAACAATTTGGGCATGAAGGT
Organism: Anabacerthia variegaticeps; assembly: GCA_035583185.1. NCBI lineage: Eukaryota > Metazoa > Chordata > Aves > Passeriformes > Furnariidae > Anabacerthia > Anabacerthia variegaticeps. Next base: position 15,553,918 of record JAWWEW010000020.1, read on the forward strand.
TTGTGCAAATGTATTTTGAAGTATTTAACAACATCTAGCAAACTCTGTTATTGCAATTACTGTGGGGACACTGAGTCAGTATTTGTGTCTTCGACAGATCAATTTCAAATTCCTGATAAGAGCATTTACCACACCATTTCAGATCATTTCAGGATTTCTACACCATTCCTTAACCATACACACATGTCACTGGTACCGTACAGCCTTCCCAAAGGGGTCCATGAACTTCCCATTACTATCATTTGCTAATGTAATTTAAAAATTAGATGAGGCATTAAAAGAAATAAAGGACAACGAGCCAGTGTTTGTCAAACCTTATAGCACATCAGTCACACAACAGAGGCACTTAGGTCACAGTATTTCTAAGCTTCCCCTGTGTCCAACAGAGCCAGTTCCAGCCAAGCTGGGTCAGTTCATAAAGAACTGCATCCCATGGAAGGGATTCCTGTTGGAGAAGTTTGTGGAGAACTGTTTTCCATGGGAAGGGCCCCACCCTGGAGCAGGAGAACAGAGTGAGGAGTCCTTCCTCCGCAGAGGATGGAGTGGCAGGGGCAACGTGTGATGAGTCAACCACAGCCCCCACTCCCCGTCCTCCTGTGCTGCACAGGGGGAGAAGGGAGAGAAAATCAGGAGTCAAATTAAACCTAGAGGGAAAGGGGGTTGGGCACTTGTTAGTACAGCATTTGTCTTCTGGAGTAACCACTACATGCACTGAAGTCCATTTCCCAGGAAGTGGCTGGCCATCACCTGCTTTTTTTTCCTTTCCTTCCACATATGGCTTTTGCTTTTGCTTTATTAAACTGCCTTTACCTGGACCCATGAGAGTTTTTCCATCTTATTTTCTCCCCACACACCCTGCTGAGGAGGGCAGTGACAGAGGAGCTTGGTGGCCACGTGGCATCCAGCCAAGGTCAACCCACCACAGAATTTTGCCATGGGGCATATTATTGCTGGTCCTCTCTGCAAGCAAGCTAAGCTCAGAGGCTGGATGAAGTCCAGATTTTTGCAGTTTTAAATGCACTTCTCTGTTTTGTCCTGTTATTCAATGAAATGTTCCCAAAACAATGGTTTTGCAAGCTATAAACAAGTTAGGCATTTAAATAATTGAGTCTGAATGTAAGAACAGCAAATATGTTAAATGTTTGTGTCAAACTAACAATAATTTTGAGTTCTAGTGCTCAAGGAAATTCCCAGCTCCTAAATAAGATCAAGGTCCATTTATGCTCAGTAATCTGCAGGGTCCCTGTCCTTTACACTTCACAGTTCTATAATGGGGAGAAGTACAAGAATAAACCAACTAAAATCTTATGCATTGGCTGATCTTAAAGACCAAAAGATTGACACAATTTAGTAGCAATTTTTTCTTTTGTTCTTTTTCCATCCTCCTCTTTGATCCAATAGAGAAAGCTGAGGGTTGCTGGATGTACCCAGACTGAAGAATATCCTTGACCACCCTTTTTATCCCCACGGAGCAGCCAGGCACTTCCACTAGACTTTGACCAGTGTCAAAGAAGCCAGAGAGCTATTCAGATCTTTTCTGAGTAATAATCCTTTAGCTTAGAGTTTGTATTGTAGAAAGAAGCCTCTCCCAAGAGCCTCATCTCTCCATCCCATCAGACTGCCTGCCATCAAAACCTGGGAGCCTGGCAGTGCCAAGCCACAGCCATGTCTTCAATTCAAGGCAGAAACAATGACAGTGAAGATAAGATGGCATTAGAATTTTATGAACTATAAAAGGAGTGTGTGATGTAGCATTTCTTAAGCATGGCTTTCAAATGCACCGGCAATGGAATTAGAATCTTTTCTGTTTGCAAATAAAGAAAATTTACCCCAGTGGAACAATCTACATAAATTCTTATGCACAACAGAAGAACCACATTAAGGACCTAAAATTGGCCTTACACAACACAGGGTGCTGTGCTGGCAGTTTGCACTGGGATGAGCATCACTGCAGGGCAAATTTCAGCTATGGTATGTATTTGCCTATCTTGCATCTGAAGATCTGGGCAAAGCATCCTGCACACAAATGTATAGCTGAGGAAGGAGAAGAGAGAGAAAAGCACCACCTCCTCTTAATGCACGTAGCAGTCATTTGGGAAATCCCCCCAAGGACTTTGCTCTGAAAATTATTGGGCAAATGTGTCTGAGAATGTGCATTTCAAGAGTGCCATTAGAAGTGAAACTGCATCCATCAAAAGGAACTGGTTTCCTGTTTCTGTTCTTCTTGCCTTTCATTTTTCAGATGTGTAAGCCAGATAATGAAAAGCCATTCCAGACCATTTTAGGTATTGCTGGGATGGGGTAAGGTTGTTTTCTATTTGAAGGAGAATCATTTTTCCTTGTTTGCTGGTGTAAACGAGTAGAGACTTTTTTGCTTTCCCCTCACATCCAACTGATATAAAAATCTTAACATTCTCCAAAGAGCAGGATGGAATTTAACCATTCCATTTGCTTCAGCCCACAAGGAAAGCAGTAGGACTGGTGACTATAGCTATGCTTTTCCTTGAAAAGTTCGAGTGTACAAATTTCATGTTTAGTTGTTTTCGTGTGGCTTCATATTTTTATTCAGTTTTGCAATGCCCATGGAGCATAAACTAAAATCCACAACCTTATCTCGACTTTTGACTGTTCTTACAACAGCAGATCGATATAACAGAGACCAGGATCTTAATTTCATGTCATGTTTAAAGATGGTTCTCAGAATACATGTCCCACCCTCTACATACAAGACTGGATCTACTCCTCTCAGGGTATGACCTACATTTTCTGCACCTTTTACAGTGTCACCCAGAGAGCTGTTGAGCCAACTGAGCACTAGTTGACAGCATTATTTCTCAGGGGGGGTTGGCTAATGACATTGGCAGCTCAAGGCAATCCAATCCTGAATTATGTAAAATTACTTGAGAGAAAAGTCAATGAAAAAGCACATTTCATGGTCTTTGTACATTTCTTAATTCTCTAGGCCGTCCTCTAATCAGTCTTTTTAACCCACAAATCTTTCAGAATCCAGACCGAGCCAGCCCACTGCTTCTGGGTCTTGAAAATAAATATCTCTTCCAGTCAACAGACAGCCAAACCAATTTCATTTTGTGGGATGTACAAAATCCTCATTCTGGAATATCAAGAACCATTATGCAAGCTAAATTCCCACTCATTTCACAGCACCAGCCTTTCTGATGAAATTTCTTGTATATGAAGCAACATGATTGCTAATTTTCATGAAAAATCCAACCACCACTGTAATTTATTAACATAGAAACCCCCTCTTCTCTGAGGAATGACAACTCACCTCATTCCTCAAACTATTCATGTGAATTTCTCAAACTGTTCAGGCTGTTTTCAGAGCTGAATTGTACTTTTGAGTTCTAAAATTTACATAGACTCATTTTTCAGGGAAAATGTATTTGTGGATTAATGAGCCCAGGGCTGGCTGCATCGGGCTCTGAGTGAAATGGATATGGCATGTGCAATCTACTGCTTCTCGTTCCAGGATGGAGCCACTGGATTTAACCACACTCACATCATGCAACTTCATAGGGAAAACAGTTTTTGTCAAATCACCAGTTTTTAAGTCATCTCAAAAGCTCGGGGGGGGTTTTGCAGTTCATATAGTCGTTGATACAAGAACAAAGACGAAGCTTATTAAAAATAAAACCCTGTGTAAATATTTCCAAAACACAAACTTAAATTGGGCAGATTGCCAGCAGTACTCGCTGACTGCAATGGGAAAGACAAATCTTGATTTCCTTGAAAACACCCCATTTATTTAAGTAGCCCTGTTCCGGGATTCTCTTTGGACTTCTGAAAGTGTCTTGTGTTCTTTCACACTCCAAGACCAGAGGGGAAAGTTTTGATCAGCTCCTAACACAGTTAACATGAATTCACCCAGTGAGTTCTGTGTCTTACCTAAAAGCCTTTCAGTGATGTAGGGAACGGCTCAAGCACAGCCCAGAAACCAGGCATGGATTTCCAGCATGGAAAGCCGGGGGGGGTTTCAGTCCCTCACATCAGGGCAAGGTCCTCCCGAGCTGTTGTGTGGCTACACACCAATCCTGCCCTTCCCTTTGATAGGCAACACCACAAAATGCCCTTCAATCCAAGTCCTAGGCTTGCAACTGACCATGTCCCACTACAGACTGCTTGAAAACAGTGTGACACAGCAACAACCTCCAGAGCTATCCCTTAGCAAGTGCAAAAATAATAAAAACTACACTTGGCAGGATTTTCAGTAAACTCTCCTTGGCCTCAGCTCTGCCTCAGGACTGGCACAGATCTTTGCACCTGCATCCAGTCGACTCCCAGCACCGCAGACCTGGCAAGGCACAGTTTTGCTAAGTCAAGCATTGTTAAGTGACACAACATCCATTTCTTTGATTCCCTTTGCCATTATGCCAATGGCCACCTTTTGGAGCAGCATTTGCAGCACAACTCCCCTGCCTCAGAGATTTTCTCAGGACAAAACAGTAAAAAATAATACGTCCTCTGCAGCTTTGCACAGGGACTTGCTTTGGCATGGCACTTCCTTCCCCTGTCCCTGCCAAATGTCAGGACGTTTGGAGAAAACATTTCATTCTTTGCCATAAAAACAAAGCAACACAGAAATAAAGGAGCAGTTAAGGGAGAAGCCTGACATCTTCTCACCTCCAGCACACTGTGATGAGCAGCACTTGGCTGCAGCACAGCCCCCCAAACGTGGGACAGCCTTCCCAACACAAATATGTAACCCTAAAGAGACTGTCACAGGGGTAAGCCATGGTGGGTTTATTATTATTTATTTTCTATTTTACTAAGATGCTCTGCTCTTTTGGAGTTCACATGGCGTCACCTGAAAAAAAAGGTATTTTAGAAACAATCACTGGGTTTATATTTCCTCTTCTTTTCGAAGAAACTGATGTAAAGAACAGCGTCCCTCTGGCCTGCAGGCACCTCTCCAGCCAGCAATTACAATTGAAAAGAATTACAGCTGCAATCTAGCTGAAGAAATTGTCTTATCTGCTCCATGAATGCACCCTTGGGAGGATTCTTAAATGCTATTTTATATCCCTGGAGAAGAGTAAGGCAGAGACAATGATGAAAAAGGCATCTGGTTTAGATGTGTGTAGTTCCAACCACTACCGTGGGCTGTGTGATCTATGCCTGTGGATAGTATGACTACTGCTCATTAAAATTTTATCATAGGTTGCTCCAGATCTTATTAACTGGGTGGAAGCTCAAATGAGACCCAAACTCGGTCAGTCCAGAACCTCCAGCATAGGTGTTTTAAAACTGTGGAAGGATGGCCATAAAATTTGTCCCATTTATGAAAAAAGAGGAAAGTCTTTAGATTTATCTGAGTGCTCCCAGCTATGTCTTCCTGTATGGAAGTAGCACAGGTAGTATTTCAACCATATGGACTCTCCCAATGACAAGTAAGACAGGAGATACATTCTCAAAATAAGTTTCAAAGAAATCGATCTAGAAAACATTCATGAGAATTTTTCACTAACAGCTCCCTTTTCAAAATACATCTCTATTTTTGTAAGGCAAGGTACAACAGAACCAGTCTGGAAGGAGTGGACCTTTTCAGCCTTCTCTCTGGAATGGCACAGGTTAAATGAACTCTTCTGGCAGAGCAACCTCTGCTCCCTACTGCTTGGTTCTTGCTCCTTGTGTTTATACATCAGCATAAGGCACGTGAGACCTCACTGCCCTTAAAGAAGTTACCCCAATCAGCCCCATCTGAAGTATCAACTCCAGATCTTCACAAATTAGCATTCTTGGGTTAGTCCACCCAGTTGTAATAAATCCTAAGGCAGATTTAGCTCACTTAATCCCAAAACCAGAGAGAAAACCATCAGAAACATTTTAAATGAATATTTACTCAAAGAGGCTCTAAAAAATCATAGTGAGGTCATTAAAGCAAGGTGACATTTTCTATTCAATTTGTCACAGACTTGGGCATAGAGATGGAAATCATTTGTTCTTCACACAACCCCCCAGTGCATGCAGAGAGACCGGTTTTACACACATTGCCTTCCAAAATACAGGGTTCTAAATCACGTTCCATCCCAGCCCCCAAAAGGCACGGAGAAACAACAGCGCTCTCATTACATCCCCACCTCTAATCCCACACATCTAGGCAGTGCTGTTAATGATCTTCAAAGGCGTGGATTGTGAATAAGTCTAGACATGCCAGAAAGGCAGTCCTGGGAAGCTGAGTGCTAAAAACTGGCAGGAACTGATTCAATGAATGAACTGTCTTGAGGTGCACTGAGCCCCTGCGTCATTATTGTCTTCAGCTGAAGACAGAAATGCCCACACCTCTTCAAAACCAGGAGATGCACAGTAATTTGAGACTAAGCTTATTGAAAACTGGGCCTGGCCTGGGGCCTCTCGGAGGACACTGGTCTCTGTCACCCACCCAAGGCATGGGCTGAGAATCTCCATGCCAAGAGGCACAGAGCAGAGATGTCCTCGCTGGCACCAGCCCCTGCTGGATGTTGCTGTGGAGGTTCAGCTCCAGAAGTTGTACCAATCATGAGCCCAAGCTGATAGGGGACCCTGTGTGTGGAGCTCATTTGCAGCCTGCTCTCAGCCTTGTGCTGACTCAGCTCTTGAGTTTACTTCCATCCGTGGCATCTGCATCACCCCCACTGGTGTGGGCACCTCTTCCAGCTCATCCCACAAAGGAACTGGTAGAGAAGCGATGGAATGTTGCTTCTGAACATATATATAATAAAGGGCTTTTACATGCACTATTTACTAAACAAAAGCTACATATACAGAGAGCAGAGTTCTGTACCTGTGATGAATGAGAAGTGTTTCCTAAAAACTATGCCTCCATATTTTAAAACAGAGGATATAATTCCCTGTTGCTTTCTGCTACTGTTCTTGCTTAAATAGACACTCTCTGCCTCAGGTTTCTCTTAAATATTTTTGGGAAAATGATGATGTGAATTCAAGTTGATATTAACATTGTTATTTTTGTTCCAAATAACCAGAGACTGTTGGTTTGAGCCACTGTGCTGTAATTCAGGACTTATCAGACTACTTTCAAACTCCACAACATATTTTTTGCATGACCCAGAAGAATCCAAAATCTCTTCGTCTTTCCATCCATAAAAGAATGGAAATAATATTCCTTTGTCTTCTCTGTGTTGCCTTTTTTGGAAGGATTATACAGCACCTATTGTAACAGGTCTCAGGTGCTGTAGGTAGGGTTTGTCTAGTGGATAACAGTCACACAAAACACAAATGAAATCCTTCCAAATGGCTTCTCATAGGTATTGTTCAGTATGATATTATAAAAAAATATAGAGCAAGTCAATGCTTTAGGTTTTCCTAAAGTAAACTGACAACCCTGAAACTCACTCATTAAAATGACAAGCAGTTATTTTTGAATACTCACTCAAAACTATATTATAAAAACATTCTGCATTGCAAATACTTGTCAGGACGGAATTTGCTGTCCAGATCCACAGACAGCAGATAAGACACAGCAGATAAGAAGACTGAAATTGTGGATAGAATATTGATTTTGAAACACAAGAAGAAACAAGAGAAAATGTTATATACTCCCTTAGCAAAAAAAGCAAAGACACAGATATCTTTACATCTTCCAACAAGAGAGCAGAACTTTGTTTGCATGGATTCATTTGGTCTTCCCAATATCCTGTTCAGAAGTGTTTCCCACTGGCTACGTATTCCAGCACTCAACTCCTTACACTTGGCATATGGCATTCAGTCCTCAAGGTGACATCCATTTGTGTACACCTAAAGAAATGCACTACATCATTCCATCTGCACTGAAAATAGTCCATTTTCAATGTCTTTGGGACACAAACAGTCAAATTACACACTTGTACAAGCAATTATAGTCCTACAGATTATTCACACAAAACACCTTGGTCATTTGAACAAGCACCTTCAATTTATAGTGACAGCTTAGAGGGATGTGGTTCTACAGCTGCCCCCAGACACAGATCTCTGCTTTTAACTTACTCAGGAATTTTACCAAATCACTGAAGCCCAACTGTCTTGCTTTTCTCTCATACAGAAAGAATTTAAAAATAACAAACCCCAGCTATGTCGTCACCTAAAACAGTATACAGACTGAACTAGTTCAAATGATGTGATACTTCCACTTAATTTAGCTCCCATTCTATTTTTGGGTAAACCACTTCATACAATATTCAAAACATAAAAATATGATCAAATTAGAAAGTTAAGCACATCGTGTGGGAAGCCAGAAAACATGAGTTACGTTCCCAGGTGAAGTTTATTTCTGTCTCCTTTCCTATTCAGTCATTCCTACTGTCTTCTGCTGTGCTGCATTCTGCAAAGGACACGCTCACTAACAACACACATGATGGAGAAAGCAGCAGTAAGGGCAAGTGAACAAAAGGAATAATGAAAATTAGTGTCATTATTATCAAATTAACTAAGCACAGAGTTGGACAGGGGGATATAATCAGAATATACAGCTCCATCAGGTTTAAGGCAGTTGCAAAGTTTGACTGATTTTAAGATTGTATCAGAATGCTTTGGTTTGAAACATTTGCCTTTTGACTGAGCTTGTGTTGTAGGACACAGAAACACAACCCTGTGAACTCCTCAGGATCTCTGCCCCTTTTTTCATCTTCTTTGCCCAGCACAGCAATGCTAACTCAGCGCCTGTCTTATACTTGTAAATACAGAAATCCTGGCTCATCTTGACTCTCTTCTGTCAGCCTTTCTTATTCTTCACCCCTCTAAACAGAGTTCTGCTGGCCAAGGTGAACTGGAATCCAAAAGAGACATCAGATTTTTCCTATTCCTTCTTTGTATGGTCAGCATCTCTGCAGCTCTATTCATGTCTTCCTAAGCTTTTCTTTTGTCTGTCTGCCCCACTTCTCCACACCTCCTGGGACAAACATCAGCTCTCCCCTGCTCTTTGTCAACAACCAAAAGCAGTAGGTAAAGCTCTTGATCCCTAAGGTCTCTTTTAAGAACAGATCAGGAAAAAGTAGGGGGGAAAAGGATGCTTTCTGTAGCTGACCCTGCTCAGCCTGGAGACAAAACCCAAAGACAAGAGACGAGCACAAGGGGCAGAATTGGAGGACAGTCACAGGCTCTGGGGAGGAAGAGCTTAGAGGAAAACCTTCCTGACCTGCAGAGGGAAAGTGAAGTGTGGCTGAGGATGTGGGGGTTAGAAAGGTGACACTAGAACAGGCTGAAGGGCACAGCTGAGGAAGGCACTTGGATAGAATTAATAGGGCCAAACTGTCCTGGAGTCATGGAGCTGTGCACATGGAATATATTGCCCAGGGGGAAAGGTCCAGTTCAGGCTCTGGAAAGCAGCATCATTCAGATCAGCAGATGTAAGAGACGAGCCCAGCTGCAGCACCCCAGGACCACCTCACAAAGTATCTCAAAATATTATCAGTATGTCCCTGCTACACTACAAGGAGCATCAGAAATCTGAAACTTCAAAGCAAGGAATAAGAATTTGGTGTCTTTTCAGAAAAACAGATGATTGTTTTCGAACATGCAACGTGAGATTTTTAATTTCTGAGGCTGGCAATACCAAGAATTTCCAGAATTTGCAATACCCCGAATTGCAATACCCTTTTAAGCTCGTATCAAGTACCTACTGGTTGGTATTTTCCCAGCTTGGTAGTTTCTGCTTGCCTTCTTCTCTACTGGACTTCCCTCATTGCATCAATATTGGCATTTTCAAGCCCAGCTGGGGAATTCTGATCCTCTGCTATGTCCCTGCAAGTGATCGCTCACTCCATGAAGAGGTCAAGCATTTTCCTTCCTGAAGAAGTCACGGCCAAAGTGGGAGGAGGGAAAGAGAATTTGCCTCAAAATGCAACTAACTCGAATTGAAAACCTTAGAATGGGAATTTCCTGTTGTCACACAACCCTAAGAAGCACCAGACCTGAGAAGAGGCTGCTGTAAGGAGGAGAGACAGGAGGCTGCCACCAGGAGCAAACAGACCTTTAGCTGGCAGTGGAAAGCACCAAAAGAATGACACTCAGAGCCTGCTGAAATCAGAGTCTTTCCAACAACTGTCAGCTTTGGACTCAGCACACCCAGACGTTTTGCCAAAGAGAATTATGCTGCAGTGTTTTACAAAATCATGAAAAACAAGTAGACACTGCTGATTGTAAGAGATGAAGAAAAGATAATGGCAATTAACCACACAGAAGAGATCAGCTTCTGTGGACAAAACAGAAACTGGATTGGCAGCCGCTCGCTCAGAAATGTGCTACAGATGTACTTCAGCATCAGGCTGCTGCCATTCTGCCACAATGGGCTTTTTGGAAATCAAACAAATCAATAACTAAGAAATTACACTCCACATCAGGTTTAGGGGAATTCCTCTCCCTGCGTGGAGAAAGAGTATACAATCATCTCATGCTGATTTGGGATTTCTAAACACAGAATGAAATGCCACTCATACCATAATACTCACAGAGTGGAATTACTGTTTAGTGTCATTGTAGAGCACATGACAATGGTATTAACAAGACAGCCATTACAACTGGCTAAATTCCATTTGAAGTCTTTCTTTTTAACTGCAGAACAGTGGCATGTTATTTCATATTAATTAGCAGCATTAAGCAAATGACATTCTGTGGAACAGGTTCAGGATAGGTGGGGGTCTGAAAATAAACAGCTTTATGTGCAACCAGCAATCATTATTTACATCAGATCACCCCCCAAAAAACCATAATAACACCCCAAATTTTCCAAAGAAAAAAGTGGAGATGTAATTGTCACTTATGGATAAAAGTGTTTTGGTTTTAAAAGAGCCTGAATGACTGTAAGGGATTATGTCAAATCACATTGCAGCTGTAAAATTTAAAAAGCTCTAGCTGCAGTGTTCTAGATTATAAATCACATTTGATTTCATTTTTATCATTCTGAATGGATTATGATTGAAATGAGTATGTAAAGTAATTGCCCATGTACGCCATGCACCACCCTCCTCCGCCCCTGAAGCTCTTGTAAACAAAACAAGGTAACTCGAGGGAATATTCAGGGAAGAAAAGTTAGTAAATGAAAAATACACCCTTTTGTCAGTGTCTGTAATTTTTCTGTATTCTTTTGCAGCCGCTATCTGCAGCATCTTTCATTAGCAGAACAGCCAGTTGTCTGCAGCCACGGGTTGTGGAAACTAATTATTATGTTTCTCCAATAAAAACTTCTGTTCTAAAGAAATTCATTCAATTGCCACCTATTTTGTACTGATTTACTCTCATCATCATTTTTAGAGAAGTCTGCCATGCCCAGTGAATGCACATATATATTCATGAAATCCACCTGCTGTCTTTACTTCACAATAGAACTGATTTGGCATGTGGTTTCTGTTCTATTTGAAGGTGTCACCATGCTTCATACATTTCATGATAAACACCTTCAAAAACCCTGGCTTTCTGTTTGCTTTGTTTGAGGAGGAAGAGGGGAGAGGGCTCAGCACTCAGATGAGAGCCAGGCTACCGGCTGATTGACAGCCTAATAAAATATCCCAATCTTCCTTTGTAATCTCACACGAAATAATGTAAGTTGGCATCGCTTCCCCAAAATGAAAGCTGTGACTCTTGACACAGCAGCCCCAGTGCTGCATGCACACAGCGTGCTTCGGGTCTGGGAGGTCTGGCACTCACTGGCATGTTTGCTAAAAGAGCATTCCTATAGGCACAGATATTAATACAAATATTTACTAACAACACCAGAGGGGAAACACAGCAGAGAGAGAATACTCAGTCAGGAGGCTGCAGCCCAGTTGTTACACCCACAGTGTGACACCCATGAGAGAATCTCAGGGAGGACAGAGGGTGAGTGGTGGCTTTTAGCAGCAGGAAGAACAAGTTTGAAGGGATGGCAGGAAGCTCTTCAGCAGATGCTCAGGTTGCTCTTCTGAGTGATCACCCCTCTATCCTTGAGCCCCAGCTCGAAGCACTGCCCTCACAGGGCTCACAGCTGGGCTGCTTCTGGCTCTGTCTTCTCCAAGTCAGCAAAGCCAAGGAAAGGTGCTTGGTGGGTGAAGGCACCATCATGTTCTCCTGCAGTCAGAGAGCAAATGGGGCATCTCTGCACCTGGGAGGGGGTCGAAACAGGGAGTACAAAGGGGAGTTGGCTCATGGGACACTTTGTCGAGGGATGGTCTGCAATTTTAAGAAGACCTGAAAAGCTGTGGGCTGGGTGACCTAGCATCTAGTTTTCTTGATAAAGGAATAAACATATTAAGGTCCCTCAAGCTTGATAATAAGGAAAAAATAACCTTTTCCCACTTGCCTTTTTCTGTATCAAGCATGGGAATCCTACACACGGCTAAAGCACTGGCAACCTCATTGGAAATACCAGTATTGCCCACGTGGACTGCAAAGCAAGAAGCTTTTCCAACCTCAAGAAGACTTTCTCAGCTGTCCACAAGTCACTGATCTGAAATCCTCGGCAGAACATACATGAGCAATATGCTCATTCTGGTAAAGCAAGTAACAATTCAATAATTCAACAGCTAAAAGACATTTTTAAACGTAAATTGCTGTTGTGTACATTTGTTCCCTGCTGTATAGGTTTGTTTTCATGACTCATGGTTGTTTTGATGCCACAGTTTGACTTACTGTTTTGATCATATCTCAACCCCTGCTATCCCACATGTGTATAGTGATTAACCAAAAGAGCCTTGAGAAGGAACAGGTATGAACATGCTAACAGAGCACATGGAACGATTTATGGCTGCATGAGAAAGTTATGATTTACATGATACCAGAGCTATCTTCTCAGGCTCAGCAATTTTCAGAAGGAAAGGTAACTAAGATTGTCACGGTACTTTTAGTTTTCTAATTGCTAAGACTCTTCGTTTGAGATCTTCTCCACTCTTACCATTATATGAGTTGATTTAACTGATAATCATAACTCTCCCCACAAAGTTCCTGCTAAGTAAAATATGATCCAAACCATGGAAAACAGAAATTATTATTTTCTACTAATGCTATAAATAGCAAAAGTGAGATCAGCTGTATATAGCAACGAAACACATACAGGCAGGGTAACAAGAGTCCTGTCAAGGTCATTTACCTAAATTCCATTTAAACCATACCAGCTTTTGCAGATTCTCAAAAAACTCCTTTCAAGAACCTGAAATATCCCATCTAATTATTGTGATAGACAAATTTGCCTTCCAAGAGTGGCTTCAAAGAGAGGGCAGAGATGTTCATGTTCAAAGAGCGGGATGCTGAGGGAGACAAGGTCAAGTCCATGTTCAAACTCCCTGTACAGCAGCAGACAAGTCATTAGGGCCACAGCCTGAATTGACAAATGTCCTTCCATGGACTTCAAACATGTTTTGAACCAGTCACTAAATCTCTCCAAACTCCAGTTCTCTCCCCGTGAAAGATGTATATAAGAAACTCCCACCATACATGTTAAGTTCATGTAGAAATCAGACCTGTAGAAGGACAACCTTGGCTGAACATCAGGCCTTGCTTTTCACAAGCCACTGAGTAAGAAGTGCTAAATGACACATATTTTTTAGGTCATTTTTGTTACTATCACTTTAAGCTGGTATTAACAAGACTCTTATTTTTTTTTATTTCCCCCTGTATTTTTTGCTGTGACAGCATCCGCCTAAACACCAAATAAAGGCAGAGTTGCACTTCCTCAGTATGGCTTTACCCTCACCGAGCCTGGTCTTGGTGTCAAGTGGCTTATGCTGTGAGAGTGCAGCTCCTGCTCTGCCACTGCACCCCACGGAAAGGCAGCGGAGCGAGGCAGCCCAGGGAGGCAGAGGCAGCGAGCCAGTGCTCTGCAAAATTAGGAGTGCAGTGGGGTGAGAAACCTCCTGATTGGGAAACCACCATGTGAGTTATTCGGGTAAAACAGCCAGTTCTATATCCTACAGCACAAAGTGGAAGCCACCCATTTTTTGTGCAAAATGACCCCCTTTAGTGATTGTTAAAATCGGCTGTTAGGAGTTTGCTATCATTGAATTACTTTCCTTAGCAATAGGCTTAATTTTTGGCTATTATGTTCCGTGCTGTGCTCAGTTTGGATGTTGTGTGATTGCTGATTTATCTCTTAATAAGTCTCTGTATCAGTGTTTCTCATCAATAGGTTTCAATGCTGGGGTTGCCACAGGAGACAATGGGAGTGAGGGGAGGGAGAATGGGAGGCGTGTCCACTTTTGTCAGAATTCAAATTAAAGAAAACTTTGCTCTCTTACGTCCTCCCGCAGCTTCATCCTTCAAACTGCAACCGCTTTGCAAGTCCACACCAATGAAAATACAGATTGGGTGCAGTATTGATGATTTAAAGACACTTAAAAAAAAAAAAAAAGAAAAGAAAAGAAAAGAAGAAGAAGAAAGTACAGGGGAGGCAGAAGATGCATTCACTTCACAGTGCCGTGCACAGCCTGAGCAGGCTGTTCTCTGCTGAAGCTGCTGCTGAGGAGCAGTAACACATCTGTCTCCTTTACACACTTCTGCAGCCCCCACGCCACAGTATCCAAGTGTATGACACGCTTACAGTGTGCCTGTGAGACAGGAACATCCTGCTCTCCTCATTTTCCACACAGGAGCAAAAGAGAAAGTGATTTGTTCAAAGTCACATGGGAAATGTGTGAGAAACAAGGAATTAAACCCAAAGCTGTTCAGTCTTAGTTCGTCTCTGACTGCACTCATGTAAGTGCAGAGCTGAGCACACGTGGGGTAATAGCACATTGGCTTACACTGCCTCTGGTCTTCAATGGAAAGTGTTTTAGCAAAGTTATTTACTGCAGGCTCAACGTAAAATGACACCAGACTTATCTGGTTCCCTAATCATTTAATAAGAGGAATATTATTAGTTACCAATGCCATGAGTTTTGTGTCATTTACAGAGCAAACTGCATTGGAAATCATGTGGAGTTTCAGCAATATCATAATCACAAACTTCAATTTTGATTTGCCTTTGAACCAAAGAGGAAAACCAAGTTCAAATGTAACAGAGATGTGAGTTTAAACATCCTTGGAATGCCACTAACACATGTCAGCATTTCTGCTTCGACTGCAACAGCTCTGCTAGGGAAGACGCCTGCCTTCTGTTGCCAACGATGTTGCCGGAATACTAAAAATGCAGAGCCAGGAGATGGTCTGATAGAGCCCCACTCTTGTGGCATTCACATTTCATCCAGATAATACTGCTCCGTCCATTGATGTGGGAGCTTCTAACAGAGATGGCAAGGAGAGGGACACAATACCAGCTCAAGAGGTGAGTCAGATAAGTGCCATTTCAGTGGTACAAAAGGCTGCCTTGAACATGAATCTGGAAGGACAAAAGCAGCACATCACAGGCTCCACTTCCCTGCGCTGGTGAGGCCGGGCTGCAAGGCCAGCAACAGCATCACTGACATTCACTAAACTTTTTGAAAAGCCTTGATAAAAACAGTTGTATCATGTTATTTCAAAGAAAAAGAAAAATCATAGTCTTTGATAAACAAGATACAGATATCCCTGCAGTCCAAGCTAAAATGAACCACGGAAGTATTACAGTTACTAAAGAGACATTATTCATTGATATTGATTAAATACAAAATGTATCTATTACAGCTCTATTAGGCAGGCTGTGACCACCATAAACACACTGTTATCTGCTAAATATAAACCTTATTAGAAGACTTTCCTACAAACAGTCCTAAGGGTAAATTTAATTTTTGTTCAATTATCTTAGGCATGAAGTTGAGAGTTCAGAGAGGTTTTCAATAGGAAATATTGCTTTAAATTCTCCAGCGGTTCTACATGGGTATTCCTTTTAGAACGGCCATTTTCACTGTCCCTGCCTTTAAATCATTTTATCCTTTTATGACTAACTTTTCATGAGGGTTGTTTTTGATTTAGAACTCTATTTCTAAGGTATTTCTTTTAATCTATAGGTGGTTTTCATGAGTTTATTTTCTTATATTTAGTAAGACTGTCAAATTGTAGTGGTATGTTTACATATTACTACTACTAACACTACTGTTTTACACACAGAATGTCATGTAGTTAAGTACAATAATAAATGTTAAAAATTGTATTAAGAAATAAGGAATACATATCTATGTATGTTCACTTTTGACTAGGTGTGTTTGTTTCTCCACCTTTTAAGTGTGATTACTGAAAGTTTGTGGTATCAAAGGCAAGCCAAAGAAACATGCACAGGCATTATGGTAAAAAGAGGAGGATGACAAAGAACCAAGTGCTCAAGCAGAAGCTGTGCAAAGTCTGATTAGAAATAAGGCCCATGCTATGAACAGTGAGGTTAAATAACCATGGGAGTAACTTACCCATGTTGTGGTGGATTTCCCAACATTGAGCAATTTGAAAACCAACATGCACCATTTTTCTGAAGCATAAGATCTTTTCCAACAATAAGCCAAGTTAGTGGATATGAAGCAAAACAGAAGCATGACCCATGTTATGCAGGAGACTAAACTTGCTGATCCAAACAGCCATTCTTAATTTAAGCTTTTGTGGGAAAGGGGATGGTTTCACAATGTGCAATTAATCAACATCTATTTACTGAACTGACATGAAACCTTTCTATATGAGAAGCCATAAAATAATGTTACTGCATTAGGCTCATTGTTTTCCATAAGGGAAGTTTCTTTTTACTGAAATGTATTGGATTTTTTATCATGAAACTTCAAAGAAACTGCAGAAAGTTCACAAAACAAGAAAATTCTCCATGGAGTAAGAGGTAAAGTTTCAGCACGACAATACAAGACATTTAAAAGATGAGATAATGTCTTTCACAAATGAAGTTATATTTTACCAGGGGAAAATATGAATGAATAATGGAGCAATACTTGATTAAAACCAGGAGAATAAAGAAGAAATAGAATGGGCAGCATAATAAATGCAGGACAAGAGCATCCATATGCCATCTTGTAATAAATAAGGCAGGAACAAACCATTAAGTGGGCAGTGGAAGTGGATGAGGAAGTGTGAAAGACAATCAGGGGTAGATTTTTTTAAAAGAGTTATAGTATGTATAAAACATCAGCTCTCCAGGAGGACAGAAGGGCCTCAGACTGAAGTTATGTGCAGATGGAAATTATTAAAGGCAGGAAAGGCTGCAGCCTAAGTATTTAAGACAGGTGAGAAGCTATCGAGCAGATAAAGCAAAAGAGATGGGGGACGGGCATGACAAGACACCTGAGAGGGTGACAGCACTGTTTGCTGCAAGGCTTGGGACAGATGAGAGGAGGCAGCAGGGCTACCCCTGCATTACTGGGAACTAATTTCACTATGTTTGTTTGGTTTGTGAGCGAAAGAAAATGGGTGTTTAACGATTAACTTTGCATTGTATCAGTCGAATTGCAAAGTCCATGGAGAGGTAATTTGAGAGATCTTTTAGTAAGACAGGCAGTACCTTCCCACAGGAGCATCCCCTCTGGGTTTCACACAACACCAGAGCAGGATGACAACACCAGTCCCCAGGTTTGATTAGCTCTACTCAGCCAGTAACCACAGGTGAGGAGGGAGGGGAGAGGACATGCACCCAAGAGTGTCCTGCTGCCTCTTACTCTGCAATGTGGCAAGCACAATTTCCACTCATGGTCCAAGCTACCTGCCCAGAAGAAAATCCACTACTTCATGGAGAAGGGATGAAGCACTTTACCTCTTCCCTGGGAGAGGGGGAGGCATCAGGACTCAATCCTGGGCCTAGAACAGCACTTGTACTGGGACAGACTGTAAAGTTATAGTCCTACCCAATGGCAAAAGAAATTGGTTTTTCATTAAAAAAAAAAAAAAGAGATACTTGTTACATTTTTTAGCTTCTTATTAAATACAGTCCACTTGTCAGAACAAAGACATTTAGTAAGTTGCCACGACCCATGTTATCTGGACATCTTAATTTTATGCCACAAGAAATACTTGCATCTGCTGATGAAGATCTGCAATTTCCACTTAGCACCTCATGACAGAATTTACCTGGAGCTAGAAGAGAGGCAAAGAATTTCTCCTAATAGAATATTAATATGAATTAATTCAGTGGTAGTAGTAGTTGTTACTGAGTTCATTCTTCAAAATTCCAATTTCAATTCACCATCCCAGTGCTTTATTACTGACTTTTTGCAGGGCTTGTGCAATGAATTATTGCAAAACCTCCACAGGAAAAAAATGTGCTGTGTGAATTACTCATTGTAAAAATCTGAGCTGCTCTGTTTACAAAACTGTACCTGATGTTTCCATGTGTCCTCTAAGAGCCAAGTAAATCTGTGCTGTAGTTTGAAATAAGATTTCCTGGTTTAATGTAAGCTGGAGTAGTGATAAGTAAACACTGCAGTTTGGGATAGTTGAAAGAACTAAAGAAGGTGTGGAGTTCAGGGTTTTTGAAGTATGTTGGCACCGATGTCCTTCAGGCAGCAACAGGTTCGTCCTTGACACTCATTCCCTCCTACACCTTGTCCCTTCCACCATCCAGCTGGGCAGGCGTTTCCGATGCAGGAGTTTAAGGACAGAGAGGTGACTCCAGGACTCCTGGGTCCCAGTTCCAAGGGCTGCAGGGCCGAAGGGCAGGAGCAGGGGTCAGACGTGGCTGCGCAGCAGCTTCTGCCCCACTAATGAGTGCCAGCTGAAGGTGCTGCAGAAGGGTGAGCAGCCTCACACACTGGAGTCACCTCCATCTGTGCAGGGCTTGTGTTATGTCTGTGAAAGTCCTGAGCCACAGCTTTGCTCCGTCTGTCTCACCAGCACTGGTGGTTCCTTTTATCAGCTCTGTCACTGACTCATTGTCTGACTGTGGGAATTAATTTAGTTTAGTCTGTGCTTCGGTTTTCTCTGTTGCAAAATACCAATAAACTGCTTTATGTACATGTGGACACCAAACACTGCACACTTTTACCACTCAAAAAGGGGTTTTTTAGCGTGCTTTGTATGTTGAGATCCCAGTGCCAGCATTTTACTATGAATGCAATATTTTCAACTTCTTGGCACACTTTTCCACACACTGAAAAGTTGTCCAATAGCAGCAGTCTGACCTTCAAAAGCAGCATCAGAGTCCAAGCCAAAAGAAGGGGGTTTTAAACATTAATTCAAATGCAAGAGTGACTAAGACATGGGGCATGCTCAGATCTAACTGACCATACATGTAACATTTTTTTAAATAGAACACCACATTATGTAGGCATCTCCAGGCACTCTGAAGGCAGA
Source organism: Anabacerthia variegaticeps (assembly GCA_035583185.1). Lineage (NCBI taxonomy): Eukaryota > Metazoa > Chordata > Aves > Passeriformes > Furnariidae > Anabacerthia > Anabacerthia variegaticeps. The sequence goes on from JAWWEW010000020.1 coordinate 15,573,064, forward strand.
GCACCACATTTAGTTTTCCAGCTTCATATAAATAGAAACTTCATGCAAAATATTCAGTGAGAGAATTATGATTAACACTGGCTATTTCTTTCTTTAAAAAAAAAAAGCAATTAATCCCTCTTTCAGGCTAAATGTTTTATTCATTGGTGATGCTGTTTTCCAACTTGTAGAAGAGGTTAGAGAACAGATGCTGCACTAAACTCTCACTTGTTCTTAAGAAAAGATATGGGAATAATTTAGAGGCAGTGTTTCAAAACTAACTGGTCTAATCACAGTTTCTCAATTTTTACTTCATATTTTTTGCATGTCAGATCTGAGGGTGATTACACATGCTTTTGGTGCAAAGAAACTTGATAAGTGATTCACAAAATTCTAGACATACCTTGATACTGTGAATTTAAAGTCAATTAGAAACAACTTTTGAAAAGTCAATAATTCATGATCTTGAGAAATCCAGATAGCCAGGCAAACATTCAGATAATACTTGCCTAATGTATTTTATTTATTTGGGTATTTATGGGGCAGTGATTAACCCTGACATTATTAATCTTGAATGAGCAAGGAAATGTTTAATTTTCATTATTTTGCTTTCAGTATTTGCTTCTGCTTCTACAAACATCTCAAGACATTTAGCATCTTGCAAATGCTTTGGAAAATAATTTGTTGCTAATGACTCAGATTTTTTTTTGTTCTGTCTCCATTAACAAACGTGAAGTCAGGAAACAAGGGCAGCTCTTCAGTGTCACTGGCAATGCTATGAGACCTAAAGCACCTTCCAGTTCAGGTCACATTTGGAGAACTCGTCACACCCAGGCATTCCTGAGGAAACACTGCAGTCCCACAGGGACTCTGTGAAGTGCTCCCAGCCCAGCCAGACAGGCTGTTCCTCGTGTCACCACCACCTCTATCAGCTACACGGTACCTGAGCAACCTTGGAGCCTTCCATGGCAGATGATTCCAGCTGGCCTTTGGCTCCAGCCCAGCACTTTTTCCTGATGATCATTACTTCGTGTATTACAAAACTTGCTGTCTGAAGTGGATGTTTTGTTCAGTATTCTCAGCTGACTTGATGAAAATGCCACTGAAGCCAATGAAGAAATTCCCATTGACTCTGTAATGGAGGGAGCCCAGGAAAACTGCACTGTGTTGTTATTTTTGGTTACTATCCATGTTGCTTCACCTTTTATAAATTGCATATTATTCATTCACCCAGGAACTTTAACTACAGGATTCAGCCTCACAAACAACTCCAGGTATTCAAGAAACTCAAAGACAAGAACTGACACCCTGAGTTTTCACAGGAACTTGTACAAGATACTAAACTACTTAAAATAAAATAAAACACAGATGCAGCAAACTTTCAGCTCTGCAGTTTTCATGAGAGCCAGTTGTTGACATGTGTATCCCTAACTGCACTGGGACTCACCTTTCTAGTGTCATAAGGAAAAGAAAATCCTGTTAAATAAGGAATGCAGCTTGCAGAAATACTTCCTCATGGGACAGGAGTATAAAGGAGAAGCTGGAGTCTATGTATACACAAAGGAAGGGGAAACCAGAAAGAAAGGAATAAGAAAGAGCAGAACTGGAATAGGCAGGCTGGAAGTGATGAACAGACAAATTTGAGAGAGAAGGTAGGGACTGAACAAGTAAACCTCCAAGAATAAATGGTGTATTATTCTGTTTGACCCCCATCCAAATGTCTTTTCGTCTTCCCTAAGAGGACTCAGCTTTGTGAACCCGACCTTGTTATTCTCTGCAGGTTGACAACTCTGGGATTAGTCCAATTGTTGTATCTTCCCGGTAGAGCTCACGCACAGCTGTGTTTGGGTCCCAACTGCATTGGCTCCAGGCGTGTTCAGCAGACCTGCCAGCTCTCCCAGCGTGGACACTGGCCTGCTGCTTTCAGCAGGAAATCTGCTGCTCTGAGCAGCCACTGAAGAGATTTGTCCAAATGCTGGTTGTCTGGATATCCCGAGCAAGTGGCTGTTTCACAAGAATGCTGAATCACAGATGCAGGGAAACCACAGCATCACCTTCATGGCCGGTACGTTACCGAGCCCGTGTGGGATGTGTGGGATGTGTGGGATGTGTCGGATTGGATCCCACACATCCCCCAGCAGTGCAGCAGCCATCACTGAGCCCAGTGCTGGTGGCCTGCCAGCCTTGGCACGTACAGCTCAGCTCTGCTTGGCCCAAGGGGGCTCCAGCACTGCTTTTATGTCAGCCTTTCTGTAGCATGTGACTCTCCTCTCCCCGGATCCCCGATTCATAAACCCTCTCTTTCTTTTGCTGTCCTTTCTAGGCAAGTCTTTTCCTTTTTTCTTCAGCTAAAAACATTCCTCCTATCAACACAGCAAAGCCCTCAATGTCCTCTCCCTTTCTCAGAGGTTATTTGCATTCCTACCTAGCAGGCATTTGTGGTACTGAAGACCAAGTCTCAACACACAGTCCTGTAATCCAGTTTCCAAGGAAATTACCACCTTCCAAATAGCTGTGGACAAACCTGCAAGGTATGTTTATATAACAATCAGCTCTTTTACTGTCCATGGCTCAGACTGCAATAGGTTCTAATGTTTACTGACCCTCCAATATCACCAGCCTGTAAAATGAGCAGCCTGTGGATGATCACACATCCACAGGGGAAAATGTTATCAGAGAGGAGCTTCAGAACCTCAGACAGAACTCATAGGTAAATACAATCCTGAACATGCCATGCTATCATTACATAAAGCACCAGATGCCAGATTGTCATTACCCTATTATAATAATTCCTCCTGGCATGGGAACTGATCTTGTCCCACTTAAGCCAACTTGAGTTTTGCTACTGAATTCAGTGAGTGGAAGGTAAAACCCAGAGAGGAAGCACAATAAAAGAAGGAAGAGGAAAACAATTTACCATTGAACACAAAGTATACTCTTAGTTTTTCCTCTGTTCACGTGTAATCGTTCAGAATGGATTTTCAGAAAAGCTGTATGACCTCCATGAACTTCCAGACTCTCTGGGCACCAGAAGGATCCTCCTGGTGACCAACTGGAACATCCTGCCTGCTCTGTGGGCATTTGCAGCAATTCTGTTCCAGCCTTCTTGCACTCCCCTCGAGACTCATCTGTCTCTGACACGAGCAACAAGGGAGGCAGAGCAGCTGGGGAATCAATAGGGACAAGCTGAAAGTTATTTGCAGATGTTAGAAGAGAAAAAGGGAAAGCCACAGAGCAGGGCAGAGTGTGTAACTCTGTCTGAGGGAGTGTTCTCCTGTAATTAGAACCGGGAAGGTTTTAGACTAATTTTCAGCTTTTGCTCTGAGCAACAGCACCTAATCTCAGCAACTGCTGTCCACAAATTCTTGTATTCCTGACATGGAGGCTCTCAACTCTCAACCCAAATGAAAGGAAAAGCACAATGGCACCGTTCCAAGTGTCTGCAGGGACAAAACCTACAGTGTTTTCTGCACGTCAGTTTGCCACAGCACCACAACAATGGTTTCAGGCCAACACAGGATGTTTATGAAGACTGGCTGAAGGCAACTGACTTACATCAGCCCTAATGCTGGACTGAGTAACCTCAGCTAAATCCTGAAGCTATTTTTAAATTTACTGATGACTCTGTCCACATCTCTCCTTGCTTCACCCATTGCACAGGCCTCCAGCCAGTCTGTGATCATTTAACCTCTCACAAATAAACAAGCACAACTGAATCATAATTATGCCAACCATCATTACCACCACCCCAACCTGGATGTCAGCTTGGGGAGTATGACACATCAATACTGCCCACAGATGTCTATTTGTTGCTAATCGTGTAATTTAAATTGATCACTTGAGTAAAATTACACAACAACATGTTGTATGAGCAGGATCTATGAGTACTATATCCTCAACCAAATCCTTTCAATTAGATTTGTAACATCACACTTCTTACTGCAGCACATAACTGAATTCACACTTTGGACAAACAGTCCTTGTTATCCAGTTCACAAAACCTAGTGTAATTTCTATTTTAATGGTTCTTTTCCTGCTCATGGAAAACTATTACCTGAAAAAATTATGACTCCTAATTTCAGATAAGTTGAAACAGAGCAGCTTTTAAATTTATCGCCCAGCAATTGGTGTTATATTCTAAATACAGTTTGTTCATATAGGCCATAAGTCCACATTAGTTTCACAATGACCAATCTGAACAATAATTTTGACTAGAGGAGACAGTAAAAATATGAAAATATGTCAGAAAAATGAAACTGAACTTAACATTTCCATAGAAACAGACCTCATTTTTAAAATAGTTGTGTATGAAACCAGTATGATTACCTGTTCACACAGAACTGTCCACAGGAAGTACAATTCAAGTGTGCCCCTGGCACGCACCTATCCTTTGTCTGTGTGGTTGCATAATTCTGTGCTTATTTTCTTCACCAGCATTTTCACATGTCATTCAAAAAAATAAATTTTAGTCAAGTGTTCTGTTTCCAAGGCTGGCCTTAATCAGCCCTGTAATGCCTTCACAGCAGGCTCTTGCTCTCAGCCTTCTATTAAGGCTATAATTAATTCTACAGTTCTAAATGTTCCATAGCTATAATTTATTTATGGGTCCAACATTTTCCTCACATCTGAAATTAGATTTGCAGCTCTTTAGTTTTTCCTAAATCTTCCCTTGATCCTTCTCAGTATATATGGCTACTACATTTAGTATCCTTATCTCCCTGACATCTTCAGAAAAGGCCTCTGGTACAGAACTTTTCTGGTCGAGTGCCTTGTGATTGTGTCTCCCAGAGTAAAGGTCTGTACTAGTTATTTCCTCTGAAAGGCTGACTCACTGCTATCATTTGCCTTTCCCTGTTTTAACTTGTCTTGAATGACACACTCTTTATCACCAGGTATCACTCATTTTCATTAGTCTTTTCCATAAAATTAGAAAAAAAAAATTGAAAAAATATCTAAAAAATTAGAGGAGTGTCAGAAATGCACATTATGCCTCCTTGAACTTTCTAAGCAAGGAAATATCAGGACCACAATATTGAGAAAAAAAAGTAAACAATCACTGTGGTGTAATAGATTTATTTGTTTTAGACACTACTTAAACAAACCAATTATGGTAAGTGGTTTAGGACTTTGTACACTCACAAAAAGCCAACATATCCCAAGCAAGCTGCCCAGCCAGCATACACACACATCCCAACACAGCTCAAAGGCACTGCTGCAGCCCTCACTGCCAGCCAGGATACTCACAGGAGAACAATCCCCCCAGATCCTCCACCAGCAAGAGCCTTAACTGTTTCTTTCTGAAGATTAATTGTGTGTGTGTCTACTAGGACTCAAACCCACTTACTTTGCAAACAGTCCTACAGACACAGGCATGGGAAGCCCCTGCTTTTCAGACATTAATTTCTGCAGCCACTGTTTACACACAAAGTGTGGTTCAGGAGTGAACAGTCTCCTTGGTCCCTGCAGTTGTGTCAAGACTAAAGCTAAGACTGTCCAGCTGAAGAGACAGAGCAAGAAACATGAGGTTTTTCCCAATAATAGGCATTATGCAACTCCATTGGAAGCATTGCCTTGGAAATCTCTCTGTTGCATCCACTCTGTTTCAGCATCTCCTCCAGAATTCTGCCCTTCCTGAAAACTACCCACACTCTTACAAGTGCAGCTTCTTCTATTTCAGGGGTGGAGGAAAGAGCTCAGCAATGCCAGAGCCTGGCTGTCAGAACACCTCTCATCCTCACCCGCTTACATCTACTGAAGAAATGATCCTCTGTGTCTTTACACATTATGGCAGGGCACAACTGACAATATTATGGGAATTAGGTATGTAGTGTAACAAGAGCTATGTTTGCTGATCATGTGTTAAGAAAACAGGAAAGTCACTTGGTTCAGTTTCAAGTGTGTAGGCAAACCAAGAACTTATTCCTGACTGTCAAGCAGCCATACCAGGAGCAGTCTGCCACACTAAGGAAACCAGGCAATGCCACGGGGATCCAGAGTCTCCTTTCCAGATTTATGTCACATTTATTCCCTCAGCACAGAAATACATTTGGTTTGCAGAAGTTAAAAAAAAAAAAGAAAAGAAAAGAAAGAAAAGAAAAAAGAAAAAAGAAAATAAGGAATGGCTTTAAATGACTCATCCATACCTCACCCAAATTGTGCTGCTCTGCAATGCTTCTTTTTCCTAAAAGCAGCCACTCCATTCAGCTCAGAGCCTGTTGTGTTCCCAGTCCTGCCACAGCTCTTTTCCTCCATGAGAGCAGAGTACATTTGCAAATCCAATCCAACCACACATTCCCATGATGAGGAAACCACAGTGAAGGACTGGAATAGTAGGTGGGTGTCAAAGGAAACCAAAGAGCTCTCCTGGATGGGCAGTGGGACAGGAGATGGAGTTGGCTGTTCCTCAGCTGAGAGACCCCATTCTTGACACAGTGGTGAGAAGAAAAGTAAATGAGAGTCTCAGAGGGAAAGGAACATGGCACTGGGACCCCAAATTAGATGACATTATTGGAAATTCCACTAAGTGAAATCATCCTGATGAGGGCAGAGGAGCCTCTGAGGAATCAGGGCAGAGCTGATTTAGCAAGTAAGACAGGAAAAAAAAGCTCTAAGATAAATGCAAAAGGAAACAGGCAGAGTGGTAAGAGTTTCTAGATGCCTGGATGTAGCACATGCAGTGATACCAATGAAAACATGGAGTTTTTTGAAATGCTGAATCACTTCTGATCGTCAAGGTAAGAGTTCATTTTACATATTTAAAAAGGAAATGGAAAAGGAACAAATAATTTTTTTAAATAGAACTAGACTATGGGGAAATACTGGCTTCAAATAAATACATCTATTCATTGCTTTAGAGAGGAAAGCACATCTAGGGATAAAAACACCCTTGAGTTCAGCCTTGGTTTAGGAAGCTTTAGGCAACCACACTGTGATTTCTAGATACTTATCAGGTCTGTACCTGAATGTCCTGCCAGGATCTCCCAACCAAAACTCTCTGCAACTCCAGCACTCGAGGCAGGTGAGTTCCTACAGAACAGAATAAATCTTTCCTTTTTATTCATTTATTTCAACCTGACTCAGTTCTTTAAACACCTGTGATTGAAACTCCTCATAATCACTTAAATTCAAGTAGCAAGAAAATGGTACTTCCGATTAGAAAAGTAAATTGAAATACAATTAAAATAATTAAGTGTGAAAACATGTATTAACTTCCATTATTCTTTACATGGGAAAAATCAGCACCACCTGAGAACTAGGGTATCCAGCATTCAAAATGCATCATTTATCCAAGCCAGGAATGTCAAAAATAATCTCCCCACATATTCAGCTACACAGACTTTTACATAAATCACTGAAGATATCACCCTAAGGGAACTGGGGATGAGTTGCCAATTTCATTCTGTAGGCTTGCAACAAAACTCTCTCAAAACGAATTTTGTCAAATCATAAGATCAAGGGATGTTTGGAAAAAGCCCAGCATTTTGCTGTGTTCTTCTCTTCCCACTTGTGCCAGAAGAGATTTCCAGAGCATAAAGTTAAATAAGCAGTTGCACCTGAATTCAGTGCTAATGTCAGAGCCCATTTATCCAACCCATTTATCCATGAATTTATCCAAGCCGTGACAACTCAATCAAGGAATTCTGTCATCCACAGAGTGGAGGTGCACGGCTGAACCAGGAACCAGACGAGCAGGGCAGTGCTGTGCTGTGAAACCAAAGCAAACAGGTTTTGTTACAGGCACCACAAGAAAAGCCCAACCACTTCAGCTAACCAGGTTCGAAGGCCTGATTTTTGGGATGCTGAGTAACTCCATGTGCCAAGGAGCAGCAGAACAGGGGAATTTACCCCAGAGCACCCCGGGGTGAGGAACAGACACTCAGCAAAGGCTCCCAAACAAATGCCACTGAACTTCCAAACAAATCTGCTCTGACTGCATTGCAACCTTCTGTGATTACCATCCATGAATATTGTATCAAATGAAGATTGCTCACTGGAACATTGAATTTTAAAGGAGTGCAGCACAGTAGCTGAGGAAAGTGAACTATGAATTTTTAATTTAAGCATTCACATCAAAAACAAGCCTCTAAAAGTTTTGGGTCTTCCAATCAGATAGACATTTGGTTTGACCTGTGAGTGCAAGTCCTACAGTTTTCATTTCAAATAAGAACAATGAATCCTGAGAAACAGCAGACCAAGAATTAATGAGACATGGCTTGTATTTTTCCTGACACTAAAATATCTGAATTTTAATGGCATAGTATTTTTTAATCTTTTTGTTTAATTTTTAGTAGGAAAAAAAATACAAAAATAATTCAAATTCTATCCTCCACTGTCATCCAATGTAGCAATTTATGCAACTCCAACCCACTCTAACTCCCACTTACACCAAAAGAAGTTGATCCAGCTGATTCAAGCCAGCTGACTGAAGAGGAGTTGGATCCAGCTGATAGCATTCCTGGGAAATAAGAGAACTGCAGCTCCTCGGTTCAACCCAGTAACAGGGAATTTCTTCATTCTATTGGGCCACAAATGGTGGCCAAACTTCACCAAGCCTTAATAAATCTGACTGAGTCATAAACTTACATGATAGCAAATGTTTCAGTCTTTCCCCCGTTGGAACTTTGTGGGTTATTTTTGCAACATAAAATTATTGTGTATCGTACACAACAAAAAATAAATCTATTAACCAAAAAATCTACGTTTCAGGTTACACCACACTGAGGTTTCAGCTGAAGAGGAATTCAATAAAGAGAGCTAAGCATTTAAATTTAGGGGAGCTATTACAAAAGCATCAATGAGAGACACTGAAGACAGTAATTATTAATTAAGAAAATAATTAAGAGAACATGTGTGCAGAACGTAATGATAATCCCATACATTGTCTAATTGATCCAAGAACGTGTTAGAAGCTTGATGCCACTCCTGGTAATAATAACAGCTTACTATTTTGTCATGTACAGCCAAGACCACTAACTCTGTGCATGGCTCATGGGAAGAGCTCTCCTCCAAAGTCAAGATGAGAGGAAAAAGAGCAAGAGGTGAAGAAGACAGAGAAGGAAAAAATAATTCCTTTTTGATTGTTATTATTTTTATTAATTCCTTTTTTCTCTCTCGTTTTAACTATGGAGTAGATTTCCCTACAACAGGAGAGGAGCAGGAATCCTATGAGAGCCACCGGGAACCATCGATGATCTCCAAGTAATGGCAGTCCCATCATGCACTGATATCACTGTGGCAGCTAATTAAGGGCAGCTAACAAGGATGGGAACAGGCACAGAGGAGCAACCACCACCTTTGCTCTAAACAGCTCAAACACCCACCCACTTCCACAGGGCAGCCAGGGAGCTGCTCTTGAAGAGCATCTACCAAGCTGGAAAGACCTACCCCGTGTCACTCTGGAGAAGGGATTCTCGTGCCCCAGGGAGGAAGAGCAGCACATTGTGAGTGAAGTGTGGGGCACAGGTAAGTTTCTCTTGGCTTTTTGCAGCTGTGCTTCCAAAACAACACCCTCTGCAGGCAACAGCACCATGGCAAGGGCAGGAGGGAGGGAGCTCCAGCCAGGCAGAGCTGAAGCCAGAAATCTGTAGAAGTGTAATGGAGTATCAGCTGGGAAACTAAAAAAAAAAAACCACTGTGACAAAATGTGTGGAATATCTAGGCCAGAATGAGGGGGGAAAGGAATTATCCATGTGGCAATCCTCATAAGCTCAGCCCAGTCTTCAAGTCTGGGCTCCTAAAGGCACTAGTGAGTTGGACAGCAGCTTTTACATGTTTTACTGATTAAAAAATTAGATGGATTGCCAGTGTCTGGACAGGTATGAATCAGTCTGTAAACATCAAGAAAGAGTCCTTGTGAACATCTCTTCTTCTACCAGGCTTGAAGATTATTTAACATGCCAAGACATATGTCATAGGCTTCCAGAGTAAAGCTTTCCTGACCTTTGCTAAATATCAGCTTTGTTCTCCTCCTTTATTCATGTGGTGACCCATGAAAACATCAAGCCTTGCTTCCATAAACAGCAAGTGCATAATACCTGCTTTCCTTTGTCACACATCTTCTGTCACTGTCACTCAAATAAATATATGAAACATCTTTCTCTTCCTCAATCCCTTGCAATAAATACCCTGAAAAATACTTGCTAAGAGCTACAATAGTCAGAGTCATTTCATGCTAATATTTCATGCTCTGATTATCTCTTTTTCCAATGCATTACCTTTAAAAAAAATAACTTGTTTGAAAGTACTATATACAGTTCATTTCTGTCCTGTGACTGTTTTGTGCTTATTCATTATACTGTTCTTTATTTCTTTGGTTGATGACACTGTCATCTGTCACCTCATCTGTCATTTACATCTCATTAATATCAATTGTGCCCTCAGGGATCAGTTTTGTCATCAGAAAATGGCACAGAGGGTCTGCAAATGGAAGAAATACCAACCGTCAGTGCCAAAAATAGTAGCGAGACATCTCATCTCTCTTTCTCAGACCCCACAAATGCTCCTCTGTGTAATCACATCACGTTGACATCATTCTGGTCACTAAGGTATAGGGAAGTTGTATTTAATGATCACACTGGTTTATTGGGAAGTTAACCAGCAGGATGGCAAGCTGGTACTGACTGCAACCTGCAGCCTCCTACTGCCCAGGACCTTCCGACACGGACACAGCGGCTCCTAAAGACAAGGCTGGATGATTCAGAGTGAGAGAGGAGCAATGGGACACAACCACACAAGCTGCTCTCCAGGTCTTCATTGCCCAAGAAAAGCCAGGTGGGATGTGATGCAGGTAAATCTTCTCAGGCCCATAAGGGTAGGCACAAACGCCCCTTCCATTTGTGCAACCCGTGAAAGCCTCTACATTGTTATCCACCAAATCTTTTTGGAAAGAAACTAAAAAGTACTCTTCCAACCACACCATCACAGTAGTGCTGCCAATCCCACCCTCTGGAAAAAGCATAAAACAGGCTGTCAGGATCATTGGACTGGCTTAAATCTCATGGCAGATACCTGATGGGTTGAACACTGGAAGTTTTTCCACAGGAGAACATTGTGAGCTTTCCTGTAGATGAAAGCTTTGATGTTCCTATATCTGAATGGCTTGGGATGATGAATGTTCAAGAAAACACTGTGAAACACTTGATAAAACTTTGCAGCCTGCTGGGTTGTCATACTCCCATGCTCTGGAGTGTATTCTGCTGTGCAGCAGTGGGTCTAGGAGCACGTTCAGCTCCTTCTTTCTGCTGATTTCTATTGTTGAAACATAGATCAGAGGTGATTTTCTCTTGATAAAACCATTCCCTAATGCATGTCCATAAATGTGGCACTTGAAGGCCTCTGTGAAAATCACAGCTGTAACAGCAGAATTTTATGTTCTATCAAAGCTACAGTAATGTCACTCTCATTTCAAGCTGGACAGGGCTGCACTCACTGCAGCCACACAATAAACCAACATTTCAACTCTGTACATGCTTGGTTCATTTGCTGGCAGTTATATTTAGTGAAAATATCTCCTAGTGTTGGCTGCTCAGTCGCTTGCCTCTACACCTTATTAGCCTGAGCACTGGGGGAATCCTCCACTGAGCCCCAAAGAATGCAGAGCAGCAGCGTGTACGGACATCTGCCTGACTGCAGAAACATGAACTTGAATCCTATTTGAGTGCAAATAATGCCTACCAGGTTTTCCAAGAGCTCTGCATTTCATACATCCTCCACTACGCTTACCTACATCCCCCAAACCTTTATCCTAATTTCACTCTCCAGCCTCTGATATCTCTATATATCCCATTAGCATCTGGTCTGCCTCATCTTTTCCACTCCAGCAGCCCTCTATCTCATTGTACTGTTGCAGCTCAGCCATGAGGCCCACACCTTCCATGCTGCAACATCAAGTTGACCACTCATCCAGATAATCCTGGTCAGCACTGTCACAGCTTTGACAACAGACGACTGTACCTGTCACATTAGATAAGCCATCCCATTTGCTTCACATTAAACAGCAGGGCAATACATAGATATCATCTGTCACACGAGGAGCCTTGGTGAAAAGACAGCTCTATCACACACAAAACCCATGAAAAGCAGAAAAAGCCCAGAAGCTGGAGGAACTGTACTTTAATATTTCAACAATTCCCCTTCTAAAGGAAAATTAATTTCAAGGCAAGATCCCACACGTGCATACAGGCAAAGTCACTTTTCTAAGAGATGGCCTGTTCATACCCTCCGTGTCTATCAGCCATCTTGTTCCCATCAGAAATGCTCTGAATATTATAAGAAATTCAAACAACACAAGGAATTAGAGGCAAATCTTCAACCAAGTGACAGGCTGTGCTCCTTACATCTCTTTGAACTGAAAATGGAATGATAAGAGTTTGAGAGTCTGTAAGCAGAGCCAGGGGAAAGATGCACTAGAAACAATCTCTGAAATATGAATGCGTTAGATCTCTCCTTATTCACCTTTGCCTGAAATACATGGTAAGAAAGTCACACCATTTATGATGTTTTATCCAAAGAGACTGATGTGAATGGCCTATATGTAAATTGTCATCAGGTTTCAGCTTTTCATTACCTACACAGACAGGATCCTATTACCCTGGGCTCTGGAAACACAGGAGCTGTTCCAGCAAAAGTCATTGCACAAAATGCCTGATAGGAGCAGGCAAAGACAACCAGGTGGGGTTGTGGACACCTGACCAAACCAGGAGCATCTGTACTGCAGTAACAACTCACCTACGTAACTTTGCTGATGGAACTTTGGTTTGCTATTTTAAAACTGATTTATGGCATTATTACCAAATTCCAAATGAGGTGTTAAAAGCACTCCTTGTGTGCAAGCAGCAGTGAATTTGGGTTATTTATTCTACACTTAGGAGACTTTCCTGTATAAACTCACCTCCTCTACTACGTGTTCTGTTCTTGTGAAAGGTCAGATAAGGGAAGTTTACAGCAGTTAGTAAGGACAGTGATGACTGAGGCCTGATGGCACTGTCCTCTTGGTTGAAAATCTAAAAATCAAGTTCCTGTTTAGAAAGCAAAGCCTGTCTCAACATTACCATGCATTTTTCTTAAACTCTTTTGGTGAATTTGGGCTGCAATCCAGAGCTGAAACCTCCAGCTCTCCAACTCAGGACTGCAGGATCAGGTCAGGATCTCAGATTTTATGCCTGGACACTGATCATTAAAAAGACCAACACCCAAAATCAGTTTCCATGGTTGGTGGAAAAGGAGTTAGAACATATCATAATTCCTGTCTCCTCTCTCTCTCTCTCTACCCTGATCCCTGAAAATGCAAATTTTGGTAAAGAAAAATTAGAACTCTCAAGTTATTTCATTAATTTTCTGCATTCTGATAATTTTTATTGCAGTTATTTCAGTGTATGAAATACTGAAATGTTTCACTTCGTAAAAAATTCATTTTTGCATCTATAAAACTGTGTTGTACAAAATTATTAAGAAGCTCTTCTGAGGTTAAGTTTATATATTCCTTTCTTAATGAGGATAAAACAACCAAAAAGTGCCAGGAGAATGACAGCCTAAATTCAAACCAAAAGTGGAATCTTTAACCCAGACTGCAGCCGCTTTGCCCCAACGTAGTGTGAGTTGCTCACTGGAGCGATGTTCTGCATTACCACATCTGAGGTGCTTTTCCATTCATGCTCCACGGATTATTAGCAATCATATATTTGACTGGAGTGTGTACATACACGAAGCCACTTAGCTTTTAACCCAAGCAATAATATCATCTCAGCAGGAAGCTGGAAGGATAGAAACATTCGAGATCCTGCAGTATCCATGTATTAGAGCAGCAAGACTAATACAAGAATCTTAATAGAATTTTCTGCCTACCACTAACAGATTTGCCCATTAACTCTGGCAACACAGGGAGCCTCACAGGTACAGGCAAACATTTTCAAAACCCTCCAAGTGGTTTAGGAATTCCCACAGGATTCGGGCTGAGTCACTTAGGAGTGTTAAAAATGGCATACAAAAACCTGGAGCCCAGGAGCTCGTTTCCCACATGAAGGAGTTACCACTGGGTCCCAGCCCAGAAAGGACAGACAGACAGGAGCCCATCCCTGGGAGGGAAGTGGGGACTCTCAGAAGAGAAGGGATTAAATTAACTGGAAGATGCTTTCTCCTGGAGCCCAGCTCCAGGCTGGAGGATCCAGCTGTGCTGTCCTGCTTGGCTAATGCAGCTCCTGCTGCAGTGGCCTCAGTGCCCAGGCTTTTCCATGCCTGGCAGCAAGGTGAGCTGATGTTGCTGCTCCTCCAGCAGAGCTTTGAAATCGGTCTGATATTCTGCCCATGCAAACACCAAACCCAAGCACACACCAGGACTCCGAGTGTGCTAAAGACCAGACCATGACCAGTCACAGATGGAGCAGAAAACTACATCTAGATGGTGGAATTCACAGATAAATTGATGTCTGAACAAAGTTTTGCTTTGACTTGATATTTTGCTTAATCTTAACATCCCCTTCTGTGAATTGGGGATGCTCTGGGCAGCATCTGGGGTAATAGTTACTCCCTGCTCTACAGGAGAACTGCCAGCTTTAATCAGTTTATACTTAAATGTTCTAGAGATGAAGATTCTACGTCAGAGCAGGTGCAGCATTTCAAATCTCAGGTGACTAGAAAAGAGCACTGCATAAAGGATAATACAAACATTTTGTGGCTGGGGCTGCTGCTGCTACGTTGCTGTTATTATTTTCTTTCATTATTTAAATTCAGTGCTAACAAACAGTCAGTTCATACTAGAAATTGCTGCTTAATATTTTAGGAGCTCCACAGGTTTTTTTCCTTTTTTCTCCTTTGTTTATGTACTTGGAGTAACTGATTCTTTTTAAAAGGATCGATTCATTTTTAAATATGAATCAGACAGAAATATTACAAGGGAGAAGAGGAATTAGTCATAAAAACAATTGTGTATTTAAGCTGAGAAGAGTGTGTAGAGCAGGATGGGGGGTGGGAGGCTGAGATAGACACAAAGCTGCCATAGCTATTTTAATCAGCAAAAATAATACTGTCGTGGGGAAAAGAAGGGGGGGGGGGGGGGGGAATAAGAAAAAAATCCAGCTAAACCAGCTCCAAAACCCGCACTGGGAGCCAGGAAAAGCCCTTCACATCCACAGTTAGGGAATCAAGACAAATTAAAACAGATGCATCTTTTCACACATCTTTCTTCCTTCTTCCTCTCTCTGGTGAAAGTGTCACACTCCCAGAACCCTAATCCAGATTATCCATTTCCACTAGTGCAGAGGCATATTAAACACAACGAAGGGTCTTCAAATGTTTCAGACTTACCTTCTATCAGAGACCCAACAGGATATATTCAGTGTATAGAGGAAATGGGGAGTTCTGCATGGACTTGCATGACTTGCCTGCCATGCACTTTGATCCTGATACCAGAGACAAGGGCTCTCCTGCAGGGTTCTGCAGAGCTGAGCCCCTGAATCAAGTAACTGAGAAACTGATCCTGCTCCCGAGCAGAGAAATTCCAAGCACTGGATTAGCCCTGGACTCAGACATTGCTGTTATTTATCACACTGGACAGCAGGTGATTTGAAGCCTCATTCAGCCAGCAACAGAAATGACTGAAGAACTTACTGGAGAGATTGGTAATATCACATAAATCAACTCTTTTTCGAAGTGAACAGGCTAGATGACCGCGAGTTGTAGGAAAATCCAGCTGCACTTCTTTCATTGCAAGTTGTCTTGTTTACACAGCCCTGAAGATCTGACCCAGAGCTGGGCAAATGCACCTTTACATTAAAATCCAAAACACTCCCTTTGGGAGGGTCCCTGTGTTGCACCACTTCAGCATTTCTTGGGTGCTCATTTTGGGCCCTGCTCTTCAGCTACAGCATCACATCAGTCACTATTTGAGTCACCCAGAGTCAGAACAGTCTGGTCTGTCAAACAGGTGCATCAGAACCTTCTGCAAGTAGAAACCAGGACTGACCTTGGGCAAATTGTTTGTAATTCCCTTTTTTTCCCCATAAGCAAAATAATTGTTTCACAACACCTTCATTTCCATTTAGACCATCAGAGTATCTCCACTAGTTCCAGTTTCTCTATTGGTGTATCTTGGCTGCTCAAAGATGCAGGGTTTTGCAGGGATCAAGGGGCAGGCATTCTTCAAATAAAGTTCTGCAGGGTTTCTGAAAGCAGATCTTAGTCTAATACTGACAGAAAGCTATAGTCATATCCATAACCCTACAGGTTCTCCAAAAACATTTGAAACATGCCATAATACTCAGCACAGCATCACTCATCCCATTTGAAGGACCTTGATCAACATCAGGCACTCCCAATGCAATGGCTACAGTGAGCCAGGGACCAGGGTCTTTTTGGAAACTGTTATTTTGTAAACAATTCTGAAGTGTAAGGAAATGTTAGTCTATTCATGAACAGGATGTTAACAGAAAAATTTGAAATCTGATGAATAAAGCCCAGCTCTTCCTCAATATTCTTCCATGCCCTTTGGACTGCCAGGACAAAAAGTGGGAAGAGACATTTAACAAGTCAGTAAGTTGGTTATGAGTGCACTCAGGACACAAATGATTTACTGAGCCTTACGTCATGTGCTATTATTTTCCACTCTGACACAGAATCACAGTTGTTCAGCCCAGAGCACTGATATGCAAACATCTTCAGTCCCGAGCATTTGCTCTGTGGCAAGGAATACAGAGCACATTATGTTCCCACTCTCAGAGCAAGGATAGGGCAGGATTCTGCTGGCTGATCAGAAAAGAAAGGAAGAAAACTATCATCCATAGCTTGTATTTATGTCGAGCCTCCTGTAATGGGATAAATGTTGTGTGTTTGGCTGCACACTTTGGATTGCAAATGCTGTTTGATCTACCAGGCTTACCCTGAGCACAAACATATTTCACTGAGCCCTTGCTGTTGCATATTATTATTTCCCTTTGGGTTTTTTTCCAGGAATATTACTTATAAGTCTTGTCAGAAGACTTTACAATGCTGTAAAGAGGGTGATAAAACTCAGTTATAAGGTAATGCTTAGTGAACAGGTCTGAACTTCTTTTTTTTTACAAATTCAGTGACTATAATAGTTCTGGTGTTTTTTCCCTTTGCAAAGTGTGTACATGTTCCTAAGAGATACTGATATGTGTGCCTTTCCAATGTCCTTTGTCTTAAAAATAGCATTAGTTACACACAATATAACAGTTGCTTTGGTAACTGATTTTTTCCCTTTTAAAGGCTGAATAAATAATTGTGTAATACACGTTTAAGTTACCAGTGTATGCGACTGCATTGAGTTTGAAGCAACTTCTATACCATTATTTTTTCTGTGTTTCCATGAATATGCATAAATGTTGAGGTATGACATGCTTACTAAGTAAATAAGTCTGTCAACATGGCATACTTTGATTAAAGGAAAGCATTTGGACAGTGATGATTTTTAGTAGAAAGTGCAAAATTAACAAGTGTTGTGGGAAATAAAACCTCGAGTATTCTCACTCTACTGGTAATCTCCATCTTAATGAGAGTCCCAACTGTGCAGGACCTTGGGAATGAAATAATTACGTCACATGTATTTTGAGCTGATTTCAGTAGCGGAATCCAAGCCTGTCTCTTTGGGATTCTGGGCAAAGCAACAAAAGGAGCCAAACTTAAACTGCACAAACTATTCATGCCTGGCCTGGAGTCCACTTTCAGTGCAGACTTCTCATCTTTGAGAGCAGCCACAGCTCCCAGCAGTGCAGTCCTGCACAGGACATGTACAGTGTGAAAGCAGGTGAATCTCCCCCTAGTCATTACAGCCTGTAAAACACAGGCAGCAACTAACCAAGGGTCAAGTAACTCCGACTGATTTCACTACCAAAGTCCCACTGATCTTGGGAGAGGAAGGAAGACACCGTGTGTCTCCTGGCAAAATGAAACAGCAGCACTTTCACTGAGCAAGAACTGGTGACTAACCTAGAAATGCAAATTTGTTCACATATGTATGGGCATAGTGGGACACAGTACAGAAAAACTGATAAATCGAGCCACTGTTATACCTGGAAACAAGATCTCTTCTCCCCCTAGAATGAGAGCAAATATATTTGATCTCAACTATTAACACAACTTTCTAGTGACTTACTTAAAATACTATTTTATTACCGAGAGCATTAAAATGTCATGTTTATATAGCAAAGATTTAATTAAAATTCAGATTATAATAATAATTTAACACTGAGGCATAGAACTAGATTTCTTTTGCTATAAATTCCAAAGGGTACATTAGCACAGACACATGTGTCAGGAACATGCCACACTATCACATTTGGGAATTAAGTGCAGATGGAGCAGATGAGCATATTCTTGTCTCTGCTGCTGAATGCCCAAGTCCATCACCCAAACCCAGGGAATGCTGCCCAGCAGCACCAGAGAATGAGCAAGGGGAAATACTCCCTAAGATGGACTCAGCAGACAGAATGGGTCTCAAA
The DNA here is from genome assembly GCA_035583185.1 of Anabacerthia variegaticeps. Lineage (NCBI taxonomy): Eukaryota > Metazoa > Chordata > Aves > Passeriformes > Furnariidae > Anabacerthia > Anabacerthia variegaticeps. Next base: position 15,591,495 of record JAWWEW010000020.1, read on the forward strand.
CTACACACAGGGACTACCAAAGTCAACTAAAGAATTCCTATTAATTTTGCCATTAGGCCCAGACAAAAGAAGCTGCCTTGGAAAAGTGGTGGCCCTGCCTTGAGCTTTCTAGGAATATAAGGATGGTGGGTTAAGCAGCAGCTTCAGTCTTGAAAGTCTCAGAGGTACTTCAAGGGTGATGATGTAGTCAAAAAACCCCATGGAACAGGCACAACATCAAATATTAAGAGGTTTACAAAAATACATTAGGGTATCAAAGCAATTCATAAATGGGACACAAGGAGTAGCTGATACAGCTGACAGGAGTGACTTTATCAGCTCCAGACAATTTTCAGTCCATCTGCACTGTTTAATACTAAGAATTGACTTTTTTCCCTCAACTTCTGAAAAAGATTGCCCCACTGCCATCAGAAATGGCAATACTTCAAAATTAGAAGTATCCTGGTTTACTGTCTCCAAGTCCATAATTAGGTGTCTTCAAACATCATCCTGACCACGGCCACTTCAGAGGAAATATGTAAATTGGTTTTCAAGGCGCTTAATTTCTCTGCTTACAGGTGCACACCTACACCTTGGCCAGCACAGGAATTCAGGAATAATTTTATTCGCTGTCATCAATTATTTCCCTGTGTGTGACGGTGCAGAGATCTGTAACATCCCTTTCTAATTGGTTTCACTCTCCCAGGCACCTCTGATAAGGGTGCCGATGTTTTCAAACAGCCCTTTCACGCAATCTGATGTCTGGTGGGACCTGCATTCCTTTAATGCTTGTTCCATGTGATTGTCATGTCTTCTCTACTCCTGTTTTGACCATTCCAACCCAATTTAAAGCCCAGTGTCACCAACCTGCTCTGCTGCCTCACATTAACTACCAGTCCCACCAAGTGAAGTACTTCCCTTTTATCACTATAGGCAGTGAGTTTCATGTGATCTTATTTTCAACAGCAAATTACTTCCTGTTGTGAGTTCAACTGTTTGAAACACTCTGCAAAGAATCCTACGCTGCAGGAAATAGTCCTGTTCTATTTAAATATTTGCTAGTTATACAAATTACTTCCTCTCCAAATTGCTTTGCTTTTTTTACTTTTTTAAATTGTTCTGATTAATTATCAAACTGTTTTCAAGTACAGGGTATCTTGGGGAGTTTTAAGTTATTTCTGTAGCTAATGCATGTTTTTCTTACACGCATTTCGACTGCCACAAAAGTAATCTGCAAATGACTACAGCATCAGAAAAACTAACAATGGGATATTTAAAGTTTAAAGGGTAAAGTTTAAGTGACAACTAGACAGTGATTTTTCCATTCTGATGACCACAGACTTTGTCAATTCAACCCTTAAAAAAACAAAACAGCTAAATACTGGCTTTCTCTTTTTTTTGTTTGTTTGTGCCAAAGCCAGAACATATTATGGTTTTATTTCAAATGTAAAAATTAGGGCCATTAAATGAGTCCTTGGAGTACTTGATGAAATGTTTTGGAGGCAAATGCAGAGTGACACGAGCCCAATGAACTCGCAGCAGCTCTGATTTGATCCCAGTGACACCACTTCCAGGTTGTTTAGAAAGGTCACTGTAAAAATAACCATGCATTTTTCGGATTAGCTCGGGTACCTGCTCACACAGTAGCCCGGCACACATCAGGCAACGACAAAAGCAGTTTTATGAAAGTTGAGCAGTAAAGGCTTAACTCCTGGTTTACATCAGGAGCTAATTATAGAGCCTGGGTCACGGCGCCGGCTTCCTCCGCAGCACCAGCCCCGGTGGAGCAGGGAGGGGAATCTCCACTGGGACAGGCTCTTCTCCACCTGGCACCTCCTCAGAGAAGGGTGGACATCGGGGTTTCTAGCACAGAAATGCTCTCAAGGAAAAAGGAAAAGGTGGATGGGACGTGCAGTGGTGATTCTGCGTTACTTTAATCCCCGCTTATTCAAAGCCCCAAAGGCAGACTGTGCCCACCAATACCTTTAAAAAAATGCAATTAAATGTGTGAAAGAAACTATTTCAGCATTGACTTGATCGTCTCATTGACAAATTAGGGAAAAGTCCACAGACAATTTTTCTGTAAAAAGTCAAATCATCAGAGGGGCTGAAAGTTCAGACTTCAAGGCTGCTTTCTAAATGACACCAAAGACCTGCATTATTTGTCAATTTACAGGAAATGTGGTTTCTGTGCAATACGATTGTGAAACAACTAAATTCTGTAGGAGGAGGACAGCATCTTGTAAAAGAGGTCAATGGCTCTGAAAATTAATATCGAAACCTGCACTTAAAAATGCAGGAAAGTCCTTAAGTTTCTTGTGCAAAAATGGAAATATTAAACTGTAGCTGATATAGCAGCCAGTGCCCAAAATGCCACTGTTATGTGTCAATACGATCCACCTTTTATTTCTTATTTGCTATGCTTAAAACATTTAGTCCACTCCTGTTAGCTCATCTTTTAACTTCAGTCCATTTAGCAGGTTTTAATCTCACAGGACAACAGAGAGAAAGAGCTGGTTATATGAATTCTCTACAAAAAGGCTGGTAATTATTGATAAAAGAAGTGCCATGCAGTCTGGGGATATTTTTTTTGTAGGCATCACCACCAACCTTTCCCAAGACTATTTGTTCCTGACTTTTGGCATCCTGGGACTTTTACAATGATGTTAAATGTTACTTTTTGTACAGCTGTCGGTTACAAATTACAAGTGAAATAGTTCCTACAAATCGAAGTTGTAGCTAAGTTTTTATTCAAAGTAAGTCTGCAATCGTGTCTAGAGGAAAGAAGCATAATGAATTTATAAAATCCATGTTTACTGATGAGTGTGCCCTAATTCCAACTGTGGTGAATAATTCCAGTCTGAAGGAATGGGAAGGGTCACTAAACAGAGTATATTGCAGCATGAAAGAAAGTGCAGTCTCTTCATTCAACAGGCCAAGGAACAAGAGGATCTTGAAATTTAAGCTCAAGGCCAAGTGCTTATGGTTTTCCTTTCAATTAAGGTGATAATTTTATATGACTGTATTAAAAACAAAAGAAGATGCCTAGTCATTGCTGAGAAAACACTGTTTGAAGGTCAAATTCCTCTGCAGCTGCAGAGGTCACCTGCATTTCACACAAAGGACAGAACTGGTCCTGTGGTAGGAAAAAAAAATACCTCTAACATTTAACCTGATTTTTTATCAGCTTCTGGATACTCAGTGCATGATTATACTGAAGTTATTCCATAAATTTATAAATCTGAAGCGCCCAGTCTTTGAAGTCTCTTCCAGAAGAACTAATCTATAATCAAGAGAGAGGGCAGGCACTTAGAAACCTTAGCAAGCTTTGTCCATCCAGACATTTTCTGGCAAGTAATGATTTCATTATTTTAAAGGCTGATGAAGTTAAAGGATGGCAAAAGCAAAAATGAGATACCTCATATACACAATGGTTCTCTATATGCTGAGTGCAAGATATCAGTCCTGCATCAATCAGCTGAACGATCTCTTTGTGCTGCCAAATTCTTGTAGGTTAATATTTAGATGAGGGAACAGCCCTGCTGGTATAAAGAATGAGAGTGACTCCAGAGGAGCCACTCCTTCAGATGGAGTCATCTCACTCTGTTGACACTAGGCTGAAATGACCTCTGATATTTTGTTCTAATACAGGATATTACAGTAAGCTTTCCCTCTCCAAATACAGCTTAATAATGCAGTCAGAAATTATAAAGCATGTTGGTTAACTGGAGAAACTGATAGCTGGACACAGGTTGGAAGATTCACATTAAGGGTGCTGTCCACGAAATAAGTTGCAGGGAACTTGGATGAACATCATTATACCAGTGAAGGAAGGAATGTTTAAATACAGTAGCCAAGTATTTGATAACTAATGGGGACAATGACTCTTTAGTTCTATGAGCTTCTAGATATCTGACAGGAATATTCTGAAAACCATCCAACCTTGTTGTCTACAGTTAATTACAATCTAAGAGACCCTCCCAAAAATACCATGTTGCTTCAGTTTACGAGGAGAAAGACAGACAAGAGGTGCTGGTCCCACTCAGCTCTGTGCCAGGGTGGCCTCACCTCGAGCCCTGCATGTAGTTTGGGCATCACAGTATAAAATATAAAGAGACAGTCCAAAGGAGGCTGTGAAGTTGGTGAAGGGTCTAGAGGGGAAGCCACGTGGGGAGTGGCTCAGGGCACTTGGCTCGTTCCTGGAGGAGAGGAGACTGAGGGCAGAGCTCACTGCAGGCTGCAGCTTCTCACACGAGGGGCAGCTCCGATCTCTGCTTGCTGTGACCAGTGACAGGACCTGAGGAAGGGCTGGAGCTGTGCCAGGGGAGATTTAGGTTGGATATTAGAAGAAGGTTCTTCACCCAGAGGGTGGTTGGGCAAAGGAAAAGGCTCCCCAGGGCAGTGGGCATGGCACCAACCCTGAGACAGCTCAAGGAGAGCATTTGGACAAAGCTCTGAAGGACATGGTGGGACTGTTGAGGTTGTTCTGTGCAGGGCCACACTCGATCCTCGTGGGTCCCTTCCAGCTCAGGATATCCTACAATTCTATGATTCTAAGTTGACTGCACGTCAGTATCATTACGAGATAACATAATACAATTTGGCATTCACTCTGATTGTTCCAGAAAGCTGCTAAAATGAAATATTTAGAGAAACATTTCCATCAGTGATACAAACAGCAGAAAGTAGTCTTCTTACAATATTTTGAGAGATCAGTTTTCACGCACTGATTATAAAGTTCACCTTTGGGGGCTTTGTCTCATGCTTCCTTGTTGCAGGTCAATGTCCCTGCTTCTTTTCTGCCCCCCAGACCCCATCACTCAGCCACAAATGGCTGGATCCTTATGGAGCTGTGAGCTGGGTGAGTGGGGCTGTGGGGCAGTAGGGTGGCCATGGCACTGCACCAGGCACGGAGTTGGTGCAGACCTTCCCTGCTACGGCACTGGTCCAGCCAGGTTGGCCGTGGTGGGATGACACCCCGGGATCCACGACTGCTCCACACTCTGACATGTGAACTGTCATCATTCCAGCAGGGACACTGAATTCTGGTTCCTGAACAGATCTGGGCTTCATGCCAAGTTTTTAATAAATCATAATTCGGAGCTCAGATGGCAGGGATTGGTATGATGATCAGAGCCAAGCAGGGAATTTTGTTCTGGTTCCTTCACTTCGCCATGAAACTCGAAGAATGACCACCCAGCACTGAGAGAGCTCAATTTAGCAATGCATATTGCTCAGTTTAACCAAGTGAATTGCACTTTATAATCCTCTGCTCTCGGAGCAATCTGTCTCCTGAACAATTCTACTTCATCATTGGGAACTAGTTCAACAAGACATTATTTTAACCTTGGCATCAGAAGTCTGGATAAGATATTTAATACTCAGAACTGGACAAAAGGAAAAGGTCATGGGAGACATCCTGTCCTGAACGTCATCTTTCCTTTTTTATAGCTTTTTACTCGTGTTGGAGACCTAAGAGCACAGTAAGGAAACTATTGGTCAGAAGCAGATCCTCTCCTTGGTCAGAGCCCCACTTGGTGCAGAAGGCAGAGCAGATAGTGGTAAGGACAGAGCTCCTGGGCTGAGGTCCAGCTTTGCAGCCCCAGCAGGGATCCTCCTACTGCAATGGATTTCTCTCCCCATGCCCTTTGTATAATGGAACATGCAGACCAGGATGTCAGAGCCCGTTCCAAGAATTGTGCCAGATATCAGTTAACAAGGAGACTCATTTTTTCATATTTTATAAATGCTGATGGCTTTTATATGAAGGCTTTGGGCTTTGCTGGAGAATAAGTATGAAAGAGTCTGCTTTACTTCCTCCACTGAGGTTGCTCTTCTAGTTGCAGGCAGCAGGACTGCAACAGAGTCAAGATAAAAGAGTAGGTCATGCATAATTAAATATTAATTTCTACCAAGTTTTTAGAAATGCCAATATCGTTCTCAGTACATGTGAGAACTTGAGTATTTCAACACTTTTCTCAAGTGTTTTACTTACCCTAACCTGTTAGTGATATGTTCCGTAATTTAAATTTATTTTCACCTTTTGTAATTAATAGAACATCAACTTATTTTTCTTATGCTGCCTAATTTTCCTCAAAAAGCTAGTCTAATATTAAAAGCAATTTTAGACTGGCTGCATTTTTTTGGGAAGTTAACAGTTTCTCTTAGCAACTTTGTAAGGGAATTCCATGTTTGGATGCATTCTACTAACCCTGAAGTACTCTGTCCTCCAGCACTGACTTACACAGGGCAAATGAAACTAAAAACAATGTATTTGGCAGATGCCATCCCCTACACTCAGTTTTGAGCAGGCACCTCATTTTTTTATCAGTTATAAATAGATGTCATATCTAACAGAATCACATTCCTTGCTGTTAGTCAGCACTTTAATAGCAAAATACTTGACCACTGCAACATTTTTCTACTGGAGCAGTTAATGGAAACCTCAGTACAGTTCCTATTATGTATTTAGAGTATTTGCCAATTTGCTCTCAGCATGAGAAAACCCTTCTTTGTGAGCACTGTGCTTCCTACCCTGGGAGTATCCCAAGGAAGGCCATTCCTCATAAACCGTGGTGACGGTGTAAGGTTCTCCAAAGGAGAAAAGCATTAGGCAGAACAGATGACGATGGGTTTTATTGCCACCAGAGCCTGCAAGGGAAGAGCTACCCTTTAAACCAGCAGTACCCGAGGCTGACCCTTCTTAAAGTAACTCATTCACATTCCAGTTAGCAACACAGTGATTTTATCAAAACACCTTCTGTTTTCATAATGCAGTTCATCAGCTTTTGCTGAATTTGCTATAAGTTAAATTTTAAGTTCGGGTATAGCTTTTCTTTCAGGAAATACAGAACATTGAATCATTTGATCTTTCAGATACAAAAGTAAAGAAACAGATTTGCACACATCAGTGATGCCTCTCTAAGTTTTATGGACATCTACTTTCCTTTAAAGTACCTAGCAGATGGCTCACAAGTTTCCAGAAACAATCACAAAAGTCAAACTTATAGGTCAAACCATCTTCTCTGAATATTAACAATAGAAGTAGCTGTAATTTAAGAACCAAAAAACCACAGCCCTGTTGAAATACTCCAATATAAAAATAACATGAGCAAATTAAAATGCTCTAACACCTCCTCAGAATTCAAACTGTTCACAGCGAAGAGTGGAAAAATAAAAAAAATCATACCAAGGGAAGGGAAAAGGTGATTAGGGATATACAAAAAGAAGTTCAGGAACAGTTGTTCCAAGACCTTTCAAAGTAGGGATATGGAACTAAGTGGGAAATAAAATTCATGTCCTAGAACAGAGCGTAATCACCTTGCAAGCTAAAAACATGAGGGGCAAAATTCATCTCATATGAGCAATGTTTGTTTGCAAAACTGAGATGAAGCTAAAAAAATCATGGCATTCATGACTCCCGTAACACCAAAAGTACACCTGGAATCAGAACCCAAAACACATTCAAATTCATTCCCATCAAACTCATGGACAGAGTTCATCCCTCCCCTCTCATCACTGGTCCTTTATCTAAGAGCCCTTTGCACCTTTCCTTACTTCATATTTTTTTAATTATCTTGGTGTCTTTGTTGTCTCATAGGAAGACCAGCTCTTGATATGTGCTTAGAAGGAACATTGTTGTTGGTTTTGTCAATGTATAAGCAACACGTCGTGCAAGGGAACTGCTCAGGGTAGTGGGGACTGGAACCAGTTACCCCCTGAGTCTGGTGGTACATTTAACTCTGAAAGCACTGTGAGCTCAGGAGTCACATTGCCTTTACACCAGGGCAGAATGGACTGCAAAATAGACCCACAAACTACAAAAGTTCAGGTGCTTTAAGGGAATACATAAATACTTAGCTTCCATTCATTAACTTCGATAGTGATTACCCCTAAATTCCCAGCAATGATGCTTCACTGCAAGCTGCGATGTAGCCACTTTTCCTGAGGTCAGAGGCAGTTTTCCACACCCGGCCGGGTGATTCATCCCGGCCCCGACAGCAATAGGAAGAGTTTTGCTCTGCTGTCTCACTCATGTCTGCAGTGCTGCTCGTATCTCAGCCAAGGGGCGGAACGCTGGCTCTCCAGGACCAAACCCCACTGCCCTGGTGCAGCCTCTGCTGCCCCGCAAAGCAGCTTCACACCTTCTTCCACCCTTCTTTGGAGGTGACCCTACAAGGGAAGTGCTTTCCCACAGTGCAGCTCTTTCTGTTTCTATTGAAACCTTCCTACTCCTCGAAGAATTCCCAAATTAACTGTCCCGATCCTATGTAGAGGATGGGCTGGGTAATGGAATCTCCCACACACAGGAAACGGCTCCAAGAGAAGTGATAAGCATCACATTTTTTTCTGAGGGCTCAGCTGAAGCCAGAGCTCAGTTCCACGTTCGGAGCTGGCCACAAGGTGTGGCCCCGTTCTCAACGAGGTGGCGATGCCTGGAATGTGAAAATAACTGACGCAGCCTGTGCTCTACCTGGGGTTTTTCCACTGGAGATCTGATAGCTTAATGATAGGTTGGACTCAAATATTCCTGTATGGAAACATTCTTTTGGAAATTAAAGAATTATAGTCTTCTGATGCTCTGAGAGTATTTTTCCTCAAAAATCCTACATAGTTTTCTAGGAAGTTGTATCACTGCTATACAATTTTATGAGCTATTGCAGAAGTCGTTCTAAGTATCACTTACTGTGTAGTTCCAGGGGTAATCTTAAAAGTTTTAGTGGGACTTTATTTAATTCTTGCAGAATCCTACTATTCTTGTTCCTATTAAATTTCCTACCCTTTTTCCACGGGGGTTTGCACAGTCTGTTAAAGCAAAAGCCTGGAGTCAATATAATCTAATTTGGACATTCTGATAAATGAATTTAAAGGGGAAAATTGAGTCATCATTAATTTGTAACACATTGCCAGACTTAACAGTAAATACTATCACCATAGTTATGGAAATATCTATCACAAAGCTTATGCTCGAAGTCCTTTACTAACTGGTTGGCTCCCACAAACAAGCAATCTCAACAATTCCATGCTGATCTAGACAGCTGGGTATTTGCAATGGATCCTAAACCCTTATCCTTGCAAATCTAAATTTAAAAGTCAAACAATTTCACTTCTTCCTTCAAATATTCTTATAGGGGAAAAAAAGTATGCAAACAGAAAATGGTTTACTGTTATCTAATTGGAAAGCAGAGGCTTTAGTCTGCAACAAACACATTTTATGACTATCCAGGATGAACAAATTGGGGCAGAGAGCTAATAATTTATACCAGCATTGCTCCATGCATCAAGGATCTTTTATGCTCCTGGGAGGGCATTACAAAAATTAGACTAATGTAGCAGAAAGAATGAGTTTGATCTTCCGTTACAGCATTATTTTATCACCATTGCTCTGCTTTTCAGGCAACTTCACAAGGAACAGTCAAAGACTGGGAGAAGGGTTTCTGCTGGTTGGAATTCACTGGGCTTATCTTGGACTGTGAGACTTGTGAGAAATATGTAGCAGATGAGAAAAGTGGCATTTCCTCTGTGCTCCCTCCCTTTCATGCAGATAGCTGTATATTTGATGAGAGTGTTTAAAATATTCTCCAGCCTCTTTGATCATGTTGTTAATTTTGTTTAATGGGCTCCATCCCTGCCTCAAGAGCAGGGAATTTATAGGATTCTTCTTCCTGGCATATGAGCCCCATAAGGGGACTGACCCAATGAGTTTCAAATGGCAGGTGGGAAGACACTGAAAATCCTGTGACAAGCAGCAGGGACTCATGAACGTGAACTCGGCCCACATCTCCAGCTACAAATAAGACACTCTGCCCAAGTCCACCAGACTATGGAATAGAGGTGTTTTGTAGATGTTGCAGGAGAAACTTTCCTGCAAACTCTCGCCCTTTACAACACAGAATTAGGAAAGACTTCAAGAAACTGTTTGTTGAAATCGACAGTCTCTTCATGACCCTCAGTTTCCATCATTATCTTGCAACACAGCTGAAAACAAACATATTTACTGTAAAATAATAAGCAAGGGCAATGGAGGAAGTTCTGTTACTGAAAAATCCCGCATGGATTCTGTGTTTCATTTCAAAAGGAAAGGTCACTGGCTGAGTAGGCACACCACAATAGTTTTCCTAATTTTTTTATATATATATATATACATAATAAAAGCAATTTTTGACATATATGATACAGAAGTGCATATGTGACATACTTCATACATTTTCCCTATTCAGTGTATATTTTGTGAACAAACCTCTGAGACACAAACCCCAGGAACTCATTAGCATAACAACAGTATATTAATAGCATCAGTGGTATAATAAAACAATAATAGCTTAAGTAACACCAACATTTTGTCACCCATGTATCTCCCATGAAAAAGAATACTAATATAAATGCCACTGATAAAAGCATGACTTCATTCTTCTGTCACACACAAAATATCACAACCATATAATTAATGCCAGTAAACTCCCAGGCTGTACTTGTGCATTGCTTTTATCCCCCTTGGAAGGAAATCATTCCAATGGTTTTCATCATACACAAGTCAGTTTTGCTATGACTCTTTTCCATCCAAAAGGAAAAGCATTGTTTAAAAATTCATTAAATGCTGTAATTTCAGTCCAGACTCCTGTGCACCAAAGGAAGGGGATTCACAGGAAGGGAAGGAGAGGTCCTGCACTGGAAGGACCCTTATCTGGGAATGGTTTGCCATCATTCCATGAGGGGCTGAATCCACACTATCACTTGCTCTGGCTGATGAGTTTCTTCTGCTTACCAAGGCCCCAAAAAACATCTTCCAGCAACATCAATTGTTGCAAGTGAAAGTATTTACTGCAAAGAAATAAGGAATTACAAAAGTACCAAAGGCACTAACGATATGGAGCCCCTCACGGTTTGAGCCTTTTTTTGGGACAGCACTGACAGGTTTTGTTACTGACTATTCCACTGCTGTGGCTACAGCTGGGCCAACTTCTGTTACTGACCAGCATCACAATGTCTGGATCCAGCACATCCAGTGTCACAATCCCAGCAGAGCGGTGACAACCGAAGTGAGTCCCTGCCCTGAGATGAGACACACAGGGGCACTGACGAAACAGCAGGGGGGTGTCCTCTTTTAAATCATTGCTGCAGCCCTCAGTCCTGTGAGACTTGGTAAAGAAGACTCAAAGGTAAGACCATCTCGCTCCTGTTGTCTGAGAAATCACAGAGATCTGGTGCTTCTCCATGTTACTTCTGAGTGCAAGGTCAGGCAGTTAAAAGCTCTGGCCTTGCACTGAAGCAGATGTTTATTAAGATATCTTCTGCCACTCATTATCGATTCTGGAACACAATTCTGTTTGCTGAACAGAACAGCATCATTATTCATTGCTTTTCACTTGCAAACATCTTGCTGCTATTTGCATATGAGTGGAGTCCTGCTTCTTAAAACAAAGGAAAGAAGGAAAAGAAGTGTGTGGTATTGTTCCTTATGATCACCAGCTCCAACCTGCATTGCTGGGTAAGGACTCATGAAAGGGATCCTGCAAAGCTGAGCTGTTCTTTGTGTCCTTCTGCACAGCAAAGACCACACATCAAAAGAACATCTTCTGCTGGAAGAAAAAACTCTTTTCCGTAAAGAAAAGAATATGGGAAACTGAAAACTCCATGATGAATGTGAAAAATCTTCAAGAGCAAAGAAGAATTAAATGCAAGCTGCTGCAGCCTCTGAACTCTGCAGCAAAGCTCTGTTCTGACAGCATGAAAGGAAGAGATGGAGTAGACAAATGATGGCAAATTGAATGAAGTAGGAGGTTAAAAGGGAAGAAAAAAGGTAGTATGTCTTCTGGAACTGAAATTGCAGGAAAACACCAGAAAGTTGGAAACTGAAAACAGAAGTGGAATGAAACCTTTCTATGCTGTGTGAATCACTGCTTGGCTGGAAACCAGGAAATAATTGCTGGAACAGGCAAACAGTGAAAAGCCATTCTAAGACCCTCAGCAGGAAACAAGCAAGATGGCTTGGGAGAAGCTGCTGGATGTCTCCGGACAATTCCCATTGATGGTGCAGGTTCACAGAAAACGGGGAAAGCAGGAAATAAGGAACAACCCCCTGTCACTGTGAGATGTAATAATGGCCTGATCTGATAAGCTACAGGAAACACAGACCCAAAGAACCACAAATTAACTTGGGAAGAATGAATCTGCCTTAGTCAAAGGGTGACATTAAAATATCAAGAACAGAAGCAAAATATTTCTTTCCTCCACCCTTCCATAAAGTAGATGTCTCCATCTGGTTTTAAAAGGAGTTGGTTTTTTTCTAAAAAAAAAAAAAAAAAGTTTTCCACAAAGTGTTGGCTTTCCTTGGAAAAATGCTGATTCATTTAAAAGAAATTATCATTGAGAAATACACAGAGGGCTTTAAATTGTATGAATGTTCTGGATCGGAGCTATAGTTTGAGTCTTGTACTTACACAAGAGGAAAACCGAAACGTAACTCTAAGAAGGCAACAGCAGAAATAAGATACCCTGGAAGCATTTCCAAATTTAAAACTTGAGGTCTTAGAACAAAACCTTTTGACTGAACATTTTTGTGTTTTCACTGTTTGCCGTTTAATTTTTTTTTTTTTACAAAACATAATTAGCTATAAAGGTAAACTTTCCGAATAGTTATCTTTAAACAGAAGTAGATATTTACTGAGCTTGATGATTGTGAGTACAGTTGAGTGGGACATCTCTTGGAGAAAGAGCAAGAGCATCAGATTGGATTAACTGGGTTTAGGCCAAAAAATGTTCTTCTCTCCCACAAGATTATCAAGAAGCTGAAGACATTACTCCACTATATTTCCAAAAGTATCAGGCATAACCATTTGCTGAAGATATCCCTCCTGTGGGGTTACATATGCAGTTATTAGCAGGAGAATGGCCGTGCTGAGGAGCTGCTGCTCCTGTCCCGTCTCACAGTGTGATCGGAGGGAACGATCCTTTGAAGAGTCTGGGTGACCAGGGGTGTCTCTGACCACTTGTGTAATTAATAAAAATGTTCAATCTTCACTCTTGGCAAGTCTGACTTCTGGGTGGTCATTAAATATTACAATATTCAGCCTTTGTAACACCCATGAAGACATACTCGAGTGAAGGAGAATTTAGCCCTTGGCCATCAACATAATTAGCTTTTATTCTGGTTTTTTCAGGCCAGCTCAGAGCACTCCAGCACGTACAATTTTCCTATTTCTTGTGGATGACACAGATCTGAGCAAACTGAAGCATCTCAGGAAACGTGTAGAAATACAGATTTCTTGTGCCTACTGATGCCTATATAATTTCATTCTCTTAAAAAATGAAAGTGATCTCTATTCTCCCCGATGTGAATTAAAAGTACCCTTATTAACTCAATAAAATAATAATGGTGAAAGAGAACAAGTATCAAGCCCATTATACTCTCACATTGCATAAAACTGACATTCTTTGATAGAACTTCTCATGGTGAGTGGTCTCTGGAAATTAGAGCTCTAAGGAGAACTAATATTTACACAGGATTTCAAGATTTTTGAATTTAACTTCCTGTTAAATTAAAAAGCTTTTAAAAGCTGTGCACACCATCACACACAGATTGCAAAGGACAAGGCTTGTAGGGAATATTTCCCTAGAATACTCTTTCGGGCTTCTAAGCCAAAGATTGTGTCTCTTATTTAATGGCCTCTAATTAATTTTTCGTTCATAAAATTTGTCCAGTTGCTTTTAAAATTATGAAAACTTTTGGTTTCCACAACCCCCTGTGACAGAGAGTTCCACAGCTGAATCCCAGAGCTCTAAAGGAGCGTCTTCCTTGGCTGTTTGGAACCTGCTGCTGTTTTCATTTCTTGCCCCACATCCCCTTGGAAGACACGGTGAGCAATCTCCTCCTCCCTATTTCCATGGCACTCTGATTTTAAGGCTGTCTATCATATCCTTCATTTACAGGCTCAAAAGACCTACTCTTCATTTGCTGCCCCTCAGGATTCAGCTTCATTCCTTGGATTTGGCATGCCTCTTCCATGATTTTCCATCTTCCGGAGTTCTACTGCATTTCTTTGAGGCACAGAACTAAAACTGTATATACAATGTTATGGATTAAGGTGCACAACATGCAGGGACTCTGATGCTTTCTGGATTGTTTGTATTTTTCCAGATTTTTCTCAATATCCATTTTTTTGGACCACTACTGAGTATTAAACTGACATCCTGAACGGGGTGACACACTGAGTGATACCCTGACCCTGCTTTGAGCAGGGGGATTCGAGGATAATTTCCTCAGATGTCTCTTCCAATTTCAACAATCCTGTGAGTCCATGATCCAGGTTTAGGGGACAGCAGATGAAGGATTTCTATTTTGCCACTGTCCCAGACGTTGGAATCACTCCTGTCCCGCAGCCTCAACAGCCCCCGTTGGAGAAAAATGAACATAAACTGGATCAAGCACAGAAAATCATTACCAAGATGAATGGGAAAGGCAGAGCTTATCTTCCACAAGAAAACTAAATGAACTTAGGCTCAGTCTAGCAGACTGAAGCCTGAAAAGGTTTATGATGGATGTCTGAAGCACATTAGAGATATAAACACAGTGAATGTCTATTTGAGCTATCTGACAGCATTGTATTAACAACAAATTGTCCAGGCGTAGGAACCATTCTTGAAAAAACTCAAGCTAGAAAATAGGAGAAATATTCTATGAAGGTTTTAAACAACATTTTCATCTGCCAGTAATTCTGGCACTACCAAAGCCAAAAGCTCATTATATTTAATATGGAGTTTACTGGGGTTTCACATTTTTGTGAGCTCTTTCTTTCCTGAGACTAAATGATGGGGAAGACAATGCAATTTTAGAATATGCTTTAGCTTTCATGGAATTTCACACTGCAGTGGAATATGACACTTGAACTTTCTCCATCCACGTATATCTCAAATGCAATACATGCAGTTTGAAACTATTAGCTATAGCAACAAGAGAGCCTTTCCACCAACTCTGGATAAAATTCTCAACAATATAATGAGGAAAAACTTCAGAAGTCTCAGATCTGTCTGTATTGAAAAAGAAAGACAAGCCCAGAGAAATACAGCTCTTGGAAAGGCAATTAATGACTTAGAAATTACAGTTGCTCTCTTTCTAAGGAGATGTGACAATCGCCTGTAGAGCTAAAGCAGTGATTGTTCTGTTACCTCAAATAAAGTCTCTTATTATTGACTGGATACACCAACAGATTCCTTGTACGTTAAGTCAGAAAATCCAAGACAACAGCCTGTGTTTTGTCTATTAAACCAGAAGAAGAAAGTCTGATCGAATTAACCAAACTGAAGAGGCTTCTAAAACGGCTTTTAAAAGCTCATGTTCTCCGAGCCCCCATTCATGAAGCATTTAAGCTGCACAAAGGTGGGGCAGAGTTTGGAAACACACTGGTCTCAGCCTCTGAGAGCTGTTTACCTGCTGATGTGTCAGAAGGCCCAGCATGCCAGATTTTATTTGAGCTGCAAAAGTCAATCTGGTAGTTAGGAAGTACAGAGCATGAGACATTATACACCTCATAAACTCCTTTAGTCAGAGCATTCTACACGAAAGATTTTTAGTCACTGGCTTTTTGAGGACTTGTTAAGTACATAAAAGCATGTCCAGTGCATTGGTGCTGTGACGAAAGGTCTGCCATGCCATGGAGATGGTTTATGCCTACTCATAAACAGCTTCTGTGAGAACTCCTGGTCTTCCCAGGCACAGTGTCCATCCAGACACACATGTCCGTCATGTTTTGGGGAACATCACATGCAGGGGCAGGTCAACTAAGATGAGAGACTTGTTTGTTTTCTGAAGAAAAAGCAACAGAGTCTCTCTAACACTTCACGACTGAAAAAAAAAAGTTCTTTAATTTTAAACTGGAGAAAAAAAAAATTGTTACTTCCAGTTTTTAGACAAATATCGGCATCTCTGAGGATCCTCTCACAGAGCAACCTCACTACATTATCTCTGCAGGGCACACAAGTCTCCCTACAATTCACATTTTAATTCTCATTTTAATCTCTCTCTTACCAAATCTTGACCCCACTAAGGGAATGGCACATACATCACTGGCCTCAGGAGAGCCAGTCTGAGACACTTTTTTGCACATAAATTATTCCTGGAGTATGTATGTAAGACACATAAAAGTGTGTAACACTTAAATCTTTAATTACTATTATTGCAGATTACAGGAATCTCCCTCTTATTAAAACACTGAACTTCTGACAGGTTTTAAACAAATGACTCTTTTGTGGTGGAAGAGACCCCATGGAGCAGCAGCCAGGGCAGTCAATCACCATCTGGAGCCACAGCAATGGGAGCTGCCCTGCAACCCCCTCTGGAGAGCTCGGGGAACAGAACACGGGGCAACAGGCTCAAGGTACCCTCAGTTGTGGGGGTGTGCCCATGGATCTTTTTTAATGTTTCAAAGTTATTGCTTAGCACGTTTTATTTCAGAATCTTTTGGACACCTGAGCTGACTTAACAGGATAATTAATTCATTTAGACTTTAGTTTTCTGAACAAAAATTTAATTTGAAGGTGAAAACACTTATCTGCCCAAGTATATTCCCGTGCCTTTTTTTTCTATGTAATTCTCCTGTCATTTATTGCAATTTACTGCTTGAAGAACATACTTAAATATTTCAGCCAAAAGAGCTGGCTCAATCCCATCTCATTTGATGGGAAGCCTTTGAAAGACTTGGCTGGGAGTGGATGTGTTCCTGATGGCTCCCTGAAGGAACACCAGGTCTAAGGGGCAGCTGACTGGCTGTCACTGCACTTTTCGCAAATATTTAGCCAAGTATCACGATGTCCTTTATATTCTTCCTCAGGATCAACAAATCCTGAACATTAAAAGACTTTCTAGAAACTAATGCAAGTTCAAGAAAACCTCCTTGGAGTTTCCTGGAATTCTGGATAGAGCACAACTGAAGACTTCAGCTCCAGCTTCACTACGCTGCCATTTTAGCCTTCCATTTTCTTTAGCTCAAAGATTTATGAGGATCAGAAACCATTCAAAGACCACAGATATGATGCACATGGAATCATCAGTAACATATATGTAATAATATGAATATGATGGATTTTAATTAACTTAGATTCTGCAATTTTAATATTCTGTGGCCCAGATTTACTGACATCTTGCAACCATTCCCTAGTTATTCTGGTACGAGTCTGTGTGGAACTGCTAAGAGAAATCACATATCAGCCTTGTCTCTGTAACTTACAATAACTTCCCATTAGACATAAATGGAATCATCTGGGACTGCATCATCCTAAATACTGAAATAAATGTGGAACAAATACCACCATCTACATGTAACTACATTTAGCTCTATCAATATGTGCCATATTCTACTTAGAATAAATAGCTCTTTGCTTTTCATGAATGTCTATAAAATTCTGGTCTTAGATGGAACAAGCTTTTTCCAAATAACCAGTTATGGAATATTCCTTTACAAAGTTAGATTTTCAGCTTTTCTGTAAATTCCCAAGTTGACTGAAGCATTAATGCATTAAATTGTGGTGATGGTCAGATAATTCATCTAAACCTACTTTAGCTAGAGATTACCCTCATATTAACACAAAATTTTAATGGAGCTGTCATTCAAATATCAAAAGTCACAAGGCTAGAGCTGATGCTGCATCCACCCTCTATTTTACCATCAATAGTTCAGTTTATACCCTCAGTCACATCCCACAAGGTCAAACTGTGTTAAACACGACAGAGGATCCATTCTGCACAATGCAGATCTCTGTAACATAATTTAGACTTACTCTGATGCAATATTGTAAATTACTTTTGGTTTATAAGTTCAAATAATAAAATTCATGTGGCTTATAATAGGGTTTGATATTATTATTCCTATGTTAATATAATATTGAACACATTAAAACGCCACAGGATGCAAAGACTCCAGCTTGTACCACTTCAGTGGAATTAAGATCTTTGTAACCAAGAGGCAGATCAAACCCAAAACATAAATTTTACTATCTACATAGTTCAGAAACATGAGAGGGAACAAGTTCAGTAGGGCAAATAGTATAAAGTAAATTTAGTACTGAAATACATTTTCCATAGAACAGACTGACATTTCTTTGAAGGTTTGCAAAAGGCACTTTATGACCCATTAGGAATCAAATGCAATATTTGTGGCACGAGTGCATATACTGTAACATTTATTGAGTCTATTTATCTGAGATAAAACACATAGGATACAAAATGTGAAAGCCATTATCATGTTTTGTCCCCATCTATTTACCTGGCCAGGATACACTATTGAATTTCACAACTCGTTTATGACGGAGTCATGGGAATATGGCAATTGCATAAATAATACCCCAAGTCAAAAGGCAAAGCTGCAACCATTGGAAAAAGTACAATTGCCTTTTATAGCAGTTCTTAATCTACTCTTTCCTTAGCACAGAAATATAACACATTAACCATTTCTTGATCTTTGATGTCATCATGTGACCTTTACAATGAAAAGGCGTGGACTCAAACAAAAAGCTCGGTTCCGTAGCAGATTAATGCAGCTGGCCTTTGCTGGGACATTGTTAGAGCTTCCTGAGCAAGTGTCTGTGCTGCTGGATGCCATCATAATCACAGCCAGCACAAAGGGCCAGAGAGGCACCATGGACCAGCATCACTGCTTTAGCCTGAGTAAGAAGTACCCCTGAGCAGAAAATCCTAGGGCACACCTGAAATAAACTCTATCCTTGTTGGGAACAGTGTTGAAGTACATGAAATCAGTAATGAAACTAGTTCTCAGCTTCCGAGTAGGCCATCCCCAGACTGCACACATGACATACAAACATCTTCCATCATACACACCCCTCCAGCTGGCAGTGCTGGAGCCTCCACACACAAGTGATGGGCATTGAATCCATTTGGGTGCCTGGATCTTCCCACCCTCTGCAGGCAGAGGAATGATCACGCTCACCAGCACTTGGCCAATACCTGCTTGTGAGAAATGGTGTGTACAGAGCAGGCTGAGCTGTTGGGCAGCAATCAGTGCTGCAGGAAGAGGCACATGGCAATCCAAGCAGGGTGAGATCCAAGGTGGAAACATCCAAACACCTGACTCCTTTCATTTTTTAGTGAATGCAGGGAATGTAACAACCTAGGGATGACGTTCTGCCTGCACTGAGGAAATGAGTGCTAATGATGGAGTCATACACTTTAATTTCTGCTGCCTTTTCTTTTTAATTGCACCAGTTTTGCTTGAGTACCCCAATCAGATAAACTGCTGAGTCATGCGGGGTGCACTGCTGACTCATGTCTGCTTCGGTAGAGTTGTACGAAAGCAATGCCTGTGAGAAATTGTTTTGGTTAAGTAGCTGCAGTGGTATTAAAATTGTAGAACCCTGGTTCTACTCACATAAAAATAATTACCATATTTAAGTGCATAATAATTACCATATTTAAGTGCATAACTACCTTCTTGCCTGCCTGAAAGCTCAATGAGAGATTTACGTGCTAGGGAAAGTATTCGGCATGCTCTCAAACAACAGACTTGTAAACAGAAAGGTGAGATAAACCTCTCCTTTAGGAAGTGTAAAGGTCTGTATCAGTGACAACCAAAGCCTACCACGTATTTGGGGTCAGAATTTCACCACCATTTGGAAAGCCAGAGTAAGCAATGTGACGGACCCTTCTTCAGGTTCCAGCATTTATTCCAGAGGCTGCCCCCGCCTTCACACTCTCCATGAACAACTGTAGTTGACATTCTACATCTTACTTGATATTTCCACAACAGAAGTAATGGGACATATGTTTTCCAGTAACAATAAGAACAATGTGTGGAGACGAGACTCTCAGACGATGCAGTGCCAAATACTTCTCTGTTGCAATGATGTGGCCCCACTGATTTCAAGATGTGGCTTTGGGGATAAAAGAAAGAATGGGAATGCAACTACATCACAGGGCAGCTCTTGAATGAAGAGCCAGAATACAGTGGAGTATAAGCAACATTATGAGAAACATATAATTATGTTTTAAAGCAGAACTATGAATCAAAATACTCATTAATGGAAGCCCTGAATTTATTAATTTTGCTAAAGAGGTAAGCCACTAAACTGCCTTCGAAGTGGTGTTAATAGAAAGGTCAGTCAGTCATTAGCAGAATAAAGGATCCTCCTGCACTTTGGAGAATGCAGATGCTTAGTAATGGATGCTAAAAGACAAGCCAGAGTTCTTTCAGTGTATTTTAGCTGAACATTGGAATATTCTTCACATAGAAACACAACACACAAAAAAACCCCAGGTAACCTTTTCACTGTAGGAAATGTCAGTGCCACACTACAGAACAACAGAAACATTACATTTCTACTGGGGTTTTCTGAAACGCAACCATGTAAGCGCTGGCTAACGGTGAGCAAGGAGAGACACCCAGCAAATGGTACAAGTACTCTTTACCCTATTTATTGCAGATGTAAGGGATTCAAAATTCTCACAGACAAACTCCACCTGTGAAAACCCAAACAGTACAGAAGAGAAGCAGCCCAGAAGCCATACCTTTTCCTTCCATGGAAAGTTTTAATCAGCGACAAAAATACTTTCATAAATTTGGGGAAGGGGTCTTTATATGTTCTTGATTATCAAAATTGAGAACATTTGTATGTTTTCAGATTTCAAATAAAGAAATATATGTACCAACAAAAGATCTTCTTCCATCCCAAAAGTGTTATTTAATTGAAAAGCCATTTTCTTTCCAAAAAAAAAAAGTTTTGATGAAAAATGTCCTACTTGCAACTACTGGTTTCAATGCTCAGCCTAAGAGTCTGGAAACCATTGACACTGATAAATTTGCTTGCAGCAGCAGAGCAATGCTGCAAGCTTCCTGCAATCCCCACCTCCCTTCAGGGACCCAGAAATAGCTGCTGAAGTCCCACAGTGGGTTTAGCTGATTCATGAGAAATGCAATTAGGCCAGGAAGAAAATGCACTGACTAGTTATTTCTCAGATAGGTTTTTGCAGGTGAGAGCTGCAGTCTTGGAGAGGCTTTTGGCTCATGAAAAACTCAGCCAAACTGAAGAGGCAATACCAACTGTCCTCATTAACTGACTCTTAATCCACAAGCATAAAGTAATTTGTGTTCTGTTCTGCTTTTAGGGATTAATCTAGGCCAAAGCAAGAGTTTCTAGGGAGCCTAATGCACAAGCAAATCCCAAATACTGAAAGAAAAGGCTTGCAGAAAAGAACATGGCTTGATACACATCTTATCACCTCCCAGTTTTGTCAGTCTTGCTATGGAGTTCTACAGCATTTCCAATCAGGAACAAGATGTATGTGTTGATAAAGGAACTCTGTGTAATGAGCATAGAGAATTTCATTACAGAGCCAGTGCTTCAGAATTGGTAAACATAACATAATTTGTGTGTAAAATATATGTAGTATTTTACCAGCAAATTAAAAAAGGAGAAAGTTTCTTACAATTTCTTGTCTTGTGTGTCTCCAACACTTACACATGATTATTACTGACCAGTCTTGGGCCACAGCTAAACAACATTAGCACAATAATTTTTCCTTGGAAGGATTTTACCAATCCTTCCCTCTACACATGATGAAAATGGAGCTTCTTCTTCCTCCTCCCATAGGTTGGGGGGAAGGATTTAGTAAAGTTCTAAAAAGGGCATTAAACATTATTGTTATTGGCAGGTCCCAGATTTACAATGTCTAAACCTTTGTATTGTAAAAGATTCTTGCAACCATTCTGACAAACCACCATGGTTGTCACAGGCCCTTGAAATGCAGGAGGGCAGAATGCCCTTAAGCTAAAAAAGTGCCTCTTCTTTATCCTCTTTAATGGTACTCGGGCTGAACAGAGTTACAAATTGTTTAAAATTGGCATTTTCTTCTTATACTTGAATTACTCAGGAAAATTTAGGAACGTAGGACTGGAAGGGATCTCCTGAGTCACCACATGCAGTCTGTAGGCACCATGTTATATAATCCTTTTCATAGAAGTATTGTGCTCCACCTTAAAAGCAGCTGTTCTTTTTCTGAACCCACTACTTCATTAGCAGGCTGTTCCAGAACCTCATAAAATTGAAAAAAGTCCCCTTCTGATTTGCAGCCAGAAAATATTCATGGCCAGTTCAGACCAGTTTTTTTTCATAAGCAAATACTGCCCTTTAGCTTGATAGCCCTTTTCCATGCCTTGTATTTATTCCCTAGGTATTCATATTGTCTCTCAGTTTTTCTCCTCCTAAGCTGAACAAGCCAAGCCTTTATTCAGTTCCTTATCCTAAAATATGTCTTTCACTCACCTAATGAACTTCAGGAGCACAACAAAAATCAACTGTCCACGAGCATCCTAAAGGGCCAGGTTTGCATCTCCGCAAAAATAAAGGCATGTTACACACTGGGAACTCCTGAAATCTCCTGGGGACCATCAACTAACTCAGAGCTGCCACACCAACCCAAATCATTCTGGGTAAGAAAAGGACAAATCAAAAGTCCTGCAATGCACCCATTTTTGGAGCTCAGCACCACCAGGGAACAAGAGGAGGACAGCACTCGGTGCGAGCTTGGGGGCTTTTTCTCAGGTACTTTTGGAATTGATAACCTGAAGTATTTGATCTAAGAACAAAACCAGAAAACATCAAGAAGGGTTCCTTTTACTGGACATCAGTCTTAATTTTCCAGAAGTTCTCAAAAGCCTCCTAACCAAGTCCAGTGAGAAGGTAGGTTATAAAGGTTTAGTGACAGCCTAGACAACAGAAGGAATGGGACACAGGTCCAAGCAACAACACATTACACAAAGCTTGGGGTAATTACACAACCCATGGACCTCATGAGGGATACAATGAACATACTTCTGGGAAAAGAAGTGGGAAAATTCAACATCAACATTGGAAAAGAAAAAAACAGAGTATATAATCACATTTGGTGAGTCAGTGTTGATTTGGATGGAGAAAAAAAAATAATCACACAGAAAATTAACTTGCACATTAGAAAATGCTCATGATTTCCTAGAGCCTGAAAACTGCAAAACACTGAATGTCTGAAACACAAAGCACTGGGTAAACAAACTAGTGTTGATCTGACAGAAGGAATTTTAATGCTCTATATTTTCCCATCTTCTATTTCTCAGGGTTTGGGATGGTCATTGTTTGCCGGATTTTGTTGGGGTTTTTCTTGTATTCTACCGAATAAATTTCCTTATAAATTCTACCCTGACTTTCTCTCTGTAAAGGAATCTCAGGATGATAGATCAGAAAGGAGCCACATCTCCTTTCACACAGGGAACACACCTGATGCCCTGGACAGGGAGAGGAGACTCAGTGCTGTCCCACCATTCCTTTGGTGTAAGTCCATTGCTGACAAGAGCAAGGGAACAGCATATTTGCCAGCCTGAAAGGTGAACACTCATCAATGGCACTTATGAATGATTTAGTATTCAGAGTGCACTTGGGACACTCCTGTCATGTCCATCTATCATGGACACACACAAAGAAAGACACATAAACTAGAAAATTAATCCTTTATTTCTAGTTTTAGCAAGCAAAATATGTCACTGCTGTGGTTCAGTTCAACCTGATTTACAAAATACATTCTGAGGAGACAACAGCAGGACAACTGCAATACATTTTACCAAGAAGGAGACTTGTTGTTTAAATATTATGTTCCAAAGACTAATGTAGATGAAGGATATGGTTGGTACATCTCTTCAACATATCATCATTTTTCTTCCCTCCTTGGGTAGCTCTGAAATCTGCAGCACTGGACTACTTCTTAATAAAAGAATAGAAAAAGAGTAATTTCTACTGAAAAGAGAGATTAGAGTATACAGCAAGAGTATTTAAGGCCATCAGGTCTTGCGTGGCTTTCAAGACCAACCACAGGTCAAAGGAGCTAACATAACTGATAGTCATTCGATTTAGAAGTCCTCCTGAATTAGAAGTTTTATCTGTTATTGCTCAGTTTTGTTGTGGGCCCTAACAGTGACCATTCAGTGGCTCCTGATATCTGTAGCCTCTGTCTTCTAATAAAAAATAGTTTCTTTTTGTAACTTTACATATTGTAGTTCCATATATGAAATTTCCCCTGTGTCTGCCTTCACTCAAGAGACACTATTGAGAGAAAGGAATATTATTTGATCTGAAGGGAGATAGCTCAATATATCCACTACATTTGAAATTAGTCTTCCTCATTACATTTCTGTAGGAATAAGTTTTCTAACTGTCAAGTGGAAATACTGCTTTTTAGGGTGGTGCCTTCCAACTCAGTTAACATCAGTAGCGTGTTCTCAGTGCTCTCTTAAAGACAGCTCATGAACCCAGTTAGTTCTATCCTATTAATCATGTGAAAGCAGAGACAAGATTTGCCCTGTAAGGAATTTTACTACCCAAGGGAGGTGACAGTTAACAACCATAAAGACTGAGGCATATTCATGGATGTCTCAGGAGCAGACAGCTGATAGCAAACCTTTGGGCTAAGCAGACCCCCAGAGAAGATGACAGAGAGGTTCTGGCTTTATACCCACCAGCATCAGTCTTTTGAGGCCAACAGAAAGTGACTGCATAACATCCAGACATGCATAACAGTTCATCTACATCTGAAACTCAAGACTCCAAACATATTTCACAGACATACCCTCTTTTTCTAGTTGGGAGTAGACCACTGTTTTTATGGCCCTTCCTCCATGTTAACTGCTTCATCAGTCTTTGGATTACACCGATGGAGTCAGCAAGGAGGCAGCAGCTGAACACAACTGGCTGCACCACAAGGAGCCAAGGGCAGTCCTGTCTCTGCTGCTGTCACCACCACGTGACAGCAGAGCCAGTGAAGCAATCACATGAGTTAAGCAGAGTCCACAGCCCAGCTCGTCCATGACCTCTGAGAAGTCCCTGACAGCCACCAGCACCACACACACACACACATCTGGCCATGGTGAGACACCTTGGGTGGGTCAGGAAGGATTCACAGACAGGCAGCAAGGGAATGAGCCCTGTGGACAGAAGAGGAGGGGTTTCTGGGCAGATGGCATGTGCAGGAAGAGATGATTTGGCCACTGCTGACAGACACTATGCACAGCCATGTTCCTGACCCAGAAGCAAAGCATCTTTGCCACAGGTATGGCTCAATCAGTCCTGGCTCTTGGCAGCTGCCTGCAACCCAACCCTTGTGCAGATACATGGGAAGGTGGCACATGGTGTGGGACTGGTGGTGTGGGACTGTAAGTGCAGCTCTCCGTGCAAGCACCATCTCTGAGGAGCCAAGGAAACAGTCCATGGGACAGCCCTGTCAAGCAATGAGCCCTCCAAGGAACTCTGGCTCAGGCTGCAGCCACTGCTCACCAAACAGCAGCCAGGCACAAATAGTGACCAGGCACATCAGCCGAACTCTACCCCTTTCTGGATGGTCAGATATTGGCAGGTACACACAGGAACCATCCAGCAGCCATCAGTGACCACGTCCTTGGGTTACATCACCCAGCTACACACTGGTCCTGCTAACATCCTGGAAAAGTTCAAGAGCCAGACCCTGAAACCTAAACACAAAGGTAGATGGATGAACACAAAGATGTAGAAAACACTACCCTCTTAGCCATGCCAAATGCCCAACTGCAGGTGTGTTTTACTAGCCTCTTGTTGTTGTTGTTTTACTACACTTTTGAGCATCAGTGTCATAACAACCCCAGACAGACCATGACTGTCTCACACGTTCACTTGTCTCCTGCCTTCCTTCAGCTGAAGCTGTGCTGGTTCCTGGGACACAAGGCAGTGAAGAAAGAGCTGCCAGCAATGCAGAGAGCAGCAGCTCTAGCACAGGATACATTCTGCTACCACCCTATTTAATTACTATTTGCAGTTCAAGGCTGCACAGATTACCTCCACCCACACAAGGTAATTTGAACACTTTTATTTCGTCTAACTATGTACTGACATGATGTTAACAGTTGCAATTTCAAGGAGTAAAATCCTTAGAACTGAAGTTACAGATCAAGGGGGAAAATCTCAGATCTCTCCTTCTGGTTTCATAGAATTACAGAATAGCTGAGCACGAAAAGGGTCTCTGGAGGTCACCCAGCCCAGCTTCTTTCTCAAAGAAGGGCTAATTTGAAAGTTAGACAAGGCAGCCCAGGGCCTGAGCCAGTTGTCTTGAAAATCTCTAAAGATGGAGAATCTGCACCCTCTTCAAGCATCTCTTCCAGCACCCAACCTCTACCACTATGAATTCTTTTTCCTTCTGTCCAGTCATATTTTTGCTTCTGGCAACTTGTGACCATTGCCCCATATCCTTTTACCCCATCTCTCCGAAAAGTCTGGTACACCCTCTCTACACTATTAGAGCCACCTTAGGCTTCTTTTCCATGGACTAAACCAACCTTTGTCCCTCAGCCCCTGCTTCCCTGAGGTTCTCAGTCCCCCAACCACCTTCACGGCCCGACTGCTGCCACAGCACAGCCCTGAGCACACACTCACTTTGCACTGCTTTGCATCAACAAGATTGGAAGGTTATTAATTGAAGATTCTCCCTACCCAGAACAGTGACATCAGGTGTGAGGTCCAGGTCTCCACATCAATTTAAAGTGAAGCCAAGTGCTCACCTGAGACATCAGCCCTTACTGCCAGATCAGAACTAAAACTCCATTCAGGAGAACAAGCAGAAGGAGAGCACATGTCAAAGATTTCTGCATCAGAGAGGAAACTGAACCAAAACAGTGATAAGGAATTGGGTAGCCATTTTCACAAGGATACTTAGTTGACACATGCTCTGAAACTATGTTATTAAAACTAGAACAGAAAATTATATGTTTCCTTACCCAGAATTAGAATGAAAATGGACTGGTTGCTGCACAAAAAAAGTGTAACTGAGAGGCTGTTCAAAGTGACAAAAAAAAAAAAGAAACCAAGACTGTTATCGGATGCTATCAGCACCAATATTCTGCACTGTTTTGTATGAAAAGTTATCTGTATCATGTACTTGCAAGCAGTGTGTTGCATGAAATCACAAACAAACAAAACTCAGCTCTTATTTCCAGACAGAAAGTTTAAACAAGCTAATTTGGTTTGGTCTAAGTGGTTAACAACAGAGAGAATACACAGTAATACAACTCAATGAGAAGTGCACCCACAACTGACCAAAATGCCAAACTGAAACAGTCACAACTTCTGCTTTTGGGAAGTCTGAACCAGAAGTAACATGTTGCCAAGAGAGCAGATGAAGAAGCAAAATTAATGCACTATTGTAGAACTAAAATAGCACCAAGTAAGAGTAAGTGTTGAGAAGAGAGTTGGGAGCAAGTTCTTGGTTGCTCCCTACATGGGATTTATCTCCATTTAAAGACTTCAGGTCAGAATTTAGGGGAAGGAGAATTGCTGTTGCTACTCTGAGATCTTTAAATTCTCTGAAAGTTCAGCTTCCAGGCTGTGGTTTTTAATATGCTTCAACTTGCTTTGTTCCAACCAGACTGTATAGGATATGTGGGGTTGTGTGTAAAGGCACAGACCTGATTCTGGTCCCTACACAAGTTTTACATTCCCTGGTTTTTCAAGAATTACTCTCAATTCACACTGACAAATGAGCAAGCCTTTCAAATTAAAACTAGGCTTTTTCATTGAGTTCTCTCACTCTAAATCAGCCCATTTTGGTTTAAGAGAGCCCCACTATGGAGGCTTGGACCAGTCCCTGCCTCCCACAAGTGGGCTGGCTGCCATCTCATCTGTACTGATACACTTGGGTAGAGACACTAACGAAAAGCTTCATGGTTCATTATTTGGAAATCAGTATTGCAAATGGATTCAAAACTTCTAAAAATCACTCTGATGAAAAAACTAAACAGAGTCAAATTCTTGACAATTCCAAAGTCTAAAAATATAAAAGATAATACTAAAAAACTTAGAATAATGTCTAAGAACAAGATACTGCCAGTTTGCAAGTTCTTGATCAAAAATTGTGTAAGTAATGCTCTGGAAGGGTGCTTTTCCTGCAAATAAATGCCATGCAAATCCTAGGTCCCATAAGACCTAGTTTATAAACCTTACCCTAAAAAGTAGTCCTGATGATTAGCATAGCTAAGTATGCGCTGTAACATAGAGCCTGTTGCATATTCATTCAAAGTGGGTATAATTCTCCTCTTAGAGACAATACCAAACCCAGCTACAGCCCTCGTATGTAAATGGACACTTCCACTAGCTTGTATTTAAAGGCATCTATAATAAAAACTAATGAACATGCATGATATATTTACATATTTTTAAAGTGCAGACCACATGATAAGGCACCATTAAACATGTATTATTTCAATTCATAAAACATCCTAGCAAAATTTAAAAAAATAGAAAAGTAGTCCTTTAAAATTTACTTTCTGTTCTCCTAAGCAAACCCCCTGTGAATGCACACATCTTTCAAAGTGTGCCATGAGCAACTCCAGCTAACCAGGCACAGAAAGAAGTGGTGAATGACCACCAGACAAAATTAATGCTACTTCTCCCTGCACTACATTAGGTTTTTCCCATTTTGCCAAGGTCTAAAAGTCCTTTATTTTAACTTTCCAGGCAAAGAGTAGCTAATCCTTGACTAGCCCATAACAATATTTAGAGCTGTGTTACAACACCTAAACACAATACATATTCATTTTCTCGAGTGAATTCTAACGTAATGTACCAGAGGCCAAGACTCCTATAAGCACAAAAAGAACTCTCTCCCTGAAGAATGTCATTGGAAACAATGCCACAGATATGTCAACTAATTGATGGAGCAAAGGCCTCAGAGTGGGGATATGGATTTCAACCCTGATTATGCAACTTGCCATGACCTTGAGAATCGTGACACATTTCAGTTTTCACATCATCATGTTCAATATACTAACACATTTCTAGTATGTATTTTGGAAAATCATATAGAAATTAAACTGATTAAAATGTAGCTTAACTAATCATTCTTTAAATATCCATTTAAGCTGAAGAAGAACTTTTTTCACTCTGAGAATGGTCGAGCACTGGAACAGAGAGGTGGTGGAATCCCCATCTTTGGAGACACTCATAACCCATCTGGAGACAGTCATGAGCAAATGTGCTCAAGATGACTCAGGGCTGAGCTGCAGGGTAGGACTGGATGAACTACAGAGATCTTCTCCAGTCACCACTATTCTGTCTTCTCTTATAATGGTATGTATTTTTTAAACATTTTCAGTGTATCATGGGGTTTTTGCTTGCAAGCTCAGAAAAACAGACTTGAAGGCACCTCGTGGCTTCAGGCTCCCCATCCTCACAAGCATTGACGTTATGTAATCCTTTTCATGGGTAGAGCCAGCTCCATAGTTTTTCTCATCAGTAAGGAATAATTCTTTTAGTTTTCTGAAATGTTCTGTGTCCTCGCATAGTTCCAGAGCTATTATTCCTTTTCTTGGGCAGCCCTCGTGAGCAGCCCAGCTGTACCCAGGGGGTTTGTGGGTGTGAGTACAGAGACACAGGCTGAGTCCATGATTAAAACCACAAAACACAGGATTGCTTAACACATACAATTTGTACACCTAGATGTTAAACTCCTGCATATTTGTGTGTTAGATACCGTTAGTTCAGTGCAATTTTTATAGAGCAAAATTTTCAGAGAGAAAAAATCAGCTTAAAAAATTAGCTTCCTAATACACAGTCATCACCCTGAACATCACATGTATTCTATGTGTAAATCATCCTGAACATGTCAGATGTCTTCCCTTAAGAGAACAGATAAATCTAACACTATTTTCTATCACCTTGCTATTTATAGATTCTTTATAATGATTCTTACACATCTTGTCCAGATAATACTAATAAAACATATCCAAACTTCTTCTAATTGGCACTTTCAAGTTGGCAAGCTTCAAATCTCGTGTTCCATTACAACTTACAACATTCTTAGGTGTTCAGACACCATCACTCATTGCTTAACAGAAGAAACCACTTGAGCTCCACTTCCCACTTCTATTTCTACCCACATTAAAAATAAGGCCATAAACCAAAGTCTCTAATTCTGGACTCTCCCTTGATGTTCAGGACATATAGGAATATAAGGAAACAATGCAAGTCATTTGGTCCTGCTTGACGTACACCATGATTTCCTAAATCTGTTGAAATTCCTCTGTGGAGCCAGCAATTTTCAAGGCTCTGAACACATAAGAGTTCCCATTTGAGACTGACTTCCACAAGATCTGCACTTTCCCATATTTTCTGCCTTAGTTGGAAAGTTAGCAAATCATCCAACAACAATGTTTTGGCACCTTCCTATTATCTATTACAACATGTCAGGTGGGGAAAACGGCATTTGCAAACAAGACAGAGAAGAATGTGGAAAGGTGTTATTTTTGGTGTCATTGGGAGGTACTCAGTGTGCTCAGAGAAAGATAAAGCTATCTTTATTTTATCCTTGGTCAAAGTTTCTTTTTTCCCCCTTCCCAAAATAAGGCAAAACTATAATGGCCATACTTACTAGAACAGAACAGACTCATACAGGCGTAAGAAGTAAATCTAGTTCTCAGAACAGCAGCCAATAACATGTACTGTCAGCCCTAGAAAAGTTCTGTTCCATGGCATAATCTGTACTCTAACTAATAAACATCACATTGTTTTCTATATATTACAGTTTGTTTCACTATACTGTGGTATTTCAAATGCTTCCTCTTGATGATAAGTAATTAATTGTGTTTTATAAGATCCAAAGAAGGGTTTGGAGTAAGACAATTAATTTAGCACCAGAATCAAGTGATCACAACTACTTGTTTGCTTTCAAAGACTGCATGGCACAGGGCAAAGTATATTGGGCTTTTCCCAAATGTACTTTTTGTTATAAAATTATTTTTTAAAAAAATGATGCCTTCCTATTTTCCTCACTTTCTTCTGATTTCTAATTTTCAGATTCTCTCTGTATGTCAAGGACATCCTCCTCTGGTTTTGTAGTTCCTATTGGACTTTGCATCATGGATAATTTTTGTGACAACCTTGCTGGGGTATCCTTGCACTCCCTCAGACCTACCAGGTGAGTGTGGAGCCATCATGGTACCAAGCCCTAGGAAATCCCTGATCCTGCCTCTTACCCAGCCAGAACATAAGTTGTAAGTGACTCTCCTCTTCCTGCTGCAGCTACTCCCCATTTCCTGTCATCCCTTCTCCTATGAACTCACCAAAACTCTTTCTTTCATTTTCACCCTCACTGACCTTTGCCATGTTCTCATCATCCTCCCTTCTCAGGTTAGCAATAGACACCTTGTTCCCTTTTTCCCTGCTTTTGTTTCAGTTGGTGCTGCTGAAATATTCCTTTTGCCTGCCCTGTTTTTTCACCCAGCCAAAGCTTTGCACAGCTTTCTCCTTGCATTCGCCTTTGGTTCCTTGTCTTCACTCCTGCCTTGTTTTCACCTTTCTCTCACTTAATTTTCATACCTTAGCACAGGCAGTCTCTCAATTTCTTCATTTACCAGATTATTCTCACCCATCATTCTGCTGCCTCTTCAAGGGACACCTTAGGGGTGTCCCTTAGGGGGACGTTTCACAAACCACGTTGCCAAATGCAAATGCCCTCCTTGGGGGATCTGTATCATTGACTGTACAGTGCCCACACTGTTTGTACAGCCCTGGACTGATTGACTAAACAATCAATAACAAATCAATGGCCCAGCTATGCCAATGGCATTTGTGCTTTCTGAAATAGAATACTTCTGCTTTTAAGTTTACTCAGACTGAGAGATAATTTCTGTAATTAAAGCAGTAGAAACCAGAGCATCCACCAAATCCAAAGAAGTGTTCGAGTGTGACGTATCACGCTTGGAATGCCTCCCTTGCCTGCACTGCTCTCTTGGGATGGGAAATAGGAGAAGGCAGTGAAACAATAAGAGTAATGAATAATCACATATTTAGCAAAAACATTCAGTTTAGAGTTTGCAATTTGATCAACAATCTGGATTTTGTTGCAATTTCATTTCAGAGTACAGATATTTCCATTTAAAGGCAAATAAAATTGGGAAATATGTATTTCCAGAAAACCTATTATCAGAAACCCTAATAAAATGATAATAAGTTTAAGTATGTCTATTTTTTCCACAAGACGCAGAGGGATACCACATGCCCTGTCTAGAAAACAATAAAGACCTGCTGAGCAAATGAAGGTCACTTGAATTTTTTTAAACCTAAAATGTTGTTTTCTGCTAAATGACAGAGAAACACACTGAAACCACAATCAACTTTTTCTGGGTCTGACAATCACAAAAGTCCTCTTTCTGCTCCTCACTATTGGCTCACACACCACTGAATCCCAAGAGACTGCACTCTAAAATGGGGAGTGAGTAATCAGGAAAAAGATGTTTCCCCTCTTCAAAGTATTCACTAAAGCATTCATCCTTTCAAAACTTCCAAGCTACTATTTGTTTGGGTTGTAAATCTTACAGCAACAAAATTGACAATGTTACTGTGATCCAGACACTGTACAATATAAACGAAATTGCTTAAAAGATAGACCATGTCATGGAGGTTTCTTCCAATACGGTGCAGGGTGAGTTGGTCTCATTTCATCTGCCTGGGAGCAGAGGAACAGCAAAGCCCAGAAAGAACAGTCTGATTATTAGACCTGCCTCAAAGTAAAAGACACACACTCTTCCACAGCTTGGGAAGGGACTTTTTTTAATTCATTCAAGACACCTTTGATATGATGAAGACAGCCAACAGTTTCAGAGAAGGAATATTTTAGGATGCATCTGAAAAATGACTCACTGCCTCTGACTGCCATTTTGTTTACTGCTGTGGAAAGCAGCAAAATGTAGTTGTAATAAAGCAGTCTTTGAAGAGAAATGTATTAAAATATCTACTTATGGATGGATATATTCTTATGTTCTGCTCAGTGAGCTGATTCAGTACTGTAAACAATAAAAGTCACTTTACAATAAGACAAAATAATTGATTTATCAAGAAGAAACCATGGGGTGTGATTATTAAGTAATGCATTGCTTGGCAATTAAGAAGTATTTGCTGCGCTAATTATTGGAATTACTAGGCATGGGTAGTTTACAGTATTTCCTAATCTTTTCAACATTTTACACTTCGAATGTCAAATCCCAACAATCCAAATATTGCTGGCAAATTGGAAAGCAGCAACAACCCTCCAGTTACTACAGTCAAGACAAAAAACTAGTTATGTTTTATGTAAGCGGCGTGGCTTGTCCTTAGGAGTTCAACATTATCAGATCCCCCCGCAGACCACACAAACCATAAACATCTTTGAGCTCCAAACTACCATTAGATGGTTTTTATTGAGCTCTGAGTCAATACTAAGCTGGTTAGCTGGCAAGTTCATAATCACCAGAGGTAATATTCACAGTTCAGGAGATGGGGTCAACCAAGAGCTGGATGTGCATGTGTGATTTCCTACTCTCATGATAAAAACTGACAACAGTCTAAAATACCCAATTACTGATATTTTAAACAGGAAACCTCTCAGCCTAAAAAGTCTTTGGCTTCACCCCACTAGAACCACACCAGGATTTGGGGTGATAAATGAAATTTCAGAAATAATTCAGCAGTCAATACCAGAGACATTTATCAGCCATGTTGAGACTTACCTTATCAAATTCGTCAACCATCTCCGACGTGTGCTCAGGTAGCAGTCTGGGCAGTGCCAGTTCCCACATTCACATGGAGTGCAGCATCACACGAAGGGCTGAAACCCAGGGATGAAGAATTGCCCCAGAACGAGTCTGTGGAGCATCCCCCACCGCTCCCAGGCTCCCTGGAATGGTTGCCACAGGTTCACAAGAACATGGAGTCCAAGATCCAGTAACAACTGGATCGGGCTGGCTGCGGAGCCAAGGTGTGAAGAGCCGCTTGGAGCACACCCTGATGGTGCCCTTTGCTGTCAATAAATAAAATACCGAGGTGGTGCTCAACAGTTTACCCAGAGAAACACATCCACAGCGTGAAGCTGAAGGAACATGCCCTTTTTCTCCACAGGGAACAGCCCTTGGCTTCGTGGTGGCCACGGCTTGGTGGTTTTTTGCCACGCACGGGCTCCCGCCCCCTCAGGACTCCATTGCTGGGGCAAAGCAGGGCTTCCCCTCACCGGGAGCTCCTTCCTCTTACAGAATCACCGTCGGGCAGGTTGAAAGGGACCGCAGTGAATCCTTCGGTCCAGCTTCCGTGCTCGAGCACAGGATTGCATCCAGGTGGTTGTGGAATTGCCACTCGTGGGGTCGGTGCGACCCTCGCTCCGAGCGCCGCCTGCCCCGCTGCCCCGACCGGGGGCATCTCCTCACGGACCACGGGCAGGCGGGTGCCCGTGGGGCGGCATTCCCCATCCCCATCCCCATCCCTCCCTCCCCGGAGGGCGCTAAGCCGTCGACGGGCGATGCCTTCGTGGCTCCCGCGGTGCCGCAGCCGCTCCAAGCGCCGCACGTGGGGGGCAGGCGGTGCGGGGGCTCCGTGTGCGGGGCCGGGCCGGGCTGCGGGGGGCCACAGGGGCGGAGCGGGGGGCCAGAGGGGCTGCCCGCACCTCCCCGCGCTGCCTGCACCCCGCGCTGCCTGTACCTCCCCGCGCTGCCCGCACCCCGCGCTGCCCGCACCCTGCCTGCGGCGCCGGGGCCCGGGAGGTGCGGGCAGGGCCGGGAAGGTGCGGGCAGGGCCGCCCGAGGCCCCGGGCCCGGCTCTCCCCGTGGTGACCTTGGGCGGGCGGCGCGGCCCTCCCCGACCAGCGCCCGCTCCGGGTCGCGTCCCCTTCCCCTGCCTCCTCCGCCCCTCCGCTTTTATTTTTATTTTTTAATAATTTATTTATTTATTTATTTCGGCCGCGGAAAGAGTTGGATTTATTTTTTTTTTTTTGGGGAGGGGGGGTGGGTGGGGGTGAGGAGGCCGCCGTCAGAGCGGGCCGGGGACTTTGGCTGTGCGAGGGAGGGAGGGGACCCGTCCCGGCCCCGGACCGGCCCCGGTGCCGCCCGGGGCGGGGAGCGAGGGGAGGGCGGGGGGCGCCGGGGCTGCGGGCGCTGTGTGCCCGAGGAGCTGCTGCTGCTGCTGCTGCTGCTGCTGCTGCTGCTG
>JAWWEW010000020.1:15626568-15674098 GCA_035583185.1 Anabacerthia variegaticeps
GCTGCTGCTGCTGCTGCTGCTGCTGCTGCTGCTGCTGGAGCCGCCGCCGCCGCTGCTGCTGCTGGTTACGCCAGCCCCGCCGCCTGCCTCTCCGCTCTCCTCGCCTCTGATTCTGCGCACAGCCAGCCCCAAAGCCTGTCATTCTGCAAAACACAGTTTACTCAACAGAGAGAGCGAGTGGGGGAGCGGGAGAGGTGGAGAGAGGGAGCCGGCGCGGAGGAGCCGAGTCCCGCACCCCAGCATGGCTTCGGGGGACCTTTACGAGGTAGCGGGGGCGGCGGGGCCGGGGGCGCCGGCCGGGGGGCAGCGGGGGCGCGATCGGAGCCGCTCCGCCGAGCCCTCGTAGTTGCCGAAGAGCGGAGGAAATCGCCGAGGGAAGGGCGGGGGTGGGGGGAGAAAGGGCTGGCGTGTGTGCCCGGCGGGGGGGGCAGGGAGGGATGGAGCGGCTCCCCTCCCTTCCCGCTGCCTCTCTCTTTCTCTTTCTCTCTGTACTTTCCATCGGGCTTGATCTTAGCAGGCCTTGCGAGAGGGAAGGAGGAAGGAGTGAAGGAGAGCGAGAGTTAGCGGTAGGATGGGGAGGCGATCGCGGTGTGATGAGCCCGGAGAGTGGAGAAAGTCCAGGTAAAGTCATAGGCGCTCTGGACGTGCTGAATGTGCAGATTAGTGCGAAAAAATGCGCCTTAGCGCTGCCGGGAGGCGCAGGGATGGAGGCGGCTCTGCGCCCGCTGTGCAAAGTGCAGGAGCCGGCGCCAGGTTGCTTCACCTCCTGCCCGGGGTGCTGCGGGGGCGGCGGGGGCGGCGGCCGGGCCGGGCCGGGCTCCCCGCGGGCCGCAAAGTTTGGCGGGGGCCCCGCTCCGGGGTGCGGGAGGGGCGGGCGGCGGCCCCGGGCCCCGCAGCCCCCCCGGGCCCCGCAGCACCCCGGCCCGGGCAGCATCGGGGACCGCCCGCCCGGCCCCGGGGCCGGGGCACGGAGGGGAGAAGCAGCCGGCGGGCACAGCCGAATTTTGACCTCCCGCACCCGGTTCTGGTGCCCCAACTGAGAACGGGTCCAGCCACTCTTGTCATGCCAGGGAAGAAGAAGAAGAAGAAGGGAGAAAGCTCAAATTAAAAATAAGACGGGTTGGACCCGGTTGTTTGAAATATCCGGTTCCAGTGAGTGGAAGCAGGATGGAAGTGTAGCATCCAAAAAATCCAAACGTGACTGGATGCCCTACTCTTCTTGGTCTGGAGCAGCTCCTCAGGCTCCGTGTTTCCTGGTGAAATGGCCGTTTGTGTTGTGGTTCTCTGGAGTGCACGGTTTGAGGGCTAGGACAGAAACCATCACCTTCCCGCTGGCACTGTGTGCCCATGATAGGCACTGCTCAACCATCAGGGTGTGCTTGGGTGTGGAACTGCTGCTGTGGTTGGGTGGACATGGCTGGACTTACTCGCCGCTTGATGATCTTGATGATCAGCTGTTGGGTCTCAAGAGCAAGAAGTGGAGGATCTGACAGGTTTCACGTAGACAGTTTTTACTTTGTCATTGTCTTTCAAAGTCTTTAACAGAGGTCATAGTTAAGGGTTGACATTACTCTATTAGGACTGTATTTTGCTGTGTGTGACACAGACCTCCTCTGAAGGGAAGAGCACTTAAGCTCTCCTCCATGGTGTTAAATTATTGGAAGTACATGATGATCTGAAGAGTACCATCGGCATTTTTCACCCCATTTTGCATTATCTGTCATTTAACTTTGTAATTTTACGGATATTTCACGTCAGCTGTATTGCTGTTGTGACTCTGGAATAGCCAGTGGGACTTCTGTGAAGAACAACTTTGACCCAAAAAAGTTAGTGGTACAATTTTAGTGTCAGTAGTTTCTGGGATGCATGGAGGATCTTTGCCTGGTGTTGTCTGAGTTTTCTTTAG
The DNA here is from genome assembly GCA_035583185.1 of Anabacerthia variegaticeps. NCBI lineage: Eukaryota > Metazoa > Chordata > Aves > Passeriformes > Furnariidae > Anabacerthia > Anabacerthia variegaticeps. The sequence continues at coordinate 15,628,475 of JAWWEW010000020.1, forward strand.
GTGTTTGGATTAGCTCTAGAAAGAAATAAATCTAGTATGTCTTAGGCTAATGGTAGCCATGCTGTTCTAGCTGTGACTCGTTGTTAAAAACCTGCTGTTTGTGATCTTTGTGTCATAAGACGGTGACGTTTGGCAGCTGGATGTGGGCTGTGCATCGAGTACCTCTGTGTGGCTCCTGAGTGAGGTCGCTGGAGCAGTAACCTGGCATGTAGGTGTCCTGTGAAAGAGCAGACTTACAGCCCAGTCTGCACTCAGTGTTGGCCCAGTCCCTTCACAGGCATTTGCAAGGATGAATGTGAATTGTTGGTACTGTGGTTCAGAGCCTCTGAATCACTTCCTCTCTTTGTTACTCCACTGGAACGGCTTTTGCTTATCCTTGTACAATGTGGAAGAATTGTCTCCACCAGAACAGGTATGTGGAAGAAGAGTGGCTGTTCATTTGTTGCTGTGTGAGGCATTTGGAATATGACCTTCTCAACTGGTCATGGTGTAAAATCTTCATCTACACGTCGGACATGTGGGAAAAAGTACATGCAGGGCTTTGGTTGTCGGTCTGTCTGCATTTTGTGTTTTCACTGTGGAGTTCTCCATGACAGAGGTCAGGAGAAATGCCTACAAAGCTGAAGAGTTTGTATGTCTGACAGGTAGCAATTGGTAGTGGCTTCATTTAAAAAAGGACTCAACTTTGCCTCTGTGCGTCTTCCCTTCCCAAAAAAACAACTGCCTCAGGGGGACTCATTAGAAAGAAGCTCTTAGAGCTGGGATGTCCCACACTGGTTTGCACATGAGATGAAGCACTTTATGCCTTCAGAGCAGTCCAAGTTCTTGCTTGGATATATCGTTCTTTTCTGCTCTCCTGAACTAGTAAAATATTATGTGGATCACAGGATGGCCATTAAACAGTTTCAGGATTTTACCTTGAAATAATTTGGGACTGTCGGTGTAAATAAACAATTTGGGACTTATGGTGGCATTCCAAAGATGTACTGCCCTCCTGATTCTCCTTTGGCTCCTTAGTAGTATCTGTGTCTTTCAAGGATTCTTACTGAGCTTCAGCAAATAAGACAATAATTAACTCTGCAATTTGGAGTATTTAATACTGGCAGCAAAATTATTTTTGTTAAAGCCAATCATGATCTAGGAGACATGATAAAGCACATGAAGGAATACAATGTGTATATTACCTATACAAACGTCTCTTATTTTGGTGACACTCAAGAAACTTTTATAAGTTTTTAAGTTTGGGAAATAGATGTGCATATTTATCCTGTCAGTTAATTCATTTTCTACTGTCATGTTATTTTAAAAGGCTTTTCAACCTTTTAAACTTAGAGATAAATTCAATTACTGCCTTTATATTGAAGCAAAATAAGATCACAGGCAAAATAACCTCAGTGTTGGTTAACTAGGTGCCTTTTTCTATTTAGAAATGGCATCTAATCATCTGAAATACCTCCTGTTACATTGGGGTTAGGATGGTGAAACAGGTACCGATTTATTCTGGAAGCAAAAGAACACCCGTTGGGAGATCTGTGTTTGCTGGTAGTCAGTTCTAGACCTGTGTATTAGAACCAAGACACTTCACAGCAAAAGCAAGTTATTTCATTATATGGGAGAATGTAGGTGTTAGTTTTGACGTTTTGGAAGTACATTTTTTCCCTTTAACAGTAAGGAATGCTGTGTATACTTTAGTGTAATTCTCAGGCTCTATGAAATACTAGTTCGGCTTTGCTTGACTTCCATGTGCTTATGACTTCAAGCTTTTATGAGTGGGTGAAAGTGTCATGGAATATTCCTTTCTTTTTTTTTTCTTGCTTTTCCTTATAAGAGGTGACCTCTTAAATATTAAAGACCTATGGTGCATGTTCCTTAGAAATAATAATCTGAAAATAAAGGACTGACAAAAGGGTATTCACAGTGGCCTTCAGCAAGGCAGCTCTGGTTCGCCTTGTGATTCACATCACTGTTGGATGCATTGATAGGAAATCTTCATTCATTTGGTAACAAACACAAAGGGAAATGTATTTACTCTTAAATACCAAGTTTGTTGATTCACATTAAAGTTGTCAGTAACATGAAATAACATTTTGTATTTTCCATGTGCAATTTAGTTGTCACATTATCTGAAGCCAGATAGTTGTCTCACAGAGACTCTGGTATTGCAAGTCCATGAGATGGCTTTAGAGGGGGAAAAACTCCATATGAGCAGTGCACCCAGCTTTACTTTGCCTAGCCCAGAGCATCCTGTTAACTGCAATAAAAAACCCCTTTACTGATGAATATGTGAATCAGTTATCAGTGTCACAGAGATGCTCTTGAAGCTGACTTTGATGCTTTTTTAATTTAATATTTTGGGGATTGCATACAATGAACACAATTAGACTTCCAGGGATGATGATGTTGAAATCTTAAGTTGTATTTTACCACTGCGTCAGATTGTGTTACACCACCTTTGCTAGGTGATCTATAGATTATAGCTGAATCTCTGAAGGGGGCTGTGTTTCTGGATCACAATAATAAACCCATTCTTTAAAACTCAGTAGTTTTTGCATTGAAGTGAAAAAGTGGCAATTTTAAAAATGGTATTCTCTCGCTGAAATGACACAATGCCCATGGACAGGAGGTTGCCCACCACAGTGACAGGTTTCAATCCAACCTTAGTCTGTTTATACTGCAGTGTGAGAATGAGCTGCAGTTTATTTCAGCTCAAGTGATCCACCAGAAAGATAATGTACTTCCAGATAATTGGAACATCTCCGTTTATACCTGCACTCAGGTACCAGCAAAGTCAAAACCTGAAGATAATAATGGCACTGTTTGGGCTGCTGAATCCTCATGGCATGTGGAGACATGCAGATGGGAGAGAACAGGGTTGAGCTTTTGGATGCAAGGTTTGGTTTGCAGAAGCAGGGTTTAGAAAACCAAAGTGAGGAAATGCAAGTTTTTAAGCCTTGTGGCTTTCCACCTTGCATCTCTTCCCATGGAGTCACTTTTTAGCAGAGACACAGACTTAAACCTGCTAATTGAACTGAAAAGCAGAAATCTATTTTTTAATTATTTCAAGTGTGTATTTTCTAAGACAGAGGTGTCTTGCAAGAAGATGGCGTATTTAAGTAAGCATTATTAATATTTCTCAAATCAACCACTCTATTGATATAACTGCTCTGTGGTGAAGGAAAAAGACCGACTTCCCAAGCAGAGAACAGTGGCTTGAAGTAGGATGTGGGGAATAGAGAACAGTTAAGCACCGACTCCTTCTGAACATTGGCAAGCTGTGGGTGCAGTGCTGATTCCAGTAATACTGATCTGGGGCTCACCAGCTCTAAGCAGCTGTAAGTAATAACACCGTATTTTTTTGTAGTGGAAAAGCTTTACTACCAACTCTTTTGATGAATCAGCTATTTATCTCTACAGTGTAATTGATCTATTCTCAAAATCAGTATTTAGAAGACAACTTTCCTCAAAATGAGGCAACCTCTGAGCAGCATCACCCTCAGCTGGTGGAAGTCTAGAGACTTTGCTGCCTGATGGAAGTTTTCAGGACTCTGTTCCCAGTGAGGTGTGATTTGCAGTGCAGGCCATGTTCTTCAGTGCTAAAGCGGGCAGTCATCTGGACAAGTGAGGTATAAACTGAGCTTCAAAGCCAGTAACAAAGAGTTAACCTGAGGTCCTTGTGCTCAGGTCCTGGAGTTCTCTAAATGCAAGATCCTGAGTGAGGTTCAAAAGCATAGCTGGATAACTCTGGCAATATTCATTATCTTAGTAAGAAATTCCAGTGCCGAGCCGCATATGGAACATTACAATGCACATAATGACTGTCTTGTTTACCTACAGCGTCACTCTGTTACCACGAGTCCAACTTCCTCATTACATTGTAAACTGCTGGGCATATTTTGGGACACTGAAAACCAATTGATTTCTTGTTACAATCTTGATAAAGTGTTTTATCTGGATCAAGTGTCGTTTACTTCAAAGCACATGGCATAAGTGTACTCCTGCTTGGGAGGGACACTGAAAATGCACCCTGAAAATTTCACTCCTGAAATCCTGAGCATTTGCAGTGAAGACACCACCAAAGCCACTAAACCAAACATGCTTCCCTTCAGTGTCCAGCTTCAGTGCTGAGAACTATTCAAAGGTTAAAATGACATCATTTTTTTGGTAATACTTTCTGAATGACAAATACAATGCTTTACTTTGGGTCGGTACTTGATTCAAAATCAAAACCCAGCAACAAACTCATTGTTTAGTAATGGCTTGTGAAAGTTAAAATATTTAGAGAGAGTCATTTCAAATAATGGCAGAATTTAAATGTGGTCTAATATTGGAAGAAATGGGCTAATTATTTTTTTAAAATCAATGGAGTAATTGTGGTGGCCAGCTATGTTGTAAATAGCATTTCTTTGTCCATTCATTTGACTTTTAGCAGTATTACAGTTTCTTGGCTCTGGACATTTCATCAGTGCAATCCCTTTTTGGTGTTCCTTCTTATCTATATATTTTCCTGACACTTTCCGCAGCACATTTTATGGCACTGGCATCCAGACACTGGAAAAAAAACCCAAAAAATAAATAGTTAACTGTTCCACCCATTCAAACTATTAGAACAATATAATTAAAGTGAAAGGTTTGTGATGTGGGGCAACTAGTAGTGGGGTATGTGAATTCTGGCTTTCTTTACATTCACGCAAATGGAAATATTCTCATTTTGACAAAAGGAAATTCAGCATTTTGGCTTCTTGAATAATTATGTCACATTATTTGTTTATTTTCAAAACTTTGCATTGGTAATATCACAAAGCTGAAGGGAAATACACTTCAGTCTATTTTCTTGTATTACACAGAGAAAACATAATTACAATACTCTTTCAATATTATCTCCTTATGAGTTCTGATATAAAATATTGTTGCAAATCTGTTAGGTCTCTAAAAACTTTCACAAGAAGTTGATATGATTGACCTGTGTCAGAAAGAATGGTTCCTCTGGTGGCCCACCAAGGAAGAGGAAATGGGTTGACTCTTACAAGATGGTAAAGGGAGGCAATATGAGCAGTAGCCTACAGCAACACACTGAAACAAAACCAGCATTGAAAACACCTGTCAGAAAGGCACTTCTCTTTGAAAAGAGCAGTTGCCCCACTTGGGCTTTGCTAGATTTCTCACAGACTATCCCCAAAATTTGCAGCCTGTTCCTTAAGAGGACCAAAACAGGAACAATGAGGATATTTCCTTCCATAAGGCTCTTCACTGCATTTGTTTAGATTCTGTGGAGGTTTTGTGAAAATCATAGCAAAATAAATCACCTCAATGTGCTCCTCACCCAGTGGATTCAGAAGGGGTGCAAGGGACTGCACAGCACTGCCTGAGCTCCATTGTGAATTAGTAGCACCTCTCAAAAGACACAGAGTCAGCAGATACATGTGAACATGTAGCAAGTGGTTTGGGTAAGAGTTAACATTTTTAGAGGAAAGGCACATCTCTCAGAACTCTTGGTTAATATTTACATAAGAATGGCTCTGGCTGATGTGGTTTTTCAAAAAACCTTATTGTAAGACTCTACAGGAGCAGCTGATACTGACACCAAGGTGTGGTCCAGAAGAGTCAGTCACTTCTTAGACTACCTGGTTCACAGAGAGGGTGTCTGTGTATAAAGTTTCCAAACACCACTTTGGGGACCTGTGTTGTACAACAGAATCATCAATTATTTGAAAATAATCACAATTACTTGATAATTGATAGATTATTATTATTATAATTGTCAATACAAACGTTGACAGTGAAGAGTTGGATGACAGCAGCTGAAATTCAGTGTTTCTAAATGATCAAAGGAAAAATAATCCTGACTATACATGCATAAAAATGAGCCCTGAAGAAGCTGTTACTATTCTGGAGAAATCTTGGAATCATTGGGGAAAGTTTCTGGGTGTGTCCACATTAGTATTTTAATTCGGATCAGGTGCATGCTTTTGAAGTGAATCTCCCTGGGATCCCCAGGTACCACACCTCTGTTTGCAGCACAGCATTGTCCTGGGGAGCAGTGACCACACTGCCTTCCCAGCAAACTCAACCAGAAAAGGTGCTTCTGCTCCTAATGGGTGTCTGGTGCATGGGACCAGAATGCTGCTTATCAGAGCAAAACCTCAGGCCAATTGAAGGTTACATGTTATTAGGAAAGCATTTGAGAATGAAAGAGAAGATGGTCATCCTCATGTCCCTGGGGAATATTGTGCTTCCACCTCTGCAGTACTGCAGCCACTGCAGGGAGAAGGGTGTTGTATGGAAATGAGTGGCTGTCAGTGAAGGTACCTCATGGCAGCTTTCTGGATGGGAAAAGAAGTGATTGAGGAGGATATGAATGGTATGGAAAAGATGGGGGGTGTTTAGTTAAGTCAGAAATGAATGTCGTTTCTCTTTGCAGAAGAAAAGATTTGCAGCAAAGGAAATAATTAGGCAAGTGGTGGAGACAAAGGGAGAACTTCACAGTATTTAAATCTTGGAACTCATTGCCATAGGACATTGTGGAAATCAGAACTGTAGATGGTTTCAAAGCATGGTGAAACAGTGTCTTGGAGGATTGATCCCTTTATACTTTTCAGCACAAGCCAATCTTTAAGCTGCTAATCACCAGAAGCTGGGAGAGCAGAGCAAGGGCAGGACTTCCTCTACAGATGTTGTTTTCTAAGCATCCAGTACTAATTTCTATTAGAATATACAGCACGTTGAGCTAAGTAGACCTTTAGTCTGACCTCATATGGCAGTTCTTAGTTTTGTACTTACTACAGTCATTAAACAAACATAGTTATTGACTAAGGTGTTGATACGGTCTGCAGAGATCACAAACACACTCACCTTACAAGTTGCATTCTGCTCTTCTAATTCCTAATCCTTGTCAATTAATATCTTTGCAAAGTAAAGGACAAAGCAGAAAAGTGGGTTCAGTTTCCAACACAGAAAACAGCAGTTTCTGGTTTAGAGCCCTCACACTCCAGATTTAGAATCACAGAATTGGTAAGGTTGGAAAAGACTTGTAAGATTATCAAGTCCAACCATTAACCAACACCACCATGTTCACCCCTAAACCATGTCCCCAAGTGCCACATCCACACACCTTTGGGACACTTCCAGGGATGGGGATTCCACCACTGCCCTGGGCAGGCTGTTACAGCCTTCTTATAAGGTGCAACCTGCGATAGAAGCAAAAAAAACCAGAAGGGAGGAGGTGATAAAGTAACATTGAATCAAACATATGTAATGAAAACTAAGTTACAGGGTAAAGATAAACTAGAAAACGTTCCAGTAAATGCATGGAATGAGGCAAATGATCAAGTCAATGTTACTAGAAAGTTACATTAACAGAATAAGAAGTTTCTGATGAACAAAACCAATTTTCTCCTACAAGAAAAGCATTTCAGCATCTAAAAGGGTTCCTCCACAACTTTCCTGTACTTATGTTTTCAGATGGTTTCATAGGCTGCACAGGATTGTCCATCTGCCTTACCTGAATATATATCAAAAAGCCACTAACTTTTAACAAACCCATCAACTTGCTATTGTATTGGGTTGGAGTTTTTTTCAGTAATGATGATTACTAACTAATATACTGAAATATAAACAGTCTAATTCCTAACTGGCCAACTCAACCTGTCAAATTCTTTCACACAAACAATTGTTTTTGTGACATCACTTGGCAGTCACTGAAACAAAGAAGAAACATGTTGCTCATGGATCTTATTATTCTTAGTAATAAGAGAGATCTTACAAAATAAAGTGTGACATTACATAGTTTTAAAAAAGACTACTTGGTAAAATTTGACTATACAAATGGACTTTCCTTTAAATGCTACACAGTTGAAATTTGCTCTGATAATACTTTTGAAATCAATAAATCATTTCCCTTTTTTGGGGAACGGACTGTTTTGCAAAATATGAAATCACATTAAGATCTATGATGACTTTGTCTTTGAGAATTTTTTGTGATAGGTTTCAGGGGTTTCAGCCCAGGAAACGTGACAGGAAAGGTGCTGGAGAGATGCTGAGCAGTATGGCTCACATGGAAGGCAAATGTACAGTAGTGTTCACAGGGCTTGGAAACGTGTCCTGAGAGAAACTGCAAAGATGTTGGTCACAAGCATTTTGGTGATTAATGTAAGGCAGAAATAGCAGGCTGCAGTGCAAGGGGGAATGCCTGAACTTGGGATGACACAGCAAGAGAAGACCTTCTTTGATGAGAAGTGACTGAACTTCTCTCTGCCTAAGCAGAGGAAGGAGCAAACTTTGATTCATCAATGGTAGAACATAACAGCAAACCTTCAAATTAAATAGGAGTATGACTCACGTATCAAAATCTATACAGGGAGGAGGATGGAAACTTTGGATCCCAAATTAAGTACTAGGAATTAGAGGGAAAACTACATTTATGTACTAAAATGCCTTCACTTGAATCCAGGAGAAATAACCTGGAAATCCTTGAAGGAATAAATACTGGCTGATGGGGGCAATTAAAACTTTGTGATTTGACTGAAGTAACTGGAAATAGAGTCCGGGTGCACACACTTGAGCTTTTCACAATCCAAAATTGGGAAAAGTTGAAAAGCAGCTTCCACTTTTGTGTAATTAAACATTAGCTCTGGTTCATCATTTTCTACTGTGCTGAAATATCAGAAAAGGAGATGGTAGAGAACATGAAGAACTTGACAGTGTTTTCTATCCAAGTGGTCACTATTACAGAGCTAATGTTACTTTGTGCTGCACAGTAATACATGATAGTATTCAGAGTTTGTATAGTCAGCAAAATACATCATAGTGTGGAAACAGCGATAAAAGTAACAGGAAACTGAAAGAAGCAATGAAGAAGAGATGATTTTTTTGGTTGGTTGGTTTTGGGGTTTTTGTTTTTACAGTAGAAATGCAAAATGACCACTTTTCTGTCTTTAGATATAAAAACAAAGTGTGAGTCAGGCAATGAAATCGACAGTTCAGGCAGCAGAATTTAGTAAGACTGAATGTTCCTGTAACTTCCCTTTATGATCTGATAATGTCTTATGTGTAGTAGAAGGCCTAACTTTCTGTGCTCTGATGATACACAGAAGATGCAACAGAAACACTGGTGAAAGCTGTGTTTGATAATGTGTTTTTACATGTACCAGGGAAATAGCATCTCTTTTACCTTACACCCACAGAAACACTCATGTTTCTTAAGAAAATAAAAAGAGTGAAGCCCTTGGCCAGCTTTTATGGCTTTCCCAATGCTGCATTTTATTTTTCTCTCTGTGTCAAGAATGGTGATCATGAATTAACTGTGGGAACTGTGGGTCTCTCCGAGCAAAACTGTTGGGCACCACAGGGCTGAGCAATGCTTCAGAGCCTGGGTGACTTGGATCAGCTCCTTCCTCTGACTTTGCTGTGGTTGAGGACCTGCTGCAGCGTTCTGTACATAACAGTGATGTGTTAGTGCTTTTAGGGCAGCGGGAGTATAAATACACCATTGGAATACACAGAGAGCAGGCTGCCTGTGTGGCCTGACAGCAGCAAAGGAGGATCGGAGAGCTCTGCTCCTCCCATGGCCTCACTCAGCAAAGACCATTTGGAGGCCATTGGAAGGAGACTCATCCCCTGCCTTTTCACCAGCAGCAAATGACTTCCAGTGCCTTTTCCATGCACTTCCACCAGGTGATGGATGAAAGCAGGAGTGCTGAGGTGACCTTGTCATCTCTCCCTGCTGACTAAAGCCTGTGCAAACAGGATGTTGCATGATCTTTATCAAGTGGATCAAGACAATAAAAATTCCAAGCTCTAAGGAAGACTCCTTACTTTTTTTTTTCATTGTATACATCAGAAGCTTCAGATTATTATTCTCATTATTCTCATCAATCTTTTGTTACACACACTTTCATTGAAGAACACAGGCAGTGCTGGTTGTAGTTCATAATCTTCCATGAACTGCCTCTTGCTGCCTCAGGAAGCATTAAGGAACTGCTAGAATTGATGGAAGAGTGTTCTTTCTCCCAACTGAATGGCATGTCCCCAGCTTTGTCATGGGCACCACAAAGACGATGGATCTTTTTCCTGCATAGTTTGATGATCCTGTGCTTTGCCTTCCTGACCTGACACCATTTGCAGTATTTGCAGTGAGTGCCAGTGATCCTGTTTTCCCCTCGGAAGCAGCATCAGGTACTGCACCATGCACAGGGTGACCACTTCAGACACGCTGCTCTGGGCTGGGATTAGAATTGTTCTGCAGCTGTGCTGCTGTTATTTAATGTGCTTCATCCACTCATGTCAAATACCACTGACAACCTGCTCTCTTTAGAAGACAGAGGCAAGTCTCCTTTTAATGTGAACTGAACCTTCTATTTGTGCCATGAATGATGCGGTTTTCCTCCCCCGCTATTAACTGCTGCTCTTGTAGCCTATTTAGTATACAGGGGGGAAAAGTCTTGCTTACTGATCAATGAGGATATGTAAACTACTGTTTTATTTTGCACATGCAGTCAGCATTGCTGGTGTATTTTAGGTTACACAACCCTTGATTTTGTACAGTCTGTTTCAATATATGTGTCTGAAGGACAGTTGACAAGCCAAGGACTGTATTTTTTAATGCTTTTTTATCTCCGAGCCACGAGGCAGAATCCCTTTAGGTAACTGAAATAAATTTTGCCTTAAGATAACATTTCTGTAAAATGCCTAGATTCCCTTATTAATTCTAGGATTTCCTGCAGCTCAGAACAGCTTTAAGAGAACTTTTTCTAAACATCTTTCTTCCTTCAAGTCCAGCTGCTGTTGCTGCTGTTACCAGCAAAAGGCAGCCATCCCAAGATGACAAGCATCTTAAGGGGTGCAGTGTAATGGCAGTTGCTCTTTCCAAGTGGTGGGTTAGACACTGAGGGCGGTGTTTAGTACTGAGAATCACCAAGCTATGTTTTGGATGCGCGTTTCAATACGTACACTCTCACAGGCATCGAGGGGATATCTGGGGATTGCCTACAGATATTTAGTATTTGATATATCACTTACTCAAGATTTGGAAAGTACTTGAGTAGTAAGCCTGAGGGTTAGCAGAGGAGCTGTGTGATAAGCCTTAGATCTCACAGAAGAACTGATAGCAAGACCTACCTTTTCATTCCCCCTCCGATTATACCGCAGTGCAATGGGGCTTTGCAGTGACAGATACTGCCTAACTGAGGGAGGCGGAGGATGAACCAAGGCTGGGTTAGAGTCAGTTTTGAGGGTGTTTTTTCTTTCAAAGTGACTAGTCATTCGCTGTTTCTCAGAAGGCTACTTGAGCCTGTGACTCAAACAGAGACCTCTCTGGATGGGGTAAAGCAGTAGCTGCAGTGGGACAGAAACTGCCGACTTTTCAGAACCCGTTCCCCCCTGCAAACGTGGTGGCAGCTGCTTTCGATCTGTGGCTTCTCACTGCTATTGTGTGAGGCAATCACACTCGGAGCTTCGAGAGCCACAACAGAGACCAAGTAAAGCTGTGGCTCACTTAGGACTGGGTGTTATTTTAATGAGCTTAATAAATCCTATATAGGACTGAAAGTTTCTTTGGAGTTCTCAGTCCTGCAAAGCAGCGCTCTCGGGCTGACCTTTGAGCCTCGTACGCTGTGGAGCTGTGAAAAACTGCACCAGTTCTGTGCTGCACCAATTTCAGCAGCATCAGCAAGCCCAGTGTAAGCAGCTCACCCGCTTTAGCAGCTGTTTTCAGCAGCAGGTTGGTCAGACATTGTACTGCAAAGGGCTCCCACTGCCACAGGTCACTGTGCTCAGACATTCACACAACTCCAGAAGGTCCTTACTCATGTGGGAACAAACTGATTCACTTTATGAAATGAGCACCCAAAGAAGATGTGAGGGTTACCCAAACTCATCACATGATGAAAGCTGAAATGTTCATGAATGTTAATACTGTTCTTGTAAAGCATGAATGGCAAGGATTCATTTTGTGTGCAGTATGGACACTGACCTTCAAAAGGAAAAACTCATTCAGCTCCATTTATCTCACTTTTGGCAAAGCAGGGTGAGGAACTGATTTTCTGGGGTTTTTTTAAGTCTATCATAGCTGTTTCCTGGCTAAATTACAATTTTATTAATGGATGTGTATTGTAAGTTATCTATTCTTGGACAGTCTACTTTGGAACAGTCCAACTAAAAAAATTACTTTTATAAAATTGTTTTAGTGTGCTTTAGCACCAAATTCTGAGAAATATGGGAGATGTACCAAGAAAATTAAAAGTCCTAGGGCTAAATTTTTTTATAAGAATGCTTAAAAGACAGAGCTTCAACTAACCAAGTTGACTTTTCTTGTTGCAATGCTGGAGAGCTTTGGTTGTGCATAGCTATGAGTACAGGACTGTCTGAATAACATATCAGAACATACCAGAATCTACCAGTGGTGTCAGACTTTGTGACTTCTACTAAGACAAAATCTACAGCTTGTGATTCAGGTGACTAGGGAAATGTCCAATGTGCCATTGAAAAGGTATTGGGTGTCTGAAACCAAAAGATACCTGAGGGTCTGGCCCTTAAGTGAGAACCTTCCCAACTTTCCAGAGTGCTCCTGGTGCAGAAGGCTGTGGCTCTCCTTCAGGAAAAGGAAGGCATCCCAGAATACAACTGGATTGCTGCACCTTTGCTTATGGTAGATCGTGCTGCAGCTTTGGTGTGAGTGTAGCTCACTCCCAGCAGTAAACCTCCCCTGTGGGATGCTGGGCCTGATGCCCCCAGGACAGGGCTGGCCCTCCTGGCTCCAGGGCACTGCTGACTCCTGGCCAACTGACCATTGACCAGGACCCCCAGGGTCTTTCCCAGCACTGCTTACCAGCATCTCATTCCCATACATCTCTGTCCATACATCTGGAGTTGCCCCATTCCAGGTGCAGAATCCAGAAGGTAAATTTTTAAATTTTTACAGCATGTGCAGCTTTTATAGATGACTTCTTTTTAAGGTTTTGCACTTAGGTAGTGTTATGACTCTAAATAAATTCAAATAAATATTTTGCACTTCAACCTTTTGCAGATGAACAAAGCCATTGTTGTCCTGTTTCCAAAAGGGTCCAGATCGATGTGGATGTGAAGCAGTTTGTAGACAGATGTGGGTAATTATATAGTTGTTTAAAATGATCCAGTATAGCATAGGGAGAACTGCTCTCTTTGGCCATGTGACTGAGCATATGGGTACAGATTTAAGACAATAAGTAATAAACTTTTTCCACAGCAGGAATAAAACTGGGGCACAGAAATGAACACTGCACATCTTCCTTGCATTTAATTTGTCCGTTTTCTTTAGTCAAAACTGTGCCTTTTTAAGAGGAGGTGCATTGTTTTTCTAAACAATAAAACACAAAAGTGACTTGTATTGATCTGGGGAATGCAGCTTTTATAGTCCCACACTTCATAAAAATGTTCTCCCTCAAAATTACATGAAATAACATGAATTACAACTTTAAACACAAGTGATGGACCCTAACACTTAGGGTGAAATTTTAGAATATGGCTCCAAAGCAGCTACAAAATTTTAGACAGAGCCGTCCCATTAGCTCCCAATTCTTACAAAATGTAAAGAACCACGGAGGCCATCTGTTCATTTAGCTGCAAACCACTTTGCAGGATTTAAGGTTTGGAAAATGAACTTAATTAAAATATATAAAAGGCACCAGTGGCTGGAAGTTTAGCCATCACAAATTAGAGTTGAGATGCACTTTTGAACATTAAGGTTATAGCATTTTATTTATAGGACTTTGATTCCCTGCCAGCAATGCTGTACTTTCTGTGAATCACTTCAAATTAAGATGCAATGATTTTCTAATATTGTGCTTTAAGTGAATCAGAATTCAGGACCTGGTGCAGGAGGGCTGAATGAAGAATGTTCCTGTGCAACCCAGAATGGGGTTGTTGGGTATAATTGTCCCTTCTGGCCTTCAAATCTGTGGCTCTGTGAGCCTGTAAAAAAATGTTATGACAGACAAATAAGCAAGTCAGGCCCTCACACTGAAAAGGACCATGTGTTCCTCTTCAACAGAAGTGATATTGGTGCTTCTTCAGTGCCCCGGGATGCAAAACTTACTCTAGATCTGTACTCTAGTTTTATTCTATGCTTGCTTTTAATGTTATCAAGGCACTGCATCCCCAAAGTTTTGTAGCCACAGAACAAGCAATTGTCAAAAAAAGGAAAACTTTGGTGACATTGAAAAAAAATGTTGTGCTATCATATGTCATTCCCCCCCAGAAGGCCACTGTTATGTCAATAGTTTAGTGGTTTTCATTTTCAGATCGTACTGCACACTAGACACCTAAAATGCTGGAAACCTCCAGCTCAAACATGCAGAGTCTGTTTCGTCATTATTTTTAGAACATCTGCTGAACAGGATATTATCAGCTTTTTATGTTAAATGGTGGTTAAAAATCTATAGTTTGAAGACAGGCATGGTGACCAACTATTGGAGAATGAGTTCTGGTGTGTGAATAAACTGTTAAGTGCAGATCATTCTAATGGAGCAGAAATTTTCAGTGCTTTATGCTGTTACAAATAACAAGCAATTTCAGATTCTCTTTAGAATTATACATTTTTTCACCTTACACATGGCATATTTAGATTATCACAGGATGCCCTTCATTGCACAATGGCCACAATTACTTACATAATTAGATTTCATGTTGCTGACTTAGGAGTCTGTAACTAGACAGACATTAGAGAAGGAAACAAACCAAAATCCTAAAATACAGACTGTGCGATAAAGAGAGCCTGAAAAATATCTTTGCTCTCTACATATCTACCACTAAAAAAACCCTACCCAACAACCTGAGGCCACTTTTTTTTTTGTTGCATATAAATTGCAATTCTGCTCTTTACAGAAAATTGAAGTGATTACCTTGGACAGGACTGCCCATTGTTGATATGGATGGTATTATGAAGGGTCTAAAAACATGAGGAAGCACATCACCAAACAACTGAAAGTCAAAAGATTTCAGACATTCTGATTATCTGGAATACAAATTATTTGATGTTGTATGGACATCAGAGGAATATATTAAACACCTCAGAGTGCTTGTCTGAGGAAGGAGCATTTCCAGCAAACTGCAGGAGACGCACAGGTGATTCAGACACTCTGCCCCTCCTTACTGTCGCCTTCAGAAGACTCTTTCCAGCCACTTAGAGAGAAACTGGAGACTGTTCCATCCATTTTTCCCCAGTGTCACCTCCCTGCCATTTGTCCTTCTGTTGCAAAACATCTCCAGTTCCCCTTGGAAGTAATTCACAGGTGCAAACCTCCCTTTTAAAACCGGCACTGACTGTAATTGTTGGATTAGTGGAATCACCAAGGCAAGAGCCATAAAGGTCCTGGAGCACGAGGAGCTGCCTTTGCCCTGCCCTGCACGGGGCATGTTCTGCATACCCATGTGATGTTCAGGAGCCAAGGGCAAGGTCTTTTCCAGAATAACACTGAATTTTTCTACAGCAAAGCCAACATTTCTGTCTTTGGGGCACTCTGAGCAATCATTAGCACTTGTCTGACAGGCACTCTGTACTGGATGTTGTGATTAACATATTCTGACCATTTAATTTTAAGAACAGGTCAAACATGATGACACGCTACATATTAAGGGAGAGTGCTCACTGCTCTAAGCTCCACCTGTTATGCTGCTAAACAATAGTAATGATCTTTAGTACCCATGTGGTGGGATAGGTTTACATGGTGCTTTGTAACTATGAAAATAACATTTCAGAGAGGTAATTGGGTAAATACTCTGTGGGGAAATCCTCTGATTATCTAAAGACAAACTGTCACTTTGTTTAAATCCTCCTTTCATGACCACATGAAGTTTCTTGTTTCCTTGGAATTAACCATGTGCGTATCACCTTGAAATCTTCAAAACATACAATACTTTCTCCTTATTATTATCTAGAAGACAGTTTAGTTGTGTTCTAGATACATTAGATTAGTAATTATTCCTCAAAATATTCCAGAAGGATGAGGTTTCTGTTGCTTCATTAGACTGCAGCTGACAAGCATAATCAAAGCAATACTTCCCCCAATATTTACCAGTATTTCTGCTGAAGAAGTAAGAACCCAGCACTCCTCCATCATGGGTGTTACTGTTTATTTCTGCAATATTTTTCTACGTGTGCCTTTGTACACAACTGCTCTTTGGGGAAAAAGAACAGGTGAAGTGTGATCAGCAATTCCTTCTGTTACTCCAGAGCCATGTAATCCAGGTGTAGTCTTTCCCCCATATATTCATCTTAGGAGTCTCTCACCCTCCCAAGTATGCCAGGAACCTCTTGGTCTTGTCAGGACATTATACTGCATAATCTACTCCCAAATTATGAGATAGAAGCAGCAGCAAGTGCCAGTGCTAAATGCAGATATAAAGCACAAGCTTTATAACCTTGGGGCTTTTTCCTGTTTTTTATTGCTCACTAGGCTTCAAAAATACTCGCTTCATCAAAATTTTCATTTTGTAGATTGCTGTACATAGAAATTATTTCAATGCACCTTTCCCATTTTCAACACCTGGTCTGAAATGCCAGGGAGGGTGTTCTTTTTGGGTAAGTCACATAACAAGTAAGGGAATGGCTGAGCAGTGAGGAGGACTAGAGACACAAATTCAGACTGGGAAGCCCCATTTAAGCATCCCATCCCACAGAGCACTCTTATTATCTTAGCACGAATCTCCAGGACAGATACAGGAACTACAGGTATATTTTTATTAGCCTGTTCCCTCTTATCTTTGTGGTAAATATATGACAACTTATCCCTCTTATCCCTGTCTGTAATTCCTTCCTATTGGAAAAAGAGCAAATATACAGCTGTTACTGTGGAGTATGTTGTATGTTCACAGCCCAGCTTAGCACATTCCTTGTTCTGCTTGTACTATGAATACTGAGTGTTCACACAAACACTGAAAATACACTGAATAATGACTTCAGAACGTATCTCAGGATTGAAAAATGTCCATTTTGTGACAAAGGAAATCTTTTTAACCTTGTGAGCAGCTGAGTTTGGTCTTCCAAGCCATCTCTCCTTTGTACATGAAAGGGAGTAGATGGGTCTTGCTGTATGACCTGGAGGTGAACAAACTCTGAAGGCACCAGGTCAAAGAAAGTTGGAAGTTCAGAGCTGCCTGTGGGAAGCTCTTCCAGCTGCCCAGTGAGCCTAAACTCAGCTTAACTGAGTCAATTCACACACACACTTCCAGATGGCATAGAACTCAGTTTTCCAAATGGAACTGCTTTTCCAAGTGGGAAAGAATTAATAAAGAATTAGTAAATCATTAGTAAATATTTTAGGCAAAATGTATTTTAGAATCATAGAATAATATAGGTTGGAATGGACTTTTGGAAATGCTCTGATCCAACCCCTTAATTAGGTGACTCGGGGTCTTGTTGAGTGAAGTTCTGAATATCTCCAAGGGTGGATATTCCACAGCCTCTCTGGACATCTGCCTACATGTATGGCTAGTGCTGGGGACGACAGCGAGGACAGCAGAAGATTATTAGTGACTCGTTAGAATTAGATTAATTAGGTGTGAGATTCACAAGAGTCCTAGGAGTTAAAACTCCTTTTTGTAATTTTGTAAACCATTTGCAAGTGGGATCTTAGTACTAAATGTGACTCAGAGGTCTGTTACACTAAAGTGGGAATTTAGGCTTCCATTCATGAAGTATCTGGAAAACAGTTCGGGTGTTGGAGCACCAACGTGCGTCGGTCCTGCACTAACCCTCAATTAATAACACGCAGACAGCTGCAGCCTTCCGCAGCTCCAGTTCGGGACTGGCACAGTGCCACGGAAACAACATCCACCACCCTAATCCCAGCGAGACAAATGGAGGGAATAAATCTCCGAAACCCTACATTTGTAAAAATATAGTGCCCCATTCCACGGAGGGCCATGGAACAAAGCCCTTTGCCACATCATTGCTGCAAATGCATCCAGGAGCGGCTGAGGTATTAACACAACCGCCAAGTGAGGAATCTGACTAACAAATACATGGAAAATTTCCTCAGTAATATATTCACTACTTACATATTCAATACTGCTTCGAGCACAGACATTTCCAAATGGTTCCTCAGGTTCATCAGGGTTCCAGTCTCACCCTGGCTCTTGATAGGTCTGCCTCATGTCTGAACAGAGAGAGAAGGTACCCACAGCATGGAGATGTGCACGTGCCTCCAGAGTAACCCTTGGAGTGATCTGGCAGGTGTTTGGAGCAGGAAGGCAAGACCTGTACCTCTCCACCACAGAAAGCCCAGAGTTGTTCCTTAGGTCCTCCCTGAAAGGAGTAATGGATTCCAGTTTATAGCAACCCCTGCAGCTGGAAGTACTGCCAACACTTGGCTGAAACCTTATCATCAGGAATAATGATGATCTGAAGGAACTCAGGACTCATCAGTTAACACGTCCTTAGCTTGTGGGAATGACCAGGGCTCACACAGGACTGAGACCAAGGAATGAGGGCCATCTGTTGCCAAAGTCAGCTTTCAAGAGGACACAGAGCCTGAGGACAGCACAGGCTCTGGTAGAGCTCCTGGGGACTCCAGGAGTGTCCCGGCAGCGTGGCCAGAGCCTGTCCCCAGCGTGGCGTAGCCAGCCTGGCTCCCTGCACAGTGTTGGTGCCTTCCACCCACCCTGCAAGCAAAGGGTCCTGCTGGAGCCCAGCTTGCTGCTCCAAAGCACACTGGGGTTAAATCAATGAATTTGCTTCCACTCCTCCCCTTGCCACGTTTAGAGCACTGTCCCCCCTTGTTAGATGCAGATTTCCAACCAGCTGCACTCTCAGATGATTTAGGATGCATCTGTCTGGTGAACACTGACAGCTTTCCTAAGTGCCTACTGCCTGTAAGATGGTTTGTTCCTTCCAGGCACCAGTAGGAAGTTGGTTTTACACTGGGCAGAATTCAGATCTCAAACACAAATTAAATCTGCAGTGAAAACCAATGCAATAATTGAGGCCAGAACTTGGCCTACTGACCCTGCTCATCTGAATGCTATTTCTGAGGGGATAATGATGTATTATTCTTCCTTTTTGACAATTACTCCTTCACAGATAATTTTTGAAATTTTTTGTGCCATTTTTCTGTGATGTTGCTCTGGTATCCTGGATACTTAGTTGTAAAATTCTGTGCTCCTGTCATGCCATTATAGTTGCCTAAAGCATGTTTCTTTATTCCTTTTTTCTGCTCTACCTTTCTTTTTGGCTCTTCCCTGTATTCTGCCACCACATTAACTTCATTTGTGTAACCAAGAAAATGAAGAATTCTACTGAATTCTGAAAGAAACCTTTGTGTATCATGAGTTTTCTTCTCTTATTATCCCTTACTTTACAAACTGCTACTTCAGCTTTTTACTGAAAGGATCACCCCTCAGCCTTCTATGTTGTACAAAGTTATCTATTTTTAGCCCTTTCCTTTAAAAACCTATCCCTGCATGGTACTATTCACAAACTTCACTGTTACTACCTTTGCTATAGGGATGCTCCAACCTATTCTAGTCTGGATAGAAAGTATGAAGTCACTAATAGAACACGGACAGAGTTCTGCATTGTCATGTCCCTTCGGTGTCAGTGATGGGCAGAGCAGGGAATGCAGAGGGATGGGGAAACACCTTGTATAGCTCAAGGGGATTTCATTTTGGGGGGAGAACAGTCTGCAGTGATGAATTGTATAATATTGGTTGCTGAATGACGCTGCTGCTGTGTGCCATAAGTACCATGGGCAATCAGGATGGACTGCTCCAGATGCAGCAGTCAGGAGCTCTTGATGCAGCTTCTGAACATCTGAAATCCTAAATCCTCAGCACCTTTGGAAACACTGAGTGACGAATCGCTCCCCAAAACCAAGCCTTTCACTCCTTTGTGCTCAAGTTCACCACTTTGCTGTTAAAGGGCTAAGAAAATATTTTTCTACCTACCCCACAAGAACATGTGGTTTATTTTATGACAGTTGTACCAGTAGCATTTGTAAAGCAATGAGTCACTGAGTGGTAGTACAACAAGTAGTTCAAATATTTATTTATACCATATTATAGCTAAACCTTTGTATTTTTTTAATGTGGAGTCTTCACTTCTGACTAAGCTTTGGGATGTAAAAGTGTTGAACTCAAGTCCTGGCCTTGAGGTGAATCTCAATGAAGCCCACATGGAGGAAAGGGCTGGGTGAACTGTACAGCAGAGCACTAAAATAAGCCAGAGCTGAACAAGGTAGAGGAGAACAAACTGCCAATGAACGTAAAAGATAACAGAATTAATTTTTTTTCTAATGATTCCATGTGCAGGTTTTAGGTAACATAATAGTTGTTTTCTGCATTTCTGGATTTGCCTTAATGTTGAAGAACACCTTTAGTGATAGTTGTATCTTTCTTTTTCAACTGTTGCTTACACGTTTCTACATCTGTTTGGAAACATGATATTTTTAACAAGTTCCAGGCAGTTTTACTGAGAGAACTGTGTTCTGTTCACATAAACACTGATTTGCTTAGAAGTCTCTTCAAGTCCTGCTCCTGTTCCTATAAACTGCTTTTAAAATAAAAACTAAGAACTTCATGGTTTAAATCCCAGGGACTCCTACTTTCATTTTACTTCCCTCTAAGTGAAAAGGGAGTAACTGCTGATTTGTAGTAAAGGAAGCATAGGCAGAATCAGAACCTTACGAGGTTGTGCTGAACTCTTTGCTGATAAACACATTTTCCACACACATACTCTTGGGCAGTATAAAACTGGAGAATCCTATTGAGTTTGGCAGAGACACTTGAGGAAAGAGTCCTCAGTATTAGAAAGCTGAGAGTCACACATGTGTCCAAACCAGCCAGTTCTTTGTAGAACTTAGCAAAATATTTTGCCTCCTTGAATTGAGATCTCTCACTAATCTTTTAGTCATCCGTGATGGTCACAGAAATAGGCTGTGCAGGAACAGTTCTGCCTAAAGCAAAGCCTGCCAGTGCCTCAGTTCTCTGAGACCAGCAGCACACACTGACTGTGGAAAGCT
Source organism: Anabacerthia variegaticeps (assembly GCA_035583185.1). NCBI lineage: Eukaryota > Metazoa > Chordata > Aves > Passeriformes > Furnariidae > Anabacerthia > Anabacerthia variegaticeps. The sequence goes on from JAWWEW010000020.1 coordinate 15,649,459, forward strand.
CTTACCAGAGCAAATGGGAACAGCATTCATTTTTCACTTTGTTGGTCTACAAACCAGAAAAATATCTGTTGTGTCTAAACTTAAACTGTAATGTACAAAACAAATGCAGCAGTACAGTAAAAACTACCAGCTGTACTGTAGTCCCGAAATCAAGGCAGGCATTTATCATCAGCTTCAAATGTTCTAGACAGCACTCACAGAGATCCACTCTGAAATGGATTGTGCCAGTGAGTCTGTCGAGGGTGTGTTCAGCACTGACCACTTAGCATAAAGAGAACCCAGAATTTGGTGTGCCCTGCTGCTTGCTTTCCTTTCCTCAACAACTATGAACATGGAAATACAATAATGAATGATTTATTGTACAAAAGAAAACGGGGATTTGATAAATTGAATGTGCCATTGTGCTTTAAAGTAAACAGAAGCCCCCGTGTTCTTTGGGTTTCTGTGTGTGTTGTATGTGTTGATGTTTGTAAGTCAAAGGGATTTGAAGCATTCATGGAGGAACAGACCCAGAGAGGTCTCCCCCACATTGCACAACAGTTCTGTGATGACACAGGTGCACTCCTGCATTGCAAAGGGAAAAATCCTGCTCTTCCTCCCTATGAAGAACATTCTCAAGATTACCTTAACCTGGTGCTAAAGAGGATCTTTTATTTTTTTGTGCACTTCTCTTGCACCTTTGCAAACTGTCTTATTTTCCAAATGAAAACATAAAATATTTTTTATGAAAAGATTTCATTTAGGAATGAACAGCTCTTTGCTGTTCAACCTGTGAGCAATAAGCCTGCACAGAAATACGATCTGTGTCATGAACATGTCCAATAGGAAAGAGTGTGTATGCTGTAATTGCCTACAGTGACAGGGACTACACAAGGTGACCAAAAAGTCCGTTCCCAATCCCTGTGTCATCAGTCAATTTTCCTTTCCAAGGGACAGTATCAGTCTGTACAAAAAATGTCCTTCCTCCAGTGCAAGATTTTTGTTTATATTATTATTCCTTTTTGCCCCAAACCCCACAATGTTTGTGGCCCTTCCACCACAGGTATTGTGTATACACATACACATAAATATCCTAACAGAGGAAAAATATGTCGACTGTATCCTTAAATTTAGAGTGGCAGAGGGAAATGGCTTTAACAGACTGGGAGATTTGATCACTCTGAGTTCTGACTGGGAGGAAGCTTCCGGAAACAAACAGACATGAGAGGGTCATGGAAATGGGTTCCGTGAGAAGAGTCAGCAAGAGGAGCAAATGGGGAAGTGTGGAACTGGAGACGTGGCACTGGGGCAGTTTTGAAGAGTCAGAAAAGAACAACTGAGAGAGCAGAGCAGAATTTCCATTCCAGTGAGACTGAATTTCGGAGAAAGGTGGGACTTCCAGGAAAATGCACGTACGGTCACTGGAGATAGGAGTGTGCACGGCAACTGGGGTGGCTGTTTCTCTTCAGGCCCTCAGCCAGGGCTTCATCTGCTCCCCGTGGGTCCTGCAGGCAGGTCCTTCTGCCAGGAGACCCTTTGCACAAAGGACGTCGTGTTGCTCACATACACACAGAGCGAGGCTCATCCTTGGGTGGTTTTAAATGCCTGGATGGCAGGGAAGGTAACTCAGGGTCCACTTACACAGGCAAAATGCTGGGGCCAGAAAAGTTAGGAATGTGAAAACACAACTTTTAGCAGTAATTTCTACGGGCTGCAGCGCTACTGTAAAACACAAGTGATGGCAGTGCCCTCCTGGTTTTCCATCTAAACCTGGGCCCTGGGATCTCACAGCAGGAAGCCTCTACAGCGTTATGGTCTCTCAGGAGAGGCAGATCAAAGGGGCAGGTTTGCACACAGCAAGCAGCAAGAGATTTTACAGTATTTATTTGTTCTCTGTTAAGTCTTGGTACGTCTGTGTTGGAGGACACATGCACCCAACGCAGTGGCCAGATTTAATACCAGGCTCATAGGCTTTTCCCAGTGGAAATGCAGAAGGTTCAGGATTCCCCTAATAAGTTTAACACCTCTTCTGATTCTAAGACAATTGTAAACCAGAACATTAAAGGCCCATCTTCTTAAAAAGAGAAAAAAAAGAAACTGCATAAGCAGCGTCTTCTTGACATTAAGAGGGCGATCACTGGTCTTCCTGGGAAGATGTCATTTGGGTTTTGCCCGTGTGATGAGCAATGTCTTTCTTCCCTTTCATTTTTGTGACTATCTGGCCCTTTCACTTCCATTTTAGTAACTACACAAATTTACTGCTGGGGGGATTCCATAGCTGACACATGGATTGGACCTACTCTGTGGGGCAGATTCTGAAGAGAGACCCCGCATCCATTCCACCATTATTTTTCTCACATGAATTCTGGCTGCTTCAGATGATACATTGCCATAATTTTTGTACATCTGGAACAAATGCTCCAATTACCAGATTTTGAGAAATTGAATACAAACAAGAGAAACAAAAATAACTTATAAATACAAGCAGGCAAGAGATTTACAGCTAGTGAAATGCTTAATTTCTCAAAGTGAAGGTAACAAAAAGAGGGAAGTTAGGGCAATACTGAATTTTTAAAAGACAAACATGTTGAATCAGATGGCCTTTATCTCTCTCAGAAATCTTTCTGCCTTTCTTTCCTTGGCACTTTCTTCAAATACCCTTCCAACACCCTGAGGCACAACATGGGACAAAGACCTCCAATGCAAGAAACACATAAAACAGTACAAGTCCTGTAATCCCAGTAATGAGAAGCAGTTTCTCTGGTGTCTGTCGCAGTGGCTGCTGCTCTGAGGAGTTCACTAACAGAGCCCATCTGAACGTCACAGATTACAGTTTAATGCTTGCATGGCAGGAAGAGATGACATGGCCTTATTCTGGAAATCACTCAGTAGATACACAATCTTCCAAGCCTTTCGGGAAGTTTACTGATCTCCTGGAAGGTGTTTTCTGGGAATGCAAGGATTGTTATTTATGCTTTTCAGAGCTGGGAGCTGGGAGATGAGTATACTCTGCTGTGACTTCACAGCTACATGTCTAGAAATAATTCCATAGGAATTACCCTTTTTTAACTTAGCCTGGATTTAATGTTTTTGATAAGCAAACAATAACACTGAGCTGTTAAAGGATTTTGACCCTGAATCTTTTGAGAATGTTGCATGTGTGTGTGTTGTACTCTCCATATATAAGCACAACACTGATGTTTACCAAGCTCTAATATTTGTACTGTAATTGATTAGCATTTTTTTTATTTCACATGGAGTTTAGAATACAGATATATTTTTAAAGCCTTTTTATTACTTTCATCCTAATTTGTGCATAGAGCTAGATTTAAGGCTAGTTGGAAGCGAAAACCCTCTGTTACAAATGCATTTGCACAGATGCCATGGTCTGATTCTATTTGTTTTCTTTAAAAAAAGCATTTATATGGTAACATATCAGCACCTCAGTTCCTCCAGAATTAGCCTGGAGGGGCAGGGAGGGACAGAATCCAGGGAAGTGATGGTACATGTCAGTTCTAGCACTCTCCTAAGTGCGATACCTCTACAAAGTTTGTTTGCAATCATTTCATTTTATTAAATTTAAGTGCTTAGTTTTCCAAAGCAAATATAGTGAGTTGAGGGATTTGGCAACTGTAACTACCAAGGTCACTTTTGGGAAGATGTTATTCAGTTCTGATTAAAGACAGAACTGAGAGGGGCAATGGAAAATCAGACACTGAAGCCCTAGATATTTTCTGCATATTGTCAGAACTGTGTATTGCTTATTCTGGGAGAGGAATTAAAGTTTTATTTCTATTAATTGCTAGCTGCCACAGAATTATTTCTCATTAAGAAAACACCTATGATTTGTGCAACCTTAAGTAACGCAGAAAGATTATTACTTTATATACTACCTGTTAAAACAAATATACACAATTGAAAAACAAAGTAGTGATGTTTGTTATTACCGTGGAGTGTGGATAGAAGGAAAACGGGACAGCCAGGACCGGGTGTGGGGAAACCCCTGAAATTTGTGCCTCCACTGAAGCATCTCACAGTGGGGATAAATATTACTGAAGGACTTAAAGCTCCAAGAAAGAACAGGGACCATGTTGAGAGGTCAAGTATGTTCGATGCTACCCTGAGATGCATTCAGTGATGAACAATGAGGCAGTAATGAGGATGAGAAAATATCTACTCAGACTTTTTATGCATCATTAGTCAAGCCAGTGGGTATTATGGTTGAACTAAAAAAATCAAGGAAAACAAACTAATTTTGGATCAACCCACATTTTTTTCATTTTCTCCCCAGCAAAACAATAAACTGAAAAGAGTGTTGACCAGAAACAAAACATTTTGTCTTCAGTTTGTTTTGTCCCTCTTTATTTTAGTTAGTTAAATTTGAAGGGGAACATTGACAGTTTTGTTCTGAAAATGCCATAATGAAATGCTTAGTCTTTCCCAAATATATTTGCTTTCTGAATGTTTTTTTGGAAACCATTTATTAAATTTGACCCAATTTCATACTTTTATTCTCCCTTCATGATGTGTTGAACTGGTTAATCACATTCTCCATTGCCAGTATTTTGTTTCCCAGGAACAAAGACCACTCATATTTTCTCTTTTTATCCTCTTAATTGAAATGCAGGATGCCTCATCACCAAAATACTTGAGTGTTTTCCATATTAAAAAATGCCCTCCACAAAACCTCTTCCCTCTAATTTTCCTCCTTGCAGTAGAGCAACATTGTGAAAACAAGAAATCTGTGTAGTTAAAGAGACGTGAATCCAGTGATATATAATGATAGAGTGCAAAAAAAGTGAGGGTGAAGGGATGGTTTTTGTATGTGACCCTGAAAAAGGTGAGCTGTTTGTCTGTCCTTCCTGAGGCTCTGCTGAGGGTGGCAGCAATTTGATAGTTTTCCCCAGGACATACACACGTGTGTTTTGCTCCTTGGTATAGTGAGCTGCAGTAATTAAAGGAACAAATCCATGGGCAGCCCACACAGAGATCCAGGGTTCAATGTACAGTTTTCTGGGCAGTCCCAGATAGGAGGATGAGAAGTATTTTAAAGCCAAGGATAATTTGGACAGCTGCTCTCTATAAAGTCAACAAGATCATAATAAGTCTACTATTAGTTTGACAATTGAAAGCCACACATCCCACATGAGGACAAAAAAAAAAAAGCTAATTCATTTATTTTGTGAGGCCTTTTCCCTGTTTTCAGACAATTGATCTCAAACTTGCCCAGGCTGAGCTTCAGTCAATTGTTTTGCCACCCTGAGCAGTCCTGAAGGGGACTCTGCTAAATTCTGAGTAAAGAGGATGCCTTGCTTTGCTGCTGAGCTGGTTCCATGCAGGTATTTGATAAGCCAGAGCCCAGGACAGAGCTGTGTGGGCTGATGCAGTGAGTCCCTGCAGAGGGAGAAGGCTGTCCACTCTCACTCACACACACATATCTCAACACAGTCCCCATGTCAATGAACTGAGAGAGAAGTGTAATGTTTAGTTGCTAATTACATTTAGCCTCCTTTGGGGAACCACCAAGGTTTCTATGAATGTACAGTTCCAGGCAGTGAACAGACAGAATTAATCCATTGGTTTGCTCTAACAGGGGACCTAGAAAGAACAATTACTTACACTGCTGTGATTGCCCTTCTTCAAGGTTAAATGCTCCAAACAGATTCTGTTGTTCTTCACATGAGATGATTTTTCTTTGAAGAGCAGTGAAAGCTATCACTTGAGCTATCTACTTATTTATTTTCCTAAATTAGCAATACTGATTTTAGTTAATGATTTTTTTTCGTTAGTGACATCTTCATCCTTCATAAACCACTCACTAAAAAATCCCTAAAAAATTAAAGAACCAAAAAATAAAACTTGGGAGAGCCTTTGAAGGCTTCTTTATCATAACTGGTTTCCCAACATTGACTTTTCGTGGCATATGTATGTAACAAAAACTGTGTGTTCTAAAAACCCTGCCTACCTTCCCCCTGTTCCCTTTTCTGATGCTTAATTCCTACTACCATTGCCCCATTTTCCCTGCTGAGTGGATCTGAGTTTCACTTGGTGCAGTTTAACCCCCTGCCTTGCTGTGCAGGGTTGTGTTTGGGGTTTCCTGTGCACTCTCCCCTTGTTGAGGTAGCACAAAGATTTCTTCAGCTGTACAGTCCACATTCCACTCCAGCACGATGCTTTCATTCACATTCCAAGTGCAGTCCCAACACAGTCCCTTAGCCCTTGGTGCAGAAATGTTCCTTGCACTCACATTCTCCAGCACTGGCTGGTCAAAGTCCTTGCTTCCATTAAGAATCCTGCCTTTATGCCTTTTGCTTGTTTGGGTTCTTTTATTGATGCATTCACAAATTTTGTGTATTTACTCAAATCTTGCATTCCTAAAAAGACAAATTTTTGTAGGTCGGAAGTAGCAAAGAGGATGTAGAGTACTGCAGATAAGATCTTTGCTGTAAAATACTGCAATTTGTTTGATCACTTCTCTGTTTAAAGTAGTTTCAAGACACAAAGAAGACTGGGGAAGTTTACAGGAGCATAATGCACATGTGGATTCAGGGAATGATCAGTAACTAACAATACAGCAAAGGATGCTTTATTTAGCTCTTTCAAACAAGAAGTAGCTGAGGAATGTAACAGTAATTGTCTCATTTTACAACCAGATTTTCAAAGAAATTGTGCCTTCATTAATGATCTTAGGTTTTCTCTCGTTTCTTCACACTGGGGCTGTTGAAGGGCCCAGATCAGATTTGAGCAGGTGTTTGTGTCTCTTAATGTATTAAGGGACAGTGGCCTTGCTCTCACAATACCACTTTGGCTCTTCATTCCACTCCTGAACTACCACGTCTGCCTCATGGGAATTGTTTTTAATACATTTTTGGTTTTTTCCCTTTAGGTAGAGAGGATTGTAGACAAAAGGAAGAACAAAAAGGGCAAATGGGAATATCTCATCAGGTGGAAAGGCTATGGAAGCAATGAAGACACCTGGGAACCTGAACATCACCTCCTGCATTGTGAGGAATTTATTGATGAGTTCAATAGACTACATGTTACGAGGGAAAAGAGATCCAGGCACGGGAAACAGGCGAGCTCGGCAAAACTACTGCGGGAGAGCCGAGGGTCGTCTCTTGAGAAAATATCACACAGACCTTCTGAATCGGGGAAGTCTAAAGGATCAACCCACAAAAGGAAGAGAATTAATCCATCTCACCAAAAACAGAAACGAGGATACGCAGCAAAGCCGGGATCTGCTAATGACAGGGCTGCTAAAACTGTGACTTACCGAACTACTCCCAGCGGTTTACAGATCATGCCACTGAAAAAGCCTCAAAATGGTCTGCAGAATGGAGATGGCAGTCATGAGAAAGACTCTAGACATTTTGGGAATGGCTCACAGCAGCAAAGCGTGGATTTAAATGATCACGAAGGAGAACAAAATTTGCCCAGCGTGTTGGAAGTTAGTAACGACCCACCTGTTGTGAATGGAATTGGTATGTGATTTAAACAACTCGCTTGGGGGGTGTTAATTGCAGCGACTGCAAGGAGAGCCCACTCGTGGAAACACTGTTGTCACACAAGTGGTATGGTGAGAACCACACAAACAAGTTCCACGCACTTTCCCTATGTATTGCACACTTGTTTATATCCGTTGGCTTCTCCCTTTGCTTTTCCCAAGGAGTGACACGAAGCAGTGTGGGCTCTGCTCGTGCCTCTGCAGTGTAAATCCCTGTGGGGAAAGGAGGACAGGGCACAGAGTGGGAATGACAGCTGAGGTGTGTGCAAGGCTGCAGCTTGGGCTTTGTGTATCACCAAGCACCAAATTGCTCCCCAGTTAGGTGTGCTCAAACCCAATGGGCTAGAAAAATCAGAATTGTTTTAGAAACAGAATTAATAGCACTCCTGCTAAAGTATCCTGGCAAGTAGGGCGGAATGAGACTCAAGCTCTCAGTAAGAATGCTTGTGTTACTCAGGAGTACTCAGAACAGCCAGGTCCTTGTCCCTGACAGTGACTGGAGACATCAGAAGCAGCCAGACAGACTTTACAGGAAGGTACAAACAGCCTTGAAGTGAACCAGAAGAAATAGGAGAGATTTCTTTCTAATCCTCATAGTTACTGACTGGCTTAGTTCTCAGAGAATAAGGTTTATGTTCTCTATAAATGCTACTCAGCTTAATGTAAATGAAGTAGCTTCTCATTATCTATATGTGTCCAATCTTTTTGGTTTGTTTACTTTTAATCCTACCAAATTTAAAGCCTCAATGGTGTTTTGTGACAGCAATTTCTAGGAGTTAACAATGAGAAGCATATTTTATTTGATCAGATTTTGGTCTTTGGGGTCTTTTGATGTTTTTTTAACCTTTACTTTCATCAAATAATCTCTTGTCCTCCTAAGAAGGGATGAAGTGGAGGACAGCCTGTCACTCAGGAGGCAGCCCCAGCCTCTTCAGCCTTCCTACCACCTGGAAGTCTTTCCAGATTCCTGGTAGTTTTGAGTATCCTCTTGTGCCTTCGGTGGGTGGGAGTTTTTTTAATACCTTTTAAAAACAGCAGGAGCTGTTCCAAATGGTTTCCTACTGCTTACTGATACAGTGATGATAGAACCTTTGGAGAGTTATTTTTTCTGCTGTTACACACTGCATAAAGGTTTTCATTGAGTGATCCACAGTTGCTCATGGGTCGTGTTTTTTTTCCCTGCTTGTTACAGTTAATTTAGAACACAGGTATATGTATGATCCCTTTCATTATGCATTTAATCTGCTTTACTGTTGCCAATTCACCTTTTTCTTATGACTCAGTGAAGCTCTTCAAAATCTTTCCTAGTTTTCACTCTACTTATTTTGTATTGCCTTCAAATTTTCCTCTCATACTTCTCTTCCCAGTTCATTAATACATACATTAAACAAACTAATCCTTCTGCAGGTCCTTGGGACAGCCAACTACTAATCACTTGACATGACGAAAAGTAACCATTTGTTCCAATTATTTATTTTTATTAGCCACTTTCTATAGCCCATGATAGCACTCATTTCCTTAACAGCTTCTTGCGAATTGCCCTGCCAGAAACTTTTCAGAAGTCAACATAAATTATATCTCTCTGTTTTCCATTTTCCACCCTACTGGCAACCTGGCAAATGCTCCCTGATTTGGGAAGCAGAACTGACCGTGTCTAGTCTTACTGGCTATATCCAATAGCTACTGGGATCTTTCAATCCAGGCACCAAATATGCTATTAAAAGACTCCCAAACCAGCAAAACCAGCTTTAAATGCATAAATACCCTTGAGATGTTAATGAAATTTAAAGCTGAAGCACTTAAAAGTGTATCTTGGCTTTTGTATTTTGTGGAGTTTGAGCTCATGTTAGACTGCTTAACAAATTACCTGTTTCTCTAAGATGACTTGCCTATCTAATTACAGATGTGTATAATGTTATTTTTCTGTTTTCTTACTGTTTCTACTGAAGTTTTTTTAATAATTTTTTATGTTATTCATGGAGAAGTTCTGATACAAGCCACATCTTTAAAATACATCACTTCCCTTATTTTATAGTATTTTTTTAAAATGAAGAACTAAAGGATCACAAAGAAATGTAAGGTCAAATGAGCCTTTCCTTTGTCCCCACCAGAGCTAAGCAATGGCCTCCACCAGCCCTGGCTGACTAATCCCTGTCAGGGAGCTGTGTGTCAGTGGAAAGCTGCTTTGCCTGAGCCCCAGGTGTTGTGCTGTGTCCAGAGGGCTCCTGGCCCTGCAGCTGATGCCTGCAGCTCCTTTCACACCCTTCTTCATGATGGGTTTTACATTCTCCAAATCCTGCATGTGTGTTCTGTTTTTTTGCTCCCCTTGCATTCTGTAGGCAAATGTAAGAGATCTTTAAATCTCTGCCTGGTTGTCCTCTGAAAAGCCCCCACTCAGCAGCAGTGCCAAGGTCAGAAATGCCTGCAGTCAGTCCTGCTGTGTGACACCAGCACATGCAGAGAGGGGAAACTGCAGAGGAGAGAGGAGAGTGCCAAGGGGAGGGCAGACACAGACTGGGGAAGAAGGGTCAAAATCAAGTTACCAGCTTTTTTCCTAATATTGCCCTACAAGCTTGAGAGAAGCCACATTTCCTAATACAGGGGTTTGTATCATTTGAAATGTCAAGTGGAAGAAACTTGCTCTTCACCAAGTGGAGCAGTTTCCTTAACTCCCTCACAGTCACACACAGAAGGTGCCACAGGGACTCTGCCATGTGTCCCATCCTTCCCACAGAGTCTCCTTCTCTGGGATTGATGTCACACCAAGACTGGGCTGAAATTTTACAAATTCCAAATGAAGAAAGTTTCAGAGAAAACTGCCAGTTTGTTGAATAACAGAAATTTTGTTCCAAACATCTTGGGTTTCAAAACTTTCTCCAAATCTGAGCCAAGGTCCCAAGGCTGTGTCCCTTGGGACGGGAGCAGTGTGGCAGCCTGCTTGGCAGGACTCTCACATTTAGCTTGGAGGCAGCCAGCTCTGCCAGAGGTTTCAGGCAGTCTGCCATAGAGTCTGGAAGTTGAAAGCCTGGCGTGCTCCCTCAACGCTTGCTGGGCTCCCAGGCACTAGATGTGGAACAAAGAGGGAGCCTGGAGGACCTGGTTTGGCTCCCAGGAGCCAGGCAGCCCCGTTCCCAATCACATTTGTGTCAGTTTTGAGATTGCCTGCATGGAAACCAAATGAATGTCAAGCTCATTTCACAGCAAAATGCGACAGTGCACAGAATGTGTGTATAGAAATTCTATGTTTGTCTTGAGATGAAATTCAGATTTGGAAAACTCAGGAATTCCCCATGATTTGAAAACCCAGCTGTTGGCCCAGCTCTGCTACCAGTGTGGGCCTCTGGTTGAAGGTCTCCAAAACCCACCAGTATTCTTTCATAATAATAATGTTTAACTACCAGGATATTGAACCAAGCAATATAGATAATAATTTCTAAAATAGAAGTAATCAAATAACAGCTAATTTGTTTTTCTGTCCATGCCAGTTCTGTTGAAACAAATAATAGCTGTTTGAAAACCTTCTTCTGGTGACTCCTTGAATGAGCTTCCATCAGTCTGTTTGGGTTTGTCTATATATCTACTTGGCTACAAGTGTTTCCTCTTCAACCTATAGACAGAGCTCCCAGCAGGCAGCTCCTTACCCCAGAAGGGTGACTGTATCCCTAGAGAGTGTGCACAAAAGGATCAAGGTACCCCACTGGAGGCCTGGAGCCTTCCTGAAGTTGGGGTGGATCCTTCTTACCAAACCTGACTTCTGCCTTCTACACATCCTGCCATAAGGAGAGCAGAGTCATCTTTACTGACAGTTATTTAATGGTCTACAAATTGGAAAATGTTGAAGCATCCACTGATGCTCCCAGGAGCTAACAATACTGTTCTTTCTGATGATATTTGTTGTCTTCTGTTATCACATTTCTGTTTCTCTCCAGATATTGTAATTGAGAGTGATTGTTTTGTCAAGTTTCTTGACAGCATCAAAAAACATCCCCTTTTAATTTTCTCTTTCCTTTTTCTGCATCGCTCTATTTCTGTACCATCTGCTGAAGAATTTTTGCCTGTCATGTATCACTAACCACTGTTTTTCTCCATTACAAAAAATCTTTGTCATCTGATGGTGCCCTTAATTTAAATATTCTGTGACTTAGTCACTGCTTCCTCTTGTCTTTGTAACTTACTCTGTTTTATTTATTCTGAAAGAATACTGGCAGTAAAAGACAAACAAACATTTTTGCTCTCTCAGTTTGGATGAAAATTCATTGCTTTTAGGTATCTTACAGATGCTCCCTTAGCTGGAGAAGTCTGAAGTTATTAGTAAATTATCAACAGAACACATCTTTTAGGTATGTACAGTATTAACCATTACCCACAAGCAAGACAGAAAAGAGACAGAGAAAGGCTCCTGGAAGCCTGAGGAATGCCAAGCTGCTTTGCCAGGGAGAGTGAGGGAACATGGTTTATCTCACCTAGAAAAATCAAAGCCCCAGCCCCACAATCCTTTTCCATTCAGCACAAATTGTGTTGCTACCAAAAGCAACAGTCCAGCTCCCCTTCCCATGGCATCCTGATCGTTATTCCCATCCCTCCCTCTGCACCAGTTTTAGTAGTTTTGAGGCTACGAGGTGAATCTGATCTGTTTGAAAATTAACCACAGTTTTGATGGGTGAGTTTTGAGCCAGAGCAGATCCCCAGGCCAGCTCAGGGGGTGGCTGCTCTGTGGGGTGGTGGCAGAAACTGCACCTTAAACTGACTGCAATGGAACACTCAGAAAAGATGTATTTGAAAATAGCAGAGCTTGAGGTGTCCTCTACTAGTGGGCAGAAGCAGTGGAAGGGGATGTGGAGTTCCAGGTGCCCTAAAGCACTGAGGATCATTGAGATCTCTTCTCTCTCCTCTCCCACTCTTTGTAGACTTTTTAGACCATGAATTTTGAACGTGTTTACTGCAATGCCTGGTCTAATGGAGCCCCAGTGTCAGAGCCTTTGGCACTGGTGGAGCACTGTGGAAGATGCAGGGACAGGCAGCTAAAATGAAGAGGATTACAGGAATAAAAGAGGCTTTAGTCAGGAGAGGGGGTGGCTGAGGGGGAGCATGATCAAAGTTTACAGAACCATCAAGGCCTCAGATACAGTAAATGCAGAACTGTTGCTCATGAAATCCCTCGACAGCAGAATTAGGGACCACTCACTGCAACTGGTGGAACATCAGATAAAAGCACAGATGAAAGAAAATTCTTCTCTGTGTAGTGGCTACACAACTTCTCAAACTCATACCACAGGAAGCTGTGGAGCCAGAGAGCTCAAAAGGGGATTAGAGAAGTAGATGAAAAGGTCCACAAGCAAATGCTGAAGGAAACAGGAAGGATGAACCCTCTCATGTTCCTACACAACACTTAGGGATGATGCTGTGGGAAAGGACTGCAGAAAGTGACCAAGCTTGCAATTTCTCCTTAAATAGCATCCTTTACTGCCATCCTTTACTACCATTCTTGGAGAAGGATTGCTGCATTCAGCAGTGGTCTGGGAATATCTTAGGTTCCCTTAAAAAATATTGAAACTTCTTATGAGTATCACTATTGGTTTGGGTATTCCACAAGTCCTACTGCTGATTAAACACAAGGTAATAATTAGATTAAACTCTGACTGAAGGAAAGAATATTTTCTCCCATTCTGTTTTCTTTTTGTACTTAGACTGAGTATCAAATACTCACTACTAAGCCAGTAAACCACATCGAGAGGTACTCAAAGCTTCCTTAGTTAATTAGTGCCATCATTAATTTGTTTCACATGCAGTCCACGTTGCTTTGAGATGTCTCTGTTTGCCTGTCAGGGTGGGTTTCCACCTTGACATACCCAGGTGCTGCTACCCTTGTGTGCATTAAGCAGGAGCTGACAAGGAACCCTCATGCAGGGACAGTCCTCAGGATGGTTTAGTGGCTCCAGAGCAAACCTTCAGTAGCTCCACCACCTCCATGCAACAGACACTAAATTGGCCTGGTTTCACATCACTGTTGTCTTTAGATCGTGCTGATCATTTTCCCCAGTTTATCAGATTAAACAAGATTACAGGGTTGCACTGTAGACACAGAACCAACAATTCACTCACTATATATTGTTCTGTTAATCACCCACTCTAGGAAATGACACTTTTCCATTTATATTTCTCTCATATTTAATTTAGATCTTTCCTCTGGTTAAATTTCTTTCAGCTGGCATGAAGATAGTTAAAATAGCTGCAGTTTTTTACATCATATATTAATTTACAAACAGAGTTCCTAAAGAAGAATAAAACAAAATATTAAAATAATTACTGTGAGGCTTTTTGTTGAGCTGGATTATCTGTGTGAATTAATCTTCTACTATTCTCTTAACCATCTGCATTTAAAATAGATGTACCATAATCTTCCACACTAAATAGATAATCAGTATAGTTAGTCTGACACGCCTTGCATTCGATGGGCATTTGTGCCTGATTTTATAAGCCCTTTACTCTTTTGGGGAGATTTAACTCATCACCCCTTAGTAGCTTGTTGTAGGGTCAAGCAACATGGTAAGGATTGAATGGATAAAAATGCAGTATTTAACAGCCTGCCTCAGTCAAATAATGAATTACTTTCAGTATATTATTCCAAATTACATTAGTGTTCCATTAATAATTCTGCAAGTTGAGTTTTGTTTGTAAGAATACATGTCAAAATACATGCAGTAGCAAAACCTTGTGAAAAAGAAGAAACATACCACAGGAAATTATCCATACCTTTTAAAGCTGAATGGTGATTTCTACACTTGCAGACACTTTTTGACAAGAAAACAAATTTCAAACTCTTCTGGTTCCAAGTGATTTCTTTAAAGTGATGGTCTAATGGAATTTGGCAATGTTTGCATTGCACCAGGTAAATCCCCTGTTCAGGATAATCCAGGCAATGCTTTTGGTGGTGTGTCTTAATTTAACAGTGAAGAAGCGTTTTATGGTTGACTGAACTAACAGACTTTTGGCCAAAGGTGGATCCCTGTGTGAGATGTGTGTGTGCACATCCCAGGAGACAGCAGTTCTACACTGTGTGTCCCCATATGGTGACTGAGTGCCCAGACAGGACTGCCCACATGGACCAATTCCACAGGCCCTGCCAGCCCTGAGCTGTCACACAGAGCCATTCCTTATGTGAGCATCACGCTCAAACGTGCTAATCCAAAATGAGGGGAAACGATGTTGGTTTAGAGGGTCATCAGTCATGGATTCACCACTCAGTTCTATTCCAACAGAGCATTTTTAATTGGGTGGCAGTCATTTAAAGTATAAAATTTAAATCTGTGTTCTGATATTCATGTCATCTGCCCTTTAAAAATTCCTGGCTATTTGAAACCAGAAGCTGGAACAGGTCAGCTTTGGCAGGAGTAAAGAACAGAACAAACAAAGGTGTTTTCATTCAGCTCTCTCTTGGCCTTTCTTAAAAATGGAGTATTGTGGGCTGGTGTCTATTTAAACAAAAAGCAGTGACTTTAATCTCTGTCCCTCAACAACCTGTCTCTGCTTTATTTTTAATGGCAACAGTGTGAAACATCTGTAATTAGAAAAGGATTATTGCATACAAATCCTGTAAAGCTCCTTCAGCACCCCGTCCCAGCACTGTGACCAGTCGTCCTCTATTGCCATTACAGGGGCACTGTAAACATCAGCAAAGGAATAGTTTGCAGTTCATACACTCTGTAAGTCAGAAGAAACTGGCTTTTAAAATTGGCTTACTGTTACTCTCACTCCCCTTTAAGAAGGAATTATATTTTTCTTCTCATAGTTCTCTTTTTTCCTACTGCTGGATACTCTCCAAAATGGCATCAGCATTGATATTTGTTTTCTGCGTACTAAGTCCAATATTAATATCATACTTATTAGTCAGAAGTCATTAATTATTGTTACTGTAAAGTGTGAGGAGCAGAGGCTTGGGATCAGAGCAAAAAGAGTGACTGCTACTTGCAATGTCAGCCACAAGGATAACTGGAAGAGAATGTTGGTTGGACCAGCTTGGTAAGAGCTCCCCAAATTTAGTGTCACACAGAGATGTTCAACAAGTGTGTGCTCAGGGAGTCCTTTGAAACTAGTAATGACTGTTTGGTCAGCATGAAGGGAAGAAAATCTGCCTTTGAAAGATGGGATTTGGACTAAACCTGTCATGTCAAGTTCCCAAAGCTGAAAAAGAATCTTCTTGTAAATTCAGGGATCACCCCAAATTCATTTGAAAGGCTATGATACAATTGCTTTCATGTTCAAAGCAGAGCCGACTCCCACTACAAGTACCAATCCTGGGTGTAGAGGTTTTCTGATCAGAGAACAAAGTTCTGCATGTTGGGACACAGGATAATAAGAATGGTTTAGCGCCACATTTAACTAGCCAGGCACATTTTTATTTATGTTATATTTATACTATTATTTTATATTAATTTATTTTTGTCAAGCTAAGAGAGAGTAGCACTCCATTTCTTTGATGTTGTAGAGGTAATTCTGCTGTGATTCTTTCCATCTGAAAGGTTCCTCTCTGGCCAATGGAAACTTGAATCTCCACAGCACTGTGAAAAGGAAACTAGATGGGGAGAAGGATTATGTCTTCGATAAGAGACTGAGATACAGCGTGAGACAAAATGAAAGTAACTGCCGGTTCAGGGACATTGTGGTCCGGAAAGAAGATGGTTTCACACATATTTTGCTGTCAAGTCAGACTTCTGAGAACAATGCACTGACCCCAGAGGTAAGTGTGCAGCCCTGAGAGCCAAAGCCAGCCCAAGTGTGGGTATCTTGGAAACACTGCACTTGAACTCGATTTGATGTGCTTTTTTCCTAATTGATGATCTTAGAAAAAGAAATATGGAGTTCAGACATACCTAAGGCTGTCACGCTTGGGATTCCTGTTAAAAAGAATGCAGTGGAAATTAAATTTTAATTTATGTGTCTGAAAACAAAAATAAGAAGTAAAGAAGGGAAGAGCAGAGTCAGTATTTCCAGCATGGAGTTGTGTGAAACACCTTTTCACATGTTGAAGTTACTGATTTTTACTGTCCTGAAGAGAAATCTGGTCTCTTCCATTTTACTAATTTAAATAGTGCTCCAGGTGTTGCATACAGAGAATTTCAGGCTACATCCTGAGACAGTTGTTCTAAATTCTACCTTGATCCCTAATTACTTTTTTCCTGAGTCCTTATTGATGAAATCTTAACCAACTGGGGGCTCTGTCCTCAGCTGAATTGCATCAGTTCATACAACATATAACAGATATTAAAAAATTCCCTTGTTCCAAACATTATACACTTAAGGTCAGATCGGGACCTGCAGCTTGCACTACCCCAGTACATACACAGATCACTGGAAGGGCTGAGCAGCTTTTCCTTCCATTCCCTGTGATCCCAGAGTAGTGAGCCATGGTGCCCTGGTGTGCCATTCCCATGGCAGTAGAAAAGGGGTGTCCATAAATGCCTGTGTCAGGGTGCATGTCCTGGAGAGGAGAGAGCATGCCTGAGTCCTGTTCCACATAAGCAGCAATGAGTAATGAAATACCACTTTGAGCACCACTTGAGGGAAGAGTAGTCTGTAGCTTTGAGAAGTCATTTAATTCAATAAGAAACTGATGGGTCCTAAATTTGACTCACCTTCCTAAATGCACATGTACAAATGGCCAGTAATACAATGACTGATACTGAATAGTTAAAGCTGATGGTACATAACACTTACCACTCCTAGTTTTTAAACTAGCTAATATTTAGAAAGACTATCTTGGTCATTAACACAGAACACCATCACTTGCTTTTAACACTAATTCCTTAAAATGCATTAGATTGCATCAACTCCATCATTGCATCCCTGTCTTAATTACCACTAATTGACACTGCAGGGCCTGAAAAAGTATGAAATGAAGGACTTACTGTGTTCAGGCTGAGGAGACCTACCTTGACATTGCTGGCTGTGTTGTTCCACATCAGCAGTGCTCCAATGCTCGAATGAGGGGATTAATTCAGGCTCTTCAGGTTTGCCAAACCAATCCATTTTGTCCTTTGAAAGTTTGCAATGTGTTCAGAACCCACCTGTGTGGAAGAATAAATGATAAGCATGTAATAGTTCTGTCCCTGCATCACCACCATAGACAATTTCTAGACCCTTTATTGAAGCTCACTTGAAAACCAAGAAATGCCTTTTAGAAAACTGCATTACTGCCCAGGAGCTGGACGGTCAGGAGTTAATCCATGAGTTCTCCACATGGAGATTGTCTGGTTAAACCTCATCCAGGCCCAGAGCAATCCCAGGCTCTTGCCCTCTGAAGGCTCACACATGAAACAGTTTCTTTGGCCTCAGCCCAGGCTGCTGCCCATGATCATTCACACCACAAAATCCAGCAGCTCCAGCACTGGCAACCCCCCAGCCTTGCTGGCAATTACAGCAAAAATCCAAAGAACTGAGAGCAGGGATATGTTGATGCCTTGTCTCTGCAGTGTTACCATACCCACAGACGGGACAGTGTTTTAGGGAGGTTTAGAACATTCTCAGTTCTTAAAGCACAAACACACAATTTCTACAAAATGAAGAAAGTGTGTCTCATTTTGTGTGAAGAAATGCAAACTTCAAGCTTTATTAGACATTCAGTAAATTATGTTTGCCAAATAGTAAATGAATGATTTACTCAGAGCAGCTCTACTTGACATGGTTAAATAGTGCTGTGGTTATTCTTGGCCACCTCTGCTAAGAAAAAGGAGAAAAGGTGTGCACTGCAAACAATCCTTTCAAAATGAAGCTTGCACAGAATCCCTCTCACCCCTCAAGGGCCCTGATTCCCCTTGTGCTTTATTGTAATCTTCAGATGAAATGTAATAGTTTTGTTCAACCATTGGCCTCTGCTATGTATGCCAATTTAATTAAAATGACAAATAACTTATTTATACACCAAAAAAAAAAAAAAAAAAGAAAAATGAAAGCCTAGAGAAGTCTACCTGAATCTCTTCATCCTGTGGTTTTGGTAACCCCTTTTGTGCAGGTGATTTTAGCATGAAATGTGCCAGTGCTCCTTCCAGCACCTTTTGCACTGATTGAAGTTGGCTCGGTGCCACTCTAGTAATTGAGTTTTTTCTACAAAAAGTGGTCAGGGCACTACAGAAATTCTTTCTTATTTTTTACAAGACCTTATAAAACTTCCAAGGCAGTGTCATGAAACAGCACAGCTTGTTTTTATTTCAGTAGCTTAGACTTGTTACTTTTGAAATTCATTTGGAAAATTCATTTTTAAAATACATATGTGAAATATTTCATCATTTTAAATTCCATTAGGGCATTTTCTCTCCTGGGTCCTTTGCTGCTTCTGAAGTTCTTTCTCCAATGCTGCTGCTGCTGTTTTAACTCAACACATCTCAAGGATCCAAATTATGTTTCAGACTAAATGGACCCATCTGCTGGTTTTACTTAACACTATTAACAGAGCTAGGAGTTAACATTCCCCTGAATTAAAAGCAAACCATTCCCTGAACAGCCAGTGTTTCCACTGAAGACTCACAGAACTACCTCAAGTACCTTCTCACACACAAGAAGCAGGTTTCAGATTTCTAGCCACGGCAATTAAAGAGTGTGAAGTTGTTTGAAGGTGTATTTTGGAACACTGGTTTGCCTTCACTTTTCCTTACCTACAGCTTTTCCTAACTTGAAAATAATTTTTAAAAAGAGCCAGGTACAAGTTTATTGTTATCTGTGGTTTTGCTCTCATACAAATTGTGGGTCTGGGCCACCACTTGTGCCTGCAGGTTTGGAGGGTCCCAAGTCCTTGAGGTACCAAACAGAAAGGACTCAGAATCTGCACAGTAACACAAAGTGTATTTAAGTAAAAAGGCACAAGTGTAGGAGGTTCTAAAAGGCTTTAAAATTTGGGTTTACTGTAGTATTTACAAATATTTACCTTTAAGAGTATCACAGTGAGTCCTGAGAGATTCAGAAAAATAATTTTTCTAACTAATAACTTCTGTTTATATATATGAACAAGAGATTTCTGTTCAAGATACTTTGTGTAATTATGGTGATAAATTCCCAGCTCTTTGATTTTCCCAATGTAAGCAATATGGAAAGCAAAGAGCACCAAATGCCTTTTGAAATTCCCTATGACCAGGGAAAGGCATTAAAATAAGCTCTTAGAAGTTTAATGAAGTTTTTAACCATTTTATGTTTATTTTGCAATATAAGGTATCCTGCTCAAAAACAAACCAGCTTATTTTGTTGACAGGATTAAAAATATAAGCAACTTCTGAGAAGGTGATAATTTTATTATGTATTTGAGTTTCAATAAAACAGTAGGTGAAGCACTAGGCCTGGTCTAAATTTATAATCCATTTAATTATCATAGCCTAAATAACTGGCCCATACTGTTCTGTAAATACTTCTTCAGAAATTTTCATCAAATTCATTCAAATAGAAATACTGTCTCCAGAACTGAAAACTACCTAAAAGTCCATAAAAAAAGCTAATTAATAAAAGCATGGAACTGGAGAATACTGCTAAGGAGCTCTGGAAATAGTAGCATTAGATCTGGTCCACTAGAGAAAAGAAAATTTAATTGGACAAATGCCACAGTTATACCAAAATGGAGAAAGGTTTAAGGACTATGGAAGAGAGAAAAAAATATGGAATCTGACAGAGAAATGTAGCTGAAGACACATTGTGTTTCAGAACTGAGTGCACCACTGCATTAAACAGAAATTTGTGCATAAAAACAGAGAGCAGTTCTGGACAAAAATGATATTTACTTTACAATACTGCAGTATATTCCCTGATACCACTTACACATCCACCCTAGGAAAGAACAGATTTTGAGAACTTTTAAAATAAATTGAGGACAACCTTGCATTCTTATGGAATTAGGAAAATCAAAATACATCTTTTTTATTTTAACATCTCCCACCTCTTTAGCTTTGTTTCCTCTGTTTCCCCATTATATGTGCAGAATTGCTGTGTTTCTCCCAAGTGAGGCCTGAGACAGCCTCTGAGACTCTCAAAATAAACAGCACTCCTAAAATCGCTGCTGACATTTTTGTACCTGCATAAGAATTTCAAATACACTTCCAAATTCTGCTGCTTTTAATTGCTTCACTTCCACCCACTGTCACACACTCGCTATGACAGGCTCTCTGAAGTGCCCTTGTAGAAGGGAGGCATCTCAGAGTTCACCACCTGCTCGCTCATGGCCCAAGCCCAGCAGCAGCAACACTCAGTTCTACACAAACCCAAAGGGAAAGCAGCACACTCCACAGGGTTTCTAATAAAAGGCTACCCTAGAATGGCATCAACAAAACACAGGTGTTTAGGGACATTTCTTAAAAAAGGCACTTCCGAGATCTGAAGAATTTTGGGAAACACAAAGTAGTGAACAGAAATAATCACAGGCTAAAAATTTTGGTTTTTTCTCATATGGAAAGTATATTTAAACCCCCACTCACATTTACCTTTCTCTTACCCACATTTACACCAACAGCAAATCTTTCAGTGCAAAAGAGAAAAAGTTGACCGAGCAGGGCCCTGTCTGTAGGAAATACTGTGCCACATGAGTGTGCTTAACAGAGGAGGTGTCACCCCATGAGATCATGGCCCTGGCAGGGAGGAGAAATTAAAGAGAAGAGGGGGCTGAAGTGAGTTACAGTTCACAAACCACACTCAGCTGGGACCAAACAAAAAGTTCCTCACCAGAAATTTATGAAATAATATTTCCTTTTAAAAAGCTTTACAAAACAATTCTCTGCTCAGGTGAAAGGCCATTTTCCTGCAATACCAGCAGCTCAGTTCTATATAGATGTTGATTAGGTTTGATTTATGGTGCAATTTATAACTTGAACCAGTTATAAAACAGAGTCAAAAAGTCTCTCTTTCTAGTGACTTTTTCGCTCTTTTGTAGACTGTAACAGTGTCACTGACCACAGAAAAAATGAATAATATAATTGTCATGTTGATGTGTATGATGTCCTCTTGTCCTGCTTTGCTCTGATTGAAGTCATATAAACCAAAGTAGTTGTGGAACTGAAAACTGGGGCTTGTAGATTTTGCTTACAACATGTTGAGGTTAATAATAGGTTATTGCTGTGATAATCATGTTCCCGAGGACAGTGATGTACACTGAATGTACACCATGGAAATAAAAAAGTGATATTGGAAACTATTAAATTGCAATCAAATAGCATAAGCTGGCTAGAATTCCCCATACAACAAGCAGAGGACAGCCAAGTCCCAAAAACTCTTTGAATTAGCAAGCATCAACAAAGCACTGCCAAAGAGAAAATACTCTGCAAACTTTCAGTGCTGTCATTCTAAGTATATTAAGATGATATATCATTGATGTAAGTACTAGTGGTGCCCAAAATGTAAGTCTCTCACAATCGATAAGGTTTGTACAAGTAGGGGAATGATATTGCCACGGCATGCATGTCGAATTGTTTACTTTTCTTTATCCACAGATCATGAAGGAAGTTCGGAGAGCATTGTGCAATGCATCAGCTGATGACAGTAAACTCTTACTTCTCAGCGCAGTGGGAAGTGTATTCTGTAGTGGCCTAGATTACTCATATTTAATTGGCAGGTTATCCAATGACAGAAGAAAGGAAAGCACTAGGATTGCAGAAGCTATAAGGTGACCCAAGCTTACCTATGATCTCTAAATTATGAAATGCAGTGTGTGATTATAAAGATATTTATCAGGTCCAAAAATGTTGTATATTTAAGTGTTGATTGCATTCTAATTACAGTCCGACAAATTTGTTTAGTAAAAAGAAACTTGGACCTTTCTTATTAGAACAGAAAGCACATTTATTCCAGTGCTAATATCCACAGGGATTTATTTTATTCAAATTCTCTGTATTTAATATTTCAAATCATTCCTCCAAATTCAAATACAACTTTGTTGTTGTTTTTCCAAATTTGTTATTGATTCATGTTCTAAAGCGGTTCCTGAAAGGCAGATACTTTACTTGTTTTAATGTTCATCATTTTAATGAGTTTCAGTCCAAATGGGAATCCATGGTTTACTCATATTCTGTTGAAATAGGAGTCTGCCACTGTATTTCAGAACCTTATTAGAAGGGTCTCCACTCTTTTTCTTAAAATTTAAATTACTTAATATATATGTAAATGTAGTTTTATTTTGGTAACTAAAATGTGACTTTCCTCACATATATCACATTACCTTAATAGAAACCCAGGGTTTATGACATGCAGTCTGCAAATCAATCTGCACAACACATCACCAAATATTCCGTTATCCACAACATAGATCTTCCAGTATAAATCAACGTTATTCCACTAGGGCCAATAGTATTTCATGCACCAGGAGAGGGTTTGGTCCCTTTTTTTTCCCCAATTCCTACAAATAAATTTTGTTCTTCTGAGAACTTTAAAACTTTATGCAGCAATACTGTGAAGGAATATTAAAGGATTTGTTTTACAACAGATCTCTATTTTGGATACATTGGTATAACGTAAGATCAGGTTTACTTATTACATGACAAATTAGTGACCATTTATCTTGGTTACAGCTACTGCAGATCAGTTTAGATTCTTGCTTTAAGTATTTTGAAATTCCCAAAGCAATAATTATTTTGAAAGAATTTAAAATGTATTTTTTAAATGTAATCAATTGTGATGTGTTTTTAAGACCCTAGATATGCTCAAATACCCTGTAGTGATACGTTGAAAAAGAGAAACCCTTGGAAGAACACATCTTAATTTTATTTTTTAATGTAAGGGGTTTTTAACAATGTGGAACCAAAAAAAAGTGAGGGAAGAAAATCACTATTCTTTCTTGAAAACACAGGCACACTCACAGTCCACCAGAAGATGCAAATTTAATATTATTCCTGTAAATATTGTGTAGTTAGGTATTGTTATGTGTATATTTACATTTCTCTGCACACATCTCATATCCAGGTATACGTAGCAATTCATTATTTAAATGAGTTTAAGCCAGACTGTGATACTCAGTTTTTCCATCCTTGGACTCAGAGAACACTCTTGAAATCCTGGTACAATGCACTGCTCCTTGTCAAGAATGTCGGCTTCGGGCCCACTGAAAATAGATTTTTATTGTACTTCTGGAAACAATGCACTACGTTTTCCATTTAGCACTCTCTGTGCTTTCTGTGAACAAAGGACTCAACTCATGGAAAATACACTGTAATAAGAGGAGACAAAAATGTCCATCGCTTTTTCAGTGCTTGGATGTCCTAAAACACATCAAGGGATCTCTGCCACCACTGCTTTGCCTCATGTTAGAGCTGTGTTAAAATGAAGCTGAGGTCTTGATGGCCATGTTTTTTCCACTTTCTGAACTGTGGATCTCACACACCCATCACACTCCGTTTAAATCCCCACCCAGGGTCCCCTCACACGGATGGTTCATTCATCCCTCCTGTGTCCTCATCCTGTGCCATCGGGGCTCACAGCCCACGGCCATGCAACACTGCAGCTCCTCCCAGGCACAGATCACAGATCCCCTGAGCTGCCACCACGCACATGGGGCTCCTGGAGCAGGGAAAAGGTACATGGACAGTCTGCTCTGCAGCTGGGAATCCGTGGCCTGCAGAGCTCCCTGGAATCAACAGACTCCCTGGAAGGCATTCCCAGAATGAGGGTCACACCATCACTGGGCATCGCTACCCAGGACACAACATTCTGGGTGTGCTCAGAGGAAAGCAAGAAGGACAACCTCACTGGCTCAGCTTCTTGCTAGCCCTGGACATGCTGAGGAGCCTTGAACCTGCAGCAGAGCCCTGCAAAGTGCAGAGGTCTGAGCATCCATGGGCAGCTTCCTGGATATCCTCTGGCAAAACCAGAAGCCTTCTGCATGTGACGCTTTTTTCTGCCTTTCAGCCTCTGACTCTACTCTGCAACAACAGTTACAATTTTAAATCCTCTTCAAAGACCGCTTTGAATTGAAACAAGGATCTTGTAGCCCAGAAACATCATGAGAGAATTTATGGACTGGAGATGTGGAGACATGCCAGGTTCAGGGTAACCAGGAACGTACCAAATAGGGAACGCAGACCAGTGGAGTTCTGCTCACTGCAGCTTCTGTAGAACAAATACAGGCATTTGCTCCCCTCATAATCTCCCCATGTTGTACCCTTTACTCTATCCCATGTCCCATACCCATGCATTGCACCA
>JAWWEW010000020.1:15674198-15719615 GCA_035583185.1 Anabacerthia variegaticeps
GGCATTTGCTCCCCTCATAATCTCCCCATGTTGTACCCTTTACTCTATCCCATGTCCCATACCCATGCATTGCACCATCCTCTGTGCTGCCCATCCTTCCCTCATGACAGAGGCTCATTGTGCCTTCTCAATGTTCTGTTCCTCTCTCCCCATCTCCAGGTCCTCCCTTCCTTGCTCACTCATATGAAGTTTGCCTTCAACCCTTCCCCTCCATTAATATGTTCTGCTTTGTTCTTCCTCCTCATTATCTGTTTCCTCTCCACATCCCTAATTGCTTTTCCATATTCACTTCCAGTCCCTTTTTATGACCATGATTCCTGCTTTTCTCCATAACCCCATTTTTATCTGCCTCCACACAGTCCTTAGAATTACTGCCACCATTTATCCTTAGTTTGCTTTCTTTTTACCTGTAATTCCTCACATCCCTGATCCCATCTTGGAAGGCTTGGAAGGCTTATTTGCTTAATTACTGGAGTTCTAAGAATTCTGGAATTAATGAGGTGCAGTGATCCACAGTCATTACTCAACCATAAGCAGCTGAAGAAATAACGAGATAAGGAAACAGCATTGTTTCTGCAACAAAATGAACCACAGCTCTCCTTATCCCTGCCACCCTCTAGAAAGAGATGGTCTTGAACAGACAGAAACAATGTTCCTTATTTCACTCTCTTGTCTTGACACTGATCTCCTGGTTTATTATTCTCTGTGTTAACAGAGCTGCATCAATCAATTCTCTATTTTTTCATGGTCAGAAATAAAGTCCTGACTAGATAGCCTGAAAAACAGAACATATTCATTGAAAATATAACCCTGGGTCATCTCAGACTCTTTGTTCTCATCTAACATACAGCCAATGCCCTTGCACTTCAGCCCAATCCCCAAATGGGCTCTCTAACCTGCAAAGCCCACCTGTTCTCAGGTACACAATTTTGGGTCCTTTTTACCTCTGCGGAGACCTGCAACTCATCCAAGGGCACATTTGACAAAATGTCCTTTCCTAAAATCTCTCAGCAAAGATGCACTCTGGATCTAATAAATGCCCAGTGCAGGAACAGAATCTCCTCTTTTGGTTGGAATTTGATTTACACAGGTCTCTTTTCTAAAGTAACGGAGCATCTCATTTGCCTCCATGTACCTGCTGTGGACTGAGCTGCTGGAGCCCATCATTTGCCCACAATTACACTCCTGCTTTTTCCTAATTGGTGTAAAGGCTGTTCCATTCAACAGATGCCCTTCTGCAGTTGCTGGTAGGTAAAGATCTCCTCATTGCACAGAATTTAACACATTCAAGTTCATTCATCCAGATGAATCCGATGACATTTACTTCCCCGTTGTTTCTCATCACTTCACATTTACTGGCATAGGCAATGTGCATCTACTTTGTTATGGCTTTGCTGAAGACATTTGCAAGGAAGACACAACAGAACACTCACCTAATTCTTCTCCTGGTCTCTCTCTGACTCCCCTTTGCACATCTTGTTTTTTCCTCGGGTGTGCCAGAAACATTCACTATCTCCCAACCCATTGATGGGACTGGCAGAAACCTTTGACACAGGATCTTGAGAGAACTTCTCAAAAAAACCCAAAAACAAATCCAGCCATCCCCCTATGAGTTTCCTGTCTTTCACACTGTAATATTTCATCATTACCAAACCAGTCCAGCAGCCACTGTGGAGCAAACTGAGAAGCGCTGTGTGTACAAACTCACGAGTTACTGGTCCAGAAGGAAAACTAAACCCAACCCAACCTTTCTGCAAGAAGTACAATAGTCAGTGCAGTCCACTTCATCAGTTCATACATCATACACAAAACTGTGCAAATCCCAGGGACTCGGAAAGATTAAATAGCTAAAAATCAGCAAACCTTTCCATGTGCAAACTAGAAAGCATCTTGCAATTCTGACCTCATAAAACTGGGCCATGGCATTTAGTGTGTTCATCTGTGGTTCTAATTTGTTTTCAGATTAAGTACTTTAAACTTGGGTATTTATCTGAGTGTTACTTCTGTATTCAAGATCTTTCTTTTATTTTTTATTTTAGGGATTTTGTAAAAGCTTTTATTCAATTTAAGAAGCCAATTGTGGTTGCTATCAACGGCCCTGCTCTTGGGTTAGGAGCTTCTATTTTGCCACTCTGTGATATCGTTTGGGCAAGTGAGAAGGCTTGGTTTCAGACACCATATGCAACAATCCGACTCACTCCAGCTGGCTGCTCATCATACACATTCCCACAAATTCTGGGTGTTGCACTGGTAAGGTTTTCCACCTCAAATTGCTGCAGAACCTTTCATAAACTCCTGTACTTCTTTCCCCATTTAAAAAGTAAAACAGAAAACAACTTTTCTCTTAATTGTCTTGAATGGAAATTACACCTCTGCAAAGTTCATCTAATCCCTACCAACTTCTTATCACAAAATGACCTTAGAATTCAATATGCTACACCTGCTGTACACGAGCAAGATTGGACACAGGTTAAAAAGCAAAGACTGTCAATGCCATGGTAGAAAAGTGAAGAAATACATTAGCAGAATAATCTGTCAGAGTAGTTGCCTGTACTGTGTCAGGATTGGGCAGTAACACAGCCAGATTCTGCTCTCTAAAGATAACCCATAATGATTCCAGTAAAACTGCTTAGCTTTTACCACTATGAGAAGGCAGAATTGGCCCCACAAATAAATATTTCATACTTGGTTCCATGACTCTCAGCACAATATCACTGACAGTTCCTCTTTTAAGATCAGCAATACAGATTCACCATTCATGCCAGCACATTTCTCTTAAATGAAACCCATGCTGTGCTCTGGCCACCTGCACAACCCTTAAATAGCTACTGAAACTCCTTTTAAAGTATTTTGCACTATGGAAGGATAGGGGAGAACATTTGTAAATTTAATCGTGAACATAGCAGGCAAGTATGAAAAAAAAATTAAATTTAAGGGAATTATAACCCAAGATTACCAGTAATCCTTTGGTTTTCCAGGCAAATGAAATGTTGTTCTGTGGGAGAAAGCTGACAGCACAGGAAGCCTGCAGCAGAGGATTGGTGTCACAAGTGTTCTGGCCAACAACATTTAGCCAAGAAGTGATGCTACGAGTGAAAGAAATGGCATCCTGCAGTGCAGTGGTAAGAAATCAAACTCCTTTGTGATTAAATTACAGTTCCCAAAGGTGAGGTGTGCTCCCAAGGCTCACATGGGGGGTCCTCAGTTCCACAACCATATCTGTCAAAAAAGGCTCACACCAAAAGCCTGGAGAGGGATCAGTGAGCTCAGGGGCTTTATTCGATACAAGTGGAACCTCCTTACCCCAGATTTGAAAGGGGATTTTAGCACAGGCTTCCTTCATGAGGTGGAAGAGTCTGAAGCTACACAACTGTACAGGGAAACCTCTGTAGGCCCTGTAAGAGAATAGCTTTGCCTTTCACACTGTCCTAGCCTACTGTATTTCAGCTGAGTCTGCCTTCTTTTCTGCACCTGCACAGTTCCTGCTGCTGCAGCCCACTCTACACAGCTCACCAGAAGGGTAGGATAGTGCCAGCTGAGCTCTGCTGTGAATGAGAGGTGAGATCCAGACAAGAGGGATTTGAACACAGTCTGCTCACAGTGTGCTATAACTTTCCTTTTGTGTACGCAAAAATTGCAAGAAAATCCTTTCTATTTTTACTTCCTTAAGTTCTTTCCCTTCAGGCAGATATACTACTATTCTGGGCATATCCTTGTTTAAAAACAAGCAGTAAAGAAAGTGATACTGGCTGCAATAAAACTGCACTAATTAGAGTGCAAATTGTTACAGTTTCTCGTTATATTTCCTATGCCTGAAACTGTCTTAGCATCCCTCAGTTTCATTTAAAAGATCTGTTGTAAAAGGAGGTAGAGACACAGGAGATTTTTAATTAAATGAAGTGTAGATTAGATCTCACAGAAGACATTAAGAATGAAACTCTGGAAATGCAGCACAAGTTTATTTGATGATGCTGATACAACCTGTATTATATGAGTTGGGAAAACCTCTGGGCCTTACTGTGAGTTCCTCTTTCCTTTCTTCACTGCCACTGGCTGTCAATGGACAAAGAAAGCCCAGTTCTAACTTGTGGACAAAGATAAGAGTTCAACCTGTCAAAGACTAGATTTACTCTCAGATCCTAAATGCAAATCAGCCTGAAGTCACAAATACAATGAACATGATGAGCTCATCCAAGTTCACTGGGGATGCTTGTCCACAAACAGACCAAAAAACATATACAGGCCCCTGGATTTGCTGTTAATACCAGTCACTTGAGTTAAAGAGAAATACTGCTTTGGAATAGCAGTGATGTAAGCTACAACAGGTAGGAACTGGGCTTAACATGAAGGTTTTGGTGAAGCTGAGTGAAGAGTATGCACCTTCCTTACCATAAAACACTATATTAGTTTACATTAGATGTTCTGTCCTCCAAAAATCAGTAATGTAGGAATTGTTAGTGGGTTTGTTTGACTAGCTGGATTTCTTGTGAGACACACAGTGGTGTTTTATATTTCAAACAAACTTTAAAGGAATCAATCTCAATGTGCTTAAAAATGGGTCTGGGGAAAATGTGCTGAACTGTGGGAGCAGCCATGGACCTGCTGTTTGTGCCTTCCACAACTTGCAATAATTACTAAAGCTTTGGGATTGGGCTTTCCATTGCCAAAACCTCGAGTGATTTGTTCCGACTGCCTGGATCTGCCACGTAAATCCAAGTCCAGAACGCAGTCAGATGGTGCTTGTTTTGCTCAACACCCATCCTTTATAAAATATTTCACTTTTATAAAAATGCAAGTAAATAGATTTAAAAAGGTGTTTGCAGTAAGGGATCTTTCCTATTAATTACTGGTTTGACAAGGAAATAATACTTGTGGGAAAATTGTTCAACATGATGGACATCCACCTTAGGGTTTGTTGAACGAACCTCAAAGGCCCCTTTCCAGTACACAGCCAATGTATCATGCCTTGCACATTTTCATTTCAACATGAGGGAGTTCAGCTCCTTCTAGTGCTCCATGGCAGCCTTCAATAAACTAAGGTACTTCAGAGTCCCTCGTTCCTTTAAAAACTTTGGCACTAACCCATCAACCTCAGACATCCTTGGTTCTTAAAGATGCTGACTCTGCAAGTGGAGTTGTGGCTATAAATCAAATCTAATTTCTGTGCCCGAAGGAGTTATTTAGATTGTAAAGCAGAGTCAGTAAATCTAAAAATGCTCATCATGCCATTATCCATAAAAAAATATTCAGATTCAAAAAAAAATATTACTGAGTCATATTTTGGCTTTAGGTATTGGAAGAGTCCAAATGTCTCGTGCGGAGCTTCCTGAAATCCGGACTTGAAGATGTGAATGAGAAGGAGTGTCAGATGTTAAAGCAGCTGTGGAGTTCTTCCAAAGGACTGGATTCCTTATTCAGCTACTTGCAAGACAAAATCTATGAAGTCTGATGTCTTGGCCTAACTTCAAGAAAATGCTCCAGTTGTGACCAGAGTCCACCATGCCCGTGTTTGAGAAGCAGAGGCGATGCATCCCTGAGGAATTTGTGACAGTGTATCCCAATGCCTGTGGTGGTGTCGGTTTCCTTGTGAGCTCCAGCTGCCTGTGGCTGGTTTGATTTTGTGTAACCAAGGGGTAGGCAGGTGTTCAGTGCACATAATCTCTGCAGAGGGCTGCATCTTTCACATTGCTCATCCAGACACAACTATACATTCCATGTGCTCAGAAGCACCACTGGGGCCCCATAAAGGCTCACCCACCTGTAAGGGTTTATTTTGTCTGTCCTTCTTAACTTATTCTTGCTGTTGCAACACATCTGGGCTGACACAGAGGGCTCAGTCTAAAACCTGGGTCAGCACGATCTTCTGCAGACCCAAACACCATGTTTTAGAAATATGTTAATTATTTTTTGAAAAGTTCTAACAAGTGTAATAGAAAAATCTCATAATTTATATGTATAATATGTAAAGTTAGTTTAAAAAACTACTAGGATTTTTTTTTTGGTTGAATTTATTTAACTTATTTATTTTGTGTTCATATTCAGCTGTTTATTGATCACAGATCTTATTTTCATACTTCCCTTGACCGAATTAATGGCATCACATGAGAATGCAAACACATTTTTAGCAGCAAACTGAGTAGTAAAATAAAGAATATATAGAAAACCCACAGAATGCTGTGGGCAGTAAATGAAACAGCCACGTGCATGCTCCTCTATGTGTAAAATTGTAGAAAAAAATGTATGAAATAGATTCATTTGCCAGGGTTAAGAGAAAAAAAGTGGATTCTGAAACAGTGAAGTCTCTCTTCACTTTCTGCCTTCTTGAGGAGCTCTGAAGGACTCACCAACAAGATGCTTTATTTAAGTTTACTATACTCCTGTTATCCGGTGTCAGTAACAGGGTGAGTGGTGCCGTTACATGGCATCGTACTGTTTTTCAGGTTTAAACATCCCTTTTGGTCTGAAGTCTAAAAGCAAATCCTTATGAGCCTTAGTCTAGTTGCCTGATTCCTCAGGTGTGAGATAATTTCTGCTCTGGAGGCCTTTGGGTGTGGGCCAGCAGTTTATACAAGGTGCTAGGCGTTGAACTAAGTGGAGGGAGAGGTTTGGTTTTGCTTTCCCAAGCTCTCCACATCTGGCCACCCCACCAGCTGTTACAAGAACTTATGGCTATCCATAAAAGCAGCCCACAGTAAATGAGGAAAATGCAATCTGCTCTTTTAGAATGTGATCCTAGTACTGTTCAGTGACACTGACTGACTTCTGAACACTGGATCTCTCTCAGTCCTTTCCTGCTAGGGAGGCATTACTAGGGAAAGGACACGAGCCTGCTCTGAGACTTCACCTGCCATTTTAGGATGCCCAAATTAAAACCTCTTGAAGCAGAAGCTTTGCACATTTGTTTGCTTTGTAATTTGTGCACTTGCTCTCCATCTCTGAGCTCAGTGACTTTTTATGGTTTAAACCTCTGCAAATGAGGCTGCTCAGCTTTCTCCCTCTTAGTCTTTCCATGAAG
Source organism: Anabacerthia variegaticeps (assembly GCA_035583185.1). NCBI lineage: Eukaryota > Metazoa > Chordata > Aves > Passeriformes > Furnariidae > Anabacerthia > Anabacerthia variegaticeps. Next base: position 15,681,214 of record JAWWEW010000020.1, read on the forward strand.
AGTTTCAACAAAGCCTTTGTAAAGTTAACGAACAGGTGATTACAGTAAATAGGAGCCTTCAACACATTAAGGTAACACTTCTTTTTCCACAAATAATTAGAAGTGCTGTTTCTATGGCCTAATTGTACCACTGAATTTTAAGGAAATCGTTACCCAAAAGGCAGAAGTTCTCAATGGAAATTCTTCATTAAAAAGACAGAATCTGGCTTCTAATTAGCCCGTTTAAAACGTTTTTAAGAAGCAGCTTATCGAAACAAGCAGCTCACTTTCTGTGAAAGAGAACTTTGTTTGAAGCGATAGATGCACCACTTGTTTCACACCAACACGTGCTTTTGTCCATAACCTGCCAGCAATGCCACGGGGTGCTTTGGATCCAGGCCATGGCAGGTGCCCCTGGGAGTCACCTGGAAGAGAGAGGGATCCCCCAAGTGAAAACCACTCACTCACACACACTCGTGTTTGCACAATCAGGCCTCCAGCTTCTGACTTCAGCTAAAGCAAGCAATGGAAAGTACCACGATTCCTCAGTTTCCTTTCTTTCCTTTGTTCCCATCCAGAGAGCCATAACTCCTAGTCATGTGTTAATAAGAAATTAGGAAGTTAATTTCAATAATAGGTTTTGTTTTTGTAGATAAATACAGCAGGATTGCTCAGCAATGTGAAGGAACGCGTTCCGAGTGAGATTTGCAGAGAGGGGACTCTTATGTTGGTTAGATCTTTTAAACTGCACCATTTCATCTGAATTTTCAGATATCTGTATCTTAGCATTTTTTATGACAAAGGAATGGTTGAAATACATTTTCTATAATTATTTTTCCATTAAAGCAAGCGCTAACCATAGTTAACATTTTTAATTATTCATATCTATACAGTTACAATCTAGTTTTCATGGAATCTATTTTCCCTTCAAAAAAAGAGTAATAACGATGTTGAAAACTTCTTTTCCAATATTTAAATATCGGAATCAGAATTTTCTCTTGTGTTTCTGTCCTTACTAGGTATTCAGATATCTAGATGTACTGTACATATTAGTCTGGGTACCTTTACTAATATTCACAGTATTTAAGATTAAAAATGCAATTTGTTGTTTAAGTATGTTATTTTATTCTTGTGTAAATTGTTTTGTACAATCTTTAAAAATCTACAGTTTTGCATTTGTAGATATTAAAGGTAAGCAATTTATTTTGTGTTGTCCTGCATGTATATTTTTGCTGTAGATAAGTGTTGCTTAGTTTACTATTTCAGTACATTTCTGTTTAAATAAATAAGCTTACAAACTTTAATACAGTATATATTTTCAGAATATAAACTTTTATATTTCTGTGGTAGGTTAGGGTATGCGTTTTAGGCAATCTTTTTCACTACTATGAACTGTTCTTTTAATCTATAATATAATGGTTTTGTGCCAATAGTTTTTAATTAGAATGAAATGCTCTTTTAATGTTAGGGATGAACAGACAATTTTGGTTGGGGTTTGTTTTATTTTGGTTTTTGGGTATTTTTTTATTATTTTGCCAGCCTTTACAGTTTTAAATATAATTTATAAATATATTGCATTTGTGAATAAGCCTTACCATTAGGTACAAGAAATCTTTAAAGCTGCATAATTGCTTATGTAGCACTAAGGACTTCCCCAAATAATTGCTGTAAGAAAGTTAGCAAATCAGAGTACAGGGCCTTAAGTTTTTCTTGTGAAAAGGATAATACGGGTTGTTTCTCTTGAACAACATAGGTAGACTTGTCAGCATGGGCTTTGTTATATATAAACTGTGCATTTGTGCTCCCAACCATGGTAGTTTAATCTCAGGCTTTGTGTGGCTGGGTCTATAAAAGTCAAATCTGGCTAAAGCCAGCACTCTTTAGGAGACACTAAAGAAGTTTACATAAGAGACTTATAGACAATCTTATCATAGTACATTTGGGTACTCGGTATCCTCGATGTGTTATCTGTGTCTGCCCAATTAACCGTATGTTTTAAGCCATATTAAATCTCTTTACTGCTATTTTAAATACTACACTGAAAGTCATTCACTAGCTTGCTTGCTCACAGACAGGATTTCGATTTTTAGTGAATAAAAATGTTATGCCTTCCATAAAAACCAAGGACCAAAGAATTGCATTATTCTAACAAAGCATTAGTTCCTTCGCCAGTGAACTAGTTTGACATTTGTACTGAAGATCAAATAGTCTCTTTCTGCTACAAACACTGCGTTCTCATCCATGTCAGGTGCAAGGGGGAAAGATGTATCCACTGACCTATTGGGAAAGGAGTGATGTTCAGCTAGGATGGCATGTCTATTGGTAAGGCTTATTACCAAACCTCTGAGATGAAGCAAAGAACCAAAAATTCACAAGTTATGTCAATGTAAATTTATTTTCAGAACTTGCACAAATAATTAAATGTAGAACTTTGCAAATTAGGCCCTTAAGTTATTTTGTCAGAATGCCATGGAACAGACTAAAACAGTTTCTAATATTTGTAACAATGAGTACATATTATAATATTATAAGGGTACAGGCACCCCTATATCACAGTGTTGTAAATATTTTCTGAAACTGGTACAGTACTGAGGGACTTGTATCTTCTGATATATCAAATATTGACTGTCTAGATCAAATTGTACACAATTTATTTGTTGATGGTCCTGTAACTAGTGTATGGACACATTTCTGGGTGCCTTAGAAGTTGTATTTTTCATGTGTGTTAATATGCAGTATTTATACATTGTGAGAAGCTGCTTTGAATAAAAACATTGAAACTTCATTTCAGTGCAGTGATTTTCAGCTTTGCATAATCAGAATGAATGTGGTAAGTGGTAGCCATTATATATGATAATGCTATTCATGGGCTCATGCCTTTTCAAAGAGAGCACACACACACAGCGGGCTTTTTAAAAGAGAATTATTTTTCCAAATGGCAAAACCCAGGGCCCCAAAATACACTGCAGTAAGAACTCCCTGAATTCAATAACGATCCATCTCATTTATCATTTCTTGCTCAAATCCAAGAACACCTTGCTCAAGTCCAAGAAGACTGCCGAGAACTGTCTTATAAATGCACTTCTAGGACACTATTTCCACCATTACCCCTTCTACTCTTTGATATGTGCACATCACCTAAAGCACACCTCCCCAGAACCAACTAGGTGCAGGATTGCTGCTCCACAGAAGGGAATTTGTTATTGAAGAGGTGTTTCCCAGGGAGGCCAAGACTGAGCCCAGAACCAGGGTGAAGGTGGATCACCCTCTGGTCCCTGTGCATGGACACAAACAGGATTCCTGCCACAGGCCTCTTGTGTACCAGGGGACCATTTGGCTGCAGCACCCACGAGTGCTGTTTCCAGTCATGTGTCTCCCATGATGAGAAGAGTCAGTGGAAATTACTTCTGTCAGAGCCATAACAAGAAGGACATTTGTGCAGGGAGGCAGTGGGAGCCAAACCACCTCTACAACAAGGTCTGAAAAAATGACCCTCACCTGACTCAAGAGACAACAATTATGTCCTGCAGTTATATTGGTTGGCTTTAAACTGACAGCCACTGCTAGTAAAAACTGGGCTCAGCTATTTAGAGCAGGGGATTGAGCAATTTAGTCTTGCTTCACTATCAACAAATCCAATTATTTATTACAGTGACTCCTGTCAGGAATTAACTTATCGAAGCTTCCACCGGACTGTAAGCAAAGTGCACATGATGAACAGGCTGTGACACCTTCCCTGCCCAACAGTTTTATTGATAAGTTTGGGTCTTAACACAGATTGCCAACATGTGAATTTTATTTTAGATAACTCATTTTTAAAAGAAAGCAAAAATTCTTTAAAATTAAAAATTCCATCCAAGTATTTTGGGCCATCAAGGTTTTTTAAATGTCAGTCCTCGTTGCAGTAAATTAATATACAAACATATTACATGGAAGAGGAACCCATTAAGAAGATATAAAGATGGTCTACAGATTTAAACAGACAAAAGACTAGTCTAGGAATTGCATGTATAGAAGATCAGGCAAGTATTAATCCCACTTAAGATATAAAAAGTACTCAAACAGGTCAAAGCTCCACATAAACTAAGACATGGGATTGAATTCTGCTTGAATAACAGAAACAACATTGCATAAGGCAAGAACAAGGAGAGGTTCTGAAAGAGAGGAACAGCAAATGAAAGCATGTGAGAAAATCAGGACACCATTTTACAGACTGAGGGAATTCAAAGCAAATCAGGTGTCTGGATTGGGGAAGGAAAAAGGGTGAGATTCTCACCTCTCCTTGGTGTCTTATTTTTCGTGAACCCTCCTCAGAAGTAAGATTTAATCAAACATAGTACATCTCTTCATGGCTCTGATGCCTGACTTAACCTCAAACCCAATCTCCAGTCATAGCATGGAGACTCTGATTACTAAGAAAGCCAGACTAACAGCACCCTCTGGAACTCAAACCACCATTTTGCTTTAATTTATACTCTTTCCTTGGTTTTACAAGTTTCCTCATTACAGATATATAAGAAGAATAGAATGTTAAAAACTGTAAAGAGAGAAGTGAAAATGTTGTGCAACTCTAAGTTGTGTTTGAAATGGGGGCTGTTGAATGGCTGCTGCCTCCTAAGATGTGAGATTAAAAGCTGCAGCTAACATTAGAGTTTCTAGAATGAAAAATTATTTAAACAGTAAGCAGCAATCTTGACTTGTTAGGACTGAGTTAATTACTATCATCTAGAAGTAAGTTATTCACAGTCACCCAGAAATGTTTCTGATGTGTCTGTAAATAAGTGCTACAATTACTCCAAAAAGATCAGCAGTCTCCTACTGCTGTCCTTCCAGCCGCCTGGTTATTCCACATGCTGCCCACCAGGCCCTGGGGTGTTCACTTTCTACAAGAGGTTCATTAAACAGATAAAGGAATTCACAAAAAGCTCTCCCTGTGCCTAATTATTCACGATCTGCATTATCTTAGCCTCTCACTTGTTTATTTGGTATGCAGCTGCAGCAAGTTGTTTGTCAGGGGCTCAGGCTCTGGCAAACAACTCTCTTCAAGTCCAGTTTTTGCCTACTAGGCTCATAATGAGCAACAACTCCAAACCCCTGCCAGCTGCACTGCCAAGGGATGCCCTCCTGTTTCAAGGGCAAAGGCCAGAGGAGCGTGGCTTTGCTGGTTGGCAGCAGCATCCCACTGGTTGGAGTGTGAAGTATGGAGCTGGTGACTGCTTGACCCCAACTCTCCCTTTATTTCTGAAAGCAAGCCTTAATAATATCGGTTTTCCTGCCATAATGACCTTTCATCACTCCTCTGCACAGGGCTGCTCCTGGAATGATGTCCAAAGCCATGTCATTTATTAACTACAAAGCAACCTGGAAGTTTCTCCTGCTCATGACCAGGGGATCTGAGAAAGGTACTGCATACAGTGCTGGTAACACCCACCCCATCCTTGTCCCCATCCCCGTCCCCAGGCTGTGCCTGCCTTCACCACACCAGAAAAACAGGACATTTTATTCTTCATGTATTTACATATAACAGGAAGAAACAAACTAATTCTCCCAGATGCTAATGGGATGCCAGTTAGAAAGGAATATCCCAAAGCACGTTAGACCTGGTAGGATTCATCTTCCATACATGTCTGTAACTAGTTAGGACACAAAAGACACTGTCCCTCTCTAAATGATGGTTTTTAAATTAATGCATTTTGTCTAAAAACATACTGACAGATTAAACTGAGCTTTACATGAGTAGGCCAGGATAGAGGTGCTTTGAAAGGCTCCAACTTTTCCCAAGTGTTTCAAGTCTGAGAAAATCCACCAGCTCTCCATTTGCGACTGGAGCCCTTGGTAAACACAGTGCACAACTGTACGGTGGCTGAGTGCCAACCAAATGGTGAGTCAGCACGCAGGGGAGGGAATCAAGTGTCAAGAATGCATTTAACCCTCACTCACAGAACACTTTTCTTACCAGCACAATGAAAACACGCCATAAAAAGCAAAAAATTACTGGAATTTTTTTTCTCCATTAATGCCGGCAACTATTGTAATTTTCGTCCAACTTTACAGACGCTCTCTGATTTTAAATTAGGACAGATGTTAAAGAAAATAGCAAACAGCAAAGTGATGAGAAGGAGGTTCCTGAACATGTATCCATGCAGTCCTATGATCCTCACCCTGACAAAAATTCCAGTGATAATCCTGGGAAGGCTGAGTGCTGAAGGGTTTCAGGAGAGCATTAGAATCGATAACACTAAATACTTGAACAGATATAAAAAGGAGTACATTTTCCTAATGAAAATACAGTTCAGCTCATCTGTCCTATTCCCAAAGGAGTATCTGTGTGTGCTACTTTGCTTCACAGTGTTCTTGTGGAGTGTTTGATGAAATCACAAGATTTCCTAAATCATTTTTAAATTAATCCCTCTTAAGAAATTCCCCACTGAAGCATCACTTTGCATGATCACTCTAGATACTTTATACAGGATGGAAAAAAAACCATAAGAAGATTGAGGATTAAAAAAAAATAATAATAAAAGTAATACTTGAAAGAGGGCCCACTCTTCCACCTGAAGATTTGAACACTCATTTACAAGGTTGTTAAACACTGCCAAACCAGAATGACAGCATTTTATACCTACTTTCTTACTCTTCACAGGTGTAAATAACCACATTGGACACCTGTGGAGGAGGGGAAAGGAGCAGGAGGAAAAAGACTCCAGTTCTTACCTTCTCAGTGTTAGTTAAGGGTAATTACAGACTAGCTGTGAATTTCCAGCTCCCCCCCATTAGGGAACAGAGCCCGTGTCCAGTTAAAGGCTGAGGACAGGCACCTCTGCTGCCCTCACTGCTGGAGCCCACCAACACCTACACAAAGGAGTGACTTTTTAACACTTCTTGCCCCACTGACCTCCATGGCCTGAACCACCTTCTGCAGGAGCTCAACTCACAGCCAGCACCATCCATTTAGTGTTAGATTGTCCTGCCCTGCTTAAACCTGGCTGTGAAACAGCAGAGAGAAGGACTAGTTTGTACACACATCTAATGTGTCCAGGGTGGAAATGCTCGCAGTAAGTTGCCCTGCCCAGACCTCGGAAAGTCTTTTCTCCCATTTGAAAACCCTCACAAAGCCTAAACCCAAAGTTTAGACAAAACCATCACCCATGGCATTAAGAGACAAGCCCTGCCAAGCAAGCCCTGCTGGAGTGGTTGGAAAGACTTGTACCCCAGCCTTCTCCCAGATGTTGGCAGCTGTGGCAGGGGCTGCAGGTCAGACAGACACAGCTGCACCAAAGGAGATATATTGGAGCTGACTTTGAGCTCAAATGGTCGACAAAAATCCAGGACACTTGAAAGATGGCAACATCCCACAGAGGAACACAGCAGCAAGGAGATTATCTCTTCCAACACCACATTCCCTCCACCATGACCTTATGGACTGGAAATACAGTCTGACCAAAGAGTAAGTTGATGGAAACTGATGGCACTCACTGTGAAGGATTCTGGCATGGCTTGCACTTGGCCTACACAAGAGTGAGGAGAGAACCAAGTCCTGCCAAAATTCAGTTTTGAAAGTAAATTCCCAATGTGTGCTCCTAAATTCCTCCATCTGAGATTCCTAAAGAAAGAGGAATGTAAAAGACTGTCAGGTGCAGTATTAAATTTGCAACTTATGGAGGAAAATCATGACACATCTTTCCTGTATGCAGAAAGCTCTAAGTAATCTTCCATCATTATCACAGCACTAATTCCCAGAAACCCTGCAGAGCTCCAGAACACTCCAGAGAACTATTTTAGGTACCCAGCACTCCTCTATCAAGAGCTGTCTTTAAAAAAATAAATTAATAAATTCCAGTTACAAATAGAAATTTCTTTTCCCATTCTTGCACTTCCAAACCCAAATACCTTTTTGGTTTTCTGTGTGTACATCCCTGACAAATGCAAAATCTACAGGTCATTCCAGTTGACACTTCCTGGAACCCACTGAGCACATCAGGAAAACAAGAGACCAAATGAAATGACACATGTAGTGGCACCACAAGACTAATACAATTGTTGATTAAGCAGCAGAAAAATCTGAAGACCTTACAGCTTGGTGGCTTGTTGTATGAAGGCTCTTCACCTAAGAAAGTGAATTATTGTAGAGAATTTTATTTATATAGTCTGTTCAATTTTTATGCAGAAAGCATTAGCGGAGACTGTTTTAAATAATTTTAGACACTCAGCACAAAGTAAGTGGCTCAATTTCAAGAACCAACCAAGAAAAAACATTCCACAGAATGTCATATATTCCTTCAGAAGGGGAGTTACATTTTATCAGCATGGATGCTTAAGTGGAATAAGTCTCAGTATGGGGACTGTTTTCAGCAATAGTTGTTAATTAAGTAGGAAAGTACTAATATAATGTTTAGGCAGGTTGCATTTAAATAGGCCTATAATGATATCTAATTACTAAAAAAGAGTGCCAAAACCATTCTGCAATAGACTCTGTTCAGTTTTCCTGCATTGCCCAAATCCCTTTGAAAACAGAAAGGCTTCCAATGTCCACTGTACAGTGGCCAGGGCAGAGGCAAGCTGTGAAACTTATGCCCTCAGCCACAGAGGAGGACCTTTTATTTAAAAGCAAACTCTAAGTTTCTCTAACAGAAGCTATTGAAATTAAAAGAAAATATTCTTAACACATACAGGAACAAATAAACACAGAGTAACAGTGAGGGCCAGGAGCTCTTCTGCACAGTCCTAATGAAAAACCACCAGGAAAACAAGGAAGAGCCTGTGAGGAAGCACAACAGTCACTGAACTCTCCACGGGGGACACAGCAGGAACCTGTCCCAGCAGGACATGTCGAAGGGTGAGGCGTTCCATTCGAAAGTAAACTTGGTGGAAAAGGGACCAAAATGCTCTGCTGCAGAGCTCTGGTGAGAGAGGTGCAATTCTTTGTGGGTGAGCAGAAAGTGCAGTAGGCAAAAGGAACTTGGCACAGCCAGGATGAGTTTCAACCAAAAGAAAATGCAAATATTTAAAACTGAAAAATGTGTCAGTGGAGATAAAGGCTCAGCAGAAAAAAGCATAAGGATAAAGTTGAAATGCACAAAACTGCCATCATAGCAGAAATTAAAAGTACTGGGAGAGAAATGTTTATATCTTAGATATAATTTATATTATGATCTCTAGAAGATAAGAACCAGTAACACCAAGTACAGAGACACTTTGATTTTCTAAGGGCTCCTTTTACTGATGACAGTAGCTCTTCATTTGTGGTATAAATGCAGTTAAATAGCTGACAAGTCTAATAAGTCCCAAAGTTGCTTGCAGAATCTTTATGTCCTTTATAAATCTTTATATTCCTCAATAATAGCCATTGGTGTCTTTTAGACTAATTAACAACAAGCTGCTGTGAACATGGGCCCCAGTTCCAGAAAAGGTCCTGTTTCATCTTAAATAAAATCAAAGTAACACTCCCATAATTACTATGAATGACAAATAGTTTATCAATATACATAATAATTTTGAAAATTTTAATTTTACTGTATGTTAAGCTAAAGCTTGGCAGGCCCTTCCAGTTTAAATTATTTTCTGATTTGCAAACTAACAGAGTACATCTCTGAGCAGTTAAAACCCTCCCATTTCCTGAGGCCACGATTGCACTTGTTTTCCAGATGACGTGTGGAATGACATTGTGGCAGCAATGGGGCTCCTTCCATGTCACACAAAACCTTCTGTGACTTTTTCAAAATCTGCATCAAGGGAAATTAGGCACCAAATTTACAAAGCTGCTTTGAGAATCTGCCTTTTGTGCCTTCGCTGGCAACCTTTCAGTGTTTCAGCAAAGCCTTTGTTCACCTGGATTTGTGCCAATAGTCCCTTTGGAAATACCAAATTCCCGGCGTTTGGGAGCACTGCCTGACTCCGTGATGTCCACTGAGCTCAGCAGTGCAGCTTTCAAACAGCCACATTCTTCATAGCTCCATAAGTTTAAAAACATTCTTTATTGAAAACAAACCTTCATATCACCTTGCAAAAAAGACAGGTAGGCTGAGATACTGGATTTGCAGAGACTTGGATTATTTTTGCCTGTGTATTACTTGCAGATGATCTACCAAAACACTAAATCACAGGTTTAGCTTTTAAATTAAAGCAGCTGACCACAGGTTATACACATGAAAATAACTATCTTTTCAAAAGAGGAGGAAGGTCTTGTCCATTTGGCAAGAATGGTACATTTTTTAGAGATTTAAACCTCACAACTAGAAAAATAGGTCATCTTCAACTAATGTAAAAAGAATTATAACCAACCAAGGACAAAAATCCAAACCCACATGCTTGGGGTGAGGTTCTCATCCTGTAAGTCAATTAATGCTGTAAAATGTTCTCATTTCTATTCTGCAAGACCTCCCAATTTTCACTGTGTAAAACCTGTGCTTTGAACATTAAGGAAGATGACATTTGTATTATGGCAGTAAGATATGCAGTGGGTTAATGTTCTACTTTGTGAACAGATTACCAAGAAAGAAGCTTCCCTTGCCATAAAAGGCACTTTTTCCCTTTGGATGCAGAAAGCTGATTTCACCATGGAACTGAGTCATCAGGGAGACTGCTGAGCAGCACCAGCCAAGAAATAAAGATCAGATGGCATCTGCTGCTGCTCCACTCTGCACCTTGCTTTTGTTCAAGCCTGTTTGTGCCCAGTCACTACACTCTCTTCAGGACTCCTCCTGTACAGCATGCACAGGGGTTTGGGCTCCAGATGTGCTGATCCACAAAGAGGATCTGCTTGCTGTGGGTCACACAAACCTTAAGATTCAGGCATTGCAATGCCAGCCAATGCAAGATCTACATTAACACTGTGCAGAATTAGTGCACAGACTCAGGCCATCATTTGATATTAGCAAGTTTTGACTTGCTAGATTTGTTGCCACACAGGCCTCTAGAATCCAGAAGTTCATTTTCTGCAGAATTCTATGTTATATTTTTAGGGGAATGATGTCTTCCTTTATTTCATGTGGTGTTATATACCCACTGCTTAGCTACAAAGCAGGATGTTACACGCTGTCAACTTAGCAGTGTAAGTTAAATTCAAGGAACCTTCCCAGACTGATTAGTAAATAACATTAAGTCATGTAATTAAAACAAAAACAAAACAGTAGGAGCACTACAATACTGCAAAGGTTTGTGATATTTATAGCCACAGTCAGAGGTCAGACACGGTGCTTGTCTGTGTCTAATACAGCCAAGCAGAAAGGAAAACTCCTCCCACTTAATTCATAAAACTGAACAGGGTGGGCAAATTCAGCAGTTACAATGTGGCAGCAAAGTGATCAGTCACACCCAAACCATTTTTCCTTTTTCCCTCCCAGTCTTTCAAGTTGGTAGACTCGGCACTGAGGAACTGGGCAGTGTTAGATCAGGTGTTATGGTTGGACTCGATGGTCTTAAAGTTCTTTTCCAGCCTAAATGATTCTATGATTCTATTACAATGGAGATGAGATCCGAAACCCACATTTGCCTCAGTTGCCAAGATGCTGTGCTAACACAAAGACATAGTTCCTGTCCAAGGAGGACGAAAATTCACCATCAGAAATGCAGTTATAAATACAGATACGTGGAAATTTAATATTGAGCTTGCTGTACTCAAATCAATAAGAGATTTTTCACCAGCTTCAATGGAAATAGGATCAAGTCCAGAGATGGGAGATATGCCAGCTTTGCTCATCAGCCCCTGCCTAGCCTTTGCACAGTCTCATTTATTACAATCATCACATCAGAGGGAGGTCTTTAGGATCAATACAAAGGAGAAAGAGATGCAGTAACTTTGTATGAGATGTAAAAATGGGTTCTGAAACTGGGGATCAAGAGACAATGAGACAAAAGACAAGCAGGAAGGAGCACAGGTTAGCAGCTGATACAAATCATTACAACTCCAGGAGAACTGTGAAACATCTTCATGAATGCTGTGGCTTAGAAACTACCAGGGTAAAGCACAAGGAATGAAGAGGTTGGAAATGGGGTTTTACTCCAAGAAAAGGGGATGGCTGAGTGCGTTTTTTTTTTTTTTAATAAAGGTAGTTAGTGGAAATAAAACCTCTCTCTCTAAATTGAGACCTGGAATTACTCAATGGATTAGTTGTCAGCCCACACAGTGAAAGGCATTTGGTAAGAGAGCTCTTAGTGGTGTGAGGGGAAGTAGGAACCAGCCTGAGCACGAGGGACAGAGTAATGCACTGATTAATTTACACAGTGATTTGAAGTCTGTAAACAACAGTTGTTAAAATAACCACAGAAATTTAGAAATACTGAAAATTGACTGTTCTCAGAGTGCACAATGACATCAATAAGCAAAAGAGCCATTTGTGGGTATCACATGATTGATCTTCAGGTTCATTTTTATGAACAACATTTGATTCAAAAAATATTAAGATACTTCCACGGTGACCAACAGCAAGACAAAAAAATTAGGGGCTGCAAGCCAAAGAGACTATTTTATCTAAAGAGAAGGGTTGCTTAGTCATCTCTAGTCAACAGCCCCTTTTAAACATACTGAAAGTAATTTTAAACCCCAAGGAATGATGGAATTTAAATGATTTGTGCGGGTGGAAGACTGAGAGGTTTTTCTACATAATCAGTTATTTACCAGAAAAATATCAGATGCTGCATTGCATTGTTTAGTCATATTTATCAGAAATTTATTTTTTCCCAAATTAAACTCCAGGCAATACAGCTGAACTCAGACACTTCCCAGCAGATCAAATTTGCTCTCCCTTTCTTTGTGGTGTAAGTTTGTTGCAATTTGCTATTTACTTTTCTCGTGGTCATAAATGCATTTCTGAATGAATCAGTACATTCAAATCATTCCAGTGAATCAGCTGGTACTTCAAATGAAGTTCAAAGGAACTCAAGTGAATCAGCCAAATTACAGAGAGCAAACAAGTAAGCAGGTTCAGGGGGTGGGTTTAGCTGTGTGAAATCTGGGTTCAATCCTGTGCTCCAACATGGGAACTGCTTTAGGTCTCAGTCTGCAAAGCTATTGAGGCACTTTTCACTGAAATCCCCTAAACCAGACTGAATCAATGAAGCATCCAACCCCACCAGCAGTTTCCTCTTCCATCCAAATTATCACACTGAACTCCAAAACTGGGCTCAACTGTTCAAGTCAAGAGAGAGGCAATAAACCCACAAGCCTTTGACAAAGCTCTGATATCAGAGGGGAATGGAGACACATTTGTGTTGTATACATGCACAACACTCTGCACTTGAGTTAAATATCTTTTTCTGAGATACTAATGTTGCTCTGAAAAACAAAAAAACATCCCACAGACTAACCATTCATCCATCCATGAGATAAGCTCAAATTTCCAGCTCCACAGTCAAGCAAATGCAAAATAAAGTGACTAAGAAATTAGTCACTGACCAAGTATATTTATAAATAAATTATAGATATGGCATGAATGGTGTCTACAAATCTCCCCTTGGACTGAGAAGAGCGATACAACCCGGGCTCATTTCCTGGGTCAGGATTAGAGCCTCAGACATTGAACTTGCACTGGAGCAGACCCTCAGCACACAGTAGGCACATACTCTCCACAGGGAATCTATCAAGGATATAAAGAAAGAAATATTAAAAAAGAAAATGAAGTCCCAAATGTCCTTCACTCTAAAGTCAGATCCTATTTGTGGTGGTGGGTGAACCTCAGCATTCAGCTCCAGTATAAGGCCCAGAGCTGCAAGGGAGCACAAATTTCCATCTGGGCACAACTCCAATTTTGTATTAATAAACTGGCTCTTTTTTGTAAACAGAATCAATATCCTGTTTAAAAGTGATTCTCAGAAGAGCAGGAAATTAGAAAATATTAGTATTAAATTAATCAAACTTCTATTCATGAAATATTGTTAACATTAATGGATACATTTATTACTTTTTTGGTTTTTTCAGTGTAGGTACACACATACATTGAAAATGTTACCCTAAACACATGAACTATGTGCCCATTTGAGATATACAAAAGCTCCATATTTCCTTCTTACTAACGGTCCTTCCATGAACACCAAATAAGTGCAATTTCTACTTTCAGAGATTATGAATTTTAAATATTATATAATTTTTCAGGTTGAATAATAAAGAGTAAGTTTCTTTTTGCTCTTTAATATTTCTCAACAATATTGGTTGTGCCTCTAAAAGTAAGAGGGGGGAAAACATGCAGAGAAGCAGAGATTTCCTAAACCATTTTATTTGATTAGTGGTATTCCAAGTCCCCCTCTTCCTGTCCTTGTCAGGAAATTTCAGAGAATCGAATGACATCAGTTACATCATTGGAGGCATTTTAGTCCTTGGCTTGCATTTTTACATAGCTAAGGAATTTCTAAGCTCTCTACAGTTCTTCTTTTCCAGAAGGGTATAAACAGTTCCCAGTTTAGAAGAAATGTATCCAGGACAGAAAGAGGCCTCCCTGGGGAAAGAGCAATGAAAGCAGGGACAAGGAGAAGGCCACAAGAGTGAAAGGGGGTGAGGTTTTGAGGAACAAAATGTCCAAAAAGATGACTAATGTGGTTTGGCTTGCAACCCTGATGAATATTAAAAGCACTCAGAAATTATTATATGGTCTGCATGTGGATAAGGAGCATGGGCAGAAGAGAGGAAAAGAAAGATTTTGTAGTCTATCTCAAAATCTAAATTCAAAATCTTCTACAATGAGACAAAATTCTGCTGAAAAGAAATTAGTTTATAAAACCGTCTGACGGTGCAAGTCTAAATTTAACTATAGCATTCATTATCAAACACACTTTGAAACACAACACACCCAGAGAAGGTTGGTTATTTACTCCACCCAGACTGTCACTCTAGATCTCAAAACTTTGCTTCCTGGCTGCATCAAGCTATTTTAACTTTTGAGCTGAAGAGCTTCAGGTTTTTTGCTAGGACCTATGAAGGAAGTTACACTTGAGAAGAATTCACCTGAAAATATCAACTGCATAAACCAAACACTGTCTCGAGAATCACTTGCAAGACTGAAGTGGTGTTTTATTTACCGAGCCTCTTCCCTTTTGTGCCTGCAGATTCATGAACAGTAACTTTTTATGAGGCCTGCTGGAACCCCAGTGGGACAGTTCACTGTGATGCCTTTGAAGCAAAAAGCAAACATTTTTAACTGTGTGTGTGCAAGATTAGCTGTGAACTGCAAATGTCCTGCCCTGCAGCTGAGATCACTGCTGACTGTCCTGGCTGTGGATTCCACAGCCTGGTGAGTGGCACAGAGATGTGACCATTCATTGAATTACTCATTCATCCCAACATACACTTGGTCGTTTATTACAACATACAGAATTCACCCGGGAGAAAGAAAGTCATGCTATTCACATCCTTCAACATTTCTACCCTTCCACTAACATATTTCAACAATTTCAAACCATCCCTCTTCTCTCTGTTTACCTTTGAAATGTTTAGGTGTTCATACCATCAAAACTGGAGATGTATGTCCTCAAAACTGGGCACAGGAAAGTCTGAGTTCTTGTTTGCAGCTCCCAAGTTACATACACAAGTAAAAATGCCCACAAATTAAAACCTAAGGACTAGAGATGCTCAAATGTACTTGCATATTTAGCAAGTGCACAAGTAAAGGCAATTTGTTCCAGAAAAGGGAAACACAAACTGCAAACTCTCCTCTGAATATCTTGCAAAGTTTCTCTACTATTGTGCTCTACCTTTTATAAGTGTTTTAAAATAAACACTAAATAGTAATTGTTTAATGCACCTTAAATATGCTTTTGGGATGCTCCATGGACAGCTGCAGGAAGTCACTAGTGCCACAATGTACTCAATATATTTGAAATAATAACTTCCATTAAAATACTATTATTTTCTATTGTTACTTCTGCCACCATTAATAGCCAAAGGATATTTGTATTTAAAAAATTCTCTCCTCTATGTGATTGGGCAAGACTTCAATACATCTCTTCAATCACTGCAATAGAATGGCCACAGAGATGCTGTAATTTTTTTTCCTAAAGTCACAACCTACAGAAAACCTCTGAATGGGTAGAGAACTTATTGTTAAATACTAAAATGATAGGACACCTCATTACTCTTGTGCACTGAAGAAAGTAGAGGGATATAAATATAGCCAAAGGTTCAACTAAACTGTCTTATTTTTTACAAAAATGTAGGCTCAACATGGCAGCACATTTTCTGTATGAGACTATGGACAACAACATACAAACACACAGACCAGGCAGGGAGTCCTGGACTCAGGGTTCTTGTCCCAGGTCTGAGCAGGATCTCCCACAGCAAGCCAGTCTGTCAAAGAGGGTTCAGCACAAAAAGCACTAAGAGGTTACACAAAGTCACTGTGATTGCATTTAGAAATGATCCTCAGCCTGACTGTTTGCTTTGTACTGCAAGCACATTACATGTGAAGCCCAACAAAGCCTCCTGCACAATGCCATGCTCTGGAATTCCATGGCAGCAGCTCAGTAAGACACAGCTGAGCTACAGGAACCCTCCTGGCCTGGCAGCCCCAAGGCAAAGCCTGGCAGGGCAGCTCTCCTTTCAGTGACAATGCCTTTGCCAGACTTCACACATCCATGCCAGTCATCTGTCTAGATGAAGGAGAACAGCAGATAAATAGGGAAAAGGACTAAAACACATTTCACAGGATAAGACTTTTCAGTGGGAAGGGAAAGGAGAGAACTTGGGAGGTGCTATGCAAGGTGCCAGCAGAAGTAGTATTTGGAGAAACATCCCATACATTATGTAGTATCATATGGCCCTAGATCATGCAATTCCACAATACTCCTTTCCACATTGCCTGTTGCTCAGGTCAGATACAAGCAGGGCTTGGTTTGTTTAGAGCAAAAGGCTCACACCTTATTGCTGAAGGTCAGGAGCACATTTGAAACAATTTCTTTGGAATCAAATCTGTTCCTCCTTCTGACTGGAGGTCCTGGGGTACAATGTTTCTGAATTCTGAGTAGCTGCACTGGAAGCTGCTCCCTGACTGTGGAGTGTATGTACCACACAGTGGGAGCAAAAAAGATAACTTGGGTTCCAGGTGCCACAATTTAGGCCCCCAGAATTAGTATAAACTCTCATTCCTACAGTTTATTACCTGTAAAATGGGGATAGTACTCACATCTCTCAGATTGTTTTGAAATAAATTGATAATTACAGAACAAACATACAAGAAAGCCTCTGAAGAAATTAATCTTCCTGTCTACATGGCTGAGCAGAAATGAGTGTAAGTCACCTGAAAAATCAGAGAAGAACAAAATATCAAGTTGCTGGCCATTTCCATGTCCAGGAAGTTCATTCACAAATGTCTCTTGAAATTACTCCCTTTCCAGCAAATCTGACAATGTGCTTTCAGCAATTTGCAGAAAACACTTACAGAAGGAATACCTCTCACCATTAGACTCAGCTGCCATATAAACCCACAATAAACTGGAAACCAGCAATCAAAGGCTCACTTTTTTGATGGAGGCAGGCACATACCAAAATTCATTTATTTTCTGAGTACAGCAAATTAAGCTGCAGAGTATTTTACATGGCAGATCTTCCTCAATGACACCATTCTTGACAGAGTTTATTTCACTACAGTTCTCACTCCACTCCATGAGGAGCAAGAAGTACAGATGAATTCTGGCTGTTGCAGAGAAGAAATTAACCATGAAGCAACCTCCACAAATAACTTGCTCCTTTTGAACTCTAAGTACTTTAGAAAATACACACACTCCTGGAGAACCATGTGTTTATGACTGGAAGCTGTGGCTTCCTTACACAGTCTTTGTATTTGGGTATTATCAGCCTCTGCAAGAACAGTTTTCACTGCTGCTGAAAGGAGGAGGAAGAAGCACAATGTGGAACAGAAAAAGTATGTGCAGTGCTTAGTACATTAAAAACCAGCTGTGGATGGATGCATTCATGTGCAAGGATTGCTGCAGCAAAGCTACAACCACAGATAAAATTAAACTGATTTTTTCCAGCCTCCATAGTCCTCATGTAATGTAAGATTTTTTTCTTTCCCTTTCTGACATGCCCTAAAGCTTCCTGCACTCCAATCTCATGGTCTTTCCAGCAGGACTCAGGGTGAACCCAAAGCCTCTTGTTACACCCACTTGCACTTCACCAGACCTACCAGGAGGCACCAATACTCGGACTGGGGAGACGCTGAGCTGTTTGCAGCATTTACAAATGCAGCTCAGTTTACATATTTCCCTTATTTTGTTCTTTATGTCTTACTTCAGAATTTGAGAGGTGGGGTAGATGAGAATGATAACAGAGAAGATTTGGGTTGATGGGGGGTAATCACAGTACTTTGTCATAACACTTTTATACAAGGAAAGCCAAAGCCAAAGAACGTCACATAAAAAAAAAATAAAATAAAATCCATAACCCAATTTCTTGTTTCTTACTGATCTGTAGGAAACAATACCAGATTTTTACCAGTCTGTATCATCTGCCAAAACCAACACTAATCTATCCAAGCACATCAACACTCAATATCCTCTCAGAGGTGTGAGTGAACACAGCAGGAAGCTGAGAACACATCAATTTCCCAAACTAGGTTTCTCAGTTTTAAAATCAACACATGATGCCAGCTCAGACTTTTGTCATTTTCCCAGCCTGAGCGAAGATGAAGCTCAAAGGCAGAGCTTGCATTGGCTCTTCCGCCTCTCAAACTGCTCAAATAACATTTTTCTGGCTGGATTTGTTTTTAGCATGGATATTTGCAAGTCATTTAGTTTATAATGGCTGCAAGAAAGATAAACATAAATAATCATGGCATCAAATATTGTAAGGAAAATTCTTCAGAACCAGATCCCCGAGTTGCACATTAAATACCATGATCTACTAAAATCTATGGAGCTGTGATAATTTACATCCATGGAGAATTTTGCTCATTATATAATTCTACTAAAATATTTTTCCCTTGGTCATGTTAAAAATATCAAATCTAGGATGCTTGAATTTTGAAGGTGCTCTCGTGTGTACTATACTGCAGAAGGTATTGAACCCTATGAAAAACGAAACAAGCAGATGAAATAGTGTCACTAATTTCAGAATGTGCAGCTGATTTTTATCACATTTCAATAATGCTTCTAATCTCCCATCATAAAATATAAACCAGCTCTCTGAAAGGCTAAATAACCAACTTCAGCTGCTATGATCTGCACAAAGACTCTGCTTTAATAAATGTGCTTCCATAATTTTTAATACATCAGTTTATGCTGTACTAGATAATAATTTATCCAAGTTTTAATTTCCAAGCTCTGTGCTGTTGACATTTAACAGTATTTTCTGAAAAAGAAAATCAAGAACAAAAAAATTACAACACAGAGAATGGTGAAAACAAAGATCTAAGAAAATCATTCTGTCAATTTTTTTACCTGCCCTAGGTGTGTTTTATGTTGTGTGTACTGAACTCCTGCAATGACAGGAGTTCATATTAATTAATAATGGTATTATTTTCATAATAATAGTGTTCATAACAGACAACTGCTGCTCCAGAGCTTCACTGAGCTTCTGGTGGAACAGTTCAGCACTGTGGAGAGACCCAGCACTCACTCATACCCAGGTTTCCTCTGAAATTTTGGCTGGAGAGAAGAAATAAGAGCTCACTCTTTTTCATAATTGGAATTCATCTTTTCTGTTAAAACCATGCCATGGGTTCCTAATCAGTGTTTCATTAAGACTCAAGGTGACCAGATTGGCGATACCATAAAACACAACTTCTGCCACCAGCTCCTCTCTGCTCTGTCTTACTCCAGATCCTTGATCAAAAGATGGGAAGAGAAGGAAGATGGGGCTGTTAATTCCTGAAGAAATAAGTCATTCAACTAATGGGAAAAAAGAAACTAAAGAGCAATGTATTCTCAACATTTTCTTGCAAATCAAAGACCTCTGCCAATCCTTAATTCACAGTATATCCAAGTGTATTTTCTGAGACATATCACAGCAAAACTCCCTTGTGCTCTGTATTGCAATAAACAATGAACATGTAGAGCTTTCCACAGCCAATGGATACCCAAGGGTTTTGCAGGCAGCGCTCTAGACGCTAGTTCAGCACTGCAGAGAAGGACTGGGGGTGTGCACAAACACCCACCTGGTGAACAGCTGTGTTGGTGGAGAAGGTTTATCCCCAGCTGTTCATCACCATCATCTGCAGACGTTACTGCCCCTTCAGAGCAGCTCCCAGCTCTTCACTTTAACTGGTACCAAAACCACTCCAGATAAAACAAACCAGATTAGCACAGTGTCCCTTGATGCTGTGAGAGACATTCAGCCCAATGAAAGCATCCCCTGCCCTTCCCCCTCCAATCCACTCATCCTCTCCCTCATGCAAGAAACAGCACTTAACTGACCCCTTCAGGCATCACAGGATGCTAAACAGACAAATAATGATTTTTTTATTGAACAAGGGAAAAAAGGGGGGAAGGGAGAAAGCAGGAAGGCCTTCTTCAGCTGCAATCTGGGTGTATCTTGAGTTAAAGTAACTATGGTTTTATCTTTAGTATACAAATGGGAGAAGGAAGGTTAATTTATTTCACCTGATGAGAAATATTGTGTCTCCTCTTCAATAGATAGAACACAGAATGGGCCAGAAAAGAGGAACCTAAGTATATGGCAAGACAGTGCTAAACTATCTCAGGTCTTCCTCTCCTTTAAGATCAAGATCTCCTATCCTTCCCATGACAAGAAAATCTTTCACTGTGCAACCATTTGGAAAGACTATTCAGATTGTTTTACTTTCCATTTTTCAATCCTGAAACACCAAAATGAATAATTACAAGAGTGTTCACCCTTGCTATTAGTTTTAGGGCCCTCTAGGGCAAGCTGTTTAATTCTTGTCTTCCAGGCTAAAAACTACTTCTCCTTCTTGAGAAGCAGCTCAGAGAATGGCATCCGTTTGATCAAGAAAGATTTGAAACAGAGAATAAAAAGAATCCTTCATTACGGGCAGATGCTAGGAATCTCTTCCCCCCACCTCTTTTTTTCTGTCTTTCAGGAAGACAAATCACTAGAAGTTTAGACATATAAAAAATAACAGCAGCATCAATTTTGAAGCAATGTGTATTTCAGCAGACAGCACATCAGTCAGTTTGGTTTATAGAACCTGAGAAATGATGTTTTAACTTTTACTATTTCTTCTGTCACTGTAGAAAATATGTAGTTTCTCTGCTTTGGAGTACAACAGATAATATTGTCATATTCAAAATTATACTTACTGCTTATGCATATAATAACTACAACATTTGTCCTGCATTTAATTTTATGTCTGTGTTCCAGAGTTTGCTTGGCTAAAAGAAAAAAAAAAAAGGAAGAAAAAACGGTGTATGTGTGTTCTGGATGTAAGTGCATTTCTTAATGTGCAGTGTCTAATTTGTGGAAACAAAGCAAAACAAAAGGTAAAACTGCTGTGTATTTTAGGAAAGGTGATCCAAAAGCCTTATAATATTCACCTAAAAGCTAATTACACCTTAGCTATGGCAAGTAAGTTTCTGCAAGACAATGGCAACAAGCTCAGACCAAAACTTTCTTAGCCTTTCAATTTCCCCTGTCCACTGCATAAATAACTGTCTTATGAAGGGTGATGGTCTTTTTTAATAGAACCAACATTTTTAATGCGTTCTGGGTACATCTTGCAGTGACAAATTTAACCCATACACTAAATTGCTCTGCACAGGACACTGATATTTTCTTTTCTTACAGAAGATAAAGCCTGAGCAATTATCTTTGTAACAATCCACAGTGGCAAAAGCACCATTCCTGTCACCCCTCATATGGCTGAGGTGATTTAGGCCAGCAAATAAGGCATTGTGTGAGTCTGTTGTACAGTGCAGGTTGTGTGGGTTACCTAGAATGTAACAGAGTCCTTTCCCTCCCTCTGTACCTGGAGTCCAAGCTCTTCTCATTACATCACAAACATTAACCTTATCTTCTGGGACCACACAACCAGAATAGCTTCACTCTATGTCCTAACTCCCAGTACACCATTCCAGAAACATCATTTCATTCTCCCTCTTTGAAACCTGGCTAACAAATGAAATGTTCTAAGTGCCAAAATATTAGTATTAAGCCAGAAATGCATTTTTCAGCCAGTCAAATATACCTTGAAAGAACAAGCAGCATTGCAGCAGGATCAATAACATCCAAAGGACAAAAGGAGAACAGATCCCTGAAGGTCAGTCTGGTTGAGCTCACTGACAATCAACAAGGACTAGATACAATGTGTATTCCTGAAGTCAAGCCACTGTTGGAAGTAACCCCTTTAAACAACACACACACTCCCAAAAAAATGCCTACTGCAGACAGTCTTGCAAATTATTGATGTTCCATGTGTTTGAAAAATGACAATAAATACTCATTGTTTCACACACCTCCTTATTCCTCTGCCTTGCCTACTTTATTGTAAACTCTTCACAGCAGATGCTGGTGGGATCTTTTAATGCTCTAATGACTTTGAGCATCTCTGCATTTTCAAAACAATAAAAGGCTTCTTCATGCAAACATTGCTTGCTTGGTCAAGAAAAAAAGGAATGCCCAGAACCTCCTCTTTTTCTGCTTCTTTGTTATAAGATGAGTAAACCTTTCACTGGGTTCTCTGCTAAAATGTATTCGACTCCTAAAGGCCTCCTCACAAGACTTCCTAAAGATGCTGCTCTTCCCGACACTCCCTGCCTTGCTGCTGCTGACTCTGCCTTGCTGTGCCAGCTCCTCCTGATTTCCTCGTGTGTGACGTGTCCGTGTGCGCATTTCCTCCCCTGCCCTCGAGTTCTTCCAAGCTGCTGCTGCTATCCCGAGCAAGAGCTGTGCTGCCGGTCAGCCCACGGGGAAGGGGGAAGGCAGTCTGACTCACACTGGCTGGGAGCAGAGAAGGAGCCCCGGCACTGCCGCTCCTGGCCCTGCCAGCACCGTGTCCTCTGGCCTGCAGAACGAATCGGCTCCTTCCCTCGCTGCAAGAAATCCCTCCCTGTCCTCCAGCTGCCAGATGGAAGTGACAGCCAAGGGTCAGACCTTCCTTTGTTACCAATGTTCGTGCATTGATCTCTCTCTGTCCCCACAAAGGACAGAGCTCAGCCCACCTGTTTTAGGTCCTGGGCAAACAAAACATCTGAGACCACAGTGCACAACATTCCCTTCCTCTTTATTGCCCGAGCCAGTTTCTTACATTCACCAATGGATAGCTGCCCAGGAGCCTCTCTGCCATGACTGTGAGTGCCAGGGCAAGCTGCGAGGAGGGAAGATGAGAGATAATGCAGTGGAACAGATGATACAGTTGCATAGAATTTCTTCATTACTTTAGCTCTTCCAGCCCCTTTATTATTGCTGGAATGTAACAACATTATCTCTCTTCATATCCTGGCTGGTCCTGATCTTATATTTTAACATTAAAACTCTTAAATTCTGCACTACCGTCCCAAAGAACAGACAACTATAGAGACCAGCAGAGAAGAGCGAGCCTGGGCTAAATGATACAAAAGAGAAAAATCACTGGGAGTGCCTGTTATCCTCATTCTAATCTGCTTTTCCTGCTTCTCCAGAATTACGGGCTACATTTTTTGTAGGTGTGAACCAATACAGGCTACGTCTGCTTACACACAGTTGGCACCACAAACTTCGTAAACACACAAATCCCTAGAAGGAATTTGTATCCTTCAACTCAATGCCAGTGTCACCATCTCCTCAGACACACTTAGTAAGCACTGCCCCAAATGTTTCAACCAAACCTGACAAGCTACAAGAAAAAGCTGTAGAAGAGTTCTCTAATTTGACAGAAATAGGTTGCAGGGATGAAAGACCTGTCCACAAACTACTGGAAACCACAAATAGACACCTTTGCCAGATTCAGCTGAAACCCTTCTCTACCTTCTCACCAATATCCACCAGGTCTGCACCCTCCAGCAAAGGTGGATTAACACTCTAGGTAGAATTTCTTGGGGGATGTTCATACAGCTTCTGCTGCAATACCAAAACCTCTGCCAGAGATCACCTTCTGGGAGCAGTACACCCTCCCAGCAAAATGAGCTTCAGTTTATGGCCCAAGAACCTCTGAAGGAGAAGAAATGATATAAAAGCAGAAACAGTTGTGGTGTGGATGTAGGAATTACACAGCTGCTTATGTGCCCAGAATGTGGGACAGGGTACCAGGCAATGCAGAGTAAAGGTGGAGGTAAGAAGCAATGCTGTTGGCCCTTCATCCCACCTCAGTGAACTTAACCTGTGGAAGTAACTTTTTTGATTTAGTGACATTCTACCTGGATGTTGCACAGGTACAAACTGTTGGACAACAAATTAACAAAGGCCCTTAACCACAGCCTGAGCAAGAGCTGCTGGAGCCACGACTCAGCACCATACTCTGCCCTTTCTTGAAACTGTCTCCTCACAAAAGCAGCTGCTTGTGTCCCCAAACCTGCCTGAAGCACCTCAATCAGCATTTATCCTCCTGATTGAACAGCTATAACAAGAAAGAGTATTTTCAGAGCAATTTTAGATATGGGTATGTGCTAATCACTTACAGTAAGAAAAATCATAAAACTCTTGAACAATGATACAGACTTTCCAGGCATGTAATAGCCACTTGTCCGTAAGAGGCAACAACAGCTACAGCAGTGAATGCTGAGAAGCCTCTGCTGTCATTTCAAATGTTGTGTTATTTTAAAACAATCTTGCTCTTATTTTCAACAGAATCCAGCCTCTTTCCTACACTGGTAATTTTATGTCTTCTAGAACGCAGTACTGTGAGAAACACTCAACGTTGCGATGAGCACAAGCCCTGTTCCAAAGAACTGGTGATGACATGATATTGTCAGCACCAGTTTTAATATCCATTCAGCTGGAATGCTGAACAGACCAGGGGACCTTCCCCACAGATGTACAGAAATAAAAGGCCTCTGTTGGCTCCTGTAACAATACCAACACACGTATTAAAGGAGAGTCACAGCAAAAGGAAACTGTACTTCAGAAAAGCCAATGCATTGGAAAATCAGGTACATTATCTAAATATCAGACAGCCTTTTGTGTGATCTGACAGAAGATGCTGGGGTGTCTGAGTCCCTCTGACTCACATCTTTTGTATATTTTCTATACAGACAAGCCACTGCTTTCCAGTCCCACTGTCTTTCACATTAATTCGCAGGAATCTGATGACACAGAGAAGTTTGCAGCTGGTTTTGGTGGTAAACTCCCTCCCTGAACATCCACATGCAACACGCCATGCACGTGCTCCTCAGTGCTGAGCACAGTGACCCTCCCCCAACGAGATTCAATCCAAAAGCAGTCCTGTAGCAGGAGGTGAGACAGTAAACGTGATTTCCACCTGCATTCACTACTGCACCAAGTGGAATCACTTGTTTCAGCAGCTTATAGACTCACCCTAGTTAAATTCATAATATTTAAGTGCACAGGGCTCTCTCCTTTTTCCTTTTTAAGGCTAGAAAATGAGGTTATTGTGGACAGCTCAGGTATCTTGCAGATGCTTCCGTGGGGTTTGCACTACCAATTAACTCTCCCAAGTAATGAGGTACAATCCCCCCTGAGAATGCCTGCTTCATCTGTGAGATATTCCCCGCAGACATGTGGAAATCAAGCAGCCAAGGTTCAGATTAATGAGATTTTGGTGGGGTTTTTTAATACTCTTTGAGAAACTACAGGAATAAAAATTTGACATGGAAGCCCTTCTACTGTTTTCCTCTCTGGTACAAATACTATATAATCAGTGCAAAGTGTTTTAACATTCAGAAAAGTAACAATATTTTTTAATCAGTGTCCATATAAAGCTATGTCTATTTAAAAGTTCAGCCAATCTCTGCAGAAAACAATGAAGATAAATGACTGTTGTGAATTAGTTTAGGGCTGCTACTGTAAGACGGCTCAGTTTCTCACATGTTATAGATAGTGAATTCTATAATTTACTCTGGCTTTTATTCACTGCCACTGTAATAAAAACCCCCAACAATTTGGCAGCAATATAAATGGTTTCCCATCAACATGAATAGTGTCAGTGTGTGGACCTCTATCTGTTTTCACTTGAGCTCAAGTAAATCAGAAGTTAACCACTTAAATGTGAATTATACTGATACAAGTTTAAGAAGGAAGGAATCAGACCCAGACATTGATTCTGCACGACCTTTGCTAATGAAACCGGCTCCGCCATTGTTTACAACCCACTGAATGCTCTCACAATCATTTGGATACAATAGACAGCTCTTGCTGATGGCTGACTGCTAAAGAGGAGGGGAAAAAAGAAAAAAAGAGGTGTATAATGGCCATACTAAAAGTCTTTGATAACAACACATCAACTTCATAAACTTGTGTCCGGCAGTAACACAAGTGAACATTCAGCCGACCACAAGCAACAAAGGAAAATGTGGATGACTTCATCAGCCACTAAGTCTGCTGTGCCCTGATCTAACAGCACGATTCAAAACTAAACTCAGGGAAATTTGTCAACAAGCATTTCCTCAGCTCAGAAGAATCCCCAGTTGTTGTGGCTTTTACTCTGCACCCAATTGGGAGTGTCATTCAGACAATGACTGGGGAGGATAGGGTGCAGACCGTCACTGTATTTTACCAATTCCAACTCAATAAAACCAGTCACTGATGTAGAACCTTAGTGTGTGTCGGGTCTAGGGTACAACAGGGACTGGAACAGATACATGTCATCACACTCAAGCAGTTTCATCTCTTCCTCCTGCACTGAGACCTTCCAGGCTTGTTGAAAGACAGCAGAGCAACCCCTGTGAGTCTGAGTCCTAGTGGTCCTGAGAAATGAAATCCAGAGGGCCTTTTGTGGCTGTGGAAAGCTGCTCTTCAGCAATGGGAGCTACACGGAGAACCAGGAACAGATTAGATGAATATTCATTATTCAAAGTAGGATTAAGAAGTAAATAGTGGTTTGAGGATGTAATTTATGAGAAAGAATGACACAATCCCATACCATTTAAAGAGCGCCTTCTCAAACTGCCCCCGTACTTTCACACCCACACTTTTTCCTTTCCCCTAAATGTTAAAGAGCTGGGGAAGAGGCCTCATGCACAGAAACTGCATATGGATACCTACCCATTTTTTCATATATTTG
Organism: Anabacerthia variegaticeps; assembly: GCA_035583185.1. Taxonomy (NCBI): domain Eukaryota; kingdom Metazoa; phylum Chordata; class Aves; order Passeriformes; family Furnariidae; genus Anabacerthia; species Anabacerthia variegaticeps. The sequence goes on from JAWWEW010000020.1 coordinate 15,708,246, forward strand.
TGAAAAAAATCTGAGCTCTGGAATCCACGGGAAAAAAATTGCATACAGAACAAACTACTTCAAGGCATATTTTGCTCCTCTAGCCAATGAGTATTGCTAAGCTATATAAAAATCTACAAGTATATAAAATATTAAAACCTACAAATATATAAAAATCCTAAGGCATCATTACAAAGGGCAACATTTTATTTTTTTGATCTGGAATCTTCTCACATGAATACAAAGCTGGTTTTCAATACCAACAAGGGTATTTCATACACAGCTTTACTGACTTCACATTTTGCTTTATCGATGAATTCAATCATTTTTCAGTAATTTATGTGTTAAAATGTTATTGCTAAAAACTTCTGATTTTAATCTTATGAACTGTAAGATAGCCTCAGATCTTTATTCTAGTTCCATCCTTTAAAAATCTACTTTTTGGCAGGTGTTCAAGGCACCAAGTGTTTCTATAAACTGCAAGCACAGATATGTCTCAGAGAATGCACTGCAAACAGAGGATTGAGGAGACATCTAAGAAAACACAACTGAACAAAGCAGTGACCTGGATTACAGGTGTAATTTGTTTTATACACCAGTATTTAAAAACAGCTTCTTTCTGGCCAAGACTCTGTTCTTTCAGAGCACTCTGCTGAGTAGTATAATGGGGAATTCTCTTCATACTAACAATTTTCTGGCTTTTAAAAATCTCAGTCCAACAGAAAATTTAAGGATTTTTTAAAAATATCAACAGAGAAGTGAAGAAAGAAACAAAATTAAAGCATATTAAATCACTCAAAGCACTGTACCCATGGCTGGTAATCCCCATTTTACAGATATGGGATAAAATGCAAGGAAACAGAGTTAGCCTGCCTGAACTCACACCCCAGGTCAACAGAAACAGAACCCTATTTCTACCTGCTGACCTAAGCACCAAGCTACAGTTCTTAGAAATGGGAAAGAACATTGACAAAAAGCCTATGCCTATAAAAGGCAGGTTAGGAGAGAACAGTCTCATTGAGGTAAATACTTGTTTGTGGAGATTACTGACAGTCTCACTAATTCCCCAGTGACCACCTTGTCTGCACCTATAATTAGGGCAAGCCCCTCTGTAACTGCATGAGGTCATGTTTTTCTTTCAAGCAGCAGTAAATTACCATGCTTGTTATCACTCTCTACACAGATTCCCTCAAAAATTAGATTATCTCTAGGGCATCCTTTGCTATTTTGTCATTTTCAGTATCACTCTCACTATAGTCGGAAAAGAGGCCAAAAAAATTCAACATTTAGGGTTTGAGAAACAAAGATATTAATGCATTAAGGGAGGAAAGAGTGAAAGAAGCAGATCATCCTGGAACTGGCAATTTTCTGCATCCTTTGAGGATTAGATCCAAGCTTATAATTTCTGTGAGCAATTATCTAAATAGAAATGCTCTAATTGCACTAGGATTGTGTTTTCTCTGGAGTGTTATTTCTTTCAATTATCCTGCTGTTTATTTATATTCAGCTAAATAAAAGGTGTGCTGAGTTACCCAGCGATTTACACCACGGCAGGGACATTACCAGTGGCACACAAGAGATTGCTGGAGGAGCACAGAAAACCCTCTAGGCTGTTCTAACTTACTAGAACTAAGCCCATTCCAGTTTCTGTCTTATAAACTCACAGTTTAATAAAGAAAACAAAGCAATTCTTCCTGGATGATTCCCAATGAGCTGCTTTGCTGTCTCTGGAATCACTGCCAGCTCAGGGAGAAGCAGGGGAAAAAATTAACTATGATGCACAGCTACCCAAGGAAAACAGCTTACCCAGCTTGGTATCCCATGTGTCTGGAAGCAGCAAACATGTCAGAGGAGAGGCAAAACACAGGAACACACATTGTCCCCTCAGATAGCAGTTTGTACTGATCATTTCAATGAGACAAAGTGGCTGCTATAATCAATATTAGATATTGCATAGATCCACCAAGAAAGGGAACAGCACTAAGACAAACAGCCAAGGCACAAAAGACCCAGCACTTATTAGACTTTCACACTCTAGAAGAGCAGGAAGGTTGGAAGGGTTGGATGGTTAGAAGGGTTGTTGTTACATACCTTGTGCTCTGTATATTTGCGCATTTGCAAACAGGACAATAACTTTTAGAAGGATGGCTTTGTTCTCATTTCAAACCAAAAAAGCATGACAAATAGGAGTTTGTACACATGCCTAATTTTTGTACCAAATTTCACCATGCAAAACACGCACAGAGCACTTGTTCATGAGCCTCAGGCATCTGTGACTCTGTCCCAAGAATAAAACACAAAATATGCTAACTAGCTACGAAACCCATAACAGCCAATACATCCCAATCCCTGTCAGGGACTCAAAAACATATATTTCAGAAATACACCTACTTAAAGCTAATTTTCTATGCTGCCATGAACATTACCATCAGAGAAACAGTATCTCTTTGCCTGTCCTTTAACAATGAGGAAGATGACTGTGAGTAAAATAAACATGATAATGTCTTGTCCAAAGCTGTCACTCAGATTGATGGAATAACTGGGTTTTTCCACAGCTGAATTAAAGGAGACATATACCTGGTAATTTTATTGCTTTTCTTTATTTCTCCAGCTGAAGGGAGAACCTTTGGAGCCTGGGATATCCGACACCAGAACAGACAAGTCCTACTCATGCATATGCAAAACATGAATTAGTGTCAAAAAAAAATGGTCTGCAGGAACAGAGCAGATTCAGAACTGCTCTTGAGGGAAAAAATCCCACTTCACTAACTGGAAGTTTTTCTAGTTTAGTGGCTTTTACCCTTTATATCCATGGTTCACTTCAGCTGCTCAAGAAATATTATTACCTCACAATATTAGAGTATTTTCACACATAAGATTTTCTAAGGCTGGTGCATTTCAATGACTAAGCTTTTGAGACAAGAGGGACAGATAAGTCTTTGCTGCCTTCTTGTTCAGGTTTACTCCCTTAGAATCATGAGCTCAAGGATGCAAAATGTCCACGTGGAAGCAGAAATCCACAGTATGAATTAGAGTGGAAGCTTTTCTGAAAGATAAACTCATACTCTGTTCTGTCTTCCACAAAATTAATTTTTTACCACCTAGTTTGCAACTGTGATTACACAATTGCTCTTGCAAATTACAGCAATCATTCAGAGTTACAGAGCCCAAGTCTATTCAGGAACACGAGATTTAGAATTGGAAGTCTGGAGAATACACAGTAAACTAGTACTTTAAACTCTAGTGCAGTATCCTCTCACCACACAAGCTCTTCTGGCTGCTCCAATGCTGCTGACTTTCTTAAATACATTCTTTGAACTGTGCTCCCAATTTCCTCCGAGTAAGACTCTTCTATGAAGATGTCTCCTAAGATAGCCTTCTCTTTCTCATCCATATTCAAATGTCAAATGGAATTTATATTGCTCTTGTATCTTAGTAAATTTTTTGCATATTAATAAAAAAATCAAGACACTGAAATCAAAAACTGAAGTAGTGTTCTGGTCATAATTCTCACATACACCAGAAAAGAGGGCTCAGCTGCCTTCCTGGTGGGATTTCACCTGGAGTTTAACTTGATAATGCTGCTTGATATAACCCAACAGAGAGGCACTGGGTACCTTGTTCACAAGGAACAAACCACATCTGTTCTGTCAGTGTCCAAGGAACAGAAAAGCTTGAACAGTTACACCACTCTAAGCAATTATTCACCATCTACATTCAAAAATACTGTCTCTGCTTATGAAGAATATTTTCCATCCCATTCAGTGTAGTAGTGGCCTTAAGGAATCAAAGATTCAGGGATGCAAACTGTTTTCACACACTTGTTTCACTACTGGTCATGACCTGTCATCCACAGCAGGCAAAATGTGTGTGTGCAAAAGCAAGCAGTGTATTCTCATTTTATTGTCACATTTTATACTGCAGAGCAATAGCAGCTTTCCATTTAACTATAAGAAAATATTTAAAGCCATCACAACCTCCCTGAACTGTTCTTCTCTAAAAAAAATGACAGGACTTACCGTGCTGTCTGTGAATCTCAGGTTTTCCATAGTACTTTTCTCCTGTCTTAAACCAGTCTCTAAGTGATGCAGATGTAGCTAGATGATATTAGCACTTCAGGCTCTAGAAATAAGGAAAGAACCAGCTTTGAAAACTTTACCACTTTGGAACTGTTTACAAAGTTTATAAAAAAACCCCCAAAACAACCAAAAAGAGATACTGAAATTAAATACACAGAAATAATTGCAAGGCCATATTAAATGTATGTGCTGTGTACCACAAAGTCAAGGGGACAGGATCAAATTGGTTTGCATTAAACAAGAGAGGGTTGGAAAAAAAATACTTCAGGAAAACAGAAGAACAATGGCATCATTTAGCATATGTATATTTGGGTCAGATCCAGCTGATTGCTTTGGAAAGGATTTTGCTCAAAGTGAAAGGTGAATGGAGGAAGGGAGTTCAGGAAGGAGGTGGGTGTTTGTCTTTAAAATAAATAATTCAGAGAATGCAATGAGCAGTGAATGTATTACGTTGCAGTAAACACTCCAAATATCTTTAAAAACACTGTAGCAGCATCTTCATTGCCTTGATTGTTATTAAGCAGAAGGCAAACAAATGCTTCTTTGCAGAAACAGAATTTGGAGCTCTGCCAGGAATGGTCACATCTAACACACATTCTTTATGACTGTATAAAGTGCAATAATATTAGTCATTTAATGAATAGCTGGAGGATGTCTGTTCCAAAACATGAAATGATCATAACTTGTTAAAGGTACAGAAGGTTAAAACTGGGAATTTCTTCCCTCAGGAAGATGTTGTGAGTCTCTACCTCAGGTCTCCAGAAATGTAGTTTCTAGCTTCTGCTAGAACAGCTGTCACAGGCATCGCTGCTGACCTTTGTAAATTCAAGACCTAACACTGTCTTCTCTTTACTTCTTACAAAGCCCCTTCAGTATCTCTGACATCACAAACTGCCCATCCCTCACTAAAACTTCCATTTGGTACAGAGTTTACACCCTTCCTCCCTGCCTTTCTTCTCAGAGCTCCATTCACTCTCCTCTTCCTCCTGCTCCCTTCACGCACTGTGGACATTTTCTAAGGGGCTCTTCTCACTCCACCACTTTTTCACATTTTCTATTTTTATCCTTCTATTGACCTCATTCACACACGTGGTTTCTCCTCAGGCAGGGGCCAACAATGCTCAAATATTTCACTTTTGCCTATCTGTACCCTGCCACCTTTCCCTCACCTCACAGATACTGCAGTACTAAATAGAACAATAGAATGATACGTTTATCCCATCTAACCTCATTCCAACCACTGCCTTGCTCTCCAAAAGGAATCCTTTACCCAACTACAGATGAAGGGTTTGAGACAGAGCAGGAAAACAGATATTGTTTCCTTTATTTATACCTCGCTTATTTTCATTTTATATCATTTATTCTGCATATTAAAGCAGGACAAAAAAAGAGCTGTCTGAGAAGGAGAAACTCTCTTTGGATCTATATTCAAACAAAGAGATGAATCAGGACATGAAGAAAGAACAGCTTTTTGTTGTTGCTCAGAAGATAAGTGAAATTTCATGAAATGCAGAGCTATTTGTTCAGGGAATCTAATCACATAAAGTGTTCTGCACCTCTGCCACTGAATGCTGTGAGTACAGAGGTGTTGCTTGGGTTTTTTTAAATTGTGGGTTTAGATTATTTTAGCTCTTTTAAAGCAGCTCCCCATTTTCCTAAAGAACTGCTGTTTCCAGCCATCAGACTTTGATACTTCTGCTGCAACAACGTGACCGTGCCTGGAGAACCACTTGCTCAATCTCTTTATTCGGCTTCCAACCCAGCTCAGAACCACCTATCACACACATTGTGCAAAAATTTCTCTCCAGCATAATCATGGCTCTTAAAACTCAAACTTTGCCACACAATGACAAGGTCTCCATATTACCAGAATTGCTTTCCCTCCTCCTCCGCCCCCACCCAGCTCTTCATCAGTCTCTAGCATGACTCAACCCCGTTGAAAAGCAGTAGGTTTACAAGTCATTTCATTTCTTTCAAGTGAGATACATCGCATGGAGGAAATAAATAAAATGTTTTACAGAAGTTATTTTCAGTGCCTGGTTTCTGGTGGATAACAGGGTCTATCTGGTTTCATGAGCTGCTGCTGACTGGGGATTTTTCTACATCAGTTTTGGCTTAGCCACAGTGAAATCACCATTTTGAAGCCCCTCTATGATGGTGGCAGGACCTGGCCCAGGAGCACGTCAACATTTCCTTCTTGCTCTTTAAGCTGACAGACATATTTTGGAACTATTCCTGCTACAATTCCTGTCTTATCTCCAACACTACGGGCAGGGTAAAGACTGCCTTTGCACAAATATATTTTTCCTAAGGTCCTGTGCTGAGGGCCATCCTTTGCTTGCCAAAACCCCAGACTTCAACTGCACTCTGAGCTTTTCAACATATTTTTAACAATTTGACTTCCAAATTGCAGGCAGTTTATTGGCCAGCCATGAGATGTTTGTGTACATGCTCTCCTTTATCTCCCTTTCACTGGCCAGTGCTAAAATTTATACAGAACAAAAGGGGGGGGGGAAAAGAAAATTACTGTCATGTATCATGCTAAGGAAAATGAAGTTACTGTGTCTTATTCTCAGTAGTCACAAGGGATTAAAAGCAGAAGCCAACATTTATCTGGATCAACCGATACATCATTATGATTGCAGCTTCTTTTTTTTTTTTCCCCCAAGAGTTCCATGGTGTTAAAATTTTGATGATGAATTATGCCACGTTTTGAGTATCCCCTGTTAGCTGCTACCTGCCCTCACTTCTAGTCAAATTGCTTGAACTGACTGCTGTCAGCACTGTGCAGAATTAAGAGCCCTCTTGGAAAAGCATCCCCAAACCTATAAAAATAACTGCGAAAGAATCAAAGGGGCAGGTGTGAAAAAGGAGCAAAGAGGGCTAACAGAGGAGAGATGGCTCATTGAACTGAAAGGGGCCAGGTAGTAGCTGAAATTTCAGTATTATAAATAGGACATTATGTAGCGGAACTAAAAATAGGAGTTTTATTTTTACTTGATGTTCCTCGCTGCTGGCTGCTGACCTAGAGAAAGAGGACTCAGAAAGGACAATTAAACAATTCCCCACAACCATACAAAACAAAACCACTAGCCTGGCTCCAGTGCCTATTTGTAAGCTAAGAAGAATACCATTTTTTTAAACCAATTTCAAAAGATGTCTAACTGAAAGAGCTCCCTAATGCTGCTATGAAAAGAATGTAATAGAATACAACAATTTCTGCAGAAAACCAAGTGCAATTACAAATTCCCTGTCTACATAGTTGCTTATCACAGAAAATGGCTGGTGAATCTACTCTGATTCCTTCACCCACTCCATGTGTGTGCAAATGCTCTCCACTCTCTGCTCAACAGTAACAACACATTATCATTCCAGTACTTGGTTTCCAGTCAAGATCGAGGGGCCCAGCAAAGGTCTGGAGGAAAGTGCAACATCAACTTGCCACCTGCCAACTGTCTCAGGGCAGCATCTTGTACTCTTCTCTTTCCTAAGGACCAATTTTATACTCAAACAGAGAATCCCAATTTAGCTATGGTAAAACGGCAGCTTTTCTGGCCAGCTGCTGACGTGGTTGTTCATACATCATTTCATTTAAAAAAGAAAAAAAATTAGCACAAGCCTAAACCACCAAATCTGGATTTAAGTTTCAAGCTCACACTTCTAATCCTTGGGACAAAAGAGACTTGAAACCATGGGTTTGGTTCTGCTTACAAAGACAAGAGGAAGTTGTAAAACAAAACCAGATCTGAATCTGAATTTAAGCTCACAGATGTTTCAGTCCATGGCTTTGGGGAGGGGGGGTCATAACTAAAATCTAAGGGTCTTGATAGACTTGAGGTTTCCCTGGGCTATTTTTGTAGGAAGCTGAACTGAAGATGAGAATATGTTGTTTTGACTTTGAAGAGTAAGCCATAATTACTTTAAAGATTTTTATGGCAACAACAAAAATAACTTGCATTACTTGGCATTGCTGATCAAGTAGAAATAAAGGTATTTATTGTAAGAAATTATAATTATTTATTGAAAAATACTTAGCATCTGTGTAGTCTGTATGCAAACCTATCAGTCTGTCATGCTTTCTCATAGGCTGAAAAATAGCAAATTCCTTATTTGCTGTATTTGTACACCATTCACGTCCTTCATTATATTGGTGATCTGATTTGTTTGGGAATGGCAAGGCTCAGAACATGATTCTGCACTTATCTTAAATAATTCTAAAATGCAGGTTAGCACAGAAACAGATGACTATTCAAAACTCCTTGCTGCTGCTAAGCTATTTTAGCTTCTCTTGCTGTCAAAGCCAAGTCAAACACACCTAAATTAAAATGCCTATTTGCAGTGTCTCAAAAGACAACAGAAAGATTAATGTATTTTGTTTTCTCTCTTGATTTTTGGTAATACTTTTCATATGCTGAATCAAATCCCCCAAACAAAAGTAAACACCCTCACTAAGCTGCACTGTTGTATTACTGCTGGGTTTCAATACAGCAGAAAACAAGAACCAAAACCCTTCCATATTGGAAATGTTGGCTAAATTGGTCATTTCCTTTCTTTCACCATTGTACTAATTTTTAATATGTTTACACACACTCACACACACACACACATATGTTTAACCACTCCAAATGTAGCTTTGGATGCTACTAATAATTTCAACAAACCTACATTGGTGCCTTTACTTTTTCCTCTTCCCCTTCTTAATAACTCACATAAAACAGATAAGAATTGCTGAGCAACCTCTGGAACCCTCCTGGCAGCAAATGGAAGGGCACACAACAACTAAGGAAAGGACACAGCCAGCCCCAGGTTCATCTGGCCTGCATTTGCCAGGCATGACATACATCTCTTAAGGACCATTTTTGGTGTAAGGGCACGAGGAAACTCAGCAGGACCACAACACACTAAAACTGTTGATCTACAGCCACAAACAATGCAAGCCACATCAGTCTCTAAACAAAAGTCCCAGTCAATCTATTACAACAGATATTTTCATATAGTCAAGGCTCTCCCTGCTCAAAGGGAGACTTCTCACTTCCCTAGGAGGTATCTTCACTTTCTGCTTCCCCATACACAACTTCTGTGTGCAGGATCTTCTAGCACATGGCAAGACCTAATGAACAATTAGAGATAACATTACACATCTCCAGTGAGTGCTGGACAGTGGAATTGGTTCCCACTTGATGCATCACTCCCTGCAGTAATAATGCAATTCCCAACAAGAAGTTTAGTTCAACTGCATCATTTTCGCCCTCACCTTGAGCGAAGCCCCAAGCACAGAAACAGAAGCCCTTGAACATAACCCCAGCACAAAAAAGTTCAAGGGAGAATGTTTAGCTCTTGTTATAACCACCTGATTTCAGAGTCTCCATTTTGAATTCCAAGCAGGTCCAGAGGAAAGTTGCAGGTTTCCTCGCTGCTGCCCCACTTCAGCCCTCACACCATCTATTCTTGGCCATCCTGCAAACAGAACCAACAGCAGCACAGCTGCATCAGGGGAAGGGCAAACTGCCTTTCTGAAGAAACTTCTAGTATTTATGTATTTTCCTCACACCAAATGTCATAACTCCAACCAGCCTCTTCCATTTTCCTAGTTGAAATAAACAAACTCTCTTATCACTAAAAACATCTCAAAACTATTCTCCACAGCTGTTCCCTCCGTGACAGGGAACAGCCAACAGGTTTTGGACTGTTTGCTGCCACACGCCACACGCTTGTACATCCACCTAAATGAAGCCACTGTGGACCAATTATGGAAATTCTGTTATTCCATTTGGACTTACTCACTTGGGGATTTGATTTTTGATTTGTTTTCCTCTGAGGTTTTTTGGAAGCACTAGTGGGATGAAGTTTAAATTAAATTGGGACCATCAGCATCCCAAAGACAACTATTCAGTAGCACACATTTAATATTGATTTGATATGATTATGTGGGCTGTTTGTAACCGCAGCTGTCTAACTAATGCCACTTAGACACAAAGTACTTTATATATTCATTACCAAGAATGTTAGAACATGAACCAAACCAAAACACTGCTAAATAATCCACACAAATATTGAGCTCTGAAAGCTAAAGGAAAGGTTTAGAGTTAAAGCTGGAATTTTCAGTTAACAAAGACAGCTGAGGTGGATGGTTTGGTGAATTGCACATGTGGTCTTAAGTGCCACTGAATAAATAATTACAATATTATCGAATATCCAAAGCAAGTCACACACCAATAGCTATGCTACCCAAAATGAATCACTAAAAAAATAAACTGCAACAATGCCAGTTGTCTTTAAGAATGTTCCCTATATTCCAGAGCCAGGTGCATCAGCCAATGTCCTGCTGAAAACTTTGGAAAATGGGAATGCCTGTATTAGGGTACAGCAGAAACACCTGTTATAGCCATAACTACCAATCCAGAGGGGTGGAAAAGAGGGAAGTGGAGGCTTTTGATCCCTCAAAACACCTCGGATGGGATCATTGGGAATGCCTTGCTGGGGTTTGTGACCCTGTACTCAGGTCACAGCAAAGTCTGACCACCTTTGGTTATTTCAACAGCGCTCTTCTGAGCACAACAGTGACCTGATTTAAATAAATGAAGTGGGAGATAAATAAAACAGGGTTGTGCAAGCGACTTTGGCACCGAGGAGCGATCAGCAGCATCCCTGGAGTGTGTCGGGGCAGGAGGGGGGTCTGTGGGAACCTGTGACCGCTGAGGTGGCTGTCGCTTTGTGTCCCTTTTACCTGGGGAGGGGACACCAGCACCGGGGCCTTGGGAGGGCTGGGGCCATCCCTGAGGGACAGAGGTGTTCTGGGGCACAGCACCATCCCACAGGCACAGCACCATCCATGGGGCACAGCACCATCCCACAGGCACAGCACCATCCCTGAGGGACAGAGGTGTTCTGGGGCACAGCACCATCCCTGGGGGGCAGAGGTGTTCTGGGGCACAGCACCATCCATGGGGCACAGCACCATTCCAAGGGCACAGCACCATCCCTGGGGGGCAGAGGTGTTCTGGGGCACAGCACCATCCCTGGGGCACAGCACCATCCCTGAGGGACAGCACCATTTCAAGGCCACAGCACCATGCCTGAGGGACAGCCCTATTCCAAAGGCACAGCCCCATCCCTGAGGCACAGCACCATTCCCGGGGCACAGCACCATTTCAAGGCCACAGCACCATGCCTGAGGGACAGCCCTATTCCAAAGGCACAGCCCCATCCCTGAGGCACAGCACCATTCCCGGGGCACAGCACCATTTCAAGGCCACAGCACCATGCCTGAGGGACAGCCCTATTCCAAAGGCACAGCCCCATCCCTGAGGCA
>JAWWEW010000020.1:15719715-15748682 GCA_035583185.1 Anabacerthia variegaticeps
GGCACAGCACCTTTCCAAGGGCACAGCATCTTTCCAGAGGCACAGCCCCATCCCTGAGGCACAGCACCATTCCAAGGCCACAGCACCATCCCCGGGGCACAGCACCTTTCCAAGGGCACAGCATCTTTCCAGAGGCACAGCCCCATCCCTGAGGCACAGCACCATTCCAAGGGCACAGCACCTTTCCAGAGGCACAGCACCGGGCCCCGATCCGGGCTCGCAGCCCCTCACGGGGCGGGCCAAGATGGCGGCGGACCCGCCCGCGCGGAGCGGCCTCGCGCGGGACAGCGCGGCCACTGGGCGGCGGTGGGGAGCGGGATAGGGGTATGGGATAGGGGATAGGGGATGGGGGATACGGGATGGGGGATAAGGGATAAGGGATATGGGATAAGGGATATAGGATAAGGGATGCGGGATATGGGATATGGGACAAGGGATGGCGGATGAGGGCTGCGGGATATGGGATAAGGGATATAGGATGGAGGATAAGGGATATGGGATAAGGGATGGGGGATGCGGGATAAGGGATATGTGATAAGGAATAAGGGATGGGGGATAAGGGATATGGGATAAGGGATGCAGGATAAGGGATTCGGGTCGCGGGGCCGTGCCCGCCCGCCCTGTCGGCGTTCCTGCGGGCAGGCAGCCCCGGGAAGGCAGGCAGCCCCTGGGCAGGGCCGTGCCCGGTGTGCCGGCCGAGCGCGGTGCCCGCAGCGCTCCCGGGGTCATTCCCGGCGGGATGTAACACGGGTTCCCAGCCGGGCGCCGTGGCACAGCCGGCGGGAGCGGCCCCGGCCAGAGCGGGTTACACGGGTTCACTGCGGGCAGGGCAGGGCAGGGCAGGGCAGGGCAGGGCAGGGCAGGGCAGGAGTTATCAGTCACGTTTTGTAGGAATTATCCCATTGATGTCCTCCGTGACCCCTGCTCGCAGCAGCTTCGTGTTGGGGAGGTCACGGTCCCATCAGCATTCCCACACCTTAGCAATACATACCCATTTTCCATAAGGCATTCCATGCTTTCGCCAAGCCAAGCCAAATCTCCAGGTTAGGGACGGCTGATGTCTGTACAGGGATGAGTTCTGTCAAGCCATCGGTAGCATCCTTCCAGATAACCAATGTACCAAAAGATTTTTCTGCTCAGTTACCTTTTTCAAATATAGTTGGTCTTATCTAGGGGTCCACATTAAAAGTCTCACTGGTTAAAGCAATAGCTCCATATCACGGTTCACAGCCTTTAAAATGTCACGAAATAGTTCAAAAGAGTAACTTTATAGCACGTTGGTTAACAAAGAACCATTTTCAGGCTAAATATATATTTTGTTCCCATTGATAAATGTTTTTGCTACACAGCAATTTAAGTAGATTTGGGTAATCTGATGTGAATTTAGTGTTCACTTAAAATTTTTTGTTAGTAAACCTTCATGTACCACAAGTCAGGTTCTGTTGATGAGGAGCATAGTTACCCCTGAGCCTGTAAAATAAACAACCTAATGGGACAAAGATTTGCTTATACTCCATTTTACTCAATGTGAATAAAACTGAATGTGTAGCTTAAGTTACAGCCCTAAAATCCATTATGTTCTCCAAGCAAAGAATCCAGTTTTCTTAAGCAAAATAGTTAATGGTTAATTAACTCAACTAGCAGATTCTGGTATTGTAGTTTTCTTGTTGTTCATGTCCTTTTAGAAAACACAGAAATGTGTTTTCATTTATATCAGAAAGAAGTTGTATTAGATGTCATGCATTCTTTTAAAGCCATTAAGAATTTTGCCCAATTAAGAAATGCCTGACTTGAATGTGGTGAAGAGCTTCAGCAAAGAGCCTAACACATCAAAAATATTCATTACAGCGATTCCCAGTTAGGGGAGGAATAACTATCTGTTAGAAACAGTTATATTAATAATTCCTGTGGAGTGTGCACCAAGACTACATTTCTTATGGGGTCTTTTTGAGTACACTCTGATACTCAAGAGGTTATGCACACCCAGAAAATCCACAATCAACTCATCCCTGTGTTGGTGAACAACTTACCAACTGTTTGAATAACCAGTGTATCAGCTGGGAAAAGGAAGTGGCCAGACAGGACTACAGTCCTCACCCAAATTGTACAGCCAGCTCAACTGAATCCAGGCTTTACTGCAAGGTCTAGAAACTACATAGTCTTTATCTGCAACAAAGGACATAATTCCTCAAGGGTGTTACCAACTAAAGTGGAACAGGGAAAGACAAACAGTACATTCGTAATATATTAACACTCAGCATTGCAGCTTAACAGCAAAACCAGGTTCAAGTGCTGTTGCATAAAGAACTTAACACCAGGGCAAGAGCTAGCCCTGCTGTTCTTACACTGTGTGCTGTTATTCAGCACAATAGCTTTCCTTCTACCAGGAAATAAATTAAAAAAAAAATTAAAAAGAGGGAAAACAAGGTGTCATCATTTAGTTTTCCACCAGGAGCAAGTACACTACCACTACTGTTACCAGGTGTTTCTGGTACAGCTGGAGGGATTTTGCTGGACAGTTATCACTTCCTTGTTCTGTACTCCTCCTGCCCATATATCCTAGATTTTGTGGTGCATCAGTATGGAAAATCCTCACTGCTATGGCTACATCTGTATTAGAGCTATCTGCCCCTTCTGTTTCCTGCTTCTTCACTTGCCCACGTGAAATGCCCATTAACTTCTCACACTTGACACAACACAAAATGACATCAAATTTCTTTTTCTCTTCTCTCTCAAACATGCTCTTTTCAAAAAGAACAATGGGGGAAATGATCCTATAGACAAATGACGTTAGAATAAAGTGTCTTCAAAGTCTTTATAGATAAGTTTTATTTCACTCAAGACATCCCATACTCACCACTCAGCTCACTTTAGGAAACAAGAAAAAAACCCAATTACCATTTCACCCTTACCCCTTTCTCTGTCAGAGAAATCACAAGTATTATTACCCCAGTGTTTCTCAGCTTCAAGATCCAATTAGCAACATAAACTCTCCCAAACAAAAGGAACAAAACCCACAGCAATCAATGGGCACTCTCATCTCACACTACTAGTGGGCAATTAGCGAAGAGAAACAGAAGGATGAACAAGATCAGACTTTCAGTAGCTAAACAAAGTTTATCTGTAAAACAGAATTATTGCTAAATGTAGTTCAAAGTATCAATAGAAATTGTGTGTTCCATTTGGTCTTTCATTCACTAAGCACATTGATCTTTGAAAACATGATTCTGACTAATGAGCTGTGTTAAGTGGCTCTTGGATTTTTGTTTTGTTGCTGTGTGAAAGATCAGGGCTCGCAGAAGCCGATGAAAGAAACAAAAGCTACTGCAGTCAGATATCAGCTTCTCAACCTAATCTCTAGAACAATTCTTAGTTTATTTATTTACTTAAAGACTACAAATCCTATTTAAGAGCTTGCCTGAAGTAGGTTGTGTCATCTCAAATGGAAGAAGCACAGATGCAGAGTTCCCAGACAGGGGAGTTCACTATAAAGTACTCTTTGAAAATACTCCAAAAAATATCAGTAAAGGCTGCACCACTTCCAACCATTCAAGTATTAATTCAAACAGTGCATCATTTACTTGTTCTAAGAATGCAAACAGCATGTCAAGATGCAGAAACAATTGATTCAGCTTTTCTTGGAACTTTCACTGAAAACATCTGTGGTTAAGTTTCACCAGTTTAACTGGGTCCACCCAGGTATTGAAAAAAAGGTAAAATTACTCTACCTAATTCACCTTTCCAAACATCACAAAATACAGCTTTCTTCCAAAAAGAGAGGCATGTACCAATTTCAAGACTATCAACAATGGTTCTTAAAACAAACCATACAGTTCACTGTAGAATAGACACCCTTTTTACAAAAGGGTACAAGACACTTTGCATATTTGGCTGAATAAAATTATTTTTTTTTAAAACAGTTCTGTTGCTTGGCAGAACAAGGCATTATTTAAAATCCAACAGACACACACAGAAGCAGCTCCATCACAGGACAAACCAGCGTATGTTTTGATATCAAATCTTCTGAATTCAGAGACTTGTTGAGGACTTTCTGCAGTTTGATGGCAAATAAACAGCTCTTACAGGCTAACAAGACAACCTGGTAACACAATCCGAGTTGTCTTGCCCAACCGAAAGGCATGTCACACTTCCTTTCACTTCAGTGTCAGCTTTTCTTCAACTGCAATAGTCATAACTTCACCTTTTTAGCAGAGAATATGGAAGAGCTATTTAGCTTGTATTTCTGGCAGTGCTCCTCTTCAAAAAATCACTCAGCACACATTGATTGTGCTCAACAAAAACCAAGGCGACGCTTTGTAAATCCCTGGAAAGGTTCCACTCTGAATCTCTAAAGCCGCTTGCTTTGGATATGATGAACAAATTGTCTTACAACAGTCTACACTGTACATACAGTTGGCAGGGAGGATTTTTAATCTCCTCAGCTGAAGTCAGTAGTTTCATCCTTTTAGCTCCAGTAAAAATACTAGAACTCTAATTATTCCTTGATAGGCAATTCCCAATTTCAAGTCACATCTGTTTAAGATTTCTTTTTCCTAATCCATTTAAGAACTGTTATCACAACACTACAAAGAGTGATGGAAAAAGTCATTCAGTGCTTTGCAAGGAAAACCAAACAAAAACCAAGATATGAAAGAGAAACTGCTAAACACAAGGAAATAAATGCAACTCAGCACAAAGTGGAGAACACAGTGGCCTTGAATACATAGCACTCCACACAGACTGATTCCTCATTACTTAATAATCATAAAACTATGCCAGAACAAAGACTTGCGACAATAGTTTTCTTTTAGAGGTCAAAAATGAAGTTGTGAATGATCTATTATATTTATTTTTTCCCACATTGTTTGCCTTGCTGGGAATGAGCGTGTATTGGGTGCATTTATTTTTCCACCCTTTCCCAAAGCACAGGTTGGACAGTGGTGATGGAACAGAAGCATTTTGTCAGCTTCCAGGTGAATGTCCCCGAGGAGCTGCAGCTGTCCAGCCACAGCCCAGCTCACTGCTCTGGGTTTCTGTGAGCATCAATTACCCTCTGTCGTTTCACCCGGTTCATGGCCCTGTTTTCTTCATACTGGAAGACAGATAAGGAAATTAATAGATGAGCTGTTATCATTAAACAGATAGGTCAAATTTAAAAGTGTAGAGAGTGTTCATTACCCAGGAGCAGAAACAGTATATGTGACTGATGCATTAGAAATACAGCTCTTGTTAATATCTACATATAGGTTCATTTTTACTTTGAAATTAACATTTATTCCATTAAAATACATGCTTCTAACTTTGAGGTTATTAAGCTAAAGAGTATTAGAACACTCTAATGAAGAAGATTCAGTTAATCTTAAGAAGGAGTTTAATTATACAGCAATCTTATGTACGACACTTCACACGTGGACCGGGCAAAAAGTTGCACTGGTGCTACTCTGGAGCACAGGTCAGGCTCTTTTCCTTTTAAAATACTGATTAATGTGTGTCTGCCTTCTGAAACATGGATTTGTCATCACAGACTTGGTCTACTTTTGATCCTGGACATTAATTATATGCACAGATAAAGAGTATACTGAGATGAAAGGAACAAAGGCAAATTTGGGTTCAGTGAGGGTAAGGCATCTGGGATGTTTTTAATAGTTTAAACAAGAAACACAACAGAGAGAGGACTGCAGGATTCCATTTTAAATGTAAAATGGAACCAAGAAAATTTTCACAGTTTAGATATATGTATAAGAACATCATGCTTTCAAGTCTGACCCAGCAGCAACAGAAGCTTCAAGAGCGTTTCTTTCATTGCAACCAGAAAGGAAACATTTTCATGGCTAAAATAGATGAAAAATTAAGTCACTGCATGATTTGATATATCTATTTCATGAGAAACAAATTATTCTTGTCCTTAAGTTAGAGCATGTATTTGTTCAATTTTTTAATAACTGGTATCAAGAATAAAACCCAAGTAACCCACAAATACCCAGTGCTCTATATAATGTAATAAGCTACTAAGGAAATTGATTTTGCAAAGGATTTGCAGTTTTTCATCCATTATACTGAGTGGTCTATAACTGAAATAATGACCTGAAACATTACTTAACATTTACAGAATGCTTAACTTTTTCCCATGCCAATATTTAATTTTTCAATAACCCATCCATGTTTTTATGTAGAATGGGAACAATGGATCTTAGAAAGCTACATCTGTAGCTCTTCAATACTTGTGAGCAGCCTTTCAGGGGCTTCCTAGTAATGGCATATCAATGTGGCCACATTTTAAGAAGGCAGACAAATATACTCATCAAGAACCCTTTTAATGTAAAGGCGTCAATGGAAGAAAAATAAGCTTAATAAGATTACATGGAAAGAAACTTTTTACCATTGTGAAATTTATGTCAAAATTAAAAAGTGCCATTTCAAGTTAAAAGGTGTGTGAAAAGTTCATTTCTGCACTGTCACGTAGGCATGGCAACCATGAACATAAAGACCAGCTGACACTCTTCTGAAAATGTGCCCATTAAGACAATTAATCCACTTAAACTCCAGGAGTCTTCATTCCCTCCTATCTGCAGATGTAGAACAGCAACTTTAATTCAATGCCTAACTCAGCAACTCATTAAGTAGTTTCAGTCAGTACGTGTGACTTCAGTTGTGTTACTCATGCAGAAGTGACCACTACTGCTTTATATCCTATTCTGTGCAAATACCACTACTGAAAAAAAAAGAAAGAAAAAAGAAGCAATCTGTGAAGTGGCAGTTCCTCTCTGCAGTATTTGGTTTGTTAAAACATGTGTTTGCCTATTTTTGTGTATCAAAAAATACACCACGCCATTTGTTAAAGCCAGATTTAACTTGACAAAAAAGTTCAAACTTGGTCTCGAATGCCCACACCAGAATGTGCTTACTTTTATTGACTTGTGCTACTTAGGAAAAAGCAACTCCACTTCTATCCCAGGTTTTATTAAGCATTTAACTCACCGTATATTTGTTTCTTACCTCTTTTCTTAAGCACTTCCGCATCTCCCGGTCAATATCGTTGCAATGGCCAAAAAACTTCAAAATGTTGTGCTGATGAGTTAGGGGGGAAAAAAAAGAATTACAATTCAAAGGCTTCTTCCTCCGAAGCTTTTAATTTCTCAGAATTCATTTCAACGCATTTTTCAACGTATTCCAGTCTTCATTTTCTTTCCCTTTTTTGTGAAAAGTAATGTTTGGTAACTTTTTTTCTTGAGTTTTTCAGAAGTGAAGAGCTGCTCCTGAACCTCAGCTGAGTTCCCCCACCTTGCTGAAAGGTGAAGGCACTCACCACGTTATACAACCAGCCCAAACAAGGAACCTGAGCTGAAGCTATTATGTCTAAATGTAGAACATACGTTGTATTGATCTAGAAGTCGCTCTTACAACTCCCACTCACACTGGCTTGAATAATGTACAAAACATAAATACTCTCAACTCCAGGATGTGATAGAGAGGCAATGTCCATCCTGCTTTAATTTTTATTATTTTCTCATGAACTAGGAAGTCAAAAGACTCACTGCTCCATCATCCCAACCACATGAAGAATGTGTTGTTGTTCCAGAAGGTGCAAGGCTTAATTGACTGAAACTTTAGAATCAGTATAAAAAATGGGGAATTAAATTTCTCCAGATCTTGAGGTTAATAAATAAAATGCAATTACCATCTTTATGACACAGGTTTTAGTAGATATTTGCAGCTACACAGTCAATGAAGAGAACTCAGCCAATCTCTTACACAACTAATGAATTTTAAAAAAGACCATGAAGAAGAAAACAGATGAGAATTGAGTCACTTTTGTATTTCAGAGGGAAACCTACACGCATTTCCATAGCTAAGGAGGAGCTGGGTGGATTTATCCAAGTGATACAGGAGCACCATCACAAGTTCAACCAGTGGACAAGATTTCAGCCAATAGAACATGACTGGGAGTAGGAGTGGGTTAATAAAGATTATGACAAACACTTCACTATAGCAGTGCTAAAATTAGCTTGTTTACACCTCTCTGCTTTATAAAGGGCATCAGATGACTCTGAACCAGTTGTGTGAAATAAATGGTCACTTCACTGCACACTGATCTGGCTGTTACAACATTTTCATTTCAGCTAATACAGATTTAATTTCGTATTCTACTCCCGTACCTGCATGTTAAATCTCAAGGTGAATGCTCACATTTCAAGCCAACTCCACTCTGACTATGCATACAGCAGTTTAATCTATGTTTATTTAGCCAGATTCCTAAAATGTCAACTTCTTGGCTCAGATTACGAGGAAAAAAAGAATCAGTTTCTCAAAAATAGTTATTATACCTATTACAGTGATACAATTGCAAGACAATATGCATTTCTTTCAGCTGCCACCTATTAAAATTACTCTACTTAAAGCACATACTTGGCACCAGAGTGGAGTTATTAAAAAAATCAAAATAGTGGCATCAAAGAGGAATCCCATTAACCTTTCCTCACTAGATGCAAAACTTGATATACAGGGCAGGTTCGAGATTAGAATTTAAGTAAATCAAATTGACTGTTGTTAAAACACATACACAGGACATCCAATTAAAAAATAATGCTTTTTACGTCTCAGAAAAAGTAATTTAAATTGTAGATGAAGGTTCTTAGGACAGTTTGGCATTATAAGAAAACAGTGAGTAGTCACCAATAACTCATTAAGATCACTGAGTGCACATTTCACTGACTTCAATTTAGAAAGAATATTTCAGTACGTTCCCCTTGAATTTCAGATGAAAAAGTATTGCTTCCTTTCAACTGAGTGTGAAAGAAGCCATCCTCACCCTTCCTGCTCTGAGACTGCCAGCACAAATATCCTCTCAGAGCTGAGCACAAGACTGACAAAAGTAATTCCTCTTCATGTAAAGATCAACTTCAAACAAAACCAGGAGATTATAATCCTGTGCGTGACTATTATTGCTGCTCCCGGTCCCTTCATAAATCAAACTAGCAATAGATTCCTTTGAATCACTTGCTGCCAAGGAATTCAAGTGCACCTATTAGTTCTGTTCTCAAGGCAGTCTAATAAGCTACATCATACAACAAGCCCATGATACTTGTAAGTTGACATTCACTTAAAGCAAAAAAACCCAAACCCCGGACAAAAACCAGTCAAGCATTACTTTTCAAGTACTAAATCAATATTGCTGCATTCCTAGTCAAAGCACAGAAAGCCCAACTCAGTATGTACCAAAAACCAGGACAAATCTGAATGTACTTTCTTTCCTGATTGGATTTTTCACAATTATGAAAAAATAATTGCAATATTTTAATTTTATATTGCCTATATACTGCCTGTTCTCCTCTCAACTGATGGTCATTTTATTGGGCAATCCTTTTGATCCCATAGTAGTAACTCCTACATGTAATACAACTTTTAGTCTTAAGGCTTGGACATGTTCTGTACAGGAGCCCTGGCATGGGAAGTGTCACCCATGAGATGGTATCACCAGATTCCAGCGTGCTTATAGGTCAAGATTCTGCACTACAAATGCCAACAAAAACAAATTAAATGCTGCTGAAGAAAACCAGCAAAGCACACTCGCTGTAAGTGAATTTTATGTTAAAACGCTGCTCCCTTCATTCTTGCAATTTAGAAATCAAAACAAAGTGTGGTATTGGAAAGGGTTTTTAGGTTGTTACTTTAGCTATTTTAAAATGTTGCAAAAATATTGTTATGCCTCTTTCCCTCACATTTTGTGTGTTATCAGCCTTGTTTTTCATTCTGTAATGACTTTTCAAAAAAAAATTACAATTCTGCTCAAAACAGAAAACCTAACACGTGTTGTGTTAGAATTTACAGCTATCTGCATTAGAAAAAATTATCAACACCTTACCTGAACGTAGAGGTGAAAATATTTTAGATTGCATATAAAGATTGGCATAAATCACAGTATTCACATTCACAGTCAGCATTTAAGTGTATTTCTGTCTCAGCAGAAACTATGAAATTTAACTTTTTTATGCACTAATACAACAAGATATCTGTCCAGACCATCTATTTAGAGCATACTGGGAAAATAACATCATTGCAATGATGCTGCAGAAAGCTTTCTTTCCTGGGGACAAGTTTTCTACATCCAGAGATTTACTACAGAGCAAATTTTTTAAAAAAAAAGCTTTTAAATGGGTGAGATGAAGATTCCATCATCTTGAAGCAATGAAGAGCCTTGGAAGCTTGAAGGCAATTTAGCATTTCACATCTTGGGTAGGTGCCAATGAAGAAGATGGAAGTCAAACAGTAATTCACAATTAGCTCTCCAGACACTCAGTGTCAGGCACGTGGCGTGTGGGGATCCCCATCAACACATCTGCTTAGAACAGGCTGAAACATCTGCCCTGTGGGCAGCTGCAATATGGAAATGCCAGGAGCATGTAACAAAAGAGGGCGTTTGAAGTTGCTTTTATTATAGTATTTTGAAGGGCACACAGTACTAAAAGGTGCAGAAGTTATTTCAGTCCTTAAAATAGGTCCCTATGTGTCTGTAGCACAAGAAATTTTAAGGTATGTTGTTTCCTAAAGAAATCACTGGTAAGATTTTACACACAGTCATCAGTTACCTCTTCAGTGAAAACATACCAGCTATATTTCATGGCTGTTCTGCCTAGAGGAGGGTTTTCTCCTCATGATCATATAATATTCTCAGTAATTTATCTGACATTCATTTCCCCAACCCACCCACTCTTCTCTGCTCAGCACTCCTTACCTCCTTGTGACACTTCTTGAGCAGACTGATAATTAGGTTACACTCTTCAGTGTGCAGATGAGGAGACAGGTCTGGATGCATCTTTAGTTAGGGATGATTTTAGTGGCACAAGGACAAGAATCTGAGAAAATTTCCACCTGCCAACATTAAAATAGGAAAGTGTAACCGGAAAGCTTGATTTAACACATATTACCAGTGTTAACATATTT
Organism: Anabacerthia variegaticeps; assembly: GCA_035583185.1. Classification (NCBI taxonomy): domain Eukaryota; kingdom Metazoa; phylum Chordata; class Aves; order Passeriformes; family Furnariidae; genus Anabacerthia; species Anabacerthia variegaticeps. The sequence continues at coordinate 15,730,657 of JAWWEW010000020.1, forward strand.
TAGATCAAAATGCAGCTTATTACGTAAAATTTATATCACACAGTTAAAGTTATTAAACCCAGCACGTCTGATCTTCTATACAGCCCAATGTTAAAAGTCAGCTAGAAGTTTATGATCTTGGCTATCATGGCCATAAGCACATAGTTGGGATTTTCATTTTCAGGGACCCTCTATAGCAGCATTAATCTTTCTTGAACTGCAGATTATTTTTTCACTTTCCTGCTTCAGTGTTCTGCTTTCTCGCTTTAAGAAAGTGAAGGGTATGTGATTTTCTTTCTACTTCTACACAGATGAAGTAGAACAGGAAGCACAATGCTATTTCATTACAGCACTCTGAGAAGTGGCATCTTTTTTAGTTACCTACACACTTTTTAGGAAGTCCTAATCCAAACACTGGTGATGCTTTGAAAACCAGTACTTATTTCATGAAAACAGTAACAACGTTTTTTTAATTATGTACAATTGGAATGTCCCTTCCTGCAACTCCATGTTGTTGCCTCTTGCTCTTTGACCGTGCTCCTCTGAAAGGCAACTGTATTTGGCTTCTACATGAATGCCTCCTCCTTCAGATAGTGGAAGGGAGCTCTAGGTTGCCCTCAAGTCTTCTCTCTGGAACACTAAAGCAGCCTCACTCCCTGAACCTGTCCAGTTCATACCAGGACAAATGGGCTCCTCGTGGTAAAATTCCACCTGTCTGGCCCATACTGCCACTGAATTAAAGAGACACCCTTTTGTTTGTTTGTTTGTTTGTTTACTTAGTATTTTGTCATTTCATCTTCTCCCAAAGAGATCATCCTTCCAGCTGCAATATATCAGGCAAACACCACTAGAACATGCCACCACTGTCTTAAAACTCCAGCTAAACACACCAGACAAATACAAGTAGCAAGCGGTCAGATTTTACAATGGCAAAATCCCAAAGTTCAGCTGCAGTGCTGGCAGCTCTAATCCACACTGCTATTCCTGGGATGCTCAAGGAATATATTTGGCTTGAAGAGGTACATACACTAATGTATCCAGCATTTCCCATCATGTGTTCAGCTTAACAACAGTTAGATTCCCACATGTGAACTGAATTTTAAAATTCCAAACATTTAAAAGCCTCTTGAGAACCATGAAAATATGTTCCACATAGTGTTGCAAACACATGCAGTGATTTCTTCCAAAAATCTTCCCCCATACTATCTGGAAGTCTAATATTACACTACACTTACTCTTAGCACAGAAGTTGTTGGAAACTGTACAAGTTGCTTAAGCATTCTATCCAACAAATTAACAAATGAACCTTTAGAAATATGACAGCAGGAGCACGACTGTAACAGCAAAGTGATTAAGAACCCTGCTGTGTTATTGCCACCAGCTTTTGATTGCATGCCACACAAAGTCAATATGTTTTAAATTCATCAGCAGAGTTTTTTGATAGCACTGGAGTTAGCATTCCCTTGAGAGGGTGACCTGCTCAGTGGCTGTGCATTAGTTTAACATGGGTGAACCCAGATGATTATTAAACCTCTTCATCATTCAGGCTCCGACTGTGCTTCCTGAAACTGCCACCCAAGAGGCTGTCTAGGAAGGGGGAACAAGAGCAGTGTCCCAGTGAAAGAGGGGATATGCTCATCAGCACAGGCCAGAGAGTCAAACAGAGCCCTTCAAGGAAAGATTCGTTAGTTCTAAACTGAGCTGAGTAATCACTGCCACCGTTTACAAAATTATTCTCAGACTGTGGATGATCAATGTCACAAAGTTAAAAGCCTTCTAACAACTCAAAGGCATTTTTCAATGGCACCTTTTGTAGGTCAGATGCTACAAATTGAAGGTCCCCACTGTCACACCAGTTCATGGATTTTCAAATAACATTCAATATTAGATTCTTTCGAGTTCAATTACCAGACATGGCACTCAGTTCATGGAGGCTACGATGGCATAAAGTAACAATACATCTTATGATGCTCGTGGAAGCCTTCCCTGGAGCCTTCAAGTACTTCTGAGGTTATGACAGAGCAGTGTTATCAGTGCTCAACATTAAATTGATGTTTAGGAAAGTCAGATTAGACAGAGATCTATAAATTAGCAGAGAAGTCTCACATCCCTTTGCTGGAGAAGAACAATTCCAACACACCAAGGAGTTTCAGGAGAAACAACAACGTGTATGAGGCAAGGACAGGACAAGCTATTGGTCTCCTTAGTTTCTTTTTAATAATGTCCTAATAAGAATAAGAAACACAAATTGCCCTCTTCCCAGAATTTAAGTCCAAATTGACAGTTTTATGTAAGCGGTTGCTCAAAAAGAATTGAAGTATGAAAGAATACTGGGAAAACAAAAAAATCACAGGAAAAAAAAATGGAAATAAGCAATGTAAATTGCTCTGAGAAAACTACTAACAGCAATGCTGGATAAAAAATAACCAAGATAAATATACAGTTGCAGCTGGAGAAATACCAGCAGTGAAGTAGAAGAACAATATCAAGAAAACACAGGAATTGCTTCAGGAGAAAAATGGAGTGCAAAATGCTAAGCAAATGTTAATATCTGAAGTGAATATCTGGAGAAGTACTGGGATGATCTCCTTACATAATGGCACAGACATTTCACTGGGGTGTACAGAAATGCTCTGCCCTTTAATGTGGTTGATATGAGACTTCAAATTCACTGGAGTTTTTCGTTCCTTGCCAAAAATTGCACCACATATGCATCTCAATTATTTGGTTAAAATACCTCAAAAATGCAAATTTCTATAAACTATTAGCCTCTGAAGGCAGAAGACAGACAGGAATAAAGATAATTGATCTTTCAACTTGCTCAACCAGTTTCAAACTCTATGCTATTCTTCAGGAGAAAAAATAATTAAGAGATTGTCTTGTTCCATTACCATACTCTGTCTGGTTCTCTTAAAGCAGGAAAAATAGAGGATTTTCTAGTTTTATGGTTTCCAACATAAACCAGATTTTTTCTAAAAAACTGAAAGCCTAAACTTAGAAATTCTCTGACAATGATATCGAACTTCCAATACTAATATTTTTGTTTCGAAAAATAATGAGATGTTCCTTGCATAAATAATCCTGGACACTTAGCATATCCAATTGCTAAAGATCTCCTAACAGGAATCAACATATAAATTATCAAGAAGTGATACCCATCCCTAATCTAAAAGTTGATCTATACACATGTTCAATACATTAAATACGTAATGTGCAAATGGAAGCTACCCTTACTACAGAAGTCAAATAAAACCACAGACTCCGAGCAAGGGGGCAGAAACCAAAGGCTGTCCCTAAAGACCAGGCAAGAACACTGCAGGAATTCCATCCACACTCTGCTAGACACCAAAATTTAGGATTAAATGATCATTTCTCTCCACGTGCAGTTTCTCCTCCTGGCAAGAGCAGCAAAAGGACCCAGCTGTATGGAGAAAGAAGGGGGTTGGTACATTGTCACTTCTTCCAAAATTAATTATGAGGTCACCATGTCAGGAATCCACAGAAGTTCCATTCTTTTCTTGGAATGTCCCATAAATGTGAACTAACTAGTTCCCTGATGCAGAAGGAAAACTAAATGAGGCTGCTTTAGTCTTGCTGATTAGCCTAATACTGAATATTTCCGTGCTTGAGGACAACAATAAAGGTTTAAACCTGGGCAATTGTTTCCATATGATGCTTTTTCCATATTTCACTAAAACAAGTTAGAAGACTACTTTTTAAACCAAGTTCGGGTTATTTTACCATTTAAAGAGAACACAATAGTAATTTATTTTTTTTTACTTTATAAAGTCAATGGTAAAAAACTACCATGAATTCACATACTGCCCAGACAAATGACTTAAGGCAAAACACAAATCCTTTTTTACCAATGATGAAAAATTGCATCTGAGCCCCTCCATTACTAATCATTGAGCTCCTAACCAGAAAGGCAGAACTTTGCTTTGCCACAGAACACAAACATTTGCTGCAAACACTCAAAGGACACCCACCAGGCGGCAGCAGGACCGAGCAAACCAGAACAAGCTCTCACAGCAGACAAGGGTGAACAAACCTGTCATTCCTCTAAAGCCACTCTCCGCGTTTAACATTTACTTTTGCACTTCATTTCACTGTCTAACTTGAGTACGTCCAAACACGTGGAGCCTCAAATTCTCAGTAACGCAGTATTATTCTGCTTGGCATTGGAAAGAAATACAATCCAAACAATTATGTTTACTCAAATAATTAGTGTTCTCTGTAAGATTATACAGTTTTAGTATAAAAAAGGATTCAGTTCCACACCTAACATGTTGGCATTACCTGAGGGTGTCACTCATGTCACTTGAGCAGAACTTCTGCATTCCCAGTGTTCTTTCATACAGAAAGCATTTTTGGTAACAAGTTTTGAATACTGTCCAAGGCAAAGGGTTGGAGCGAGATGATCTTTAAGGTCCCTCCCATCACAAACCATTCTATTATTCTATAAAGATGAGGTGCTGTCACCCAATTCCTGTTTTGCCAGCTGCATCCACCAGACTAGACTTCATTTCATCTCTATTTCATCGAGTTCCCAAAGAACACCATAAACCTAGCGCTGCCAGCAGAATCTCCTGGCTTACTGTAAAATAGCTGGGAGGGGAAAAAGGGAGCAGGAGGATCACCCTTCCCTGCTGGAAAAGGCAGGGCTGACCCCTGGAGCAGCCAGATCCGCTGAGGGAAGGCAGAAAGCAAACCCTGTCAGGCCGACACGGCTTCGAAGGGCCGGGCCCTGCTGTGTGGCCAGGTACGGCCGGGGCACACACGGACACGGACAGGGGCACAGCAGCTCGGGGCAGCCGCCGCGGACACACCCGCAATGCGCTCCCGGAGCCCTCCGTGGGCCCCGCAGCACGACGCGCGACAGCGGAGGGCCCCAGGACGCGGAGCCGCGCTCGGCTCCGGCACGGGCCCCCGCGGTGAGGCGGCGGGGAGCGGGAAACGCGCCGGGAGGGGGTGTGGGAGGCTCCCTGCACACCCGGCTCCGTTCACGGCCCGGCTCCCATCGCGGCCCGCTCCGCTCCGGGCCCGCTCCCCGCCCGCGGCCGCCCCGCACTCACCGGAAGCCGCCTCAGCGGGCGGGGCGCGCGCGCCGCTGGGGCGGGCGGCGGGCAGAGCTCTGATTGGGCGGCCGGCGCAGCGCTGTGATTGGGCGGCCGGGGCCCGGCGCGGGGCCGGATTGGTCGGTTCGAAAGGCGGGCGGCGCGCGGCGGAGGGCGCGGGGCGGGAGTGGTGAGGGGCGGCCGGACCGGGCTGGGTGACCGGAGATCGGATCGGATCGGGTCGGATTCGTTCGGCTCGGCTCGGCTCGGCTCGGCTCGGCTCGGCTCGGCTCGGCTCGGCTCGGCTCGGCTCGGCTCGTCTCCGCTCCGCTCGGCTCGTCTCCGCTCGGCTCGGCGCCCGGGGCTCGGCTCGGCTCGGCTCCGTTCGGATTCGCTCGGCTCGGCTGGGCTCCACTCGGCTTGGCTAGGCTCGGGTCCTCTCGGCTCGGCTCCGTTCCGTTCGGATTCACTCGGCTCGGCTTGTCTCCACTCGGCTCGGCTCGGCTCGGCGCCCGGGGCTCGGCTCGTCCCGCGGGTCCCCGCCCCGCTGTCTGAGGGCCTGGACCCTCGTGTGGGACCGGGCGGGCCGGAGCAGCCCTGGGTGAGACCCGGGGGCCGTCCCTGCCCTCGCACCGGGCACCGGGCAGTGAGGGAGGGAGGGCGGGAGGAGGGCACTGAGGAGGGGAGCTCCTCGCTGTTTGCACCTTCCCCCTGAGGGGAGGTGGGACAGGCACTGTGCTCTCTGGCGGCGAGGGGCAGGACCCGGGGAGTGGCCGGAGCCGTGTCAGGGCAGGATCAGGTCGGACATCAGGGAAAGGTTCCTCCCCAGAGGGTGGTGGGCACTGAGGGGCTCCCCAGGGCAGCGGGCACAGCCCCAAGGCTGGCAGAGTTTGAAGTGTGTCCGGACAACGCTGTCAGGCACAGGGTGCACTCCTTGGGGTGCCCCGGCCAGGCCCAGGAGCTGGACTCTGAGATTTGTGGGTCTCTCCCAACTCAGAATATTCAGTGATTCTATGAAAGGCACTGCAGAAGCGTTTTAACTCGCTGTTGTCGTCTCTAAATCTGTGGTCGTGCCGCTCTCAGGACTGACACCAACGTGTTGCCAGTCGTGCAACTTGCTCTTAACTTATTTAACCTTTCAGCTTTCCAGGTGGCTCCATCATGGATGAAACTGTGGCGGAGTATATCCGAAGAACCGTGTTAAAAATCCCACGGGATGAAATCAAGATGATGCTGCAGAAATGGGGCTTTCTCTCCGAGGCACAACTGCAGACGCTAAACTTCCATCAGGTGAAGGATAACATTTCTCAGGATGTTGTTCAACTCTGTGAGGTAAATCCTTCTCCTTTGGGAATTATCAGTGGCGTACAGGATGCGTGTGGAAGCACCATCAAAAAAACAACATTCATCTTTGGCCCTAACACAACATCAAATAGCAGTCTGCTGTCTGAAAAACGTAAAGCAGAACTGGTAATACCATGAGTTTTGTGTGGTTTATAGGAGTGTAGAACTGACCTATACTGAGTGTGAAAATACATGTTTTGAGCTGTAAGTTACACAAGTTAGATTAAAGCTCAGTGTGTTAAACCTTTAAAAAACGGATATATTTCTAAATTGTAAAATAAAGGCTTGTTCTGATTTAAATCTATTTAGTATGGGTAATGATAGCATTAGTTTATATGTTTTACACTTTTCAGATCTTTGTGAAAAATTTCCTTTGCTAGAACTATTTCTATTCAGCGTAAGCAAGAAAATTTATCTGATCTAACTCTGATCTTGGTATACCAAGAATATTTATATGCAACAGGAGTATTTATTTATAATATCATAACCCAGATAGATACAGTTATTACTGATATATCTTGTGTTCTATAGTTTTTTGTATCATTCCCCTTGAATTTCATGCTCAAAGATTAATTACCTGGGGTGTAGATCAAACTATAGGAAAGAAACTACTAAGTTATTCTCCTAAGATAGCAAACGTCATGTTTTAAAATAACATTTGTTTCTGAAACATTTGTATCTCTAATAAGTTGTCATGAATTTTCTTTAAAATCTTTTCATGCTCTAAAGGTTAAATAAGGAGAAACCAAGGAGGTTAAAATTCAAATACTAGTCAGTGTTGTGTTAAGAATACCCATTAATTTTGCTTTCTAATTGCTTGTACATCATACTATAAGGACAATGTTCTCTCTGCCTCTGCAGAGGAACACTTAAACCTTGCAGAGACAGGTTTTTTTTAATGGATTTCTCAAAACTCTGTTGTGTGCACCCTGGGACCAGGTGTGGTGTTTTTGAGGAGAGTGCACATGCTGTGGGCTTCGGTGCAGTGCAATTTAAACTACCAATACTGAGATTGTCCACATGCAAACAGTGTGATGGAGCATTCTGGACCTGCAGTTCACCATGCACTATTGTTCTTTCTAGGAAAATTCTGCAGACATAAAGCAAGCAGCTGTTTTAGACATAATTTGTAAGTAAAACATGAATTAAAATAACATTTATTTTTTTTTCTGAGTAACTTGATAATGCCCTTAATTATATACCAACTACTGTGGTGCAGTACAGTTGCATTTGGTGTAAGCAGATCATATTTTAGCTGAATCTTATTGGATGTGACCTTTTTTAAAAAAAGCTTACAATCAGCAAAAGCATATTTGCTTCTTCTGAGCTCTAAATGGATGTAAACTGTTTGAAGCCACATCCAGCACAGATTTATAAATACAGAGAGAGCTTTGTCTCTGGTGTGCACCAAACCCTAAAGTCAGTAATTGCATGCTCCAACAGGGAGTGACACAGGCAAAGCTATGAGTGAATAATCCAGTTGGATCTCTTAATTCAATATTACTTTGCAAGGAGATTATATAATTGTTTAAATTTCAAAGTTTCTTTTAAGTCTACATGTCTTATATTTGAGTTTTGGTCACTTTAGGTAAAACCCTTCCTTAAACACTGAACCTCAGAGATGCCCTTTATTAGCTGAGTAAATTACATTGCATTATCAGAAATAATCTCTCTCTGTAAAAGTATTGTAAAATTTGTTCCTTTAATTACTACTTGATAATATATTGAGCAATTCCTATTTTTCTTAGACAATCACATCTACCACAACAAAAGAATCTGGAGTGTTTACCACATGAAAAAAACAGGTAAAATCTCTTTCCTTGCTGTAATCCCACAGTTCTCAGCAACTTAGTGCTGTGCTGCCTTGTATCCCACATCTTAAACATAAATACAGTCTCGTATAGATTTCTTTTGTAGAGATACTTTGAACATTTTACTGCAGCCTAGTATGGATTTTTCCATGGAGATATCTTTAATGTTTTCAGAATACTTTCTATTGACTTCTCAAGCAATTATTAGAAATTTGTAACTACCAATTAAATATTAACCTTTTCTCTAGATAGCAGTAATGAGGGTTACACTTAACATACAGCTTTTTGTATAAGGTTATGCAACTTCAGCTTTTTCTGCTTAATTTTCTTGCAGCAAAACTAAAACATCTCTGTTTTGCAGACAATTCTTATTTCTGGGTTGACTTTTTTCTCATTACAGGAGAAGAACTGGAATATTTTGACTTAACAGAGTTCAAAAAAAAATTTAAAAAAAGACTCCGGTCAGCCTTGAAAAACGTAAGAATAAATCCATTCTAAATTTTGTTACACAGCTCTGGTGTCAATGTGTTGTTTTCATAACCTCTCCTTCTGTCAAAAATTAAATGGAGTTATTCATTTGGGAATGCATGTGAAACAGGAAAAATGTATTGCATGTCTGCTCTAGCAACTTCACAATTATATTGGAGGGAAATAAAGTGTAAGTTTGGCCTAAATTGTGACTGACTTCAAGAAAGGCAGCATAGTCATGTCTTCTTATCAAATCTTTGCTCTGTTTGAGTGTACTTGTTGCCTCAGGAAGTTGATGCCTGTTAATAACACACAACAAAAATCATATCAAACAGTATAAAGGGAGTTTGAAGTAGCCATTAAGCAGGACAAGAATGTTCAGTTATGATTCGGATTAGTAGCAACATTCGATTCATTTCCTTTCCATTCTGGTTTTGAAACTGCATTTTGTGATGGCTGTGTGAACTTGGCTCTGGTATTTCTTTACAAAATGACTGAAAAAACACTGTCAACAGCAAGAAGCAGTTTCTAGACAGCAGAAATGAGCATGCTAAGAAAAAAATTGGAAGGGGATACTCTCATTTCACTTTTTTAACTTAGCAATTTGCAGAAGTGCTTTAGTCCACCAGTCTCATTTAGGCAAGCTAACAGAAAATGCCTCTGGCTAATTACCTGTACCAGTCCTTGACACCCAGTGGACTCCCACTGACAACAACCACAGATCAGGCTCTCAGGAAGAAAAGTAATATTAGAGTTTGAAAGATGATTCTCCTTTTTATCCCAGTTTGTGAGGTTATTGTTTTTCTGTGGGAATTTAATTTAAATACAATCCTGACCACACTTAATGGGTTTTGTTTCTTACTCAAGCAGTGGTGTACTAAATTATGCTTGGGTCTTGGGGTTAAGAGAAAAAACCTTTATGGACACCTAAAAGTGTTGGTAAGTCAAAGCTTTCCTTTTCCTCTCAGGTCACCATCACCTTCAAGGAGTATGAGGATAATGCAATCTGGATTCGAGTTGCCTGGGGAACCCCATCGAGGAAACCCAACCAGTACAAGCCCAGCTATGTTGTGTACCATTCCCAGACTCCCTATGCCTTCATCTCTGCCTCGGTGCTCAAGAGCAACTTGCCCCTGCTGTGTCAGGTACACAACAAAACTGCTTAGACCCTCACTTGTCACGGAGAGCTAGAATTGTGTTAGCTTTTAAGAGCATGGGTAAAGATTCCTTACTTAACATAATTTACTCAGTTACATATATGGGGTTTTTATCCTTAGCTTGTGATAAAAATGGGGCAAAACCCCATTGTTTGGATTTGTGCATTGTGAATAAATTCAGTTTATTGGGATTTGTACCAATCCTGAATTGTTCTAATTTCTTAACCAAGTGTAAGGAAGTATTTGATTAAATTGCCTCACAGAAGTTGAAGAATATTTAATCAAAACAGTTAACTTGAAGAACTAAACATATGAGCTCATCAAGGAATGCTACTCATTAGTTTTAAAAGACATTTTCTGTTAACTTGTGATCAGCGCTGGTCATCTTTTTTCTCTAGCAAACTTCTGCAGTAGTAATTGAAATATTATTCTGTTTGTTTATTTTTCATCTGGTCAGGCTATGGGGCTTATTTTGCTAATCCTGTGAATGCTGTTAAATATTAACCTGAGCTTAATAACCACCTATGCAATATTTTTTTCAGATAGGAGAATCCTGCTAGTTAAAGGGCAGTTGCTTACCTTGAAACAAAGACATCACAATGTCTAGAAATACTGTATTTTTGACATATTGTAAACACTGTGGTGATAAAGAATGATGTTAAAACAATTTCAATTTTTATTTAAAGGCCCTGGTTGTTGCTTCCAATTACCATGACATCCGTGAAATGGAGCTTCGAAGTCATTCTTTAAACTCCCTTAAAGATATTGTGTTTAAGAGATATAGCCAGGTGAGCCACAAGTAAATCCTGAGATAAGTCTTGCTTTTTGTTTCAGGCCTAGTTCTCACCCCCTAGCAGGGGGCAAAATTCACCTTTTCCAAGAGACCATCACGTTAAAATAATATTGAGCTACTGAGGTGGACAGCCTTTCATGAAGGTAACATTACAATGGAGATGTGATCACTTGGTATCCCACCTAGTCGTTATTACTGTTATTCCTGATGCTTAAACTCAGACTCAAAATTATATGAACTATTAGTTCTAGAACCTTTTTAGCATCATTATCTAGGCTTCTTAGAGTTGAAGGCTGTTGGAATGGGTACTTAGTCTGCTTGTCCATGTAAAACTTTTAAATAGGGAAATGTTACTAAATATCATAGGACAGGCATTTTTTTCCCTCAAAATTAGGTTGGCTTTCTGACTTCTAGTAATGGTCAAAACCCACTCACTTTTAGAATGAGAAGTAAAAAGAGATCTAGAAAGTTCTTTTCAGCTACAGCTTCTATAAGCGACAGTGAACTAAATTTTTTTTAACTCTCTTTCTCTCCATTTAGAACTTCCAAACTTACTGTCCAAAACCTCTACAAGAAAAGAATGTAGAACCAGAAAGTGGTATGTATATCTGAAATGTCATTACTGCTGGTTTATGAAATGAGATTCATAATAGGAAATATATATATGTTACATTCCCACTACATTATCCATGCCTGGTGCCATAATAGTGGCTGTCACTGGCAAAGGGCAGGATTTCCCCATGACTGGCATTGGACACAGGAAACCAAACCCATGCAATGCCCAGTATCTCACATTAGCTTGTGTTTTTCTCTTGATAAGAACTGAAAATATAAGTGATAGAAACAACTACCTTATCCAAAAAACAAAAGATTGTGATGAATTCACTAAAATTATTATCTTCAAATTTTCGCTGGAGTAATCTGATCAGAAAAACAGTATTGCAGCAGCTGACAAAGTTGTCTTTCTCTTTTCTCTTCCCTACTCTTCTCCTCTGCAGTGGATTTAAGGATAGTTCAAGAAAACAGAAGTGAGAAAGAAAGAATCCAGAGACTGAACCAGGAGGCTTTTGGTGATGGGCCCCAACCAATACTCGAATTTGCACACTATAGGGTAAGAAAAGCAACCCATTTGGGGTTTTTTTAATCATTTTAAGGTAGTTAAGCTAAAGTTCAAGTTGAAGAAATACTATGCTTTTTTAACCTTTTGGGAGGGTATTTTAAAATAAATTAATTAAAGTCCCTCTAAGAAACAGATCTGCTTTGAGATTTGGCCAGTCTTGGATCACATTTCAGTCTTTCAGCCTCATGAACTCAGCATTTTAACTTGCTTTTGCACTAAAGGTAGACTTAGACCAGCAGTGTGTTGGAGCATGAGCAATTAGGGTTATTTGAAATACATACAAAGCTCACTCTCCATATAACACCATAATTCACTTCTTGAATGATGCACAGGTTTTAGCTGATGATCAGATATATCGACAATTTTAAGAGATACTTAATGTTTTACAATAATATTGAACAAGCTGCTCTTTCTTTCAGCAGAAAGCTGCCACAGGGTGGCACCCTCTGATTTTATTACAACATTCCTCCAGCTTGGAATCAAACTAACATTACAAATGAGAAACAGTCTTATCACATATTACATTTAAACAATTAAATATAACATATAAACGTATAACATATAAATAAAATATATTCATTGCTAACACTCACTGATCAAATTTTGTGTTAACAGCTTGAGACAATGTTTAAAAGTGATCCTAAAATGGATGTTTTGGATAAGAAAGAACCATTCAGATGTTTGGTCAAGTTTTCCAGTCCACATCTTTTAGAATCACTGAAATCCTTGGCACCAGCAGGTAAGTCTTCCAGCTCTATAAAACAGAGGGAAAATCCACTTTTAAATTTTTAGTCATCTTACATTCTGCTTGTGTCTTGCATGAGGGAGAAACTTCATAGTTTGTTTAGAAATAGATACAAGTGTAATAGAATAAAAATGTTATCTCTCTAAAAACTTAGGTCTAAATACATAAGTTTTGTTTGTTCTTAAAATTACTAGTTTGGGCATGGATACTCAAGCTGTGGGTTTAGTGTTTTAGTTTTATAACACTTGTGAAAGGTAGATGATGGTTGAGTACAGCTATAATTATCTGTCTCTCTCTCTCCAGGTATGGCTGATGCACCACTTTCACCACTCCTTACATGTATACCACATAAAGCTAGGAATTATTTTAGAATAAGAGAGAAAAAAGGCTTATTTCCAGAAAGTTTTGTAAGCCCTTAATTTAGAACTGATTCATAGAGAGAGATGCAACTCATTTATTACTGGTATTAATCTAAATCGTCGTGAACTTTACAACAGACTTTAAGAAAATAAATTATTCTTTGGTAGTATCCTTAATTTTTTTCCAAATTGTGGCTTTTTTTAATTATTTTTACCCCAGCTGTTATTAACAGAAGTTAGCCCTTAACCAATAAAAAAAGCTAACTATAAAGTTTAAACAGAGATTGTGGTTATTTTAAATTTAAGTGTAATAACTGCTCTTACCTGTGCTTTTAATAGTATTTGTGTAGTTAAAGCTTAATAAAGACACAGTAACAGAGCTGTAGCTCTTCAGTTTGCCATCAGAGCTGCAGATGTCTATGACATTCTAGGTGGCCCTTCTGATTTTGGCTGCAGTACAGAATGGAACAGAACACCTGCCCTGTTTTGAACAGGTGAAAAGTCTCATTCAGATGGGTGGGACTCCCTGTCTGCAAGTCAGGCAAGTTTTTATCTAAGTAGATGAAGTTTGTATTCCAAGAGCATTACAGGACATGGGGAAGGAGGGACTCTTGGAATATAGATGTCAGTAAGAAGCTTCCATCCAGCTTTAGGAGATACTAGTTCACTTTCAAAGACTTTTTCACCAAGGGCAACAGTCAATAACAAACCCTTGAAAGAGAAAAGTCTGTCTGTTTGTATTACTGTCTTATGAAATTTTATCTTGGAGGAATACAATGAAGCAGGCAATATTTTTTTTAGAGTAATTCAGTTAATATTTGATCCTTCTGAAATCCTTGCACGTTGTCACTTTTTTGTGTTTGGGGACAAATATTGCAGGATCAAGATGGCAACAGTCATAATTGCAAACAGCTTTGCATGGAGTTCTTTAGAGTTGGTAAACACTGGTAATTGCATAAATACTTGCTGCATTGGTTTTGTGAGATGAATTTGATCCAAAGATTCAGTTACAGTGTAAAAGCGTTTGTCTTTAATTCTGTTGTCCGGACAGTTTTGTGTGTACTTTGTGTATGTGGCATTTTTAATTCACTTTTGATATCTCTGTGCAGAGGCAGCCTTATTTTGATAGGTTGTATGGGTGTGGTTTTGTTTTTAAACTGTAAATAAATGTGTAAATTAGGTCTTCTCATAAAAGTTTGTTTGGTTTGTCTTAGAAACATGACATAATATACTGATTTTTGGTTTGGTTTGATTTTTTCTCTATAAAAAAGGGTTGGAAAAGGGTTAGTTTAGGACTATCTGCTAGTGATACGGTTTTTAGGAATTCCACCTGTATGATCTAAATGTTGACAAAATAATGTTAGGATTCCAAAAGAATTACAGGTTTTGTGTGATAGACATTAAGAGTTGGCTTTTAACTTGGCTCGCTCACCCTCACAGAGCCTTCCAGCATTCAGATCCATTAAGATTCCACTCTGCATTTCACTCTGTGCAACTTGTTCTTCCTAATGCTCTCTCCCAAAGAACATAAATGCCTGAGATGACAATGAGTTACCATAAAGGTAAAGTTCCCAAGTGCTCTAGAAGGCTGTGAGTACCTGGCCTACTGCCTGTGCTTGCCTCTTGTTTCTGGGAAAGGCTGGCTCCATCCCCTTTTCAACAACCAAAACATTGGTATCTCTGATTTTCAGAGATATGTTTCATCTCTAACTTCCTGTAAGCAGGGATATTACAGGAACTATGCAGCACTTCCAGGCAAGCAGGTGTGTATTTATTAATTTGTCAGAAAGCACATCTGCAGCTCCTGGGTTCCTTTGTGCCGAGCTGGTGTCCCCACTGAGGAGAAGAAGGTAAGGCAAAGGGGGAATGTGGAGACCAAACTTGTCTTCCCCACTTCAGCTGGTCTTTTCCAGTAAGTTGGAAGTTTGGGGCTGGACTAGATGACCTCTAAAGGGCCCTTCCAACCCAAACTATTCTGTGATAATCCCAAGCAGCAGAACCACATGCAGGTGAGGGGGCAGGGGCTGCAGGGTGGACACACACATGGCATAACCCATCCCCAGTAAACAGTGTACACATTGTCCTTTAACTTGACAAGTTATAGGGGAAAAAACACAGTGTTGTGTCATTGGTGAATCACAGAATATTCTGAGTGGGAAGGGACCCACGAGGCTCAAAGTCCAGCCCCAACAATCACACCCTGGGCCTGAGAGTGTCACCCAAACACTCCCTGAGCAATCTGCCTTGGTGCTGTGCCCACTGCCCCGGGGAGCCTGTTCGGTGCCCGACCTCCCCAGTATGAACCTCAGCCTCCCCTGACACAGCTCCAGGCCATTCCCGCAGATCCCGCCGCCACTGGTGCCCAGTGCAGCTAAAAGGGGTGCAAGCTTTGCACATGCTTATTCTCCTCACGCTGCCTCTGACTCGCATCTGAGAAGGGCACGTAGCAGTACTGATGCTCTGCTGCTGCTTGCAGCTTGGTTCCTGGGGGGAAAAGCTCTATGCCGGTGGCCCCTCTGTCCCCGCAGTGCCCCCCCTGCCCCCCTATCTGGGTCCCCGTGCCCGCCCGGCCCTGCGCGCGCCCCTCTCCCCACGTGGCTCCGCGCGCGCTTTTCCCGCGGGAGCGCGCACGGAGAGGGGCGCGCGCGCGGAGGGGGCGTGGCCGCGCCACGTGCCTCATGAATATTCCTCATCGGCGGCGCTGATTGGCCGGCGGGCCCGGAAGGGACGCGGGGGGGGGGGGCTGGGCGCTGACAACAACATGGCGGCGGCGGCGGCGGCGGCCGGGCGGCGTGGCGGGGCCCTGGGGCGGCCCCCCGCGCCCGGCCGGGACGGGCCGCCCGCCGCGGAGCTGGTGCGGCCCTCGGTCACGGAGCTGTCCCAAGTGCGGACCAACATCCTGTGCACCGTGCCCGGCTGCGGGAAGGTGCTGCCCAACAGCCCGGCCCTCAACATGCACCTCAGCAAGGCGCACCCGCTGCAGGTACCGCCGGGAGGCCGCGCCGCCCCCGCCCGCTCGGCCCTGGCGGGCCACCCTGCGCCGCCCGGGGCTCCGCAGGGGCCGCGTTGGGCCCCGGGGCCTGGGCCGGGCTGGGGGCGGCGGCGGGGCCGGCGGGGCCGGGGCTCGGCTGGCAGGGGGCGATCCCACACCCTGAGCAGAACTGGGGCTCTTCTGAGGGAACGGGGGTTGTTCAGCCCGGGAGATGGGAGGTTGGGGGGTGACATAATGATTGGGCCTTTCCAGTCCCCGAAGGGAACTCACAGGAGAGGTGGGGCAAGGCTGTTTACAGGAGTGACAGGGCAAGGGGGAACGGGTTCAGATTGAATGGAGTTGGTTTAAAATGAACATCAGGAAGAAATTTCTCCCTGTGAGGGTGGGCAGGCCCTGGCACAGGTTGGGCAGAGAAGCTGTGGCTGCCCCAGCCCTGGAAGGGTCCAAGGCCAGGTTGGGCAGGGCTTGGAGCACCCTGGGATAGTGGAAGGTGTCCCTGCCCAGGGCAGGGGGTGGAACGAGATGAGCTTTAAGGTCCCTTCCAGTCTAAACCATTCTGTGATTCCAGACGGGAGTAACAAAGTGTTTCTCGTTGTCTCTTGTTTAAATCTCCCCTACAGGTGTGTGTGTGTGCAGGGGCTGACCAGTCGTGTTGAGGCTTCCTCTGAAATTACTTACAGAAAATAACCAATTTTGTACGTTGTTGTAAACATACCCCAGGCAGTTAAGAGCTCTTCGGGGCTCAGCTTCTGTTGTTTCACTTGCTTTATCACTGACCTTTCTGCAGTAAGACTTTACAGCCCCACTTGTGAGGTGCTGTGCAAACACACAGCGTTTCCTGCCCTTATCAGCCAGCAATCCATCTTCATCCCAGCTCCTAGGGCTGGTATGTCGCGTTTTTGTTTGTTTTTTTTAAGATGTCTGAGCCAAAAAAAAACCCCAGATGGATGCCATTTTGGAAACAAGCCCTCATTTCCATAGTACTCCTGAGAAAACTCAGCATGTGCTGGGGGGGAGGAGAGCCACAGTTCAGCAGGCACGCCTTTGAGTGTGGGCCTTTCAGAAAGATATCCTTGCTTTTTCTGAAGTCATAGCGCCAATCCTGCGAGGACAAATCCTATTCCTGGAAAACTTCAGCTGCAGCATTTGTAGCAGCGTTGTGAAAGTGCAGCCTCAGCAGCCAAACAATAAACAGCCTTGTTTTGTGAAATGGTTAATTGCAGAGTCAGGCGTGGGTTCCACGTGCTCCTTGGCCGTGGACAAAAGGGAGCAGTGTCCGGTGTCCTCACTGTCCCCTCTCTCTGGGATGGTTTGATTTCATTTCCCAACACACACCACCACCTTCAGTGTGGGTTATGTGTTAGATTTCACATGTTTGTATGAGGGGAGGTACAGCAGAATTGAAGGTGTTCCTTCAGGTCAGCAGAGACATTTTGGTTGTGAGCTGGTGCTCTGAGCAGTCAGTGCATCAGGTGGGTTGTGTAACCCAGGGTGTGAGGGGTGAGAAGATGCTGCTTTCTCACCCAGCTTCTGTTAACCAGCTCTGCTGCCTTGTGGAATTATATATCTCTTAACTACTGTATCTTGTGATAGCTTGGAATAAATACTAAAACATGAAGGGATGCAGATTCGCAGGAACTTCTTGACTTGCTCCAAAGGCACTGTAATTAAGAGTAAGATGTTGTTGAGGCTTAAGGGAGGCTAAATATTTTACTGTTGGTATTTCCTTTTAAGAGACAACTGATTCCCCAGACAGAAAGAATTTAATAGGTCACGTTTGTTAGTGAAACATGAAATTAGTGAGGAGGCAGCTTGGCAAATGAGAGGCTAAGAAGCTGTTGGGTAAGGAGAGAAGATAGTACTGCTGAAGAGAAGGGGGCTGACTTGGTTACTCTTCATTAATAACAGTAGCACCAGTAGAATGTTTTGTTACCTAAAACCATGAGGGATTGCCGTGGTGGGGGAAGGACATTTAGGTAGAAGAAGGTAAGAGCGTCCTGTAAAAACAGAGTCAAGTGCAGCAGTACATGGTTATAGTCCTGTGAAGTGATAACAATTTGATCAGTCCTGGTTTGTAACAGAAATAGCTTTTGATGGGAAACACTTGGGAAAGCAATTTGGTCATACAGGAATAATGAGCATTTGGGGTAATGCTGCTGTGAGAAGGGCAGTCCTAAAATAGGTCAGAGGGGTATTCTCTG
>JAWWEW010000020.1:15748782-15792156 GCA_035583185.1 Anabacerthia variegaticeps
TACAGGAATAATGAGCATTTGGGGTAATGCTGCTGTGAGAAGGGCAGTCCTAAAATAGGTCAGAGGGGTATTCTCTGTCAGTGCTGTAGGGCAGGTGATTCAAATAAATTAAAATGAACCCAAAAGAGGTGTAGAAAAGAACTAAGGGTGGAGAATGGCAAGCATGTCTGACAAAGGGAAATTAGATGAATTTGGCTTCTTTGACCAAACAGAAGAAGATATGATGAAGTGTTGATATATATAATTTTTTATTTTCTGGTTCCTTGTCTTAATTAAGCCAATAAGGAAATGAGAGCAGTGGGTATAAAATGGCAATATATCAGACTGGAATTTTTTATTTGAATTCTTTGGTCTTTTGTCTGTGTTATTTTATGGGGAGAAGGGGACGATGTCTGTATAGTTTCAAATGAAGCTAGAAGAGTTCACGTAAAGGAGAAGATTCTCTGGATTGCTGGGATAGCAGAGAGGCTGTAGTCAGTGGTGAACTGGAAGGAGTAGTGTGCCCTTGGGATAACTTACCCAAATACTGTACTGCCACAATGGTTTTTATAATAGTAGATGCATTTCTCTCCATCTGCTATTCAGTAAAGAAAGGTGTGAGCTTCTGCTGCAAAAAAACCATATTTTAATAGTTGTCTGTCTACTGCAACTTCATTTTAAATTAATCCTTTGGAGTAAGGCTGGCTGTGGCAGGAAAGCAAGACATCACTAAGTTCACCTTGATTAAGTCAGTAGCAAGGACTGTTACTTCCCGTTTTCCATGGGGTTGCCACAAGCCATGTCAGTGATCCTTACAGTGCAAGTGTCTGCACTGGGAGAAGTTAATTGAACCAGTATCTCCTGGTCATTGTGGTGAGTGGATGCTGGAGAAACACGGGACATAAGATCAGATATGCAGGGAAGGGACTTGTGAGAATGTCTGGAATATGACTGGCCAGGTGGAGTTTGAGAAGATGCAAGATTAGTCATCAATCCAGGAGGGTTGGGAAGAGGTCAAAACAAGATTACTGTCCATATAGGGTTTCCTGTATGTGTAGAGTATCTCTCAACTTGTCATAAGAAATTTGTTGTGGTCTGTGCCACCAAAGTCTGTGTTCCAGCTATTATCTTACTGATGCTTATAAAGAGTTTTGAACACTTGGGGGTATTCTATACCTTAGTATTTCAGTAGTTTTAAATAACCTGTGGTTTACCAGTTAAGTGTCTGAACATGTTTCCCAGATTGCCCTGTCTATTGTTGGGTTGTGACATTAAAGATAACACACTTAAATTTTTACTTAGGAATAAGTAACTCCATTTGCCACTTAGCATATTGATTTCTTATGCAGTGGGAGAGGCCCAACATAGCTTTGACTTAGAGGCAGATCTTTTGGTTTTTTTTCCTGAAGACTTTGAGACTGACATCTGTTCAACATCTTTCTGGGTAAACTCAGGGTTAAAAAGTGTAATTGGGGCTGGACCAACCAGATCTGTTTGAGTCATGTTCCTGTTTTGGGCAGTGGCTGTAGGAGGTACGACAACAATCACAGTGATTATTCAGCAGAGATAAAACAGGCCTGTGTATGAATGGGCTGTCTGGGGGGAAATCTGCTGTACATAAAGGTGCTTAGAAGGTTAGATGAAAACGTCCTTCCTGGAGAATTATTCCACATTTTCTTAATGAAATGGCAGCTGATTGTTTTGGTCGAGGGGCTCTAAAAGTTGCTTCTTTGAGTATGGTCTGTCATGAACAAAAGTGAGCTTGCATCAGTGTCAGCAAGGAGCAATGTTGGGTGTGTGGAAATAGAAGTGAAATACTGCTTGAAGGGATTACATTTTACAGAGTAGCATAGCTTGAGAGGTGATTTGAGGGAAAACAAAATCACTGAAATATCCCCCTCCTCAGCTTTCTCTGTAAATGAAATGACTACCAAAGCAAGGCCTGAGCAACTCAGAGCAGGGCTCTGACTGACTGTAATGGGAACCCCTTTGTGTCCTGCCAGCTGAGCTACAGACTTTGTTTGCTTCACAGGGGAGGACTGTTGTGCTTTGTGGGTTCTTTATGTTTGGTGTAACCTGTGTCAACACCCTGCTGGAGCCCTGCCCGAGGTGGATAGGGAGTGACTGCTGTAAAATCAACCTTCCACTGACTGTGCTCACTGCCACTGTCCTCCTGCTAAGGAAAATCAGGTGCAGAGTTCAGACAGGGCATGGTCTGCTAAATTCTTCCCTGAATAATCATCTTGGGGATGCCATCATGGGCTACTGTAACTGGCTGTGGGGACTTGATTGGCCTCCTACTCAGTCTCAGGATGTAAGGAGGTTCAGAGCTACTCTAAGCATCAGATTTTTTTAATTGTTCACTTTTAATTTTTTGCTTAGACACAGATGCCTGATGCTTCCACTGAGACTCTTTCAGACAGGATATGTCTAGAGCTGTATATCTTGTCTGCTTCCCTCAGTAGGAAGGGGTTCTATGTAGTTGAACAGACTGGACAGTCCCACTAGTCTGTCCTGTTTATATGTATTTTTGAGGTCCTCTGAGCAAGTTATGTTGGTTTTTAATATTTTGTACATGTGAGGGTCAGTGAGACAGATTACCTGGAAAACCCAGGTAGGCTGGTCCCTTAGTGTTTGGGGGTTCAGAATTTGCATACCAGTTGTTTCATAGGCATATGTGAGATTTGGTTTATGATCTAAATTAAGTGGCAGAGCATACTTGGCATTTTTCATTTTATTACAAGTAAACCCTAAATAGTGCCAACAGGATTCCAGCATCACAGCAGTGTGTTACAGAGTGAGAACTCTTAATGGAGCTTCAAGTACTAGGCTGCTAATAAGTAAAACCACATGAAATCAGCAGTCTAGAGTAGTAGCTGTATGGAAAACACTTTTTGGATCAAAAAATACAAACCATGGTTTTCACTGGGGCTTGGGGCAGCGAGTGCCTTGGGAAAAGTAAATAGCACAGTACCACTACTCCATGGAGCTCATTGTGATTGCACTTGGTCATTTTGATGGGATGTTTGCATAGTGCCATCCACAAAGGGGAAGAGCTCCAGCTGGACTTTCAAATAACTTAGGAAAGTGCCTTCAACTCATTGAGGTGTGTATTCTGAATATTGTCTTTAATATGCAAACACAGAGAATTGTCAACTTCTCAACTGATTCTTTTTCAGGATGGAAAACTTAATGCACCAATAAGGAAGGGTTTGAAAACTTCACAGAAATTCTACTGCTGTCCTATTGAAGGCTGCCCTAGAGGACCAAACAGACCATTTTCCCAATTTTCTCTTGTAAAACAGGTATTCCTGTTTCCTGAAGTATTTTCACACTGATTTAGTCTCTACTCCACTTTTGTACGCAGATACCATCAAAGCCCCTCAGCATATATCCAGAAGCTAGAAACTCCAGATGTGCATATGGTTAATGAATTTGCATGTTTGCATGTCAGCATTAGAGGGCTTGAATCTTTTGATCAGGCAGATGCCAGTATGTTCTGTTGAACCAGAAGGCAGCTCCTCTCCAGAAATTAAAAGATCAAAGAGGAGAGGGGGGAAAAAATCACAGTAGTGACCAATAAAGGTTTAAAATGTGGCTGATGCTTTTAACTGCCTTTTCAAGTGGTCAAGAATTAAGAGTTTCTCTCTGCTTTAATATCAAACTGCATTTGTTTATTAGTTACTTGTTTAAGAAAACATGTAAGACTTGTTTTCTGAATGAATGAGCAAAAAGAGCACTGTGCTGCTGTTGGTTACCAGTGATGAACTGGGGAGAGTGCAGGATTTGGGTGGTTGGCACCTGGTGCCATAAATGAAAAGGAAAAATCCTGCTGTTTGCTCTGGTGTTGACCTGCATGACTTGAGATTATTTGCTCAGTTGTAGATCTTCAGGAGTGTGCACATGTTGCAACACAGACTTACTGTGCTCTGTAGAAAGATTGATCTACAGATCTATTAATCTATTTCCACAGGAAACCCTCAGTGGCATTAGGACAGATAGAGATTTGTCTGTGGTTTAGGATGCACGTAGCACAAGCAGATTTGCAAATTTTTAATGATTTCTGTTGTTTTCTTTAAACTTGTAACTTATTAGTAGTTAGACCTTCAAAAAAAATTTAATGCTACTTAACTACTAAAACATTGCAAATATTTGTCTTCTCCCCTAAACATGATTTTCTTTTTTTTTTTCTTCACTGAAGCTAATGTTTGCTTCCCCTTGTGTATTCTAGCACTTTATGAAAATGCATGCCGAAAAGAAGCACAAATGTGATAAATGTAGTAACTCCTATGGTACAGAGTGGTATTTGAAACGGCATATAGAGGTCTGTGGCAAGACTTTCCAGTGTACTTGTGGGTGCCCTTATGCCAGCAGAACAGCACTGCTGTCTCACATTTACAGAACTGGCCATGAAATCCCTGCAGAACACAGGTAAAAGTGAAGCAGTTAAGCAATGGTAACATTCATCACCAAGTCCTGTGTCTCCCATGTACTGCCTTTTTGTCTCCTTTCTTTTGATTAAATGGGAAATAGGCTCACATTGTTTTGGCTTTAAAGCAGTTTGCAGTTTCTTTGTTGCTTTTAGGAGTTTCTGTTTTGTTGAAGGCAGTGGAGATTTGTCTAATCAGTAAGATCAGGTTGTCCTATGTATAAAACAAAAAGCACTGATGACACTGCACTGCCAGGCATAAATGCTGGTGGTTCTTGTTGCATCTGCTTTTACAGTTCTGTGAGAGGAGAGATGATTTGGAAATGTCTGTAGCTGGTAACTGGGGTGTGGAATGCAGTTAAGGTTATTTTCTTGTATAGTCTGTTTGTCTTTGCAATTGTTACTGGATCCCTTTTTTACTGTCTGTCTCTGTGTATTTAGATTTACAGTTGTTTTAACATGTGCCTGTATTTCATAAAGGGCAGTCTGCTTTCTGAGGCCTAGACTGTCTGTCTTGGGGGTTCAACTGCTGCAAAACTAAGTTTTGTGTGAAGGAGTGCTAATTGTATCTCCAGCTTCCATGAGAGACCTTTACCTGTACATTGGTTTTAAGAGCACTGTCCCTTCTATGCTCAGTCTGAGTTAGCATCAAAGTAACACATTAAACATCTTCAAATCAGAGTGCTTAGTGTGCAAGGGGGAAGAAACCATCTAAACCTCCACCTCCATTTAGAAATAGGTCTCCATAAAAGAGGTAACCTTCTTTCTGAGTGAGGAATGACATTTCACAAAACTGAACTTCATGGAGTCTCTGTGTTTTAATCAGGATTAGTTGTCTTCTCATATCCAACCCCATCTGTGACTTCAGTTCGTATTTCTGATGCAGTGACTCAAAGAATGGAAGGCAGATGTTCTGTGCTTGAAAGAAGTATAAATTATTGATCTCATGTTCACAGGGATCCTCCTAGTAAGAAAAGGAAAATGGAAACCTCCGCACATAACCAGCAGTTGGCAGAGAAAGCAAACGAAGCGTTCATCAGTACACACAGTAATGCTCCTGGCACTCAGGAACTGGAGTCCTCTGAAGTGAAAGTGGTGGCCCCTCTTGAAGGCTCCTGCAGCTCTAACTTCACAAACCAAATGCAGCCCAAATGTACCCCGAAGATGCTTTTGCCCAAGCCCAAGGTGGCTTTGGTTAAGCTCCCAGTGATGCAGGTTGCTCACCTGCCTGTGTATGTTTCTGCAACAGACCCTTCTGTCAAACCTGCTGTAGTGGCTGTTGATAATCACGGTTCAGTTGTAAGTACTGTTCATTTATTGCCTCAGTCTATAGGAATTCTGATTCCAGCCCTGGAGGCAGAAACACTTGTCTTTAAAGATAGTATGCCTGTTTCCAAAGTGACAAATGCTGGTGATCGTGAGCCAGTAAGTACTGGTGTGCAAGTGGATTTGGATAAGGTTACATCGAGTAATACAGGGCAAGAGCTGGGCAATGTTTGTCACAAGAACAAAATTTCTTCAATAAACATACAGACTGATTTATCTTATATTTCACAGAACTTTGTTCCAGCTGCAGCCTGGACTTCCAACTCGTGTGTGTCCTCTTGCTCTCAGACAGATCTGTCCTTCAGTTCCCAGGTTTCATTACCCATCAGTGTACAGACACAGACACTGCTGCCTGCCTCCAAACTCACTTCGTCCATAGCTGCTCAGACTGATGCTTTCAGTCAGGGGTGTTTCCCAACGTGTGGCGTCTCTAGAGAGACTCAAACCAGTAGAACGCAGGACTGTATTGATGGAAGGGTTCAGATGGACCAGGCTGTGATGTGCAGTGACATCTTTGACAATGTTCCTTCATCGTATAGTGTTTCTACACACATTGAACTTCCAGAAAACAATTTAATGCCTGCAAACATAGATCAAACCTTGCTGCAGAGAAGTAATTGCAAGAGCCCGAATCAGGATACGGTGAAGTCTGAATCCCTGATCAGCTTCAATACACAGACAAATATACTTCCACCTCAAAATACAACTGATAATCAAACCCAGACAATGGACCTGCTAAGTGATTTGGAAAACATCTTTTCAGGAAACATGTCTGGCCAGACACTGGATAATCGTGGCCTTTTGTCTGAGACAAGTTCTAATGCTGACACACATCTGCCATCTGGTCCCTCGCAGAGCACAGGGATAGACTTCGACATTGAAGAGTTCTTTTCAGCATCCAATATCCAAACTCAGACTGAAGAGAGTGAGCTTGGTACCCTAAACTCTGAGCCAGTTTTGGAGTCACTGGACATTGAAACTCAGACTGATTTCTTATTTTCAGACAGTGCCACTCAATCGTATAACTGCCGGGGAAATTCTAACTTCCTAGGTTTGGAGATGTTTGACACACAGACACAGACAGACCTGAATTTCTTTTTGGACAGTACTACCCATCTGCCTTTAGGAAGTATTCTGAAGCAGTCCAGTTTCTCCATGAGCACTGACTCATCTGATACAGAAACCCAGACAGAAGTATATATGGCTACTAAAAACACACCTACTCAGAATATTGAAAGCAAAGTCCAGCTCAGCAGTGCTGAGACACAGACTATGGATAGCTGCTTTGAGAATCTGGGCAGTTTGTTCCTCACCAGCAATGAGACACAGACAGCAATGGATGACTTTCTTCTGGCTGACTTAGCCTGGAACACAATGGAGTCCCAGTTCAGTTCAGTAGAAACACAGACCTGTGGAGAGCTGTGCTCCTTGTTCCAGAGCTCTGACAAGCCCAGCCACTGAGTGCTACGTAATATAACTGTTTCCTGTGCTTTGAATTTAAGTTATTGGGGTGGGAGGTATGGCTTTACCAAGTGATTCACTTTGCATTATTGAATGTAGTTGTCATGAGCAGTTGACCTAAGAGACTATCTGAAGGTACTCTATTGAATATGTAACTTTACATAAACTATGTGTGTATAAATGGGGGGGAAGGGGGGCTGTAACATGTTGATGTACATTTGAACCTTAAAAAATTGTGGTGCCTATGTTTTTTCCTCAAACTTCTTGACAAAGCTGTTACTGCTTTCATTTAAATGGAAGATCTTTAGAAGTTGTTCTCTCTCTCTCTCTGTTCCTGGGTTACATACAGGGTTCCAATGTGCTGGACCAAAACCCTGACCTGTTCAGTTGAGGTGCTTCCCTGAACTTACAGGGGAGGATTCTATTAGTGTAAGCTACTTCTGTTTACTTTTTTTAGTAGCTTGTATTTTAAATCCGGCATGAACATAATAAGCCGTATTGTCTTCTTTTACTTTATGCCTTCACAGCTCTTTCTCCTGCATAAGCTGGCGTTTTCCAAATACCTGTCCAAGACACTAGACACATAGAGATTCTTGAATTGTTGAACGTATTTATTATTAAAAGTATCTAGAGAGCAGTACTTTTTTTTTCTCTCCCTGAGTGGCACTGATGCCCTTTGAAGGGTAGGAAAAGATCTTGGAGTTCCTAATTCTAAGGAGAATTAGTCTGTCGTCCTTTTAGCTAGCGTAATAAATGGGACTAACATTTTTTAGAGTGTTCAGGGGGGATTTGCTTAAATTATTTCTGTCTGTAAGATTCAAATGTTACAATGTGTGTGCCTCAGAGACTGGAATAATTTGTTTTTGCTGAAGTTCTCCTAGCTTTATTGAGATACAAATTGAGAAATGTTGCAGTGGTTTACACCTCTATTACCTTAACAGAAATCTTTAAAAATAGGAAATTAAATTCCTTAAAACACTCACCTTGACTCATGTTTTTGGACTTCCTGCCTCCAAAAACAACTGGAACCCATGTAACAGAGCTGGGAGTTCAGCTCACAGAAGCCCTTTCAGAACAGCTCTATCTTCTCTTTGCACATTGATCTGCAGCCCTCAGTTCCTGCAGCTTTTAGAGTTTTCCTGACTAGTCAAATTCACACAACCTGATTTTTCAGAGAACAAACATAGGACCTCTTGGAATCTCTTTTTTAATGTTTATGTTGCCCCTCATGCCACTGTTTGCAGCATTTTTCATTTGCACAAGAACACATGAAGCCAGTTGTGAATGTATGCTGGAATTTGGCCTTAAGTAGTTTTTATCTCTTCCTATAATATCTGTGAAATGTAGGCCTCTGGTTTTGTCCTAGACAGGTTTTAGTTTCTGCAACCTTAAAAGAAAGAGAAACCTCTTCGTGTCCAATTCCTGGGCCTGTAACCTCCATTGTCAGGGGAGAGATATTGGCTGTGTATTTACTGTGCAGCCCATCAGCAAATGTATGTCCAAGCCTTAGGTTTTGAGGACTCTGTGTGCTTTGTGCTGCACATTCTCAGCTCATGGATGTGGGAGTTAAGTTACTCATCCATTGCAGTCAGCTTGTTTCTTTTGAAAATGAGAAATACCATTCTTCTTTGCCTTTTTCTGTCTCTCCCTAACACTGTTTAAATTGCTGTAGTTAACGTGCTAATATGGTAAGCATCTTTCCCTTTACTGGAAATCATCTCTTAGATTAACCCTGAAACTCACATTTTCTTCCTGAAATCCCAGCTGTGTTGCCTGTTTAGTTTTTCAGCATTTCTAGGTACAGGTTCAGACACTTCCAGTCTTTGGCTGCAGGAACTGCAGGAAGGAGTCTTGCAGTTCCTGGGGGGTACAGTAAATCTGCTGGGGGGAAAGTCCCCCCAGGGTTCACAATGTCTGGAGTTCTGATCTGAAAGGTGGGGTGTATTAAAATAAGGAAGGCATCACTTGTAATTTTGCTTCTTCTGAAGAAGATTCATATTTACCTGCCTACCTACTTTGAAATTGGGAAATAAGATAAGTAACAAAATTAGGTTAATTTATTCTGTTGCAGTATTTTTCTAGCAGTGTTGTATCTTTACATTTCAAAGTGGTTTTCCTTCTTCTTTCTTCCCCTGGCTGGAATACCAGAGAACACTTCTTCATACCCAGGCCTTTGTGTTTCCCACAGAAATGCATGA
Source organism: Anabacerthia variegaticeps (assembly GCA_035583185.1). NCBI lineage: Eukaryota > Metazoa > Chordata > Aves > Passeriformes > Furnariidae > Anabacerthia > Anabacerthia variegaticeps. Next base: position 15,758,176 of record JAWWEW010000020.1, read on the forward strand.
AAGAGAAGCAGTTACCATAAATCTGGTCGGGGAAAAGGGTTTTTTCCTCAACTAGCAGAAGTGAGAAACTTTTTTACCTCTGAGTTTAGGAAGTCAATCTTTTTTTCTGCAAGAGAAGGAATCTTAGGTGCTGAAGAGCAGAATTGCAGAAAGGTTTGAGTTGTAGCCATATGAGAGACCAGCTGGCATTTAAAGTACTTTGAAACTAATTTACAAATTAAGAGTGATAATTGCCACGTTCTTATGGTGTAAGCCAAAGTTCTTAATATTGGAGACTTCCAGAAAAAACCCAAAGGTTTGTGTGGACACGATCTTGCAATGGAATCATTACCCACATATTGTACTTTGTAATTAAAATGTTAATGAGCTTTCTGTGTTTTGGTAGAAGATGCAAATCACAATCATTTCACTCATCTTATGGGTTTTAAAGAGTTTGAGCTTTAGGTGGGTGAACACAGTTCTGCAACATGAAATTATTTACTGAAAGTGCAGTACTAAGAAAAAATGTAATATATCTGCACTGTCTTAGTGAAGTGGCCCATTCTGGGCAAAACTGCCGTTTTTCTTCACAAATTTGCTTCTCCATAAATTATTCATAAAAGCCAGAAACAGGTCTGGATCCTGTGGTGTTGGCTTATGTCACTCAGTTTGGATTTATGAAGTATTTTTGTGAAAATGTGGAGACTGCAACCAGACTTCGTAGTTTGGTGAATCCCACAGTAAACATCATGAAACCTGATCTGAAATACTGAATTGCTGCATATTACAATTTCTCCACATTTGACCAAGTTTTTGAAAAAGACTTAATTTTCTGTTTTCACCGTTATTTTACAAATAAACTCCAGTAAGAACTACTTCTTGGTAGAACTAAAATGTCCCTTATCTCCCTTTCTCTGTGGGTTGTGTGTGATTTGGCTTTCAAGGCACTGTGTGTTGTAAGAATTGGTCAGCAGTGACTTGCTCCTTTCCTGACTCTGTCCTGTGTCCTCTGCTGCCTTTAGAGCTGCTGTACAAAGAGTAACATCAGGTTCTCCATAGCCTTTTAGCACGGCTATTTATCTGGAAGTGATACTAATGCTACTTGTGCTTACTCTTTGCATTTCCTGCTTAATTCCATCATGCTGTGATTGCTGGATCTTGGTCTAAACTCCTGTGTAACTCTATTCTGAAACTGAATTAGTAGTTTTGTAGTTTGATTTGATCTTTTCTTTAGTATATTGAGATTTAAACACAGGAAACAGCAAATTTGGGGCTTACATTCTATGAGAACACAAGCATGAACAAGCTGGAAAATGAAAAGTCTGTCTCGTTGCCTTCCATATTTTTTTGTCACAGTGCTAAAAGTTTGTATGACAGTGGATGTTCCTTCTACTTTGGCTTTATTTGCATCTATTTCTGCTAATATATTTGTAAATACTTCCTGCTGTGTGTAGGGAGGGAGTCCTCCCCCAACTCTTTGTGTCAGCCTAGGGAAACTGGTAGTTTTAACGTCAGAGTTTGCTAAAGCTACATGTTCTTAGCTATGCAAAGCTGCTTGTGTCTAGAAAATTGTTACTTCCAAAGGATAGGAAAGCATAAAAAATGTATATATACTTGCAGCTGTCAATTAAACAGCTGTAAAACAAGCCTTGTGAGACCTCGTCTAGTTTTGAACAATTCAGTGTCTGTAACTTAATGTATGCAACTAACTCCTTACAAATGTGTATTCCAAGGCTCATACACAGTCATTTTTTCTGTTGAAAACAAGAGGCTGAATTTCCCTGTTTGTCATATGGACCTCGATTGTGTAGGGGCAACAGAACAAAGATTGAGGGCTGCTTTCCATTGTTGCAAATCCTTATGCTGCTAACACGTGCTCATGGGCTTAGGTCTGAATGGACTTTTGTTGAGAGGCTGGGTAGAAATGTAAGTGTTGGCAGGATTGGGGTCTTATGGGGTTAGGGGTTTTTTTAATATGCTTTCAAGTGTAGGATAAGTCAGTAGAACTGATACTGGATCAACATAGGGTGCTCAACTTGCAAAAGACCATGTTCTTGAAATGATAGTTCAGAGGTGAACCAAAAGTACTTGCCTTTATTGTTAAGGTTGTACAGTTTCCTTTGCTTTAATATATTTCTGACATGTGCTGTTTTTTGAAACATGATCTTAAAGTACAATTTACTGTTCCAAATACATTCACACCAAAATGTTGGTAACATTCTGAGCCTTGCAAGCTTTTTCATTCCTCTTTGGTTTAAGGTGCTGCTACGATGTGTGGAGGCAGAATGGGCCTCCTGTGAAGAGGCTGCCATTAATGACTGTGAACACTCCGAGGATGTTTAATGGTAGCAAACTGCAGTGCGTGGTGCAAACATGCATCCTCTGCTTCTTTTGTTGTTGTTTTCTTAAGAGCTGATGTGAATTTCAATGTGTGCCAGAAGGACTTGCTGCTTAGGACATGACTGAATTCTCTTGTTTCAAATGCCATTGCTATGCAATGAACAGAACCCAGCTCAGCTCTGTGTGGTTGGAATTTGTTTGAGGGAATGTTTGTGTTTGTGTGTGTGACGCTTTCACTTCACCCAAAATGTGATGGGACAGCCCGGAACAGCGGAAACTCCTGAAGGGACTGCCGAGTTAAATAACAGCAGTCCCTTTATTTGTGATCTCTTTTCATATGCTGGCTTTCCAGTACCTTCAACAGCTAGCAGTGGAATAGAATAGATGACTTGTGGTGATGCAGGCTGCATTTCCCAACACCCAGTGCTTCACGTGCATGCTTCAAGCACCTGCAAGCCTGCACAGCTAGATTGACAGCACTTCTGTCTACAGATACCTGCAAGTGCATCTATGATAAAGCTAGATATGAAAGATAGCCATATTTTTACAGCTTAAAGAATTCAACACCTGATTACAATCTCATTGAAACTTGTGATTATTTGGAATGAATGAGTAATAGATCTCATGGCTGAGTCTTTCCCAAAGCATGTGTGAGTTATCTCAGCAAGGCTGAGAAATGTCCTTAAAATATTTTTCTTTTCATCACTGGTGGGTTTTTTTAATTTAGTGGACAAATTTAGTTTCCAAAGGATGTTCATGTTTAATTCTTGCTATTTAAGCCAGTAAACTTGCAATGAGCAGACAAAATCAAGCATTCATTTCTTAGACCTATTTTACAAGTGACAATCCCAAAGAAGGAATGTTGTCCTAGTAACTGTGAAACTTTGAGGTATATTATTGCATGCAGAGAAAACCTTGTGCCAAAATACTGTTTCATATTTCCCTCTGTTGGAAACTGAAGTGTTACACAAAGCTACTAGTAAGTTATCCACAAGTATTGAAACGTTTTGTTCACAAATGAAGCACTTACTTAGTCCTGTAAATTATACATATTTTGGAATAAAGTTAACTTCAATCAATTTTTGCCTTCTGTTTTAATGGCCATGATCTCCTGCCTGCAGAGGCCTGGGGGGATTCAGTGCCTATTGGCAAGTAGCACCCATTGCTCCTTGACATCTTACCTTTTGAAAGCTTTTAAATTGGGAGAGATTCTCTAAGTGAAAACTATGTTACAGTGTCAGTCCTTGATCTGTAGAGGTGGCAGAAAGGTTCTCCACCTCAAACCTCTGGTCAGCATGTGCAAAATGCAGTCTTTAATTACCTTGTGTATGCAGTGGAGTGAAAACTGCAGTTTCAGCTCTCTGACAGGTTTGTCACCTCTGCAACAGACTCTTGGGACAGGATTCCTTTGCCTTCTTCCTCAGCCTTACTGTCCACTCCTCCTGCAGTTTTTAACATCTCTGGTGTCACAACGTCAAGTAGAAATTCAGCTGCATTGTGTGATTAGTTTTCAAAGTATCCTATAAAATGACATTCCTTTCTAACAGCTTATATTACTTTGAAATACATTTTATATAGCAAAGTGTTTTTCAGTTTGAACATGGGTGATACTGTGTCCCTTTTCTTCCCGTACAGTTCCCATGCTTAGTAATGATCCCACCATTTTCTGCCAGTTGGAGGATATAAAATGTTTCTGTTGTCCCCTGCAAACCTTGTGTATGTGATTCAGAGGAGGTGAATGAGCAGGAGCTCCTTGAGTGGAAGTTCATCTGCACTGTTACATCAGCTGTAGTCCTGAGTGAGGCATTCCCAGGTGGACAGCAGCAGGCTGCACTTCAGTCCTGTGGTGCTCAGAGGAAAGCAGGCAGCATTCAAGTATTTCCAGAGGGGAGCATGTCATAAATATCTAGAAACTAAAATTCCTATTCAGAGCATTTAAAATTATGGAACAGTCAGATGTGTAAGATCCTTTTAGGAGTAATAGCCCTATTCCCATCATAGGGCTGATTCTGCTTTAGTTTGGCTGTTGGTTCAGGCCTTTGATTGGGCAGAACAGATTTGACCCATGGACAAAATTCAGATCTTCTGACTGACTCCACCTCGAAACTTTCCCAAGTGGGACAGAGTTCAAAAGGCAGGACAAACTAACTCCTGACTGAGAAGAAAGTGGCTGTTCAGAGATCAGAGCAGCCCTGTTTGTTCATGAGCTACTTTCTTCCCTGCTGTTGCTGGGAATTATTTTGTCTGCTGGCAGTGAGAGTGGCCCTGCCTGGTTTGGGTTTACTTCCTGAATTTCCTTCACTTGAAGAAATTGCACACTGGCAAGCTGATTGTTTTCTGTCAGAACAATGGAATTAGAGGCACATTTTCTTTCTGGCTCCAGCATTTGACAGTGAGTCCTCTGGATTCAGTCCTTTGAACGTTTGGACCTAAAACAATAGGAGAAAAATGTTGATTTAACTTTCAGGTGTTCCATCATTGTATTTTTAATTGTTGTCAACAGTTCATTTGTTTTGTTTTGGCACCTTGAGTGCAGGAAGCACTTCTGGCTGGTCCAGCCCTTAACTTTATTTCCTTTCCTCGGACAGGAATGGCGTTTTTCTTGAGAGGACTGACACAAAAACAAGAGGCTGCTTTTTCCTGTGCTGGAAGAACCCAACATGTTCCAGGGCACATCACTTGAGATGGCTGAAGTGTTGTGTATTTGTTTCTTTATGTTCTAGGCCTTTAGTCAGCAGCTTTTCTGGCCTTCTGCTACAGGGCTTGTGGTTCATAAGAACGTTATCTTCTATCAGGTTGTAGTAGAACCTCTGTCTAAGAGAACTTGATCTGAAAGTCCCTTATTTAGTATGAGATGAAACAAGAATAAGTGGCTATCAGAATGCAAAGAATACATATTAAATAGAAACAAGCAAAGAACACATTAACAGGATTTAAAAAATGAATCTACTTAGAATAAGTAAGAAAAAATGACCGTGTCGGTGCCACCACGGTCTGATTTCCAGGTCATTTCTGTTTCTTCTAGGTGACAAATGAGGAAGGAATGCATGCAAATGTTTATCTGAGGCTCAACAGGATTTAGCAGTGTTTAAGTTTGTAATGTCATTAAATGCCTTGCAGAGTAGGCATGGATTTAAGAATATTCCTAAAGTTAGGCTTTGCTTCAGTGCTCAGCAGCATCAAACACCTAATTACTGTGCTAGGCCAGCTGTAGTCATTGAGTGAATCTGAGGGAAGAGGTTGCACTTCATCCCCAGAATAAGCTATTTAAAGCTCTAATGAATCTCTCTTATGGTCAGGAAGAAACTAAACCTACATGTAAGTAGTTGGCATTCATCAGCTTATAATTCTATTAATAGCATCTACAAAACTACAAATACCCACAGTGCTCACAAGGAAATTTTACGGGTTTTCTCACAGTCTAACAAGCTTTAAAACAGCATGAAATTAAATATAGAAATGTTAGGTCAGTCTAGACAGCACTGCAGCTCCCCAGCGTGGCTGACTGGTAAGGAAGGCAGTCCAGAAAGCAGTGGAACCTCTCACATTTTTAATTCATTCCTGACATTAGCAATTAAAAATCCATGGATACCACCACATTTTGTGCACTGGTTTTGATTTATATGCAGAATCTGCATCCAGGCATGAGGGCTGTTCTTTTTAAAAGCAATTAGAAACAGATGCAATACTTCAATCTGCTGCAAGAGCACAGTGCCAGTGTGGCTGCTCAGGATCTGCTTGCAGGAGGGAGACCTTTGTCTTGAGGTAAATGGCAACTCATGGTTTTTTATTTGGTGTCCCTTCACTTCATCCTTCGCAGTGCCAGCTCCTTTTCCACTCTTCTGCAGCACTGAGTACAGGAAGCAATCTCAGCTGAAGTACCAGTGAGCATCTTCTGAGAGAGAATGGCTTTTGTGCTTTCCAGGGAGGGTTTGAAGCATCTGTGGGAGTGGCATCTTTCACAGGTGGGAGCACTTGTGAAGACTTAACAGTTTCAGAATCCTTTGGACCAAACAGGTCAAGCACATTAATTTCTTTGCACCTTGCATCCGTTGGATTTTTCATATCTTGAAGGTTGCACATACAGTGTTCTTTTTATTGGTGTATTCCTGATTTCACCTTGGAATGTTTGAACAGTGCATGTTGTTAAGGATTTCCATTTTAGTGCCATATGTTGCAGGATATTTAGACTCACTAGCCTGGGTTGAAATCTCTTTCTTTTCTGGAGCTGTATCAGCTATGGCATCTACACTCTCCTTGCCATCTGATTTTGATTGATTTCCTTTCTTCTTGGCTTCTTGGCCTCTGTGATTGTCAACAGATTATGACATGTCTAAGGAAAACTGGCCGTGGTTGGGAGTGTCATTTGCCTGGCATTGCTTGGCTTGTTTCTGCAGCTGGAAGAACCTGCAAGTGGATCAGTTTTATCCCGAGATAATCAGGTTAATCTGACCTCTGGTGTGGTCACTTGTGGACACTGCTCCCACCCTCAGGAAGGATTCTGCTCTTCACACTATGAAATAAAAATATGCTCATTGCATTTTTAATGTTTTATGTCTGGAATCATTAACTAGCAGTACTTGAGGCCATTTGCAGTTAATAGAAAGCCCTGTGGTTATTTTACAACATGGCATGAAGACTGAGTCACAAGGACTTACCAGAAGATGGGATTTGGGGCCATCCTCAGGTGCATTTATTCAGATATTTGCATGAAAAGCCATGTTAAAAGTTGTAGGTCTAAGAAAGTCTCAGTCATACTAATTGTTACTTAATTCTTGTTTTAAAAATATCAGTTTTTCTAAAAAGAGCAGAACTACTTATGTAAGAAATACTTAAATGTTCTTTATTATTTTCTCCACAAAAGGAGATGTATCTGTTTGGGTATTTTTCACTGCCTTAGTAGTTTTGGGTTTGTTTTTTTTTTAGTTTATGCTCTCCAGAAGTCTTAAGTCAACCACTTCAGAGTCAACAGAGACAGTTAATGCTGAACTAATAAATTGTGTGTGAGCTTCATCGGACTGTCAGGCAGATTCACAAGGTCACGAACGGAGGTAAACTCTTGCAGTTCCATTTTCTTGTTCATGCTGTATCTTCATTTGGATCCCAGTGTTTAAAACCAAAAATAAACCAAGAACAGCAAAACAAACCCAAAACCCCAGAAACCAAAACCCAACCACAAAGCACCTTTTCCAAGGGTCACAGCTCAGTTTAGCAGGACTTGCAGCCCTTTGGAAATTACTCACTGAGCTTTGTTTGACATCAAATGTCCTTGGTACAACTTTCACCTTAATAGATGAGGACTGAATAACCTGGTTAGGTGAAGATAATATTTGATACAGAAATCAATACCATTGTTCTTCAACAGAATACTTTCTTTTTTATATATATATCTACACCTCAGGCATATTACCTGATTCTAATCTGGCACTTCTTGAGATGTGACTAAGATACTTTCTTGGGGAAATAAAGTCTGAGTTAATCTTCAATGTGAAATGGTGTGGGAAGGTATTTTTAAATTATAAGCATGCAGAGCAACTGTATCAAACAAGGCTTCCAGACTGTCAGTGTAAATACCATTGTCAGGTTCATGTAGTCATATAAGATTATTGAACTCGGGGGTGATACTCTCCTGTAACACCTACACAGTTCATCAGCTTCAGAGGAGCTGCATGGAGACAAATGAGAGTAGAAGCTGACCTTTCCAATTCACATACTGAGTCACAGCTTCATCTCCAAAGCTGATGTAACCGTAATGCACTTCGCCTTTACATCCATTTTATCTGCCTGCAGTTCTCATTACTAAATATAAACCTGTTCTGGAAAGTTAAAGTGGACATGTGACAGTGGCCACTTCGGATAAGCCCCAGCACTCAGACACTGTGCCCTATTAATGGTTCCCCCACAGTTCTGCCTAATGCTCCCCAGCGCCCGTGTTTGCTTTCTCCTGGATTACCTGGCCTCCAGACAATCAATAAATGCAGCAGGGAAAAAAGCTCCTGGTTCGCTCTCTGCCACAGCTTTGCCTTTCCCTTTGCAAACAATATCAATCCCAACAAAAGAGGGGAGTCTCAGTTCAGCTAGCTGGAAAACCTCAGGCATGACACGGATTTTAGATGCGGTTTGGCATGGCAGAAATGTCAGGGCCACTCGATTTGCAAAGGCAAGCAGGAGGCTTGTCTCTCAGATTCTTGACGTCAGCTGGAAGATGCAGAGACAGGTCAACAGAATGTTATTAGGACAATGTTAATTAGGACAAACCTTTATCCTGTGACCGTGCTATTTAAATCTGCAAAGGGAGAGGAATCTGGAGGAATGAAAACAATGCCTGAGCACCATTTCCTAAGTCTGTCAACATTAATTGTAATTTAAGACCTTCTGCTCTTCTTACCCTACGACAGAGCAACACTAGCTCTAGAATTTAAATGATGATGTCTCTGTTGCTGCTGGCACCTTCATGATTATCTTGCCATGAAAATACTATTTTTCTGCAAGAAGATAATAGGTATTTCTTTAAAGGGGGTAGCTAGGTCAGTACTAATGATTTCTGTATCAACTTTGTTATTGACAGTATTATTTAGAAAAGAGCCTTGGATAATGTCCTTAAAAGAGCACTAGAAATGCAGAGACAGGTTAGACTTTGAAACCTGCACGTTCAAAATGCTACCATTGCATACATTAACCCAGGTTTCTGTGTGTGGCAGTGCTTGTGCCCTTCTAAGGACTGAAGCATTTGTTGTGTACAAATATTTACAGGGGGCAAACCCAAAAGAACTTCCTTTTACAAATGGTGTCTGGTGCTTCCCATTTGGATCTCCTGCCGCAGTTTCCACAGCACAGAAGGATGCACAAGGCTGCAGGCTATTTGAGGGAATGTCTGTGAGTGTTTGTTAAATTTCAGTGCTCAGAACTTTCATTTACTGTGTCTGTCTTCAATTCATCATGGGGGAAGACCAACCTCATAGTAAGGACACCCTCAGAAGTGAAAAGAGTTCCCTTGGCAAGTAGTAAAAAGAAAGCAGCAGCATCCTCAGATTCACTGAGACACGTTGGGAAAGTTCAGATCAGGAGAAAAAAGTGAGAAATACTTTTGTTACAGATTCTGGTGGTGTTTAAACACTGACAGTGCTCAGCAGAGACCAGGCTGCAGTGCCCCTGTGTGTGCCAGAACTTGAGGTGTCTGCAGGAAATTGCAGGTGAAAATTTGAACACCCCCAGGATTAGTGGTGAGTTGATGTTCTGGATGCTTTTAAGTACCATTTAATTCTGATTTTTAAAACCTTTTTAAATGGCTTTCTTTCACATTCTTACTCTTCCACAAGGCTCACCTGTGAAATTCTTCACAGCAGACATGCATTTCTATCAAGTCTCTTTTTACCTTTTCCCCCAGTATCCACAGGCACACACAGTGCTCTCATTCTCACGTGAGGTTAAAGAACTGTTGTTTTTTACTTGACTATGACAAGAGCAGAACTGAACTGACATTTCTGAACTGTGTTCTCATCATGTCAGTCAGTTTAGATGGCAGTTCTGCATCTCATGTTGCCTTGACCTGGCTAGTCCAAAGCTTATTGTGTTGGTTTGGGGGTTTCACCTTTCTTTTCACTGTATTTTCTCTTTTTTGGATGCTATTCTTTGCTTTATGACTTTTGAGGAATCTTTATTTTAACCTTGGTTACATGAACTATACCACCTGCAATCACCAGTGAAGAAAGTTGGGGGTTTTTTTCCATGAAATAGCTTGTGGGAGGACAGAGGAGGCCTGAGAAAGCCAAAAAGCAGGGGTATTACACAAGTTTATAAGAAAAAGTTAGGCAACTAACATTACCAGAAGAGGGGAAGCAAAAGTTTAGTAAGGCAGCCCAATTGTGTAAGCACAGCAGTAACTAAATTACTCCAGTCTTGTTCCCCATCCATACCACAAAGACATCCAAACCCAACTGAATGTGTAATTGACTTTAAACCAATTTAGTTTATTAATTCTGGTAGTTTCACAATGGTTTAAAAATGCAAGGACTTTGCATATTAACATAAAAAATAAAGTTCTTACTCTTTACTCTTTCTCCCCCAAATTGGTGTGAATAGATGAAAGCCAAACATGAGCTCATGTTGTTTTCCTGAAATACTCATTTCTGTGAGGGAGGCACGGGAAGAGGCCTCACAAATCTTTCCCATAATTTGTGTTAAAGGACAAGTGAGACCCTGGGCTAATGAGTTCAGATGTAACTATTTATGTAATTACTATTTGATTTTTCAAAACCTATGACCAGCCTGTGAATGTGAGACAATGGCAAGACAAAGCTCAGTGGTGTCAAATTTAACACTAATGAGCATCAATTTTTATTCCCTACTTACAAACCATCTGTCATTAAAAAGATCTGGAACTCAGAGGCAATAATCTAGGAATTATTTTCATGCTTATTAGTGAAGGAATTAAAGCCGATAGTTCTAATATGAGGCTGCAACCAACTTCTCCCTGTGTTCTAGTGGCTTTTTAACACTTGGTCCTTATCGGGTTTACTCGTCCCATTGTTAATCTCATCAGCCGCATTTCCACTGCCTAGACTGTCAAAGGAACACCAAGTGCTGCAGATAAAATGCTCGAGGTGTAAAAAGCTCCTGCTCAGAAGCTAAATCAGAATCACATGTCAACACAGTTCAGGCTCAGGCTCTGGCAGGATGGCTGGATCATTGTTTTTAATGCAATTTACTAATTAAAAATGAGTCCCAGATTACGGGAAGTCTGGAATTGAAGCGGCTTACTAAAATGGTGGTTTAGCTCCTTGAATTGGCTACACCGGAGCCTGCTCGTCACTAAACTGCAATTCACCTGAATATTGCTCGGCAATTGCCGGGCAGGAACCGGGGGGTTTGTGTCCCCCCATCACCCCCGCGTTCCGGCCGGGGCTGCCTTTACCGCCGGCAGGTGTATTTTATTCGGCAGATGTACAGTAAACGCATTACAGCAGATTAGTTGGATTTCTTCCTTTAAATGTACACTGCGAGATGCAGCTCGCAAGCCAGCTGTTTCTTATCGGCCCGTGTAATCTCCCCGCGCCCGGCTTTGCCTCTTCCTCCCGCGGCTATTTCTGTACCACACCGGGCGAGCGACAGCGCCGCTATGAATTTTAATGTTTCCACTGGGGAATCCCTCCCGCCTCCTCTTTTTGGATGAGACGCTCGAGGAAAGACCCAGAAGGCGGCGAGGAGGCGGAGAAGGAGGAAGAGGAGGAGGAGGAGAGGGACGGCGCGGCCGCGGTACTGGGGGCAGCGGGCAGGGGGAGCCGCGGGGTGCGAGGAGGGGCCGTGTCGAGGCCGGGAGAGGGGCGGGTGGGAGCCATGGGCAGGGAAGGATGGCTCGGGGCGTGTGTCGCTGCCTGACCGCGGCACGGCAGCAGCGGGAGCGGAGCCGCCCGGGCCCCGCACGGATGAGCCCGCCGGCATCCCCCGTGGGCAGCGCCGCCGGGGGCGAGGGGCACAGCCCGCGGGCCGGGCGCTGGACCCGCACCACAGGAGGAGCCGCCGCCGCCGGGGCCGCATGGATAAGGCGGGCTCGCTGCACACCTCGGTGCCCGCGCCGCCGCCGCGCCTCTACCTGCCCCGCAACTTCAGCTGCAGCGCCTGCCTCTATGGCAGCCTGGCCGAGCAGTGCCGCGCCGGCTGCAGCCCCGACGCCGACCCCGCGCCCGTGGTGCGGGAGGCCGCGGGCGAGAAGGCGGTGCGGGGCCGGGAGCCCACGGTGCCCGCCGTGCCGCCCAGCCCCACGCAGCGCCGCCGCGCCAAGTCGCTGCCCACGCCCGGCGAGCGCAGCCTGCGCCCCGCGCTGCAGCACAGCCCTGCGCGCCGCAAGACCGTGCGCTTCGCCGACTCGCTGGGGCTGGAGCTCACCTCCGTGCGCCTCTTCTGCGAGGCGGACCTGCCGCGGGTGCCGCCGCCCTGCCCGCCCGCGCCGCGCCCCGCAGACCTGCTCAAGGCGAGGAAGCCGCCGGCGCTGGGCGAGCTGGAGCCCGTGCGGTTCGGGCCGGCGCTGCTGGGGCCGGCGCTGCTGGAGCCGCTGTTCCCCCCGCAGCCCGGCGCCAGCCCCGGCTTCGCGGAGCGGGTGCGGCAGCACAAGGTGAGGCTGGAGTGGGTGCGGGCGGAGCCGGCGGGGCTGCGCGGCGCCGTGCGCGTCCTCAACCTCGCCTACGAGAAGGTGGTGTCGGTGCGGTACACCCTCGACGGCTGGGCCAGCTGCGCCGAGGCTCCCGCCGCGTACCAGCCGCCCGCGCCCCCCGACGGCATCACCGACCGCTTCGCCTTCCTCCTGCCCCTGGGCGCCGCCGCTGCCGCCGCCGAGACCGCGCTCGAGTTCGCCGTGAGGTACCGAGTGGCCGGCGCCGAGTACTGGGACAACAACGAGGGCAAGAACTACCGGCTGCGGGGCCGGCAGCGCATCCCGCAGGACCCCGACAGCTCCGCCTGGATCCACTTCATCTGAGCCGGGGGCCCGGGGGGGCTGCCCGGTGTTTACGGGGGGGTGATTTGTGTGCTCGGTGTCTCTGGCGATGCCCGGGGAACCCTCGCTCGCCCCCCGGGGGTGTCGGGCGCGGGTTCCCCCTCGGAGCCCCGAGTGCCACCGGAGCGGGGGGCGTGCGGGACCCAGGGATGGATGCTCACGCTTCAGGTGCCGGAGGTGGGGATGGGCTGCTGCCACCTCAGCAGGTGACACGGAGGGCAGGGTCACAGGACATCCCTCCAGCCATCGCATTTGCCTAATCCTGCTCAGGCAAAGCCCGGCTCCGGCGAGGGGCTGGATCCGCGTCCAGAGCCGCGCTGACCCACTCGTGTCAGCTGCCCCGCGGGGCGAAGGGCCAGATCACTGTTTTCAACCCAAAAAGGCAAGAGCAGGGATGCCCCGAGGCAGCTCTGTTTCATCACGCTGTCAAAATGACTGGTTTAAAGCAAAGTTGTTCGGTTTTGTTTTGTTGTTTGGTTTTTTTTTTAATTTTGAACCCTGTTTTGTGTATTTAAGCATCTTAGAAAGAAAAAACAGTGTCCCGTCCTGACTGAAATGCAACTCATCGAGAGGTTTTTAAAAGCAAGTGTTTTGGTTTAGAATTCGTGTGGTACCTTGATGGAAGGGTTTGTCAGGATCTGGTATCTGTTTCTGCTGGGATTGGTCCTGTAAAGCTGCTCGTGTTCAGGTCGGGAGTAAAGTCATGGGATTGCACCAAGAGAAGTAGAGACAGCAAGAGCTGAATCCATAATTCTGGTCTGCATCACAAGCAACACACTTGTTTTTATTGCTGTTAACAGTTTGATTTCTTAAGATGTCAGTGCAGGAACCTGCTTTCTGAAAAACTGAGTGCTCCAAATTTTCCATAGTAATTTCAGTAAGTGACACATTTCACAAATCTGGCAAAGTTTACTCAGACAAATCGAAGAAAGTCGTACTTTGCCATATAAAAATACATCAATAAAAATCACAGGGCGTGCTGACTGCTGCCTTCAAAGGCATGTTTTAAATTATGTTAGCCATAAACATAGCAGTTTCCTCTTTAAACTTGGATTTTCAGGAGTTCAGCTGAATACAGGTTGTGCTGGTGCCAAATCTGGGTGCTGATTTTCCAGGATTGAAGTGCGTGTTTTTGCAGGAGAGGGGACCTCTGCTAATGTGACTTCTGAGAGTGGCAAAACCAATGCCAGTGTGATCTTCTGGTTATGAAGGGCTGTAAGGTCAGGTCTCTAAGGGTTTGGATCTTCTGTATGTTGTTTAGGAATGAAATGTGATTTCTAACTTCATTTTTGTGTTCCATGAAAGGGTTAAATGTCCCAAGCAACTTGAGTAATGAGTTCTCGCAGAACCTTTTGACTTCAGTGGGAATTCAGAACACTTTTGTCTGCTGAGGGTTTGGTTCAGTCAGAATAATTTAAACTTATAAATTCGGGGGGAAAAAAAAACTTGATGGGGAAAGAGAATTTCATTTCTCTAGATCATGGTTTCTGATTTAATGGAGGTAATAGCACGGCTGCTTTCTGTACTACTGGCAACTTGGTTTTAATTTCCCAGTCAGTTTTCTAATCCGTGTGTTTTTAATGGAACAGAATATAAGAGCAATGTACTGTCAGCATCTCCTGAGTATTTCACATTTTACAATACTAAGGTCCCCATCTTGTGATGAGTAATCCCATAAGTTGTTAGAACACATATAAAAAGCTAGAATTGCACAACTAGGGTCTTAAAATGTTCATATTAAGTGGTGTATTTGATAAAGAAAGCCCAAGTGTCTTTTAGTTGAACTTGTATTTTTTCTAAGAGCCTTAATACTGGAGAGAAGGAAACGGACTTGTCTCCATTTGAAAGCACTTTGAAATCTGTAGAAATACAGCAAAACATCTTTTATTTATGTGTTACAGCTTTCCAAAGCACTTTTTGCTTGGCCTTTTTTACCCAAAGAGTGAACCAACAGCTGTTACGTGGACTCATGAAATGCTTGGAGAAAAAAGTAGTTTCTGTGCATTTTAGATCAACTGCTGCTGCAGCTTTGCTTGTGAAGTTTTAACAAGATTCCTGTTTGCTCTTTGAATGGCTTTAGAACCACAAACAGCACTAAAGCCATTCATAACAGTGACTCGTTCTAGAACTCCAAAATTATTTTCCAGGCAATGGCAGTTTTCATTGTCATTTGATTTATGGAGCATCTGCAGGTCTCTAAAAACTCTCTAAAGGTGTCTAAAAAAGTTTTAAAAAAATCTCCTTCTAGCACCTGTGGCTTAAACTCTTTCAATTTGGGATACTTGAAGGGATGAACATCCTCAAAGTACATTTATTTTTTTATCATGGTTTTGGTTGAAATTGTTGTTGCTCTCGGTTGAAATTTTGCAGGCAGAATTGGGCTATGGCTTTATAACACTGTTCAGGTATTTATTTATTTATGTTCTTTTATTTATGGCCTTTGCCAAACACAGACCTGAATATTCAGACTTTGGAGGCTGCAGCACACCAGAGGAATGTTTTGTAAAACAGTCTCCTTGAGCTTTCAAGCAGTTCAGCCTGACCTCCACATCAGTTTTGTGAGGAACTTTTTGGGCTTGAGCTTGATCACATCTTATGGATAATATACATGCAAGTCCAGTAAGAGCCATGGTCTTCTAGAAGCTTTTAGAAACACCTCCCTTTCAAAGCTGGAAATAAAAGGCTGCACCAGCCAGCTCTGACCAGAGAACGCTGTTTGTGAGGCCTGGGAGAGAAGGTTGAGGTGTTTTAATATGAATTATCAGTGGGATCTGCCCAAGCTGCACTACTTGGATTACACAGTTGCACTTCTGTCATTAATTTATTTCCAAGCAAGGCTTGCTCAGATTTCCAAGCACATGTTTGGTTGCAGTGGCTCTGAGTATTTTTTCCACTGGCAGCATTCATGTAGTTTCCACACCATTAGATTTCAATCTGATGCCATCTGTGTGTGGCTTGCTAGAAGCATGGTGATAAATAAGAGATGAAATAAAAAGATCTAATTATATAATATTTACATAAACAATGGCTTTGAGGAGAAAAAAACCACGTTGAAGAGGGCGATTTTTAAGCTGGTGGGACACCCATCGTTTTGAATTGGGAGCACGAGCAAAACAACTCTTTAAAATATTTCTAAAGGATGTTGTTCAACAGAAAGAACCTTCACAAGCAAAGTAAAATATTTGCAAATTTTCAAGCCAACCTTTTTCTGGAAATATGTCATCTCTTTGTGTTTTTAATTGCAGGGACAGAGCTCATGCCACCTCCCTGTCCAAGTGACACCAAGTGGTTCAGGCAAGGCAATAATGCTTAGGCTGTGTGCTTTGATTTTAAGTGAGTTATTCCCTGCTCATGTCTCTGCAGATGGAAAAGTGTGTCTGTCATTGATGGTGCAAAGTTGCAGCTTTATGAAACGTGCCATGTTATTTCCTGTGCACTATAATGATGATTTAGCCAGCGAGTCCAATTGTACTGTATGTGTGAGGGACAGGGATGTTTGCTGCTTCACACCTGAGCTGGCAGGGTTTTGTGTGTGACTCTGTGCCTTTCATGGCACCGGTTCAGAAATTATTAGATATCCTAAAAGGAGTCAAGAACTATTTAGTGACTGTAAATGGAATTTCAGCTAGCTAAGTATATTATTTATTAGCATAAAATCAGTAACTGAGACTGTCTTACTTATTTTCCATAAATGTACATAACTTCAGGTAAATTATTTTCATTTTCCCCTTGTACCACTTGTGAACAACTTCTTGATGTGAGTGTGTGTGCCTCAGTGTCTCAGTAACAACAGGATGAGTGCTCTCTCTTTGGTGTCTCAGCAGATGTGAGGGCAAATGTATCACTCCAATGAACAAATGTCTGTTCATGCAGAAGCATCAGCCCTTTACAGATCCATGAAATGGTTTTCCACAGAGCCAACAGGCAAGCAGCTGCTAATTCTAATGTAAAGTAACCTACAGAAATACTCAGAGTCTGATATTTAATGTGTTATTAGGTATATATGAAAGTTTTTATGTGCCTTTCAGCATTTCCTAGGAAGAAATCTCATGTGTTCCTTAGCTCTTCCACCAGAAGTCCAATCATGACTTTGTCATTAAAATGAAATATATACTAAAATATAACAATCTAATTCCTGATACATTTTCAGCTGTGCCAGAAATCCTGAATCTGCAGCAGCCAGAAGAATTTAGTTCTATTTTTCCATATTAGAGTGAACGAAATGTCAGTCAGAAATGTCTTCCTGATACACCTCTGCAATTATGTAGTCAAGGAAAAAGATCCCAACTGTGACGATAGTTAATATAACAGAATATATTTATAGTATACATCCACCTCTTGCACAGATATTCTAAATATATATTCTATCTGAACCTGAAAGTTCTAGTTTTTTATGAAATCTGTTTGTGGAGACGTGGTCTGTTTAGCATTTCCTGTTATTTATGTGATGCTGCATAATGTACATTGTTCAAACCTTTGGATGGGTTTTATTTGTCTGCAGAGGTTGTACCATGACATCAAAGTGCTCACTGCAAGGAAGAGCTGAAGAAAATTACTTGGACCTTCCAATTTCACTGTCATTCTGTTTCCTGCACTCCATGGGCACCTTTGGAGTGGATGAAAGGATCCATGCCTGAACGAAAACATTTTTGAGCACTGAAATGAGGTATTTCCACTATAAATAGTTGAAGGCAAGAATGCAGTCAATAGTGCTGTAAAATAAACCCCTGGGCCTTATGCAGAGCTGGTCAGTGTCCTGGTTCAAATGGCAGATGGTGGCAATTCCAAATGAAACCTGGGCAGGGAAACAAACCTGTTCCACGGGAAGGTTTTCTCAGGTTCAGCTTTTGGAGAGAATTGCCTCAAAACAAATAAGTGGTGAAATTACTTCCCTGCATCCATGTATGGACTTGAATGTAGGTCTTCCATGGTCAGAGTGGATACTGAGCTATGAAACCATTGTGGCTATTGCTTTGATTTTTTTTTTCAATGCAACCTATAAATACAACTTTCAAATTACTTTGCAGAGAGGATTTTTGACCCTGGGTTTGCCCACGGGAATATACTCTTCATTCAGCTCTCCTGGCTGTTGTTGAGAAAGGTCTGATTTTATTTTTATGCCACCTAAGAAGATTATTTTACACTGTATTTTTGGAGTGGAAGGCAGGAAAACTGTTTTCCTTGCAATTTTAGTTTTTTTAATATGAAACAGTAGCATGCAGTCTGAAAATTGCTTGAAATAACATATGCACTAGTGATTCCAAAGAATATAGCTAAGAAAAATGTCAAGTGTGAGATGTGCTTTTTTAAAAACATATGTGCTTTGCTCTAGTAAGGCAGGGAGAAAGTCCTAGTCTCCAGTGCAAGTGTATTAATGCCAGGGATTTCTTTCTATGCAATTCTATGGTGCACCCGTTTTTTTAGGGATGAACTTGATTGGTGTAGTTGATGTATCAGTGTGTCGTGTATAGAATATTCTGTTAGAAGTGTCATTAAGGAAATTGTGTGTCTGAAATGGTGTTGTAGCTTTAGGCTCTTTGTTGTCCAGTCTGAGTTCACTAAATCAGAATAATACTTCTCTCAGTAAAAATAACGAGACAGTATTTCATAAAACTGGATCACCAAGTCTCACGTGTTACACTTTGCCACCTCCTTGGACGAAATGTTGTGTTACTGTTGTGAGATTTAAAAGTTTTGTATTTCTGTATCTTAAAAAAGCCAAACTGTGTTCCACTTTTAAACTCAAGGAGCTAACGTGTGTGTTTTTAAAGCTGATCACAAGCAGTAAAACTCAAACTGGCTGGGATTACTCCCAAGTGCAGTTCCTACACTGTGGCATAAGCAGTGTTTGGGCACCCTGATGTGAAGTTCAGGCATTTTAAGGTGGATGCAAACTGAGCTCTGCCCTGGTGCAAAACCTGCCAACACCTGGATGTGAATCCACGTTGTGATGCAGGAAAATTCTGCTGTGCCAGAAAGCTGCTGTTCTTGGGATGGTCTGAACAAACCTAACCCCTCCTCGTGGTGTTACACAGATTATTTCTCTCTCTAAGGGACATTCTGTCTGTTGAAGGGGGTGTTCTTCAACATGCAAGTTTTTATTCTTGTTTCTTTGATTTAACTTTGTTGAAGAAAATATGTTACTTGAGTAGTAAGTTACTTTTGGTTGTAGAGTCTTCTGCAATGTTTATATTTCACCAAATAATGTTTGTTTCTAATGTTTGTAAAAGTAATGTACTATCACCAGAAGTCAAGACTCAATGTTTTCTAATAATGCCTTGTAACTTACCTAGCCTTACAGTATTTCAGAACATTTTCCACCAAAACTGCATCTGGTCACGGGTTGTCACAATTATGGAAAATATAAATTTATAAACCTGTAGCTTGTAGCTGCCATTAAAGATTAATGATACAAATCATGGACACGTGGTGACTATAAACCTCTTTTTTTTTTAAATCTGACAAACCAGCATCTTCTCTTGCAATGCTAAGAACAGTTTTGAGCTTTTCTTTAACCAACTCTTTAAGCTTTTTTTATAAAATGGGTAAAAGCCACATAGCCACAGGGAGAAAAAAAAAGTTGTGTTTGTTCTCATGTAATTAGTACAAATTATTTTTCTGTCCTTTTTCTGAAACATCTGCTTAGCTGTCTCATTATTAATAATAATTTTTTGCATGTTTTTATTTGGAAGGGCAAATTAATTAAAATTAGCCCAAGATTTCTTTTTTTTTTTTTTTTTTCCCTGGAGGGAATGGTTTCTGATTTAATACCTCTTATCTTTTTGTTCAAGTAAAAAGGAACCCTTAGCTCACATAAATTGCAGAACCTAAAATTGTTTTCTTAAGGTGGCACAACACAAATATTAGACTGTAATAGAATAATCAAGTGTAATTTTCCCTGTTGTTTGGCAAGGCATGTGCTCTGAATTTAAAACTGCTCTTATGCTCGAGTGATCTTGAAGTAATGAGATTACAGTTCTGAGTGAAATTGTAATGAAGTCATGGTGCTCTGAAAAAAAAACAACAAAAGGAATAGTTTTACATTGTTCTTCAGTCTTGGATTAATTTTTCTTTTTCTTCACTCTTACATGGGACAAAACATGACTCTGGTGAGTGATGATTAATCAGAATTACATGCTGTAGATAGTGTCTTATTAATAACAAGCGTTAAAATGTATGAAGTATTCAGACAGTTGTGCTACTAATAATGATGATAACAATCCCTGTTTCTTAATGTCCCTCTCAACAGAGGCAGCAGGAGTGAGGAGGGGCAGGAACAGCCTGGGCTTTCAGCTCAGGGAGCTGTGAGATCAGCCCAGGTTCTCCTGCAGCCTCATCCCCATCCTCGTGCTGTTGCCATGACCTAGAGCTGTGGTGCCTCCCAGCCTTGCCTGACCCCTGGATGGCTGTCTCCTCTTCCCTGGAACACTCCTGTGTGCAGGGGCAGGAGGAACAGGGGCTGGCTGTGCTGCCTCTGAAGAGTGGCCCTTCTCAAGGCTCTGCCTGATTCCCCAGCACAAACCCTAGTGCAGACCAGACAGAGGCAGGAATATGTTTAAAGGGCCATGTTGTCCTTCAGTTGCTCTTTAAACTTATGGGAGATGCGGGAAGGAGACAAAAAGCCCTATTAAGGCTTTGAACGGCTGAATTTTCTTTGATATTTGACACGTTTACCAGGCCAACCTGGTGTAAGAAATGCCCCTTAGTCTGATAGAAAGCTGCAGAGCTGTTCCAGTGGTAGAGGGGGGTGATACATTGCAGGAAAAAAGAGATGTGCAGTGATACTACACCAGTTTTATCAGTGGCTTTGCCTTACCAGTTCTGGCACAAGTGAGGGCCTCTCAGAACAGCCAGGGGTTACCAAGAACACTTAATTGTGCCTTTTTCTCTTGATCCAGACCATGCAGTGCAGAAGGGAGGTGGCTGATGGCTGCACAACACAAGTACTGAGTCCTCAGAAGTGCAGACTCATCCTCCTGCCCTGTGGGTTGACTTTCATGGTCAGAGGAAGGTACAAGTGCTTTACTTCCATTAAAATGCTTCTCTAAGCAAAACACATCCGACAGCATAAATAATTAAATGCTATAAACAAATTACAAATAAAGCAGCCTAATAGCAAAGGATGTAAGGTACTTGTACTGCATTAAGATAGATCAGGTCTGAAGTGACTGAATTACGCCAGGAAGGGAGAAACATCAATATTGTGAGGCAAATTCTAACCCATCCAGGGGTCACTTCTCTGCCACAGGCTGTTCTTAGACTGTGTCTGAAATAGTGTGGGGAAAGGGGAAATCACATTAAGGGCACTCCTAGGAAAGCTGCTCTCCAGCCTTGTCTGTGCCATCTGCAGCATGTCCTGCTGGTAATTCCTGATGCTGGCTATTGCTCGAGAGAGTCTATTATTGTCTCACCTCCATGAGCTCCTCTTCCCTGGAAATAGCTTACCCAGGGAGGCTGTTTCCCATCAGTGCTGCCATATGGTGATAGGTACAATGAAACGAGGCTTCAGTTGTTTCCTTTGTTACATATGGTTCTATGAGAAGTGGGTTTTAAACAATTTCAGTGAAACAAGACATGCTTAATGTTTTTTCTGACCTTGCAGTGTGAGTGAGTTGGTGCTGAGCTGTCACTGCCCTGGGCACATCCCCTGCCCATGTGCAGCGTTCTCAGTGCCACCGTGTGGTGGATTCTGCCGCAAGGCCCCTTCTTGGTTGCAGCTCTTTAAAGCAGCACAGTCACCCCTGGTGACCCGGAGCGCTCTGCCCACGGGTGGCACCGAGTTGTTAATGAATTGTGTGATATTCCTGGGCTTTCTCTGCTCCAAAACATCCAGGGCAGGGGGTGCAGCTTCCTTTGCCTCTGGTGGGTGATCTGCCCACATCACGTGCTCAGCTGAGGATCCTCCTGCATGGATTGGATGGATGGATAGATTGACTGATGATTGATTGATGGCTGCAGTTGAGACCAGGCTGACACCAGCAGGGATGTTACACCCTTCCTGTGCCCATTTGGTGCATTAAAACAGCAGGTTGCAAATTCCCAAATCTCAGTGTGAAGAAAAAGGGAAGGTGATCCTTGGCCGCAGGGCATCCACTGTCTGGAGACACCAGTTGAGGGGAACATTGGATCCTGAGATCTGCTGCACTGCCAACCCACTCCCCAGAGCTGCTTAGCTAATTGTCTTGCTGCTAAGTTAATGACAGCAAAGTTGACATTGCTCTTATTTTATGCTCATCAGAACACCACCCAAGTGTTATTATTGATGTATTTTTGTTCTTTTAGTTTTATACCTCTGATTTCCCCCCCCTCTCTCGTAAGAAGTAACAATTACATGATTTGTATTTGTGTACATGATGAGCAAAAATTCACAGGGAGAGGCAGCACTTCAGTGGCTGAGAAAACAGGCAAAGTTTTAGGTACACAGGATTTTTGGGACTGATGTTGATAAAAAGATAAAATATGGATGAAAAACTTAGTTAAACTTCTATTACTTAGTCAGATAATTGGAGAGATGAAAGGGGTTGGTGCCTGTGCAACAGAAAGGGAGTGTTGACACAAAGTCAAGTGATGGTATAATTAACCCCCAGGAGATAGAGAGATGTAATTATTGGTTGTTGGAGAAGTACAGAGATCATAACTTGCCATAAACCCCATCTCTCTCCCAAGTCTGTATGTTTAGTATCCAATAATTGTGTTAAGTTCTTAGGCTCAGGGTCAAGACTTACGAGGTCACAGATAAACTTATTTTGTAAGAAATCACCTCCTTTATTCATTTTCTGTAGGAGCACACACTGGTGAACAAGTCTGTTTTCCCCTATCATTTAAACAAAAGCATGTAAGATCGTGTCACAGACCAAGGCTAACACACATTCACTCCATGGTTTTATTTTGATAAAGGCATTAATTCCGTGCTCACATCAGCAGTTCTGCATTCCTGCTCTGGCAGGGCGTGGTGGGCTGCAAGCTCAGAGCTCTGCTTTGGTAGCAAACATCAAACAAGGAAGAAAATGTTATTTTGGCAGCATAATTCATGTAGTTGAGTGGATTGTAGAAAAATATATTTGCTCTGATAGACATTATTTGTCCTAAACAACTGCAGAACAACCACAGTTCTTGGCATAAACCACACAAGAAAAGCACCTGAGTAGTATTGTTCCCATTTTAAGGGGAATTGGGAAATTTAGTAAGTCACCTTGTGTTGTATAAAACCCTAAAAAATTAGGGATAGAGAGATTATTTGTCCTTCTCTTTAGACAAAAGAACATCCATTCTGTTGTTAATAAATTTGATGTTAAATGAACCTTGGGAAGTATGTATTTTAGCAAATTTTGTTTCCCCAAATATTATAGAGAACATTGTGAAGTTACATGAATCAGACAACAGAATAAAACCCCCTCTCAGGTACAGAGGTGGAAGATTTTTATCTCTGCAGTTATTTATGGTCTCATATATGTGATCGTAAGTGGCGTTTTTCAGGTTGGCAAAACTGGATATTCTGTATTTCCTTGATTGATGACAAACTACACTGAAATATTTTATATGAATTTATTTCATTATTCCAGCTCAGTCCTCAATGGATTTTATGTATTTCTCATAGGCATCTTCGGTCATCAGTTCATCAAGTTCAGCAGGATTTGCCACAGTCATCTTGATAAGCCAACCTGTAGTTAGGAAGTTAAAAAGAAAGAGTTGCTAAGATCCTACAAGGAGGATTCATCCACGTTACTGCCTTAGGAAAGCACTCCCAGCAGGCACATCAGGCCTGGATCACTGGGGAATCAGGGGGATTTTTGTGCAGGCAAAACAACATTTCAGTATTTTTAAAAATGAACAAACAGCCAACCTGTCATAAGAAATGGCCTTTTGAGTGAGAGCAGCTGTCTAATTTAGTGCTGGCTCTGACAGTGGCATTAAGGAGATGTTGTCTAGAAAGAAAAGAGCCTGACCTCTCAGTATCAGGGGATGTTAGAAGATTCAAAAAACAGAGATGCAATCAAGGGAAATATATTTAAATTCAACCACAGTCTATGGCTGAAAAGAACACATTGTAAAACAGCTGTCAAAGACAAAACTGTCATAATGCTTTCATGTTAAATTTTATTGGGCTTGAACTATATTCAATATATTCCATTAAGTCTCCACACCATTAAACTGAAGAGCGGGAATTGCTGAGCCATTTGTGACAGTGATAATTGGGGCAGGATTCGTTATTGGAAGATAAAAATGACATCTTACCATCTTGATAACAAGATTTATTGACAAGCCCTGGATTATCTGCAAGGGCACCATTAGTCTCAGTTACTTCTCCTGAGAGAGGAGAGTAGAGTTCACTAGCAGCTTTCACACTTTCCAAAGCCCCAAACTCATCTGAAACAGAGAACGTAATTGAATGTTTTTAAGGGGAAAACACAAAGTGCTTCAGTTGTTCCAGTCAAACATTCTGATGATGATCCAACCCGTGAAATGTCTTGATCTTGAGCAAGAAAAGCTGTCACACAGATTGAAGTCACCCACTTTATGACAACTATCAGCAATATTAAATTTGATGTTTATGCTCCTGAGTCATTCTGGGGAACCTGCCTATCACTAACTGCCTGGTTACTACAGAAGGGACAGAAATTCCTTACATTTGGTAAATGCTTTGGCTAAAACCCCTCAGCACATGATATGATATCAGGTTAGAAGCAACAACACCCAGCTCTTGCTGCAAGAGACCTAAACGTGCCTTTTATCTACAATTTAAACCTTTTTATACATAATTTTGTCACAAAGCAGACACAGCCATGATTTCAGGAATCCCACTTTTTCCACAGAAACACTCTCAAGTGTTATATTTGCACTCCCTGGCAAACACACATTAGTATTCAGCAGCACCACACTGGAAGCACCCAGCAGCTCTTCCCTTTTCCCTGTTTTGGAAGTGGTGCCTGGAGCAATGTTAGTCCAGAGCAGCTCTAAGCCACAAGCAAACAAGACAGAGGCTGAAGGAACTCTCAGAAGAGTAGATAGGCAACAGCACAAGGGATCTGAGAACAACTTGTTCTGGGAAAGCTCGGAATCAGACTAAAGCCAGAACGAGGAGAAAAGAGAACTTCAAAGGAAATTAAATTCCTTGAGATAAAGCAAAACTAGAAGCTGGTTAATTAAAATCCTAAACAGAAAGACTTTTTGTCTTACTAGCCACCATTCAATGTGATACAATGGATTTGGC
Organism: Anabacerthia variegaticeps; assembly: GCA_035583185.1. Lineage (NCBI taxonomy): Eukaryota > Metazoa > Chordata > Aves > Passeriformes > Furnariidae > Anabacerthia > Anabacerthia variegaticeps. The sequence continues at coordinate 15,783,198 of JAWWEW010000020.1, forward strand.
CAAAAGTTTGATACAGACCTATTGCACAGGAAGGATGGCAAAAGAAAGGCCTCCTACCTTACCTTATAAATCTACATTCCTCTTTTGCAAGGTCTGAAGCTACTGACAGTCCTTCCTTCATGCACAGGTGAGACAGCTCTCCCTGCTAATACAGGAAAAGACTGTTCCCTTCTACCTGCTAATGCTGACTGTTCTTTAACGTGGAAAATTATATAACTAAATGATGAAGAATGTCACAGTTTGTACATTGCTAATGAGCAAACCCCTGTGATTACATTTGATAGCCCAAAATTACTGAGACCGAATATTTGTGGAAAATTAGAGCTTGGTATCAATTAAACATTTCACATCGTGCAACTCACAAAGTGTGTTAACTGGAGATTTAAAAATAAACACTTGCAAGTCCAAATCAAAACATAAATATTTTTTTAAATGGATCATCCATAAAATTATTAAAAGAAATATTTCAAATATTTTATTTTTGAATAAATTTCCTCACAGTTTAAGCATCAGGGATTTTCTGCTGCCAAGCACAGTCTGACAATGAGAATTTGAAACTAAAGCTGTGTCTTGTAGAAATACCTGAATTTATGTTGCATCCAGAAGCTTTCTAATGGTATTAATGACCATAAATATTGCTTCAGAAAATTCATCTTTGCAAAGGAAGAGTGGCATGACTAGAATAATTACTTCATTAGCAACTAGAGCTGAAACTTACCGTGTTTACTCAATTTTGTCCCAATTTCTGGAAGACTACAGTAAACAACGTCTCCTAATGCTTCCTTAAAAGAAAAACAAAAACATACATTAAGGAAAGTATACATAGGAGAGAGCTGATACAGTAATTCTGGAATTTTTATGTAAGTACTCTCTAAATTTAGCTCTCATTCTTTAAGGATTATGTGGTTTTCACTTTTTAAACATTTAAGGTGACAAAAATGGATTTTTTTATCATGTCCCAAATGCCAAACTGTTGTTTCTCTATCACAGTGCTAATAACCCTCAGGCTCAGTTTATATGCAGATTTCTTCGGGCAGAATGAGGAATAACACCTGCTGATCTTCTTAGCATCAGCTACAGTGACAATAGTTTTAAAGGACAGTTTCCAATATTTTGAGGGAATTCTCTTTTTGTTACAAAGCACAGAGGATTTACTTCCAGCACAATCTGAAAGAAAATTCAATGATTCCTTCCCAGAGACACGGACAACTGGAGAGCTGTTAGCACAGAGCTCATCCTTAATGGCTTAATTGGGACCTTTATCACCATGAGAATTGGCTCAGCTCTCCCCTGGCACGTGTACCCTATCTCACCAAAGGGCAGGCATCTCACACAGTATCAGTGGCATCCACACAGAACTGAGATCACAACACATGCTGCTTCTCCTAAGAAACAATAATTCTACTTATTGATAGCTTGTGCCATTAGTTTTTAAGTTTCACATCCAGTGAATCTGTCCTGACTTTGCCTGTGACTATCCCAAATAAATGACCTGCATGAGAACAAAAAAAACCCAAAGGAATTCATATCCTAGAGTAAGAAACATGTGCCCTGTGGTACATCTATTCACAACTGTTTGTTAGCCAGAGGGATTGCACCATGTTTGTGCTCAAGGGAAGTTTGCCCTAAAGTTCATGATGTCCTGGTCACACAACCACAAACTGCTCAGGCCTAGAAGAGCTGAAGTAATAGAGTTTCTCATCAAGTTCAGCTCTCCATAGGTTCAGTCTGAAGCAATTAAGAAATCAGAATGCTGAGGCAGCACAAATATCACAAATATAGATCCGAGTCCAGAAATCATGCTCAGTGTGTTACATATGCAGTTAAAACAACAAAAAAACCCAGAAGTGTCCAAAGAGCAAGGCCAGGAGCAGATGTGCATAAATAAATATTGCAGGTTGGGGGAGGGGGGAGGGATCAATACCTGTGCAAAGTTGCTGATTCCTACTGTTCCAATGCCATTTTCCACAGATACCCATTCATGCTTGTCTGTGAATTTGCGGGCTGAAAGGAAACAAACTTGGTATTTCAGAAAGAAGCAACATGTTGCTCGTTTAAATACAGTAACATCTGCAGGCTTAAACTGGGGGGCTTTTTACTGCAGTTCTGTTACTTTTTCTTGGAAAATATTTTAAGCAGCACATAGAATTTACAGAAGCATCTTGTTCTGCTCAGGGACAGAGCAGAAGCTCACTGGGTGTTCTCCTGAAAATATTATCAGTGCCTGTGCAAACATCTGGAGAGAGGACAGGAGCAAAAGGAGCAGCTCTACTTCAAACAAAAGTGGAAATCTAAAGCATGTATGTGTGTCTTATACATATCTACAAAGGCAGAGTGGCTTTTCAAACATATTTAGTGTTTCTTTCTGAAGGCCACTCAAGAAACAGTGTCAGTATTACAGCATCTCATTCAAAGTACAAAGTTGTCACAGATCTGTATAAAATTAAGGGAAATTAAAGAGGCAACTCACGCAGACAGCTCTTACTGAAGAGAATTTGCTCTCTGTTAATACTGGACTGTGAGAACCACACAGTAGGTATTCTGTATAATTTAAAAATAACCCCATTTAAGACCTTGTTAAATCATTACACAGGAATGTTACAACTCTCCATACATTTGAGTTCTGCAAGGTTCAAGACAGCTTTATCAGAGGCAGTTGCTTTTATAAAGTCATATGGACAAATTTTAAAAGTAGTAACTGAATCAGGCAACATTTTTCTTGCTAACATTCTATCTGGAACATTTTTTACTCAGCATTTTCAGCTGCCTTGTCTGTTTTCTCACTTCCATATAGTTTCCCCATAAATACCTCCTTACTTATTTTCAATTTTCACTTGCAGCACCCATCCAAGCAGGCAAGGGATGCTGCAGAAGCTGGATAAGATAACTCCTGCAACAGAGCTGCCTGTGTGATTAGTGCCAGGGTAGAACCGCTGGACCTTCCTTTGGAGCTCAGAATTCTCCTCTCAGGCTCTTCCTCTGGGCTGGGCTTTTAACAGCAATCACAAAGAAACTGCACTTATGCAAATCCCAACTACACTTTTGCAATCCTCTTTTTAGTTTCTAAAATTGTGTATGAAGGAAAAGAGAAGTTCTCACTGCAGAGATGTAAAATCCTTCCACTCTAACTCAGTCATATTTTAAGCTGTTTCGATTGCAGGCATCCTCTTATTTGTTCAACAGAAGCAAGTCTCAGATAAAATGGTTTGTCTTTGAATAGGGCCTAAATTTTACAGCCCTCAATAGAGCAATACATGGTTTTGCAAGTGGAGCAGACAAAGAAATTAATAAAGTATAAATATGAAGTATTTTTGCATAAATTATCACTCAGAAACCCCAGAGAATTTCAGATAGCATTATTTATACCTACAAAAAAATCTCATGACACGCTCTAATGAACAGAATTAATCAAGTGTCTTAAATCATTTTAGGTCAAGATGTTAAATCCATTGGAATTCCATTGGAAATGAGTACTGAACCATAAGAATGGAGAATGACACACAACCTCAGACCCAAGCTGATCATTTGTGATGTTATGAGTGTCACACAGAAGCCAACCAATACCTTTTTATTTAAGACAATAATATTATATAGTACCTGTTTATAAAGCAAGGCTAAAAAAAACCAGAATGCTTCCACATCAATGGAATACAGCAGTAAAATGTTCTGAACAGTTAAAAGAGCATGTAAGTTTGTTGAAAGACCAAAAAAAGTGAAAAAAATTCTAAGCACACAACAAAAACCCACTGCAAATAAAGTAAAGGTCAAATTAAAAACAGTTAATAAGTAACCTCCAAATTTGAACTTTGAGCTTATGTGATCATCCCATTAAATAAATCAACTTAGATGAATATGAACTATCAAAGAATACCAAATCTCTCTGTGCACTTTTTTTCAGAAGGGCAGCTGAGTTTACTCCAGCTTCATTCATTTCAGCAGGACTTCGGTTTCAGCTTAACACCTTCTGATCTCAGCCCATCATTTAATGTCACCTGCCTCTGTTAAATACCTCATAAATAAATACCTGAAGAGTGAACTCACACCTCTGCAAAGAGGCACACAAAACTGTTCCTCTCTACCTAAAACAAAAGCACAACTGATGTTATTCCTTCAAGTGATATGTATAAAAAACAACAGGTACATCAATTAGAATAGTGAAAAAGCTTAGATTTGACTGAATTTGCACATAATGAATAGCAAACCTTATTTCTTTCACCTGCAGCAGAAGGCAGATAAATGGGCAGATTTAAGACCACCTGGATGAAAACTGACGAGCTCTTCTTACTGGCTGCATTACTGCTATAGCATCACTTACTTCCCCAACATTTCTGCTCGCCAGAGCACCACAGATTCTGTTTTTCAGACCTCTCTGGGTAACTTCCACTCAAGGAGAGCCTGGGCAGCAGCAGATGCTCTCAGAATTAAAGAACATCGAGTGTGACACCACACCAAGGCTGATGTGTGAGTGCACCAGCTGTGGCTGCCACAGCCCAACTTCTTCACCCCAAACAGGCTCAAGGCCCTGAAAACCTCGGTGGAGAGAGGCAGGAGTGGGATGGGGAGAGGGGCAGGAGTGGAGATTGGGGAGAGGGGCAGGAGTGGGATGGGGAGAGGGGGCAGGAGTGGGAATGGGGAGAGGGGCAGGAGTGGGAATGGGGAGAGGGGCAGGAGTGGGAATGGGGAGAGAGGCAGGAGTGGGGATGGGGAGAGGGGGCCGGAGTGGGGATGGGGAGAGGGGCAGGAGTGGGGATGGGGAGAGGGGGCAGGAGTGGGGATGGGGAGAGAGGCAGGAGTAGGAACGAGGAGAGGGGCAGGGGATGCGCCCCCCGAGGCCTCCGCCGTGTTGTGGGCTCTGCCGGTCCCCGCGGGGTTCGGAGGGGCCGCCAGGACACACTGCTGGGAGGGATGGAGGCAATGAGGGAGGGATGGAGGGATGGAGAGAGGGCGGCGGGGACACGGGGCGGGAGCCGCGCTCCGGCTGCCCGGCACACACACACAGAGACACACAGGCACAGAGACACAGACTCACAAACACACACAGACAGACACACAGATACACACAGACACACAGCCCCCCGTGGGGCGCGCCCCGCAGCCCACCCCGCCCCAGCCCCTCCGGGCCGCTGTCCCGGCCGGCCCCGCGGACTCACCGGCGAGCAGGGCCGGGCCGGAGCGCAGCCCGCGGGCCGCGGCGCCCCGGGGCAGTGCCGCTATTGCGGGCAGTGCCGGCGGTGTGAGGCAGCGCGGTGTCAGTGCCGGTCCCAGCGCCGGTCCCAGCGCCGGTGCCAGCCCCGTCCCGACCCGCCGCAGCGCCCTCCACGCCATCTTTGCCGCGGGCGGGCGGGGGCGGCCCCGGGCCCGGCCCGGCCCTGCGCGGGGCCCGCTCCGCCGGGGCGGGGACTGCTGGCCCGGGAGGGGCCGACGGAGCTCCTCTTTGAACCCCAGCCGGGTTTAGAACTCCGTGCCCCATTCCGAGCCCCCTCCCGCGCCCCATTCTGTCCCCGTCCCCACTCTGAGCCCCCCGCCGCCGTGAGGGGCCGCGCCGCCATCTTCCCGCGCCTGAGGCGAAACCGCAGCAGGCTCCGTCTGTTTATTAAACAAACACGAAATAAACACGCCAAGGCTACAGCGACCGCACGGGGCAGGCCTCCCCTCAGGTTGTTTCGGGGATACGAAGCCCGAAATGGTAATGGCTACTTGGGGGACACGGTATCGTTCCCATAGAATGGCGGAGGGCGCTGGGCTGGGAGGGACCCGCACGGAGGGACAAACCCGGCTCCTGGCCCTGCCCGGCGGCCTCAGGGCATGGCCCGAACACCCTTTAAATTCCTTCAGCGTTTTAAACCCCCCCGGAGCTGTGCCCCTGCCCTGGGGAGCCTGCTCAGGTTGCCCACCGCCCTCCGGGGGAAGGACCTTCCCCTGACACCCGACCTGACCCTGCCCTGCCACGGCCTAAGCTCGTTTTAGGGAGAAGCTGCAATAACCTGCGCCTAAACCCTAACCTAACGCTAACCACTGCAGATTATAGCGAACTAATACATCTTCTGCCCACAAACAAAGTGACTTTTCGATGTGTTCCTGGTTCACTCGCTGCCAGGTTGTTCCAGCTGCCCATCAGTGACTGCCTGCTCTTCCTTCTTGCACTTAATCCCCAGGAAACTGAAGAGTTTCATCAGCATAAGATCAACAATCTCCTCTTCTTCTGAAGCCTGAAATAACAACAAGCAGTGAGTTACTTGGGTGCACAGACCAGAAGTGGGCTCAGGCTCTGCTGAAGAGCAGGACTCCAGACAAAATCCCTGCTGGAGGTGGAATAAGCCAACTTCCACTCTCACACTGTGCCAATATTTTTATCCAGACAAAAGCCCCAGATGGGCATGGGCACTGGAGAAATTCTGGCTCTGTCAAAGCCCATGGAAATCTTTCTACAGGAGCCTGGAGTTCCCTTGCCAGCTCCCATCCAGCCAGTGTATGTACAATGAGCCACCCACAGATTCCCGATGAAATAAATGAAAAAGACTGAATATATCTTGCCTTCTATCCACCATATCCGTTGTTTTCATCTCCACTGACTTTATTGAAAACACAGAGGAATTCTGGGCAGCACTGGAGTACTAAGCTGGATTTCACAGCGTGTTATCAATGGCTTGAATGGGTCAGGCACTCACAGTGAGAGTTTTAAAAGGAGCTGTAAAATCCTCATGCAGTTCAGTGGCAGTTTTGGCACTGATTTCAAAATAGCCCAGCACAAGCCTAAGACTTTTCTCTGGATTTAGTATGTGAACAGAAGGCTACAAATCAGATCTTGTACTGGATCTGAACAGGGACTCATCTGAACAGGAAAAGACAGTGTAAATCTGGAAAATCTGAAGTGTGCTTTCTGAGCAAATGTTGATTTCTTAAGAGTTGGACTGAATTTACATGGTTTTCATCCATGGTTGAACACCTAAATCACGAGTAAGCACTGAACAATAAATGCTAAAAACAGGAGAGTTTAGATGAACACACCTGGTAGTGCTTCTGCTCCTCACTAAAAGCAACCAGAATCACCGAAATGAACAGATTGAGTACCACAAATGTCATAAAAATTATGCAGGATCCAATTAAGAAGGAGCCCAAAATTGGATTGTAGTCCAAGACCTGTAGGATTCACAAGGTAAGACGTCATATTGTGATAGTAAGAACAAACAAACATACATACAAGCAGTTAAGACCCAGTAAGAAGTTTGTCTCTCTGAAAATCTTGTCTAATCAATTATATGATATGTACTATACACTGTATATATCAATTTTCTCCTTTAACCACTGTACTGTGTTGATATGCTATAGTACAAACATGATAGAATTGATATATATATACATACATAAGATCGGCAGTTTTGGGGGGTTTGTTAAGTATTTGCATTTGATTGTAATAGCATGAAAGTTTCACATGAAAGTTGACAAGTCTGGAGATCTGTTTATCCACAGAACAACTGAAGCTCCCTCACACCTCACCTTTCAAAATACACATGAAAGCTCTGCATACATTTTATTGTATACTTTACAGAGAAGCCCAGTAACTGTCTCAGACACTTACAAACCAAGGATTGTGAAAAATCCTAATTTTCCTGTAAGGTACAACATAGAAATGTATTTTCATTATTAACATGAGTGGGATCTGGAGGTGAAAAACTTTGTGCTCAATTACTCATCAAAGCCACCCATATCCTATTGGATCCATGGTCTAAAAATATCCACCAAGAAGGACTTCATAGTCAGAGATGTCCCAGAACTAGCTTACTCCACAAAGAAGTGTTAAAAGGATATTGCAATATTTAAAAAAACTTAACGGAAAAGTCAAGAACAATAAAAACAAATGTAACATAAAGTTCCCCTTGCCTTTCTCGGGAAGCTGGAGGGTTTGTTCAGAACAAACACAGAGCATGACTCACATTTCTATCCTCAGCTTTCTAAGAAAATTGCTCAGAACTTCCTTTAATCAATTAGTAACATCTCTAGTTGAAATGTGAGCAGGTTTATGAATGAAAGGTTTGTTATGAATCTCCTCATGCTCAAAATGGGATGTGAGAGAGATTTCACTTGGTGCCTTTTTCTTTATGAGAAAAGGTGGCTGCTTTAGGAAGCTGTAGAGCTTGCAAAATTATATTAATGTTTAACAGTAATTGGAAATATTTCTATTTGCTGGGTCAAAGTGTATTTGGTAACTGAGATGCTAATTATATGGTGATAAACTTCTGAGAATTAGAAGTGCTACCTCCTCATAGTTGAAGATTCCCAGCTGAAGACTGACCATGGTCTCTGCTGAGTCAAAGAGAGTTTTGTAAGAGCAGAGCTTCCAGCCAAATATCAGGTTTGCCTGCAAGGGACAGAAGTCACATACTGTGTCATAACCAGAGTCCTTGCTGCAATATCAGCTAATGACTGCTGTATTCAGAGAGCCCTCCCACCCTGTCATCAGAGCTTTTTATGGTTTGGGGTTTTTTAGACAGAGAGCTTTATTCCATTTCACATGGCAAGGCTGCGTTGCTTTCAGCATTCAGAAACAGTTCATTTAACCTGGCAGTAGCTGGGTGCAGACAACAGAAAGCACAGCGGTACTCACTGCAATGGAATAGGCGAGGAACATGATTGCAATAACAGTGATGAACCCAGAGATATCACCCCAAGCCCTCCTCAGTGTTGAAGTGATCATGTTTAGTTTAGGGTTGAGCCTGAGGAGATGCCACAGTTTCACTGTGGAGAGGAGCACCAGGAACGCGATCAGGTAGCCAAGAACTGCATCAGCTCTTGCTGTTTCATTGAAGCTCACGGAGCTGTTGGGAAAAAAAGGAAATGTGTAATAGACCATGCACCCAGAGTCCTTTGAAATGCAAAAATGGGTATGCTGGAAAGGTCGGTCACTCTGTCCTGGTTTCAGTGGAGACCCCATGAGTTTCTGCTGGAGTGTTCCCACCCA
>JAWWEW010000020.1:15792256-15817397 GCA_035583185.1 Anabacerthia variegaticeps
GTATGCTGGAAAGGTCGGTCACTCTGTCCTGGTTTCAGTGGAGACCCCATGAGTTTCTGCTGGAGTGTTCCCACCCACACTTCTTGCTGTGTGCACACAAAAAGCTCAGTTGTGCATGACAGAGATGTTTTTAATGAAAGAGGCTCTAGGCTGTAGCCCAAATGCTGCTTATTTTTAGCAAGTCATCGTTTAAAGGCAGCTAATACAGCTTTTATAAATGGTGTGCACAAATAGAGCACATGACATATTCCTGCGTGACATACAAGTGCTGTGTTAGCAGGAACATAGCTGTCAGGTTCAAGGAAGTGTTTGTTCTTTCCACTCAGTCTGCACATGTGAGGCTGCATCTGGAATTCTGAGTCCAGTTTTGGCTCCCCAGTGCAAGCAGCCATTGATTCCAGTGAAGGGTCACTGCGATGGTTGGGAGTGAGGGCACAGGACACATGAGAGAAGGGTGTGGGAGCTTGGTTTGTTCAGTTTGGAGAAAAGAAAGCTAACTGCTGTCTCCAACTACATGGTCAGTGTTTTGGAGAGGATGTAGTAAAACATCCCGGAGGTGCACAGTGAAATGACAAGAGACAACAGCCACAGCAAAAGGAATTCCAGCAGTAAGAGGAATTTCAGCTGGACATGGAAAAGGCAGGGGTTTCCCCCCCCACAATGAGAATGGTTCAGCACTGGAACGGGGCTCCAGGGCAGCTTTGGAACCTCTGACCTTGGAGATGCTCAAAATTCAACCAAACAAGTCCCTGAGCAACCTGATCTAACACCAAAGGAGGAGGTTGGAACAGAGGCCTCCACAGGCCCTTTGCTTCCTAAATGATCCTGTGATTCTATCACCTCTTTCCTGTGTGACTGTATTTTAAGAGATGTTATAATTTTCCATTTTGTACTAAATAAGCCATTATTGTCCTCTAACCAATGGCTTTTTACAACAAAGAACAAAGCAGATTATGTGTTTTCTGGGTGGACATCCTGTAGCAGAAAGGCTTGTTGGCTCACAAGAGGGTGATGCAAACAGGGAATTAGCAGCTAGAAAGGGAACTTGGTGCTCAGGTCTGCTGGATTTTATTAGAGCAGTGTCAGAAGAAAATCCTGTTGCTGACACAAATGTAAGCCCTGAAACACTTACAGGGGTCATGAATATACCCATATAGGATAGCAATATCTAGCACAGAAAAGCTGCTATCTGGGAAGGGGGAAAATAGATTTATTTCTGTGTAAGTAGCAACAACAAAACAACAACAGCATCGGTACATACTCCCCTTTGTGTTCCTGGTAGTAACTGATGTCTCGGGCTCCAAGGATTGTTCGCTTCACAAACACTGACAGAGCACTCCAACTAATCAATATAATGGCCATCTCTAGGAGATTCCACTTGCTGTGGAAATATCTCCATCTCAGACTCTTCATCAGTTTTCCCTGTGAAAAGAGGAGTTTTGCTGTCTCAATCTCATGGCTCCATATCATACAATACACCTCTAAAGATTAGGGTAATCCCCTCTGCAATAAAGCAGACTACTATGCATCAATAAAACTACAGCTTGCACTGATTTCTCATTATCTTTCTCAAAAGAAGCATTCCAGCCAAATAAAGTGTTGCCTTCCTATTATTTTACACCAATACTGTATCTGATTCAATCTTCCATCAGCAGCACTACAGGAATCAAGTACAGCCCTAAATTTTTTGTAAGTGAAATCCACACCAGACACCAGGTGATGCTGTCAGCCGAACTTTCCATTGGGCCTCACCTGTACTATCATGTAGTACACAATAAAGAGGAAATAAATGACTTCTGCTGCAACCACAAAGATGTGGAGGCTGCTGGTGTATGGGTAAAGCCGGACACTTTGTAGCTCTGCTCTTGTGAAGAAGGCCCCTAAAAAACAAACAAGGTTCACCTCAGGGCTCTCATAGTCACAGCTCTCTGTTTTCATTCAAACAGCTCACTTCACCAGTATGACTTCTCCACTTGCTTTCACATCAATGTGAGGCTGAATCCAACTATCAGACTAAGATTTAGACCTGATTATGTGAGTAACTTTGTGTTTGAAATTTTCCTCAGACAGGAATTTGACAGTAGATGGCTTTCAGAGTGCTAGTACTGTCTTGTATGATAGCACAGTAATAATCCCACCAGGGCTGAGTTTGGATTGGCCTGCAAATGCAGAAATGGAGGAGGAGGAGGACTTGGAGATGTAAAGCTGAATCTCATTTTAAAGCAAAAATGAGCTCAGTTTGGGCATTTTCCCATACCAGGCCAGACTTGAGGGAGGCTGCTGCTCAGACCAAATGTTTTTCTATGGCCTTTAAATCAGAATCTGCTTTCCTGTTCTCTCTTTTGTATCCAGATTGTGTATTATATGATTACACAGCTATATACTGGAAGTCATCAGGAACAAAAAAGACAAACTGTTATTTGTACTTTCTGACTTAATATTGTATTGATTAGCTAAAGAGATTAGGAAACAATTTTTCTTGTTCTTGTTGTGTAAATTCTGGAGGTTAAGTTTCAGTGCCATGTTTTCTTCATCAGCAGATGACCACAGCATAAGCAAATACAAGATATTCCATTTTGGTCAGTATTACTGATGCTGCATTTTTCCTAAATGATTTATAAAATTTGCATTGACCCTGTTATGATTAGATTTATTATGACTTCAGAAATGTGTAACTTAAGAGAGGTTCTCACCTAAAGCATTGCTCTCAAACACCAGGCTTATAATGCAGAACAGGTTCACATTGGCATTGTAGACTGTAAATTCAACAAACACTGCTCTCGTGAAGGTGTCCAGCCAGACATTGTTGAAAAGGTACTGCAGAATTCTGCCAAAAAAATGTATAGCCAGTGATCTAACTCCTATAGGACAGAGGCTGTCACATGAAGATACACTGATAATTTACAAGAATACAAGTGGTACCTGGAGGCATTCTTAGGATCAGTTCCCAGGTGAATCACATATCCCCCTCCGCTGTAGATGGCAAGTTTACCCCAGCTGGGGTGCCCTCTCAGTTTGGATTGACTCTGGTACTGCCACGCTGAGCTCAAGTCAGAGGAGTTATCAAAGACTGAAGTATTCCAGTGTTCTCCATAAACTGATGTGTCTTCTGTTTGTAGGGAATATGGAGCATGGCATTCCTCGACTACATGCTGGAGTTTGGCAGAAATAGGGCAGGTGTCTCCTTTCACTCTTACTTGGCGAATTCGAGCACTACCCACCAGCTTGGAATTGCCATCTGTAATGAATCCTAAACAGGAGATGGAAAAGAGCAGCTCTGGCAATATGACAGAACTCATAATATTTCTGCATTTCATTTATGATTCACTGAGGCATTAAGGTTTTGCTATATATTCTTTTCTTGGAAACACTGTAAGCAAAATAGCCATAAAAATGAACCCCTCATGTTGATTTGAAGTGAGTTCTTAAATAACATTCATAACAACAGAGTTCAGTATCACTACCCATCTGTATTTTATACAAAAGGAAAGTGAGGCCTGGGGGAGAAAAGTGACTCACTTTGACTCCCACAGCAGAGTAGCTTTATGTAGTGTTCATGTGGCCTGCCATGTCCAAAGAACAATTCTGCTAATGTATTTCAATATCTACCCTTATATGTGAGCTGGAAAATGGGTCAGATTTTACTGGATGTGGCTACATAGGAACATGGTGATATTGCATAATTTGCCTTCACATTGACCCAAGTCCTGATGCAAACGACTCTCCTGAGAAAAGCTTTATGGTGCCACCTGTCTGCCATTCTCTTTTTGGGATTATGGAAAGAAACTTATGTAAACCTGAGGCAGATATCTGAGTATCTGGAGTACCTAATGTAAAATTTGAAAAACATAGCATTACAGTGCAGAAATTTTGGTTTATATTAAATAGAAGGAAAATATCAGGGCACATTTGACTTGGGGTCAAACTGGAGGGGTTTTGTTATCCACTAGTATTCACACTGTAAGAATCCATGCTAGCATTGTGCACTCACAGTCTTTCCTGCCCTCAAATATGCATGTGCAAGTTAGGGATATGTATATAGGATTATATCATATACTACATACAGATTATATGTATAAAAGATGTTTCAGAATCTGGCAAGCTGAAGAGATACAATGTGACTCTGCACCTTTATATGATCCATAAAGATTCTTGAGTAAGGTAGTATTTGCCCACGTGAAAAAATCCTGGTAACTGTAGACATTGTGGAATCCATCTGTAAAGCTGTCCTCAATATGTTTGTTTAAATAGTAGGAATTGGGATCTCTCTGCCCATAGGCAACCAGTAACAGCATCCATAAAAACCCAACATAGGCTGGAAAAAAACAGGAAGAGACAGCACATGTGAGATCTGAATTAACAATGCTGTTCAAAATAGCCTGCATGAATAATTACTGCTGTCAGCACCTATTAGGCCAAGGAGATGCTTTTCAGACTCTGAGTGACCAGTGCTAATGAATGTGCACAAACTGCTTCAACCTGCTGCAGTTTCAGTGTTCCACATTTGGCATATGAGTAGCAGTCAAGAAAATAAGTGAGAAGGCTGAACAGCAGTAGTCATGGCAGCTCTAAATAAAATGCGTAGTCTAGCTTTGTTACTAGTGAAGTTGAGGTAATTTTTGCCATTGATTTTAGAGGAAATAAAATAGAGGTATAAATCATTATATAGATACTCTCTGCTTTTAGAAAGATGTCCTCCATCTGCTATTTGACTTCTTAAATTAACTGCTGACCTCCTTATTCTACCCTTCCTACTTTTTAACTTCTGATGTGTGTGATGTGTTTCTTTACCATAAAATCAAGCCTTAGCCACACTTTTTTCTCCAGCTAACATTCCCACCTCCTTGCAGCTCCAGCTGCCACAGAACAGCCTGTCTCTACATCAGAATGGCTGGCAGAAAGCTGAAGATATGCCAAAACTTTGTCACCCAAGAGAACAATATTATCACTGCTGTAAAAGTACTGATGAGTACTACTGAATAAACCAGGATAATCTACATATGGATAATACCCAGGATTTCTCGGATGAGGGCAAATGCTTTCTGCTCCTTCACGCAGCTGATTTTCATTTTTTCCACATCAGCTGCAGGAGGTGGCCGGTAAATGTTGCTTCTGCTGTCCCTTCGGGCTCCGAAGACAGGGTGCGAATCACCTGTGAGGGAGAGCAGCAAGCGCTGGGATTAGGAAACAGATCACCCACGTCTTGGACATTCAAAGGAAACATCTCTATTTAATGCTTTCCCTTAGGAAGACAGGAGTTGTGATTTAAACAATTAGTATAGTAAGGTAAACTGTGGGGAGGGAAAGAGCTCACAATGTGTTGGGTCTAGGACCAGGTGTAGTCCTGGTGTGTCTCTCTAGGCTGACCATCTCAGGTGGTGATGCACTGAGAGCCTGAGGCTGATCAGGGAGGAATCTGCAGATCAGATAACGCTGCTGTGCCCCAGGACTGCTATCTGCCGGGGAAGGCTTTTTTTAGGCATGGTTATGATTGCAGAAGCCACTGTTCAGTTTATAGGAATAAAACAGATAATTGTGGTTGTGGAAAAGTATGTAACCTGAGAACTTTCCTATAGGACTTAAAGGAGGGGGGAAATTTCCTTGAGAGAGTTTTAGATATGCTTGTCAGATAAAGATTTACCAATCTGCATGAAGAGTGCATTTTGCAGTGGGTCACGTGTTTGTTTTCAGTAGGTTGTGGAAACCTACAGGTTTTGTTGCAAGTCATGCCACAAATACTGAGGTGTCTGCACAGAGCTGAAACAAGCCTCCTTGTAAGTCTGATTTTTCTTCTGTGCAATGTGATAAAATATTTTCTTATGTCTTACGTAGCTAATATTTAAGCATGGTTATTACATATGAATATCACTGATTCAGTAATTTTTATTATAATGGCTTTAGTCGGTTTGCCACTTTATTTTCTTTTCTAGATATTCCTTGAACATTGATGGACAGAAAAGTTACTGATTGTTCACTTGTACAATTCTTGATCATGCATGAATCAATATAGGAGAATACTTCTTTTATCCTGACATGGGCAAGGCAGGGATGGAGGGAAGGAAGGAATCACTAGCAGTATCCTGGCAGCAAGTAGGTTCTCCAGTAACAGGGACAATTTCATATCAGAGCTAGGGGAGATTGTGCTTATATATCTATTTGCAGTAGTAAAAAGATAAACAAGGTCTTTTGACCCAGAACAACTTCTCTTGTATCTTTTTGACCATGTGGTCTCTTCCATTAACTGTTCTGCAGGATTTATCCAACCTACACATATAGTGGTCTTTATTGTTTTTTTAGCAACTGACACCAAATCAGTTATTTAGGTTTGTTTTCACTTCCACCCTGATCTTGGGAATGCTAAGGGGTAGGCATGTAATCACACACCTGTGTATTTAAGTGATTTCTGCTCACATTGTCAGCTAAGATTCGGGTATATAAAGATAACCAGTGAGTTCTCAGCTGAGCTGAGTCACACATTTATGCATAAAGCACTGCAAAATCTTGAGAATACTGCACTTTCTTTAATAATGTCCCACTTTACCAGCACTTACCTGGTGCAGATAAAGGCCCATCAATAGCTGTGTTTTCTACATCCTCATGTTCCACCTTCTTCAGAACCAGAGCAAAAAAAGCAGCAAATCCCAGTACCTGGAAAGAATAAGCTATAGATTCACCACATGCCCCTTTCAGATGAAGAAGCTGAGGCTGTAACCTGAATCCCTTTAGATCCAGGCACTGCAGGAGAAGGACCATGCTTTGGCTTTGTTGAACTCATGCAGCTGAAGCCCTTAAATAAGGGAAGAGTGCACCCTGCTGGGGGTTGCCCAGCTGAACTGATTTTGCCATGTGACTTCTACCCTGGTCAGAAGCCTCATCACCTATTAAACCCTGACAAAGCAAGAGGGATGAAACCAATGGAGTTAAGGACAATAGAACTCTGTAAACCACCTGCTGGCTCTTGTGTTAAGGGCAAAGACTTCTCATTTTATATATTAAATCCTGTGGTTCTTTAGAACATGTTACATTGTCTTCCTGCAATGGTAGTAGATGAGTTTTTCTTGGCCAGTAGTTGTATTTCTGAGGATCTCACCTTTAAGGGCTGTGTGATGAAAAGACTTTCCAAGAAGGAAATGACCATGGAGATCAGCCACTTGATGGAGTTCTCCTTGCCATAGTGCAGCCCGTAGAGCATGGTAAAGAACCCAGACACACCACTGGTGGCTGCCACCAGGAACCAACCAACAAACACAAACCACCAGGGCAGTCCTTTGGAGGAAACACTTTTCTTGTCATCACCGGAGAAGTTTGGAGAAAGGGACCACCTTGAGAGTCAACCAGAAGACAAAACGTCAATCCACGGTGGAACAGGAACCAAAATCATAGCCATCAAGTTCACTGGGAACAGGCAACATCTTATGATTTAAAATCTCAATCAAAACATTCTAAATTCTTTTAACTAATGCAGTTATATAGGATATATGGATAGCAAAAGTACAGTGAGCAAAAATATGATGAAGTGCAGAGATCAGCTAAAATCAAAATAAATATGATGGGCTCATTTACTCCTCAGTTTGTGCATAATTGAACCTCCAGTAGAATTACTGACAAAGAAAACCATGAGTGCATTTAAGCTGCTGGATGCATCTCTTGCGATCACCATAAAGGCCAGAGAGATAATTAGTGCAATTGTTTTCAATACTTACAACTTAATTATCATACTTCACTGAACTATTTTTGTCTGCTTATTAATTTTTCTTTATCCATATATTTTAAGAGACTTCTGTGACTTTGGAGCTTGATGATTATCCCAGCCCTTTACTATCATGTGGCATTGTGTTGTAACTTTCCATTTTGGAGACGAAAATGACAATATCAGTAACTGTCATTATTGCCTTTGTGTGCAGTTCACAGTGCATGGAAATTTCTTTTCTACAATGGTATAATAGTAACACTTATTTTTACAGATATAATAATAGTTATCCAGCACATATTAAGCAGTAATTATTTGGGCTCTGTCATCCTGATCAAGTTTGAATTCATGCCCTGAATTTACTTATACTGAGAATGAGACAAGAGCTGGGTTACCCCTCACTGATGGACGCTGATGAGCAGATTTGGGTCTCCAGGAGGTTCTTCATGTGCTGGACCTGACGAACAGCTTGTGTGTAACTCTGAGGCCTCTGGAATTTCTGGGGTCCCAGCAGTTCCAGTGCCATCTCCACATGCTGGAGTTGTGTGTACAGGCAGCGATTGTAATCGCTGCATTTCAGTCGCTCACGAATTCTCTTCTCTGGAGTTGGGCTTCTTGTTTTCTCTGCAGGCAATGAAATATTTATTTATTTATTGGAAAAATCACTATTCCTAGATTAAAATACTGCTGGTAGATACTGATCCTGCTCCCTAGTCAGACTGGTAGCAAATACTGAATTCTACAGCATAAGAAATAGAGATTCCACAGTTGTCTTTACTCAGGTGCTCAGTGTTGCACAGTGGAAGGACAAGAGGCAATGGGCACAACTTAAAACATGGGAAATTCTTCCTAAGTATTGTGAGGATTCTTGGATACTGAAGTAGGTTGATTAGGGAATTTGCTGAATCTCTGCCCTTGGAGACGTTAAAAATCTGTCTGCAGTCCTGCTCCAGCTGACCCTGCTCTGAGCAGAGTGGTGGGATCCAGAGATCCCTTCTAACCTCAAGCTATTCTGCAATTGTGTAATTGCCCCTGAGTCAGAATGTAAGAAGAATTTGGGTCGTCACATCCAGTGCTATCATCATTTTCACTGCAAAGGCTTCAGAGGGCATTTCACAGAGTGTTGTTTACCTTGTATATCCATAGAACCTAATGTGACAATTATAGGGCCATCCTTCTTGCTCTCATCATAAAACCCTTGCCCAGCTCTATTCTGCTGGCAGATGATGTCCTCAACCAATGACAAAAGTATGTTGATGTTTGTTGCTTTTCCAAGATCTGATGCTGAGGTGAGAGATGGAATCTTCAGGGCTTTCAGGAGTGAGTTGGCAATTCTTCTTATGTCCTAGAAAAGACAGCAGCAACACAGCAGTGACTCTGGCTGCAGTGGCTTAAGCTGATGTGATCTGACAGCACCACCGGCTGGAGCTGCACCGACTGCTAAAATCTCCAGAATGATAAGAACAGCACATCCTACAGTACTGGATGTGACAAGCAGATTTCAGTGAGTTCAGTAAGACAGCTTTCAGGGTTCAAAAGGACCGCTTACCTGCCTGAGGACCTAAGGTGAGAAAGATGGGGTCTACGATACCTTTTATCTTCCGTCTTGCTTAGTGTTTGCTTTAACCCCTGAACACATTATTGGCCACACACATTAATGGTGCAAGGGCTGGGATGTACAAAGGCAGCTCTTAGCAAAGTCGGGCATTGCATTTAGATGGGCACGAGTGCTTTGTA
This sequence comes from Anabacerthia variegaticeps, assembly GCA_035583185.1. NCBI lineage: Eukaryota > Metazoa > Chordata > Aves > Passeriformes > Furnariidae > Anabacerthia > Anabacerthia variegaticeps. The sequence continues at coordinate 15,801,684 of JAWWEW010000020.1, forward strand.
CCAGTGGCAATTGCCTTTTCTCCTCAGCCGGGCTGAAGGGCATCTGGCAGGGACCATTTGTGCTGTGGAGCTGGGGAAGCCGGGAGTGCGCGGCACCAGAGGGCAGTGCAGGACTCGCAGGGACTTGCCTTTGTCACAGCCTCTGGAGTGAGGGACACAGCCTGGGCAGCCCGTGGGGCAGGAGGTAGGCTTGGGGACACTCGACCATTCTTCCCCGGCTTCTTCTCTTTCTCCTGCTTGGCTGGCCGGGGTCGTATGTTCCTGAAGATCTGCACGATGAGCAGGTTGATGGGGAACATGAGGAGGGAGCTCTCAAAGCCAATCATCACTTCCTGCCATGTGAATTCGATCTTACCTGTCAGGGGCGAACAGAGGGGAGGAGGAAAAATAACCCCAGGAAAAATAAACCATCGGGCCTCTCTCTTATGAAAAAGCCCGTTTGTTCAACTACTCCTACATTCTGCTGTCTGTCTATTTCCCCACCCAAGCAATGGTGAGGATTGTTACCCAAATCCATTTTCTGCTCCGCCGGATCCTTTGGCACGCCCCAGAACATGATGCTGGTCAGCATGGTGCACAGCAGCAGCGAGAGGCAACACGACACCCGCTGGGCACGCGTGAAGGAGCTTCGTGGGGAGCGGCTGAAAACCGAGTACCAGATGTGCCCGTCCTGGAAACCCCTGGAGGTCTTCATGAAAAACAGATTGCTGGGAGGGAGGAGAGGGAAATCAAATGGATAGTTAAAAAGGAGAGGAAAGAATAAAACTGGAGTTCAATGTCCTGATCTGCTTCTAGGTACTGTCAGAAGAAATAATAACGATGAGACATTACCAAATATTGTGGTTTGATTTGCATGGAATAGTCATGCTACTTGTGTCCTTTCCTTTTGGCCACACCATGGAGGGAAAGTGAATCATGAGCAGTTTCTATTTAAACTGTTAAGGAAATTGCATATAAAAGATGCTCGGGCTTCTGTAGGTCTTGTTAGGCTATTCTTCTTTGACACCAATATTTCCAGTGTGGTATTACTGTATCCTTCCTCTTTTTCTTGTTCAGAGCCCTTAGCACTGCTTAGTGCTCTTAGCACTGGAAAGACCTTCCTTGTTTTCATTTTTGCCTAGGAGTTTGGTTTTTCTTTTCATGCTTGCTTTTCTAGACTGATTGCTGTCAAGATTTAAAAAGTCCATAAAATAGAAGGTACCTGAACTGCTTCATGTCCTGTTCTGTGGCTACTGGGAACACTTTATCTAGGACACATTCTCCAATATCAACAGCTAGCCAGGAGTTACAGAGGAAGTACCATTTCTGATCCCATGCCAGATCGTGGACTAACACTCGGTTCACATACCTGTTGGAAAAACATACAGGGCACAATCACATGTAACTGAGTGGGGTGAAATTCAGAACTGGACAGGACTATGGAGGACAAACTCTGGCCTTTGGCTTCTTAGGTTCTGTGTAAACTAAAGGCAGAGAACACATCCCATCCTTTACTAAACATGGGATAGGGGAAGCATCCTGGTTTTGCAGTTTAGATTATGATTTGATCTGTTCATCTGCAAAAATGAGAAACTTAACACTTCTTTCTAAAACTTTAGGAAGGATAATTTTCAAGTGCTAGAAAAGGAAAACCGTTATAAAGAAAAATTTGTGTATCTTCAGATCTCCACTTACCAGGAGGGACTGTTCCCTGAGTTATCATGCCACAATCTAATACTCTGCAGTTCCCCAAGAGGGAAGAAGGTACAGAGGAGGAAAACATCCACTCCTCCACGTTCAAAGACACAGGTATCAGGATCAGTTAGATGGTGGGGCTCACTCTCTCCTTCCAGTCCATAGAGAGTGAGAGTCACCTGGAAAATAAGATGGCAAAATGAGGATTTCCACAGCCCCATCCTACGTGCGATTATTCCTCTGGCATACTCTTCCAGCTTTCATCAAATCTAAGGGCTTTCTGGCTTAGCCAGTGCATTTGAGCTGTCCTGTTTAATAGCCTCAGGTGCTCCATTACTCATCCAGTTCCCTAAAGAGATGTACAAACTGCCTTCCCACACAGTGCCACGGATACCTTGGAGGTTGTGGCTGCGCCACGTCGGTGTCCTGTAAAAACTGTCACAAGGTACCGATACTGAGCAAAGGGGTCATTGTCTTCCAGGACTGTGACTTTCACCTGCAGAGCGACACAACACGAGCAGTGTGTTAGCTGTTCTGCAAGTGCGGGTTCCTGAAAGCTGTGAGCAGGAATCTGTCATCTTGGGAACAACATTTACATATCAGTAAACAAGAGTTAGAGACATGGGAGTAGGATGGCTTAAAGACTTCCTATTAAAACAGCCTAGGCATGGTGGAAATTGGCCTAAATACATTCAGTCTTTATTAGCTGGAGACTTACTTTGGCATCATCCTGGATGTCTTTTCTTCGAGCCCAAATAACTACAAGCACATATATCAGAAAGATGCATCCTACAGTTGTCACCACCACAGGATTCTCCACAAATGTACCAAATAGCTGTGCAGTTTTGCTGACATCTATGGCATTGGGGATGACAAAGAAGGAGCTCCCAAAGAAGGTCAGGTGGTTGCAGAGGCACTGTGTGCTTCTAGGATTTGTTTTTGGTCCTACCTGAAACCCAGAAAAAAAATCCTGATAAAATATTTGGCTTTGGAGTGTTAGATGAGTTACCAAGCAAATGAAAAGACAGTGCTGAGATTGGTGAGTTAGTGCAGAGAACTGCTATACGCAAAAGAATAGTTCAGATTCCAGTAAGGAATATTAACTCTAATATGTACCCAGTAACAGGCATTATTATATAATATGGCCTTGTCAGAACTTTCCACTTCTTCTTATATAGAAGTTCATCCCAAGAAATAGAAATGGAAATCTCATTTGGAGCTTAGTTCAATACGGCTAAACTTCTTCAGTTTATTAAAACATCTCAGAATGCTCTTGTTTTATGGAATGAGTTCAGTGCTATCATTGTACTACAAGATGGTGGTTATAAGGGCTGGCTTTGAAGTATATAACAGAGACATTGTTTTGTTTTGCTCTACTTACATGACATCCATAGCTGTTCCAGCTGCCCTGGCGCTCATCCCAAAACACACAGCGGGATGCAAAGCAAGTGACACCTACAGTCAGCCCGGCATAGACTGTGGAATCCATTCCCATATCTTGTGAAACCATGAAATAGTAGGTTCCTGCTTCAAAAATCCGTTCTTCTGGGCTAAGGACCCAGGTGTTTGTCTCACCTTGCAGATAAACATTTTCATTTCAATGCATAGAGAAATGCTGATTCACAAATATGCAGCTGTATTGCATATAATAAATAAAGGAAACAAACAGGTATGAAATAATTCTTAGCAGTTCATTGTTCCCAGCATCCCACTCCTTGCTGCTGTTAGTGAACACTGTACACTAGAGATGGGGCCCTGAAGCACGACAGACTGAAACTCCTGTGAGAGGTTTCTTTCCAGCTAGATGTGTGAACTCATGGTCAAGGCTCATTCTGAAAGTCCATGGGTTGTCTTACCTCCAGCAGTTTTCTTAGAGAACAGATGACTTTTCATATCATAGTTAGTTTCATTTGGGCGATAACCGTACCCCAGGTAGAGTATTAGTGGAATGTCACGTTCAGATTCCAGGTGGATCACTATAGATGTGTTTTCTGAGGTAATATTGACTTGGAAAGTGCTATAATTGCCCAGAGTCAACAGAATCTTATCTTCCTGAGTTGCTGAAAGCCTTGGTAACATGATCTGTTTTTTAAACAGAAGACAGAGGTTTAAATACAGCAAAGCACTTTGCTTCTAGCATGCAGTCACATGCTAGATTACCTTTTTTCATAGCATCAAGAAAGCATGGCCAGCAAAAATATCAGCCTCAAAGTAATTTTCTTGATAATGTCAGCTAACCTCTGGAAAGTGTATTTGAAACCTATGTAGACTCATCACAAAGTCTGTGTGGTGAGTCTTTGGTGCATTTCTGCACTAAGAACTGCTGTTGGGACTGACACATTTGCTACAAGAAGTGCATGTATGAATGACTTAGATGTCAGCTTACACACCAGCCAGGAAGCCAAACAGTAGTACAATGAACATACAGTTTCTGGATGATGAAATCAGACATTACATTGGGATGACTGTAATCTGGAGTCTTTTTCCACAACCATTAGCATTCTCACATCCATTTAAATGACGAATAAGATACCTCCTTTTTAAGAAAAGACAGAAATACTTGTTATTTCTTTCATCACGTCACACAAATCCCCTCATCACAAATGCAGACAGCATCATCCCATTCTCTAACATAATCAACACTACCAGCATTTGTGTTCACCTCACAGAAGATGGTAACACAAATGACAGTTCATTAGTGGTGAAAGAAAAAATGGGAAGAGAGGGAGAGGGATAGAAAACAGTGGATTTACCTCAATGTTTTCTTTGAGGTTGCTGACTGGTATGATCAAGCCATCCAGACCAGTAAGACTTAGACCTCCCACTGTTCCACTGATGTCAAAACTGGTGTCACTGGAGAAAAAGGGATTCACGGCAAAGCTCACCATCTGTTAGTGAGACATTAACAGTCAGACAACCGAGATATTGTCAATATTTCATCATATTCATACTCTAAAGTGCTGAGTAGTGAAAACTTGAGCTCAGACCCAAACAGGACTCAATGGTCAAGAAGCCTGCATCCAGATTTAAAGAAGAGTCTACCTTATCTCTAAGGTCAACACAAACCTTGAAAGTGATTTTGACTCTGAAATGTGACATGTGTATACAACAATCTTTGAAAGTGATTTTGACTCTGAAATGTGACATATGTGTACAACAATCTTTATTGTTTCCACACACTATAACCCTATTTTAGCAGTGTTGGAAAAGACTCAATTTAAACAAAAAAATTTGCAGGTATTGTAGGGGTGTCCTGAGAGGGTCAAATTTATTATGAAGATATGGCAATGATATTCAATCCGTTGTTCTGAGGTAAAAAAACACCATGTCCTAATTCAGGTGAGGGATTTGTTATCATTTTAGACATTTGTCTCCTGCAGGATCTGAGTGCCTCACACTCCTGTATTTCTAGCTGGGATGAAGGAGGGCTGCTGCAGATTAGTTTGAATGTGACATGGACTCTGAGCTGTTGCATCCTCCACAGGGCATAAGATGTAAACAAACAGCAAAGAGATTTATAGGTATTGATTGATTCCTCTGCCTTCTCCAGCCATGTAAATATGAATCAGTGTATGTGAGGGGATGATGGGATGAGGAATTTAAGCTTTCAGTCCTCCTTAGCTTGCTGAACCAACCTCATGCAATTAAGATAAATGAAGGCTTCTTTGACCAAACATATTTCAAATTATTGTCATGACAGGAGGGATGACTTTTGTGCTTGTGTGTTCATTTTAAAAGGAGAAAAGATTCTAAAACCATTAGATCAAGAATGTAAGTTGAGTATCAGATTGAGTCAGATAAAAGCTGTTTACTTGCCCTTATATCCACTGTTTCATCAAGTCCTGGAACACTGAGAGAGGAAGCAGGCGGGAGAGTAAAGCTGGCAGAGTTGGAATTGGAGATGTTAATGGATGTGCCATCCATGTTTTCTGTTTGTAATCTGTCCAGTTAGGGTTGGACAAAAGCAAAATAGAATACAAAAGAAATAATAAAATTAAAAAAAATAGAAAATAAAGGGGGGAAAAAAACCCAACACCAGAAAAAGGCCAATCAGTAACAAGTATAACAAGTATAACTTAGTTGCAAAATTATTTCTAACTCTGCCAATAAACACTTTGTACAGTAATCTGTCCCTGATGTGGTACTGCACATAACACTACCATGGAATCATCAAAAAAGGGGGGGAATTGGCATATCTGGAGAGGAAGTTGTACCCAAGGTGTGCTTATGTGAAAGATGTACCTGGTTTCTGTGTGAACATGCTCTTGACTTGAATGCACAGTGTGATGTGGATGAACACCAGGCTCTCGGGGAACAATTTAGGGATGATTACAGGGAATGGAGAACTCTTGTCAGGCTCCTCAGGATTATATTAGCTTCTGCCAAGCTGGTTACAGTTCTGTATAACATGTCATTATTGGCAATTTGGAAAAGAAACCCTTAACTGGCATGACATGAGTTTTTTACATTATTTCAAAGGTAGGTGACTACTGCCTCTCCCAGGAAATAGGAGTAAATTCTCCGTGGGTTAAAGACAACACAGCATGAGAATTTCCAAGGTGATGTTACTGGAATCCATGCTGTTCTTACTATCAGGTGGTAATGCTGAAGTTGTCATTATGCTGCAAGATTTAGTTGGGTGGTTCTGTTTGAGCACAGTGGAATTAATAATTGGAGGCTCGGTGGGAGACACTGTAGCTGTTACCTGTGCATATACATTGTGGCAGAAGGGGTGGTCAGCACTGTAGGTTCATCATCTGGGGCTTTCCCAAACAGAAGGGCACTCTGGAGATTTTCCACTGTGCTCAGGAGCTGGTGGGACACCGAAATCTGGGGAAGGATTAGAGAAGGAAACTTGCAACAAAGGTACTCAGAATCATCAAGCTGCACATTATTTGTCTTTGCTTTCTTTTAATCTCAGTGTCTTCCAAAGCTGACAAACTTGGTGATGTGCTTCTTAATCTCAGAAAAAGTTATTCTATTGGCAATTCAGTTCTATAATTCTCATTGAAACACTGCAGACAGCAAATCAATTCTGAAAAAAAATCTTCACGTGCTTGTCATCCATTAGAGGTCATACAGTGATGCTCTGTTCTCCAGTGCCTTGTCATGTCCAGCTTTAAATGTAACAAATCTTAAGATGCTTCTACCATCTTCATTAGCAAATGTTCAGTCTAACATGTCTAACTGGGGAGAAGTTTCCTCCAATATTCAAGTCCATCATGGTGTCACAATGAACCCTTCTAGATGCCAATTTAAAAATATGAGAGGCAGCAGAGCTCCTCTCAAAAGCAGACAAATGTTCACCCACAGTCCAGTATAGACTGGGCCAAACCAAAATTACCTGTTCTGCCTCTGGCACTGAGGAGTTCACAGCTCTGATTTCTACAGAAGCTTTAAGGACATTGCTCACTGCATTAAATAGATAGTTGGCTGCTTCCTTTAAGTTCTGATCATCTCTGCTGTCCTCTGTGTTTACAGTGAGCAAGGAAGCACTGACATCTTTCAGAGTGTTGCTGGCTTCCACCTGCATGAGAAACACAGGCAGCAGTTTATGTGTGCTGACAGGATTGACACTTGTGTCATTTACTGAATATTGCAACATCAGTAATCTCATGGGACTATTAGTGGCTAATGCAGTTTTTACTATGATTTTTTGTGATGGTGTAATACCTCAAATGCTAATAAAGATGATATATTAGATGCTATCCTAAAATGGAATACAGACCTGAAAAATGCAGCCTGCTTCTGCAGGTTTCATCTGCAAAAATATTTGAAGGAAGCTTGTCTATCAAACACTGGGGAAGGATACTGTTTAGATGTATGGCAGTGCAGTAAATTAAGTTACACTTTTGGGTCATCTGTCTAAAAAATACCACCAAATTGTCAGGCACAGATATGTTTCACTCTTGGTTCCCACAAACGCTATGGGATTGCCAGCAAGTTATACCCTTGGCCTTGTGCTAAGTGCCAAAGGAGAATGAGTTTTACAGCTTTTATTTTGTGCCCAAATGCAGCCAGTGATTGCTTAGTGATTGTGAAAGCTCTGGCCAGCTTTTAGCCCAGGATGGTGAGGGAGCCAAGCACATTCATTGCAAGCCTGGACACATCCCTTCCCACAGCCTGCAAATGCTGAGCAGCCCTACTGCAGGGAGAGGGCTGAATGTGAGCTATGCTCTTGCCTTGCCAAAGTTAACCACACACTGCTGAAATGCTCCCAGGCCATGGTCTGGCTCCAGCTCTGGAACACACCAGAAATCAGCATAGATCTTTTTATTGCCTGCATATTTGGGAAGCTTCCCCAGTGACAGTTTGTTCTGTCCTCCCATGTGCTCACACCTTAAGCACAAATAGCACCATCTACTAATAATGTCATGTTGCAAGATAAGATTCAAGAGATACTTTTGTGAGACCAATCTGCACATTTGTGCCCAGTTCCTCTGGGTGCTGCCATGCTCCTGCCACACTATGTGCATTTTGTGCCTGGATCAGGGACCAATGAATGTGGGAAATCCTAGAAAAACCCTCCTGGACTGTTTCTCTTCAGGGTTCTAAAAGTGTTTTACAAGATAAAGCACGCATCCTAACATGTTTAGGACTAAAAGTTACTGTTTCTATCTTAAAAATGTGTGACAAATGTAATGGTCATAGCCTGGATTGTAGAGGCTGCCGAGACAATATGAGAGTCGAATTTACTTACTCTAACCAGCAAAATGTATTCCCTCCTGGTCAAAATACACATGCTGGTAGAGTTGGATAAAAGGGGAAGAACTGATAACTGTAAGGGACTAAAACTCTTCCAATGTCAGTGGAATGCAGTACAGTCTCCACTGTTATAGGGATGAGACCGAAAATGAATCGAGTCTTACCTGTGCTGAGACAGACAGCTCTTCACTCCTGTAAGTGATTTCTTTCAATACCTCTGACATCTTGAGAGCAGCCTGCACTGATGTCACATTAACAGCAGAGAGAGTTGTCAGCATCAGCCCTCGGAGCTTGGGATGAAAAGGGATAATTAGGCAAAGAAACAAGATGCTAATTAGGACTGTGCAAGTAGTGCTGTATATTGACAGCCAGGCTTGCTATAAATTATGCAGTAGAGTAAGACTTCACAACAAGGATTATTTGAACTGATATTAGGCCTAGTGACAAGATGCCACTTGCCTTAGTAACTGTATAATCATGAGTTTTATATTACCTCCCAGCACAGAGAATTTATATACTCCACATCCATTAAAAGCACGGAGAGTTACTTGTGAGAATTTGTACTAATGTATGTGAATTACTGTGTAAATGCCTCTTTCAGAGAAAGCAGAGCCATGTGTGATTGATGTTATTCAAATAATGAATCATAATTGAAGGATACATTGCATTTCTCTAGATCTTTTCATCTCAGGCACTCAAAACACTGTACAAATATCAGCTTATAACTGAAACATCAACTGGTAGCTCAAATGGACAAGCAAAAACAACCTGCAATCTAGTGCTTTTGGGCAAAATTAGATAGGGTATTTATCCCACAGGAGAGGCCATTTTATTGATATTTAAATTGTTTGTGGAAAATTTGATTTAAATTAATGGGTTTAAATTAATGCAGTAAGAATTTATAATTAATTGTTTTACTGATGGGTGATAAGACAAATTATTTATGTAGACAAACAGTGAAAATAGCTGAAACTGTGCCAAACACTGAGTCAGATGCTAGAAACTTGAAACCTTCATTGATTTCTAGTGGTGACATGTGAGCTTTATATTACTTAAGAGTTGACGAAGAATATGACAAGTCCATTATACGACATTGTACTGCAAGAAAACAAGTGTCTGGCTGACCTCTTTTCGTGTATTTGTGTGTAAGGACATGTTAAAGCTTTCCTCTTGGGTCTGCTGGTTGAGGACAGATGTCACTGACTTGTACAGCTGGAAAAGACTCATGCTGTTGTCCCCATCTTTTAGGATAGTGTTTGCCTTCTCAGATACCATACCATGCAGGGTCAGGTTCCCATCCATCATATCTGCAGGTCCAACCTGAGGAAGAAATCAGATGCTCTCAACATTGCCAACACTGTTATAATTATCTTTGAACAGCTTCCGTGATCATCTTAATGACTGCCTAGCTAGAGTGGGACATAAAACCTCATGTTCCCAGTTTTAAATGTTTTATTTTTAATGGCCTGATAGGGATCTCCTTACTGGGTCACTGAGGAAGAAGCAGGAGTTCTTTGGGACCTACAGAGTAACTCCAGACTCACCTTATGCTGCCCAATGTCCAAACAGATAATCTTTTAAACTTCTGTCCTAGAAAAAGGACAGTGGAAGATACTTTTGCCTACTTTGAGCACATAGACAATAAGTGTTTGTTAGATAGGAAAATGGTGATTACGGCACATGCAGAAGGAAGTGATCTGTCTAAAACAGGAGGAAGCTCCAAAAGTGAATCATGGGTTAGGTATCAGCTTGAGAGTTCTTGAAATAAAATAATTCTAGGGTGTACCTTCACTGAAGCATTTGTTTGAACTGTATCACCAAAGCTGTTGCTAACAGTAATTGTCACATGTAAAGTAAAATTATGTTCCTCCTCTCCAAGTGGAAGATAGACTGGGAAGAGTTCAGGATCCAGGCTACAGTCCAGGAGAGAATCTGAAACAGGAAAGAGGGGGTCACCTACCAGACGCCACACAGGCACCTCCTGCCCTCTGCAAACAGGGGACTCTGGGCTGGCGCTGTGCAGGCCTGGCCAACTCCTCATCAGTCTCCCTGCAGAGAGGGCAGGTTATGCCTTTGCTCATGTTAGGAGAAGCCAAACAGTTCACCTTGGGACTCACTTGGTTTCAGATAGAAGCAGTACATGAGCTGCCTGTCGGGACTGGGCTGGGCTGGGTGGGCCAAGCCAGGAGCGCTGCAGGAGACTCTGAAGGTGGTGAGCACCGAGCCCTGCTCGGGAGACACGGCACAGCTGGGCATGCCAGGTGGAGGCACCGTGCTGACAAGGTACATTGCCTGCCCGTAGCCACGCTGAGTCACTGCTGGGAGTGGTGGAGGGAGCGGAACGTCAGCAGGAATCGTGCCCCAGCAGCACCCAGCTCAGGCACCCATCGTGCCTACTGAGCAACGGGGCTCTTTGCTCAGCCATCACAAACATCAGGCTGGGCCTAATTAGAAGTTAAATCCTGCTTCTGGATAAAGCATCACAGGAAAAGAACTATTAAAAATATGGTAGTGTTTGCATTATAAAGCAAAGCTGTATTATTTGATCAAGCATTAATATAACTTCATTTTGGATGAGCCTTAACAAAGTTATTAACAGCTTGGAGTAAGATAACTGAATTTGTCCCGCTGTGCAACAGCCCAGAACAAACTTATCTCTACATTATTTTAAATAACCCTATATAAAGTAACAGCTTTCAACTTGTGGACTAATTTACCCTCATATTTGTCAGCGAGGCTATGCATGTGTAACACCAGTGTGATGTCATGATGGCAGAGATTATCTCAAAGGAGTCTGAAAACACTAAAACCCTGCTTGCCCCTACCTGTTACTTTAATCTGAAAAGCTTCTCCCTGTGTCTGCAAGAAGGAGCTGTTCATTCTCAACACGGATGTGTTGCTTTGAAGCAAATTCAAAGAGTTCTGCCGGAAACCAGTCAGGCCACAGACTAGAGGGAGCGTTGTAATCTGAAAAATCAGGCAGAAAAGAAAACATGGCAAAAAGAGGCTCTTTGCTGTGCTTTCTGTTGTGATTTATCAGGAGCAGGGTGGCAGTGCCCTTTCTTATAACCCTTCTCAAACCAGGCACCGCCTTGTCTCAATCTTCACTAGTATTTTCAGAGTGTTCGGTGTACAAAGTATCCCTGTGATGCCACCTGGCTTTCCCTCAGAGTGGATGTTCACCTTTGGCTGTGCAGCATTTCTGACAAATCTGGTGCTCTCACCTTGGTTCGGAGAGTGTTCTCTAAATACCAGTTATAATGTATGGCCTGGGAGTCCTTTGGTGCAGAGACACTCAAAACAACTTCGTTGCTAACATTCACTGGTTTGCAGTTTGCCTCACACCTGTAAGGAAGTAAGATGAGAATTACATTAGTAACTGTATGAGATATCTAGGAGAAACTTCAGACATATCTTATGGCATTTATTCCCATAGTTTCAATGAGGTTTACCATATGGAAATCTCCAACATTAAAAGGATGTAGTAGGGTCTAAGTGTTTTGGGAAGAATATTACTCAGTTACTAAAAGAAATGTGAACTGGAAAATGCAGCAAGACCCATTTGGTCAGTAATTTGTATAATGGTAAGGTGTAAATGCATTTACAACAATAAGTTTTCTTTACCATAAGGGTGGCGAGGCCCTGGCACAGGTTTCCCAGAGAAGCTGTGGCTCCCCATCCCTGGAAGTGTCCAAGGCCAGGCTGGATGGAGCTCTAAGCAACCTGGTCTAGTGGACGGTGTCCCTGCCCATGGCAGGGGAGTGGAACAAGATGATCTTTAAAGTCCCTTCCAACCCAAACTATTCTGTGATTCTGTAAGTACATTATCACCTTTTTATCACTGTTATTGGCCTTGCACTATGTTTGTGCAGTAATAATATGAGCCAGTGAATTCTGGGGTTTAAAACCAGACCTGATTTCCAGTTGCAGTTCTTGCTTTGCAGTCACATAGAGACATTGCTCGTCCTGGCTCTCTTCATTGCCGTGGTTTCGGACTGTAATCCTGACAGTCACTGCTGATTTTGGAGGTGGAAGGCAGGAAGGTGGGATTTGCACCTCAGATTGGTTGGTTAGGATGATCTGTTGCTGCACACATTCATTCCATGCAGGCCAGCATGCTCCTGTAAAAACATTTCCTTTATAATTAGAACAGTACCTTATAAAGGACTTTTCTGCCATAGGTTTTAAAGAGGTTTATAGAGGAAACAGGTTTCCTGAACCCAGTTTAAAGAGGTGGTGATCTGGGTTCAGAGTACAGGCTGACTTCTTCAAAGTAATCTATGAGGTCAGGCATAATTGTGGGGACAGAACACAGATGTCCTGACTCTCGATCCAATTTTCAGTCAGAAATGTTTTTGCATTGTGTTTAATGCTAATTATTGCTGAGACACATGTGCCTTGCAAATGCCTAACCATGTAAGTCACTTGGGTCTAGTCCTTGACTATGAGGGTGAAACCTTAGGACAGACAGATCTTGAAAAACTGAAACCACTGGGAGAAGACAAAACTGAGTATGATGATTATAGACCATGATTAGTTTGGTGCTAACACCAGGGTAAGATAGAAGGATATTCTTCATGTACAGTGAGTGGCAAAATTTAAAGCCAGAAAATAAACTGTCCTTTAGTCAGATTTCCACCACTTGATCTGACACAGCAGTCAGTTTGTTACTTATCAAATAGAAGCTGGTGAAAAAAGTTAGGAAATTCACATACCACAGGACCAGAGAAAGCTGGAATGATTGTTGTTGTCTGGCCAGCCAAGTGTAACAGTTGTGGAAGGATCCACATGGCGACTTGGTTTAATATATATTTTGGTTTCTCTTTTGTGATCCTAAATAGTAAACGTATCAGTTAGGACAGGAGTGTGTATAGACAATACATATCTTGCTTCTTTATAATTAAAACAATCTGAAAGATTAGACCCCAAATGGTTGGATGCATATCTGGAGTTTAAATGGTCTTTCCCTGATAAAAAGCAGTATGGAAGTGGAATCTATGGGAATACCATAGCTTAGGGGTGCAGTTCCTGTTTGCAAAACTAGTGCAGGTACTTAGGAAACTAATTGTTATTAATTCTTGGCGTCTGGAGCAAGACTTTGAACCCTTGGACAATCATTTTTCTTCAAGTGCACCTTGTAGGACATCCCTCTTTTATCTGAATTGGATACATTACAGCTGTAGATAAAGGGAAGAAGGAGGTAGCTGAGTTTGTCTTTCTGTGCAAGAAACTGTAATAAACTTGGTTATGAATTAGATTTATATTGCTCTGATGCAATATATTCTGACAGGCAATCTGTAAAGCATGATGCCTTCTTGTGAAACAGCATATCTTTTATAGCAGATGTCTGCTTGACAGTGTTACAGTTAAAAACTAGACCTTTAAGATGACAAAATATTCTATCTGGCATTTTTATTCTTTAAATTTGGACAGCTGCTAGCAGTTGATGTATCCTTAACTTCTTAAGTTTGCCATAGACTGATATTTTTTTCATTGCAAAGTAATAATACATTCCAATATAGAAGTAGAAAACACTTGGAAACAATATAAAAATATATTAAATTCTGCTTGAAGGATCACCCTTCAGAAAGTGGCTTGCACTAGCCAAGTAGATGAATTAAAAATTCATCTAAACACATTTCGACTTCCAAAATTGAATTGCTGTGAAAAGTTCATTTTTCTCTAATCTTTTTTTATGAAGTCTCCAAGACTTTTGGTGTAGATTTTGTGTTGAACCCTTTGGGGCACAGAACACCTAGTCCATAATCTACTAAGCCATGAATACTTCTCTCCAATGTCTCACGCATTTCAATTTTAAATAATACGTACATTTGCCTTTTGGGTATTTGTTCTGTAGCTGCCTTCTTCCTTAGCAGAATCTGTTTAATGCAAAAAAGAGCAGAATATTTTAGTGCTACCTGTAAAGCTTTCAGACATCCTCTGTGAATATGACTTAAATCCACAGATTTGACTACTGGCAGTGTGGACGACAGGGCTGTACGAATCAGCCTCTAGAGCTGATAAACAGTCTAGTTAAACAGGTAAAAATGATACAACAAGCTCATCATGGACTGTGAAGAAGATCATCCTATTTCTTCAACCATTATGGTGTAAATCAAAATATATTCACAGAAGGTGATGGAGTGTCATTGATGCACAAAGAAAAATTTGGGGAAAACTTCAATACATACTAAAGTTACTTTATTCCCAGTATACTCTGCTTTTAAATGTAAGGATGAGCCATCTCGAAGCATTTACTGACAACAATTTATAAGACTGCTGTGGTGTAAATATTTTCTGGTTTCAAAACTATATCCTGAGCCATAAACTTCAGGAATTATTTCTAGGACAAATAGCAAACGTGCAACATGTAACATATACAGAGTGAAGGTAATTTATGGCTACTTCAAAGTCAGGGAATCTGCCTTCATCAGGAAGAAGCCTTCACAAAAGATGGCAGCACTGTGGCTGGAAGGAAAGCAATTACTAGATGCAAACTGTAAACACTCCATGAAGTGCTCTGATTGCAAAAAGACGTTTGTGTGGTCAAATCAGCACTGTCAGATTAATGCAATTACCTTTATTATGGGGAGTGTTTGCCAACACAGTGATGAATCCAAGATCCAGGCTCATGTTGGAGAAGGCATTCTTGGCCACCACTTTCACTTGAAAAATACCTAGAGAAGAAAAAAGGCCAGTTAAAAGCAGCAATGGGACCAGTCCATCAGGTTTGGGGTATAACATCCAATTAGTATAAAAAATCCTGTTCTTTTCTGGTAAGAGTTTTCAGGGGCTTTTCTGAAGAGTGTCCACTGCTGAAAGGTTTCTCAAGGAATATTCTTCCCCTTTATCTCAACTTCTCTAACTCAGCTGCCTCTGTCCTAGCCCTTCCCATGCTGTTCTTTGCCAGCTGTCTGTGTTATCCCACAGTAAACTGGAGGTGTACAGACACCGGAGCCCAAATGAGTTTAGGCATCTTGAGAGAGCAGCTTTCTTGTTTGAAAATTTCTGCCTGAAAGAAAGGGTACAGGAAGACCTAATAAAACTTTTAATACTGAATCATTTTAAAACATCAAATGAAATCATAATTAGTTTCTACTGTTCCAACCTTGGCATGGGATTGGAATAGTTCATTAGAGGAGGAAATTTTTTTTATCTTCTGCTACTGAATTAACTCCTAAGCACAATCTCCTTAATTTCACATTTTAAAGGCCTTGATTACTTAATAATGGAAAGAAAATATGACTTAAAAGCTTATTCTAAGTCTAACAAAAATTATGTGTTGGAAATGGACAAATAGAAAAGCTCCCCTCTTTGTCATCTCTACTGAGAACT
>JAWWEW010000020.1:15817497-15917985 GCA_035583185.1 Anabacerthia variegaticeps
TTATGAACAAACAGGAGGAAACCACTTTGTGATTTAGGAAAATGTCCTCATTTGTACTTGAATCAGATTGTGTCATAAAAAAATAAACCCTATGTCTTTTTACTTTGTCTTTTCCATTGCAGGAAGCAGGTGAAGCCTTGCTTTCAGTCTCCATGTGGAGACCCATTTGTCAATTCAAATTTTAACTCACAAGTCAATACAAGTGCTGCTCACACTGCTCTGCAGACCAAGTCTGAGCAGTCAGAAAAGCCACCAAATGCAGCTGTACAGTGTCCCCTAGCCCAGATGGTGTGACTGTTCCAGTGAACCCACTGAGCTGTGGGTGTGTTGGCAGTGCAGGAGATGTCCGTGTGCCGTACCTTCCCAGTGCACGGCCATGACGTACGTCCGAGCGTCCCCACGAGGACCGTCTTCTTTGTGAGAGTGAGTTTCGTTAGATCCAATCACCTCAAACATCACCTCATCTGGGGCACCGTGAGACACAGACACGTTCACCTCCAGATCCTCCCCCAGCTGCAGAGTGTGGGAAGCCAGTGCAGCCTGCAGACCTGAGACTGGCTCAACTAAGTGAACAGCAAAAGTCTGGGAGATCTCTGACGCCGTTGTGTTGCTGGACGCTCGGATTTCCAGCTGATGTATCCCCGGGCCAAGCAGCTCTTGAGAGGCACTGTCAAGTGTCAGGTTATGAGGGACAATTCCTTCCTTTGCACTGGATTCAGTCAGTGTCATGTTGTCTGCTGACATAATGTAGGTCACCCCATTGCCTGCAAAAACACAGATCAGAATTTCTCGCAGCTTGTGTAACAGGCCAACCAATTCCAGCTGCTTTGTGCAGCATTCTGGTATTTATACAGGAGTCCCGAGAACTGCAGCAGTGCAGTCATTTCTAATGAAGTCACTTCAGGTGACTTTAGGGAATTCTATCGTGTGTTTCCTGCTGGTGCTGTTTGGGCACTCGAGGGAATTCATACACTACTGAAGTTTAGTTTTTCAGTGTATATGTGGCTTCCAGGAACCTGAAGTGGGAAAGAACTGCACACCAGCAAATGTGCCCAGCTCAGTGTGGAATCCTCTTAGCCCCAGTCAGAGAAGCATTTCTGTGAATTTCTGACTCCAAATACAGCAACATTCTGACTGGCATCATGTGGGTTTATATGACTAACGTTAGAATTCATGCTCTGACAGAGCTCATGCTCTGTCAGCTTTGTGAATAGGGAAAAAGTGCTTATATTTATGTTTTAGGTGATGAATTATCTCTGAGAAAGAAACCCTCCAATGCAGCTGAGAGCACTCACCTGCAGGAACGCAACAATTAGAGGACCAGCATTCACTAAAAAGAAGGATTGCTTTGCTTAATGAAAATCCTGCTTCTATCCCATGGGTGGCATAATATTTATCGTGCCCTTTAAATTGTGCAGAGAATTTCCCCTCACCTCCATTGAGCTCGACTTGAATCCACAACAGCTCCCCATAGAGTGTACGGCAGAGAGAGCTGTTCCCTGTTTCATACTGGCTGTAGCACCCAGTTATGCTGAGCTGATCCATCTTGTCCTGGACAGTCACCTGCCTCTGTGCCATCACGTGCCATTCGCTGGTGGTGCATTCCACAAAGACAGTGAACTCTCCAGGAGAGGAATATCTGTATGTGATGTTGCTGACCAGTCTAGAATGGAAAGAGAATAGCTGTTTGTTTTGGAAGACTGTCCTGGGAAGTCCTTAACCCTACATGGTAACACCGGTCACATTCCCAAATTTCTGACCTGACTCAGCAATCCTGCAATCACTGTAATCCCTTGTTTATTTACACAGAATTTTAGGTTTGAAGATTGTCCCTGTCCTTCATCTATGGTGTTCCTGAGGTTGTAGATCAGAGTAGTCATTCTGAAAGCACATCTATAAGGGTGGACACGTTTTGCTGTCAAGTAAGTGGATTACAGGTTTCAGGTGCAGCTGCTTCTATCCTTGACTGTGCCAGCAAAACTGTCTCTTCACTCCAGGGTCTGGTGCAGCTCCAGTCACAAAAGCCATGGGAGGTGAATGGATATGGAGAAGTCTATGGAAGTTGCTATTATCATAACACACATAGGGAGATACTGCAAAGAACCTAAGGATAATCCTTCCTGAATTACAAACACCATGGAAGGCAAATAAATAATATTCCTGACACTCTCAGAACTCTTTAGATTCTTATCGTGGCATCACCTAGCAAATGCAAAGATCAGGACATACCATCCTTGATAATGCACATTGTTCATTAGCTGTTTTATTTGAGAAACAGGTTTCACTCTCGCTGGACTTACAAAACATGCCAAAGGCAAAATCAGACCAGAAAAGGCAATTCCTGTAAGAGTGGGTATCAAACTGGACACAGAAAACAGATGAGCATGTCTGTGAGCTAATTAGTAGTTGAAGTAAAATGTTTCCTATAAAACCAGCACACCTCTGCTTACAGCTAGAAAATGTATTTTACATAAAGGCTCATGATTAAAGAATTATTTTCAAGTTTCTTTACAGCTACAGACCTGTGCCTGTAGCTCTGCAAGGAAATTTACTGTTTCTAGTACATTACTACTTTTTGGTTTTCATTCTTGTACTCTTGCTTTTCTAGTTGACTCAAGTAGGATTCCATCAGTAGATAAATAAATTTCTAGAGCCCTTCTCTGTCATTCCCAGCACTAGGAAAAGACCTGATTTTTAAATCCCATAGAAAAATGTTTGATCTTGTAAAGACAGAATTTTTATGCAATTAAAATAAAAGAAAAAGTCCAGAATGTTCTTGTTATATTTTAAATGTTATCAAAAAAGTACTCTTTAAAGTTAAGAAAATAATGTTTGCCTGTTCCTTGGTGATTACTGATATGTTTTCAGTAATTTTGAGCCTTGGGGTCTGGAATAAATTCTCTTAGAAATAGGAAACACTTGTTATAATAAACAGAAGAAAGATCGTGTTTGGCAGCTTGACATAAAATTTTGTAGTCATTTCAAAAGAGGTTTCTGCAGATCCAAGTGTCTTGTATTTATGGTTTGCCATTAATCTACTTCCTTTTTAACATATCATTTATGAGACTTGGGACGCTCAATAAAGTGCAAGCAATGAAATTTGCTGTTTGATGGCCCACGAAGGATGTTTCTTACGCTGGAGGGTAGTAAGGATCAATGGTGTGCCCATCTCCAGTGCTGATGGTGCAGGAGAGGTTGCCAGAGTATGGGGAGAGCAGCCACTTCAAATGGACCGTGACATTTTCAAACACAAAACATGTATCTGTCACAACCAGCTGCAGACCTGTAAAACACAAGGACAGAATTCAATGCCACTGTTTGCCAACATTTCTCATATAATTCAATTAATTTTCACGTGTTGAGAGCCAGCCTGCTCTAAATCTGTGTGCATTAGTGGTGTGACAGGGAGCTGATTCTTTTCCATACCTACTGGTCAAGATTCTTGTTGGACATGATTTTATTTAAGTGTGTTTTATGTGTCTGGATTTCCAGGCTTTGTATTCTATCCAAAACCTTCAGTTAGGACAGGGAATCTACATTTTTATGCATATTTTTAGTGGTCAGTTTCTTCCCTGAGGATGGAGCAGTGATTTTTAAGATAAACATCAATAGTCACGGAGTTCCAGCAAAGAGCAGGATGGACTTTTGGTGTTCACAGCCCCCTCCCTCTTACCTTCCTTGCAGTGGTATTGAATAGACAAGTAGCTTCCTGAAGCTGGACAAGGATCTCCAAAGAAAGTGCCATCTGCTGTCACCTGGCAGGCCTGGAGACCATGACATTGGTCTGGAAAAAAGAAACACTTTATATCAGTTAGTGGGTTTTGTCTTTGACTGTCACAACAGCTCAGATGAGAGATTACTGACAAACAAAAAGGGGAGGAGAAACAGTACCATGTCACTGATTTCTAGACAAACTTCCACATCACTTTGGCTTTGGTGTGTTGCTTATTGCATGGTATTTCTTAGCACCATTTGATTTTACTGGAATAAAACTGAGTAAGAGTGGGTAAAAAAGCCCAAAAAATCACCACAGGGACAGGGCATAGTCACTGCTTAGTCTGGGAAGCAGCAGAACCCTTGACCCCAGCAGGCTGGATGCTCGACACATGACAGGCAGCAGCAGGTCCCTCCTGCGCTCTTGTCCCTCTTCACCCCTCCTGGTTTGGAGTTAGGGTTGTCTGGATGTATCATCTTCCATCTCTGTCAAACCTGGCATCTTCCACTGACTTTGTCAGGGAGTCAGTGTGCCCACATATTTTCTTCATGCAGAGAGAGGAGCCAGGCACACCCTTGTTCTCCATTGGCTTCTGCTCTCCTTCTCTGAATCTTCACTCTTCACAAGGTCCCTGCTTTCCATCCAGCCTCCCGTAGGAACCTCCTCCCTGTCAGAAGTTCTCTGTGATTCCTTTCATTTTAGGAACAATCCACTTTCCCATCCACTAACTCTACTGAAATGCAAGATAAGGTATTTTAGGGACCAGGAACTTTGGCACATAGTCTGTTTCTGACAAGCAATGCCATAAATTACCTGCTACTTCATCTTGGACACTGATCCAGCTGCAGCCTTTGTCTGTATCGTACTGGAGAGCAGCCTCAGACACACAGTAATGAGGGGTCTTCCGTCCATAGAAGCTCTCTCCAATTTGAATAACTTCTCCCGATCCACACTGTACAGTGGCATTGTAATTATCACAAGCAATGCTCTGGCCAGATTCTAATAGGAGGGGAAAAAAAAAATCTAACATTTGGCATTTCTGACAAATCCTGCTACAGTTCTACCCCGTGTCCCTTTTTTTTGTTTGTTCCCGTTTCTCCCTTTTAGGCTAAACATTAAGAAAATGAAAAAAATATCAAAACAATAAAATATTTTAAAAAGTCAATATTAATAGATTTGTGGTTTTAAGCAAAACATTGAGGTCGTTTTCAATAAGCAAAAATATTCCAATTTAAAAGGTAAATCTTCTGTGTGGAAAAGTCTTAGCATTTGTTTGACTTGCAAAACTGGAAGGTCTAAAGTTACTCTTCACTTCCGAAAGAGCTTTGTGGCGGTGTGTGATTTGCATAATATTCAGGTAATTGCTTTGGAGAATAGTTTGCATATTAAGTATGGGACCTGATCCCATTTCTGCTACAGAGACACCTTTGTTCTGGGTGATATTTGACTGACTTCATTCAGCAGGACTGCTCAGATGAGTAAGGTCAGAGCTCTGAAAGCATACACCTCATTCTTTGATTAATGTGGGACAGTTAATTATCTTTCAGAGTTCTTAGCATCCTGTAGTAATCAGGATACTTAATACCCTGAAGAGGAGGATGGGAAAGACGGCTCTCATATGGGAGTGTTGCAAAAGAATGTTTTTGTTTCAGTGTCCCAGGTTTAAAGACATCATCCTCCAGTTGCTGTTTGGATCATTCCCCTCAGGTCCTTGATTAACTGTGCCAGTGTGTGCACACTGCAATAATTGTGTGCTATTGTTATTTAAAGGCTAAGGCTAAGCCTGGCTGTAACTATAGCAACATGATCAGTTTACAGATTAGAGCTCTCTAAATAAGCTTGAAAAATAACTTGCTGTTAAAATCTAGTATGGACTATTATCTAGTGCTTTTTTTGTTGTTCTTTATATAAAGATTTCCTGCAGTATTTGCTGTCTCAGCAACTTTTACATAGAAAGGTGTACTTTGCATTCCTGTGTACAAACCCTGGTCCAATACATATATTTTTACTACAATAAACTGCTAACTTACAGAGCACCAAATGGTAGAATTGAAATAAAAATAAGGAAAATTTTCACTTGTGTTGTTGAGAAACACAAGTAATGCTCAGGTAGATTGCCAAAGAAAGGATGGAGACAGAACACTGTCTGGTCAGTTGTTTGTACACATATTCCTGGCTCAGATGATCAAGTAGACAAGTTACCAGGAATCAGAGATATTAAATTCAAATATTGGTGCTATTTGGAGATACCTATATATACATTTCAGTTGAAGTATCAAACTCAATATTCATGTGTACCAAACTGTGTGTGAAGTTGTTAAGTGCCACTACACCCACTTTACAGACAAACTGAAGCACTGTCAAATTGTGGGAATTTCCAAACATTTAAGCTAATGAAAATATTTCCCATTTCTTTGGGATATTGGATCTAATTCCTTGCATGCGAAGCTGGTAAAAGAAGACTCTTCTCTGTTGTGGTAATATGTATGTGTGTGAAAGCACATGGTCTCAGATACTGAAAACAAGGCTATAATTGCCTCAGCAATCTGGTTTCCTGGGTAGTGGAATGATGGATGTAGTGTAGGATACTGTTTCTCAATAATGCAAACGCTCTTTGAATTTAATGGGCTCTAAGTCACATCCTATGGTAACAGATGATAATTTCCTTACCAACAGACAGTTGTTTACTGTGGTTGCAGTGGAAAAATAATGTTAGTCTGTTTTTGCAAGGAAAATAAGCTTAAAGGATTGTGCTGTCTGCCAATTTCCTCTCCCCCAGTCCTTTTAAATGTTAGTCATCTTCAGCCAAATTTGATGTATGAATATAAACCCCAAAGCACCCCAAAACTTCATGAAAAGCAGTAGCTAGGGAGAAGAGAAAGAGTTACATCAGTGGCTCTGTTAGGAGCAGGGATTATAACCCTCTTCATCTGTTCCACTGGCCAGCACATACAGCTGGAGCTCTGGAGCAGCTGCAGAACTGCAGGGGGGGAGCTGAAGGAGTGACAAGTATTTACAGAAGTGGGACGTGCTGGGCATATGGGAGTGAACTGGGAATGTTGAGGAGGAGGGCAGGGAGGGGATGTGGAACAGAAAATCCAGACAGGAAATAAAACATTGTTAGCTTTGCTTATTGCAGAAGGACTTGTTACCTGTCAGTAGAGTGCTGGACCAGGGCAGCACCAGTTCTAGGGCTTGTGGAAACCTGTACTTGCCAACTTGATTCAAAATATTTTAATATTAGTGAGCCCACAGCCAGACTGTCCTTCCAGTCCTTATGACCTCAGTTCTAGTTACAGTTTAAAGTACTTAACTTACGTGCAAAGTGCAAGGAACGCGAATTCCCCTCATATCTATATGTTGAATGGCATCATATTGCTGGCATTCCTTTCCAGGACTGTTTGTTCCAAATTACAATGTAAGGGGCACAATGTATGTAGATTTTCTTCCTGAGCACTAAAATTCCATCAGGAAGTACAAGTTCCTGCCTGCTTCCTTAACCTGGGAAAGCCCTTGAACTTCACCTGATGGAGGGGTTTAGGAAGAAACAGGAAAAACTTGCTCTTGCTTTTGCTCATTCCAGGCTGCTAGGAGTGGTTTTTCTGGAAGCTTGGCTGTCTTTTTGCTTCAGTTACAAATGGAAATTATTTTGGCACACATTTATGTTTTTACAGGGCTGTCATACAGGTCCCACTTAGCTCAGGTGCTATGGTGTTGTGGGAGTTTATTCTTGCAACCAGGCTTTAAAGTAGCCAGCTTATGTCCACTGTAGACATGGACAGCTGCACATTAAATTCACTCTCAGCTCCATTTCTGCCTCACTAGCCCTCTGCTGGGACCTGGGATTGCTGAACACCTGCATCTCCCAGCCATTTCTGGGTTCTTCCTCCTTTGGATCACCTCTTACATCAGCACACTGGAAAAAGAGCAGCTACTGGGGCTATATCTTCCTTGTTTGCATTTAATAAGATTCATTAAGTTATTGCCCAGCTACTTTGAAAGCTACAAGGCAATTTATGCCCAGTTATGATCACAGCACACTCACTTCACCATTCCAGCTCTTGTGTATCTTACCAAACTCGCAAATGAAGTCAAATTCCTGGCTGCAATTTTCAGTCACACCCCACTGATACTTGGCATTCTTCAGGATGTACCCACAGGTGGATGAGACGGGAGATGGTGGCTCCTTGTACCAGTTACTGTAGCTTATATTTGAAGTGTCCAGCCAAATCATCGACCCTGTGAACAAGGAAATTGTGTCCTGACTGTTTATTTTCCACAGTAATACAATTAGAATCAGAGCCGGCAAAGCAGGATTGTAGCCCTGCTCCTACTGAAGCAGAGGTGGTTCAGTCTGGGTAAGGATCTTTAATTACATTTTATATTGAACCTGATACAATCATTAAAAGAGATACTGGCACTTCCCCCTGTTCTCCCAGCCTCAAGAGTCCAGCATTTCCCTTGCATGAGAACTTGCAGCACTTCCTAGTGGGATGAATTGGCTCAGCCTGCTCTTCCACTGGAGACCTAACCCAGCATGTTTGTTTCACTGGGTCAGCAAGCTGATCTAATTCACCATATGTTCACACAATCACAAGGTCCTTTGGAAAGGGTGATAATATGCAACTGGGAAGTGAAGCAGGCAATTAAAACCATCTTATTACAAATCTGAAGGTACAGCAACAAAAGACAGAGGCTTTTCAGCAGATATCTACAGAGGGACTAATTGCATTTTCCACCCTGTTAAGAAAGCATCAATGGGCTGATACAGTTTTAAAGAAGACACGATTCTAAAACCACCTACCGTCAGTAGTTTCATTCAGCAAGGAATTTGAGATCAGTCCTATCCACCATTCCTGATCCTCAGCAATATGTTTTTGCAGAAACTCTTGAGTTTCCTTGTTTTGAATAAAGACGAGGTGTCCTCCTCCTCTCTCACACCAGCTCTGGGCACTTGTGAAGGTTTGCTGGAGTCTAACAAACTCATAGCACGAATGGTTGAAAACCTGCTGGTACTTGGAGCAGGGGTTTCCTTCTTCATCGGTTGCTTCCTCCACAGCCAAGCATCCAGCAAGAGGAATCAGAACTGTGATCCCCAGCCACATTCTCAGCTCAGTGCCCTGCATGGCACTCACCTTGCTTACCACACCACCACCCTTTTAGCTGCCTTCTTCAAAAGCCTGAGATGTCATCCTTGTCATGTCAACAGAATGTCTCCTCTTTGCTGCCTCCCACAACAGCAGCAGCAGAGCTTGGAACAGGTTGTTTCCAATATATAATGGTGATTGTGTCTGAGGAGACACACAACAAGTGCTGATGCGACTCCACTGCAATGGCCCTTGTGAGACCTATTGTGCAAATGTCACATCCCCTCTGGGATTGTGTTGAAGACAAGACATGAAAGCATTGCTTCCCTCATGAGCAGAGAAGATAAAGCTGATATATGCTGCTTTTGGACACATGGGAAAGTGAGATAAAGCTCCTACATCAAAGGCATCATTGTGTAAACATTAGTGGGAATGAGAGGAGAATGAGAGAAGTGAGAAATGCAAGGAGTTATGACATGAGAAAACACACACTGCTCCTCTAGATACAATTTAAAAATTTAAACCCAATTTAATTGTTTTGGATTGCTTTATTTTTAATAGTTATTGTTTGAGGTGCTTCTTTTGGATGCTAATGCAATGACTATAAATAGTGTATTATATTCATCCTGCCCCCCTGTTTACACATATGCAGGTTTAATCTCAGCTGTTCCAAGAGAGTTTCATTTAGAACTGTTGTGTCTGCTTAGAATTCCACACCCCAAGTGAAATGCTCCCATCATCCCATAAAAACTAAGCTGCTCAACTATAGGGCTACAGTATTTATACCTGCTGGGAGAGAGAAGGCCTGAAGTTAAAACAATGATTTAGAAAAGATGAAAATATCCCCTTAATCATCAGAACTGCTTGGGAGCCCTGTGTGCCCATTTCAAAGGCTGCTGATGGACTTTGGGAAGCAAGCCCAGCAACATTTAGGAGCTGAAATCCCTAAGTGCATCTCAACTTCCTTACGAAAGATATCCATCAGGTTTACAAAGCCACCAGCCTAGTAGGAACACAGTACAAATAAGGATCTTTAGCTACTGTGATCCTCCTGTCCTTGGCATGAACTCCATTGAATTTGATGCCATTATTATTAATTTATGCCACCATAACCTGAAAATGAAAGAGCATGCACTTATATTTAGCCATGAATCAGTGAGCCAGTTGCTGCATCACAGAGGCGCAGGAATCAGTGATGTGTGATGGATTCCTGCATTGCAGAAATGCCTCCTGCATTCTTGCACTCTGGAGCTGAGGGCAGTGCCCACACCTGCAGAGTGCCAGTGCAGCTCCAGCTTTAGAGCTTCCTGCCAAAGCACTGCATCCAGCCAACATTTAAGAGTGATCTTCAATCCCAAGACCTTTCTGGATCTCCAGTTTGTAGCTGTCTTGCTGAGCTGGATAAAGCAGGACTGTGAGCAGGGCCTTCAAGATACAGTTCATGGGAAAGTGTTTAAGGGTAGGACAGTTGTAGGGGATGAGAGGAAAGGGGAAGAAAATGCACTATGATGGAGCAGAGACACTGCTGGATGTTTTCTTTCTTACTGCAGCTGCAAATCAAGACTTCAGCTGTGGAACCCTTGGAGCAGATCCCACAGGAAGTTCTGACTGATTAAGAGGGAGAGCTTATGGAGCAGCTAAGATGCGAATATTCAGACTGGGTTTCTCAGCTCAGAAGGCCAATCCATATTCTAATTAGCTGATGGATCTGGCCCAGATACCCATCCCCTTCCTGGAAGGGGCCATGGGACTATAATTAGCAGCTGGTTCTGTTGGGGATGTCTACAGATTAGGAGTCCCTCTTGAACTGCATACAAAACCTCACAGGCTTCAGTCTGGGACCCCCCACCCAACTGTTTTATATTCAAGCTGCTGCAGCAGCCAGAGCTGAGGGCAGCTGCTATTCAGGTAGTTGGCCACTGAATATTTGCATGACATTTTCTTCAGAGCCTTTGCTTCTTCTGGGGCCCTTTGCAGAAGCTGGCAGCCAGCCCCCTGCTCTGTCCTTCTAGGTATGAGAAACACAGCCTGTTTCTGCAGGCACAGGGGTGACGGAGGAGACCGTGCTTAAATGTATCTGGCTTAGTGATACAGACTGTGCATTTCCAGCAGGTGCCTTTGACTCACTTTTGTGATGAATGTGTTCTGTAGCATCATCCAGTTCTCTCTCTCCAACTGGAAATTTGACTGTGTGAACACAGGGCTAAAAATGCAAGAGCTGGGGGTGCCACAGGCTGTCCCTCTGGGCATCTGCTCCAAAGCCATTGAAATTAATGGAAGTCTTGTCTATTGCTTTGACGGATTTTGAAACAGGCCCTGAAAAAGAACAAATAATGTTTGGAAATGTCTCCAAATAAAGCCAAACTCTCCAAGTGAGTGTACTGTTGGCAATTTCTATAGCAATGTGCATTTTTTCCCTAATCTGCGGTTGCTATAAGTAACTCTTCAGCTGCCTGCAGCAGATGGGGAGTGGAAGAAAGACAATTTTCCTCTTTTGCACCTTGTTTGTAAAGCCACTCCAGTAACCTCAGGGGAGTGTCAAGCACAGTGTCAGCCACAGAGATTTTGGATACCCCAAACCATTCCTTGCTGGATTTTTTGTTTGCCTTTTGCACAGCTCTGAAGAACTGGGGCAGACTCACAGCAGATGAGGCTGCACATAAGTGTTGTTTTTAAGGAACTGCCAGCCCTTTGCATATACCCAGGACTTGTCAATCCTTGCTCAGTTATAGCCTGAAAGGCTGATGTAGCAACCACCCTTCCATCACGTGTTATGTACAGTGACTTCAACTAAAACATACTCACTCACCAGCTAAAATAAGGCTCACAAAGCAATTGTGTTGTGCAACCTTTGACTTAGAAATTAGTGACAAAGCTTTCTCAATATCTTCACACCCTCACTCCAAGCTGCGATAAAGCTATGAATGACTCCTTTGTTTGGGAACTCTCTTCAGTCTGTTGGAATAAGACTCATTTTTCCTCAGAAGTGTTTTAGAGGGCCCTGAAGATCTCTTATAATAAGAGTCCTAACTTGCCTTTAGGAGTTACATGAGATGGTGGCCATTGAGACAAAGTTTATTCAGAAAAGCATTGTGCTATATAAAACATCACAATAGGCAATGATGAATGATTTGTTCCTGCTTTTCAAGTGGATCCTTCAAGGTTTATGAACTTTTTGTTGTTGTAAGTAGAAGCTGTTGAGGTGAAAGAATTTTGTTTGCAATGCTGAAAAAGTTATTAGGTGTTAAAAAAATAATGGTGGCCTACACTGAGATTGTCTAAGGGAGCCTTCTAAGTGCTGTGCAACACTCCTGAAACTGAACCCCTTAACACCAGCTCAGTTTTGGTAGCCAAATCTCAAAGTATTCATAATCCCCAATTAATTTTTTTAATCTAAGTTTATGTATATAAATTATATGCCATTTGGAAAGTTTAGCTTTGTAAGACGAAATTCTCAGATCCCAGGAGATGAGCACACACAATGCTTATCTAATGCACAGGTGCAGTGGGCTTACCTTGACACCTCAAATCAGGCTTTCATGACCCAAATTATGCAGCAAGCACAGAATTGTCATTTTTGAAAAGTACAAGATTGAATTATTCAACATAATCAATAACTCCATGGTTCAGGGTACCCTGAATCCAGCTGCAAATTGCTCCGTGATCAGCTGATGCTGTTAGGACAACGTCTCATTCCTGTGACTTTTCTGTTTCTGGACTTTGGTGTCCCAGACCTGAGGAAAATCAGCTCCAGAGTTCCACAGAGCTGGGTGTGCAGAAAAGGAGGGCAGGTATGGTGCCACCACTGGCTTCAGGGTGGTCCTGTTCTGTACCCTAGTGCAGATCACAGCCTGGGAACTTCCTGTGACTCAGAAGGGCACTGCAGCACTGCAGAAGAGCTTGACAATCCACAAGAGAGGCCAGAAGGTACTAGATTTAAGAATTAAGGAAGTGATGAGCTGCCAGTGGGAAGGAATAAATCACACCCCCGTTCATTTTGGCTGTAGTTCATTTGCCTTGAGGAAGAGCAAGTAAATTTACTCTCTTTAGGTGGATATGACCATCTTCACATTCCTGAACATTACTGAATGTAATGTATAGATTTTATCACGAATAGAAATATATCTCTGTTCTACTAAGTGAATAAAAATAAGAACGGAAAACTGATTTACATTGCTTTGGCTTTAAGGCAGAAAAAAGACTATTTTCAGGTGTCACTAAGTTGCACCAAGATCATGATTAGTCCATTTTACTGTGTCATGTAAACTTATTCAGTATGAAGGAGTTTATTACCTGACCAGCTACGAGGCACTGAGTCCTGAGCAGACTGTCCAGAAGGGGATGGAGAAAAGCCCCTAAATACACCTGCACCTTCTCTCTCCTCACATGGCTTTAAACATGCCCATCTGCCAATTAGTTTAAGGAAGTGGGTCACAATCACACTTCCTTCCTTGCTGCTCTCCTGTGCTGCTTGGCCTGATGGTGGGACCCTGTTATTTGCCGACTGAAAAGGGTTTGGTCTTGTTGTTGCTTCTGCTGTTTAATTTTCCATGAGGCAACACACTGAACTTACCAGTGAGCCCTGCCAAGTTGCAATTTTGATGGTATCTTGTTTATAAAAATAGGGAAAACAATTCTTATCTTATACAGGGTGAAATAATTAAATTAGACACTCATGACTGGCATGATGAGGTCAGGGTAAAGATAAGCAGGACTACATTCAAGAGCTGTTGGGTTGGACATAATTTCTGTTTATAGGATATGTATGGTTACCTGCTGGCACAAATGTCACCTGGGTAAGTCCCTGAGGATCTTTTCCTACGAACCACCCCTTCAGAAGCATTTAAGATTGCCTTTATTCTGTAGCTGGACTTTCCTCACCTGCCATACAGTTGATGCCTCCATACCTGCCTCTCTCCCAGCTATTTCCCACACGTTATTGCTTTCCACAGCAGAACTGAATACAAGGAAGAGGGGCTAATGTGCCCTGTAAGAACACTGAGTGAGCTGGAGCTATTGGTGGCCTTGAGTTCAACAGAAAGGAGCAGAACTACGTGAAGAATCTGATGACACCTCGTGTGTCCTTGTGATCATGTTTGACTAAGTGGTATAATTTAGATGTGCCAATGCCCTATTATCTTAATTAGAGAACTGTTCAAACTGTTAAAGGTGCCCTCTTTGGGTAAAATATTAACTGGTAGCTACAAATGGACTGAACTTTGCCTAGCACATACAGAGAGGCAAAAAAATTCTGCTTGGATCTGAATTTGCATCCATCACAACTTTCACTGGTGTCTCTGCAGACTCCCCATATTTCCATAAGATTGGCCATATTTTTAAGCCAATCCAGCTTCCACCTCTTCCTGGTGGAATTGCTACGCATTTTTCTTCTGCTTGTTATGAGCTATTTCTGTTTTCTGAGGACATGAAAACAGAAAGAAAAAAGCTGTATTTCAGAGATTCATTAATGCCTCTTATCAGTAGATATCCAACACCTTACAAAGGATAGGAGCTTCGCAATCCCCACGAGGAGAAGACTGGAGGCCCAGCAGCTTCTCCATTCAGGAGCACCATGTTTGTGTTAAGCCCTTAGCAATATTAACTTCTGTCCCTGTGCACGTCTGTGACCCCATTTCTACACATTCAGTCGTGGCAGTGAATGCCAACCTTCATGTTCTCATTCTGCCCGCTTGGAGACACATGACTGAACTGTATAACATTACATATTAAATCATGTAAATAGCCCGGGGATGTTGAAAGGTGCAGATAAGGTTACAGAGGTTTATGTGGGTACTGTGGCTGTTTGTTTGGTTTACTGTCTAGTGTTTGAGTCTTTGGGCATTATGATCACTGGGCAGGTTGAATACTGGTATGAATAGGCCAGTAGTTCTGTGCCTAAGCACCTGAAGAGTTTTACATTATAATTTTATTTCAATGAACAAATCAGTGTTTCTGGTGATATAGGTTAAAACTATGACTGTATAAATGAAAATAATAGTTTTGTCAAAGAAATTGTGATATCTCACAAAAATCTCCCCCCCCCCAAATTAAAAAACCTTGTCAAGGCAATGAAAATCTCACAAAAATAGTTATCATGGTCCAAACAATACTGATCAAAATAGTATATGATCAAAATTGTTTTGATCCAAATAAAATCCCTTCAGAATAATCTAAGCAAACTATTGTTATTTAAATTTGAACAACATTTGTGTCTGCAATTATATTTGGACAGTGCAAGAGACATATTCCTAAACAGTCTGGTGGTAGTTCTGTGGAATGAGATCATGTCAATAAAGCAGCATTTAACAAAGATAAAAGCTTGTTCCTCTAGCAGATGAGATAGCAATCAGTGTGATTTCAGCAAGAACAACTCCTGAGTTCATATCAGTTTTGCTGTAGGAATTTTGTTGGGTAGTAGTAGATAACAGTTGGTAGTTGAAAGTTCTTAGCACCACTTAAAGTCACATTCGTCAAGTCAATCTGACCTTTGTTAATGAGCTTTAATTAGATTTTATAAGCAAAATATTGAGATTAAAATAAATTAGGTACTATAGAGATAAGGAATTATATTGGCCTCTGACTGATTTATAAGGCAATGCTTTCTTCTTGTTAAGTGAACCCAAAGTGCAAAGGTGGGTGCACGGCAATGACCTTATTGTTTTACTAGAAATGTAGTTAACCAGCTGTGCTGCCGTGGGAGCTGCCACCACACTGATGCTGGGCAGGGGAATTCTTTGCTCCAAAATGTCTTCCTGGCCCTTTTAAAATCTGGGAGAGAAGCTCAAGGCGTGAAGAGACTGGAGGGAAGTGAAAGTGAGAAAACACCCAAGAGGAAACAGCTTGTAGCCTTCACCACAGTTGTTTAGGGCAGAAAGAAGTACAGTGAAGCAAAACTGCCCATGGTGGGGAGCTGGTGACTTCCAAAATGTTGTCATAGAGAGAAGAAACTGGAGAGAAATGCTGGATTTGGTTGGGGCAGGATCTTTAGTCAAAAGGTTTTGCAACAAGAAAAAACATTGGGAAATAATAAAATTAGAAAAGTCACTTGATCCACATCTTCTACTGCTGATAATTACACATTGTAATGTAAATCGATGCTTTGATATTTCTCCATTTCAATGTAAAAAGGAGAAAATTACAGAGATGGCAAGAAAATTCTTCTCTTAGTACCTCACTAAACTGCTTATTTGTCATTAGTGTGATGAAAACAACAACAAAAAATGTTTTGCTGTTAAATGAAGTACCTTTTACCAACAAGCAGGAAAAATGAGACAAAGCTTTCAGGTATGGACATCTGAAATTAGCTGCCAAACACATTCAGACTGATTTCAGGAGCTGTTGGATTCCTACTGCTCCTTCAAACAACATTTAACAGGTTTCCAGTTATCTCGTCTGGGCTGAACCTTAAACTATATGAACAGTCATGGCAGAGAAGGCAAAAGAGGTTTGAATTAATCTTTTTATTGCTTGCTTGCTCTATAGAAATCTTAATACCACTACAGATTAGACAACTCACAGGTCAGATAATTAAAACTGCAGCATTAAGAGCTGCAAGGGACGAGGATATACTGAAATGAACATATTAAAGCAAAGCAGAACATCACGGACAGAGGAAATGTCCCTGAAAGGAGAGTTGGGCAGCTTTGGTTTTTTGCCAGATCCTTTTCAGTCTCTAACATTGCTGAAAACTCCCTTACTTGGCTTTGTGCATAAAGGAAGTCAACACCTCAGTGGGCACACACACACTCTTTCTCTCACATATATGCAAATACACACATGCATATATAAAGTGTATATGTACATTTATGTGTATATGTCTGCCTATGTGGCTTTTGATGCACTTCATCTCCTACAGCCTTCTGATTCAATCCTGCTGTTTATTATTACTACTAATGAGGGTGTCAGAACAGCCTGCAGCACAAATTGTGTTTTGAATAAAACAAATATGTATATTTCTAAGAGATCGGTCAGCCTTAAGAAGTGATGTTAAAACATTTTGGGAACAGTGGTGATTTAGCTGAAAAAATCGGATTTTAGGGTAACCCCATATGAAATTGCATAATATATAATTGTGTAAAGAATCTCTTTATCCTTCATGGTCAATGGGGCCTATGATTTGCTCTGCAATCACATGCTTTATATTGAAATAATTCTCCTCCCAGAGGATTTTAAAATTAACAACATTCAACTCAGTTAAGTACCTTATCTAGAAACAAAAGCATGAAGTTAAAAATCTGCCTTGCTTTTACCGAATCCTGCCATACTTTCAGAGTTGTTTCAGGTCACATATGGGTGATTATGTTAGAGTGACTAGTTGTGAAATGATAATTCAAAGATGTGCCACTCAGTTGCCTCTGAAACAGCTTGGATATTAAGAAGTACAGCACATGACTGTTCAGTGATGGCAATTTGTTAATTCATGGAATATCCTGGTTTAAATCCACAGAGTGGAAAGAAAGTCAAGTGTTTGTCAGTGCCTAAGAGCCAAACCCAGAAGAGTGGGTAGAGATTTCTTTTCTTTTCCTCTCCCTCCCTGCCACATGGGCCAAGCATCCCTGGGCTGCGTCTGACCTTTCCCTGGAAAGCTATGGGTGATGTTTCCCCCGGCTGTGCCTCTGCCACGGTCACAGCGAGCAAAGACGAGAGTTACATTGTCCTTCCCCTCCGAACCCGAGAAGGAGTTAATTCTAACGCGCCCGTGCAAGAATTACGGTGTATGTGCGGCGGATTAAAGATCAGCTATTATAAATTGTCAATCTATAAGCCACCGGCCAGCGGCTGGCGTTGCACTTTGACCTTTATCTTCGTCTGTACCAGGAAAAGGCTGTTCCCAGCCCAGACACGGCGGGACCACCGCGGGCTGCGGAGCGCCGGGCACAGCGGGGACGGCCCTTCCCTCGGCCATGGAGACCCTCTTCGGCAGGAATAAAGGGGAACACCCGGAGCCCGTGAAAGCCGAGGTGCGGGGTAAGTGAAGGGAAATCTGCCCCAAAACGCCCCGTTATTTTGGTGTTTTCCGACCGGCAAGAACTGCGACATTTGGTCACCCGAGGCAGCGCTGGAAAGGGAAACCGAAAGATACGCGAGGGAGTTTTGTTTAAAGAACTGAGCTCAGATAGTATTTGTGACCCTGCCGGGAGCTTCTTCTCACATCATGGGCTATTCTGTGCACTCCCCTGTTTGAGCAGGGCTCACTGAAGTTGGTGGCGAGGGACAGCACCGGGATTTAATCTCGGCCGCCGCCTCCCCCCGGCTCCGCTCAGCCTTTGGGTTTGCCCCGGTAACCCTTCCCTGCCGCCCCTCGCGGAGCTCGCACTGCTCCCTGGCCCCGGGACAGGCACTGAGCTGGGGCTCTTCACCGGCAGTAACCCCGGGCAGCCAGACAGCAGCACTGGATGCCACCGAACAGAGGGGAGAGAAGTTAATCCCGTAATAAGTGTGGTGTATCCTTCAGCGAGGCAGTTTGAAGTGTCTCTCCAGGGATGAGCACTTGTCGGGTCTGTTATCTTTCCTGGTATATTTTACTTTACAAAAGACTCTTTTGCCACAGCTACAGAAGAGGTTTGTTGCTGAAAACCCCTGTTTAGTAAATCTCTGCTGTATTGTTTGCGATATGTACGCCAAGAAATGGTAACAATCTTAACACTGATTGTAAAGCCACTTCCCAAGTACAACACTTAAAAAGATGACAATTAAAACTTGCAGGACTTGATTGTTGTTCAGTTTGGTGGCTGAATTGGAAAATATTTTGTGACTAGTGAGACGAAGTGCTTTGCTATAATGGCCTTTCAATTATTTTATGCCTTTATGGGTTTATGCCTTTCAATTATTTTTTCTTCTCAAGATAACAACTTACTAAAACATTCGAAGTTGTTTGCAAACAAACCGTCTGTTAGATCTGATCTGTATTATGCAATAGTTTATTTGAACAAAGACTGCATATTTCAGAAAATAAAGTTATATATACAAAATATTCATTCATTGCTAAAAAAAACCCAAACTTAGAACATTGACCTCTTTAAATATTTTGCTAGCCCTGAGCTCTGCTAGTATTTTGGCTCCTTGTTACTCAATATGTACCCTGTACATATCAACTCATAGTTCAACGTCAGCTGCCATTGAACCCGTGCTCTCCTGGACACTGTTCAGCCACGTCTGAGACTGTTGCTACAACAGTTAATAGATCTCCAAATATCTGGGGGTTTCACTGTGTCACTATTGTGTCCTCACCTGGCACTGAAAGGAATAAGGTCCAGACCTCTAAAGCAATGTAAGCACTTTCTGGTGCTGCTTAGTACCAAGTGAGATTTACAGAAATGAAGAATTTTCATCTGAAAACCTCATTAGAGGACACTTTGCTCCATGCTTTCCATGCTGAAAATACACCAGAAATTACACTGAATTGCACCAGAACTTTCAGAAGCTGCATTAAGTCCACAGTGCCTTGAAAAAAAGATCCTCTTTTCCCTCTGTTTATCTCTTCCAGCAGAATTGTTTAATTGGACTGTCCTGGAACTTTTGAGCATCATTATTCTGATATACAGGAATAATCTCTAGACAAAATTTTTAGCCCTAGGAGATGCAGGATGTTCCCTGAATTGCAGAAATATGTGCTTTTCTGGAATGATGTACCCCAAAGCAGTAAGAGAGTTTCACTGGGTCAAAAATCCTGCAAGACCTCAAATGCAGGAGCAGATGACATTTTCACTTCAGGGGAAGAGGGACTGGTTGCAGTCCCTCATGGAGTCAGCCCCAGCTCTGTTACCAAAGGTTTGTTGCAACCCATGCTCATTGCACAGATTTTCAATCAGAAATAGGTTGGTAGGAAAACAGGAGCACAAAAAACTGCCCTGTGTTGCCCATAGTGTGGGAGAAATAGCAGAGCTACAACTGCTACTGCCAGGTAACAGAAAGGTTCAGAAAGGGAAGGGGCAAGAAGAGGAACATTTGTATTTTAGGCACATAAAAAGACCAAACTTGTTCAGCAGCAACCAAGCAAAAATCATGGATCTGTTTTGAATATATGAATAGCTTAAGGTCATAATCCTATTCCCTCTGAAGGATACTTTTCTTTTGCCAACTTGTGATTTCTTTGCTGTCTTCCCACTAGCTATTTTTAGTTACTCAAGTTTTGTGCAATTACCTGTATTAAAGGTTAAACCATGTTCAGTATACACAAAAGAAGTACTATAATTATGGCTTTGAAACTTCTAGTATTAGAAAGGGAAGTAAGGTTTGGTTTTTCAGGGTCTTCAATAACAACAACAATAATAATAATAATAATATCCATTGTATCAACAATTTTTTATCTTCCTCATGTATTTCAGAACTGTAATCCTAATAAAGTAATGTCCTAAGGATGGGTGATGGATGCCCCATCCCTGGAAATGTTCAAGGCCAGGTTGGATGGGGCTTTGAGCAGCCTGCTCTAGTGGAAGGTGCTCCTGCCCATGGCAAAGGGTGGAACTAAATAGTGTTTAAGATCCCTTCCAACCCAAACCATTCTATGAGTCTATGATTCTAATTGCCTGGAGAAGTAGCATGTCCTCTAAATGTTCCCTCAGGAGGCAAACACAAAGAAGTGAGGCTTTTTATTTAAAATCTGATATGCTTTTGCTCATCTCTCTAACCCTAATGACATTCTTTAATTGTTGTTATACTGTGAGTCAAATGGTAGGTTATGTATTTCTTGCAGGGATTTGATGAGGAACATTTCTGATTCAACCCTCAACAGTATTTACATATTTTCAGTATAATATTCCTACACTTTATTTGTCTGCAAAACACTGCATTATGACCAGTGTCACAAAAGCACTCCCAAAATGACACTACATTATGCTGTGTAATTTAATTAATGGGATTTTTAATGGAATTAATTTAGCCTGAAGTCTAAATTCATATGCTGAAGGCCAATGCAAGTCGTATAACCTATAAAATATGTTTGTTTCTGATAAGCTCGAGCTTTTCCTGGCATGAATAAAAGGGTTTAAACACATTATTGTAAAATCTAAGTGCAGGAAAGAAAGGTCCAACTTTATTTACTTCCTGATAATTAAAAAATCATATTCCAGCAATCTCATCTTCTTATAGTAATCTCATATAGCAATAGTCATGCAGAAGGTTACTAGTGCTGTATTTCTGAACACAGGAAATTTTAGTTAACCCAACATAATTGTATGATACTGCAAATCTTGACACACCAACAGTCTGTCTGACTATATGAAACCTATGCCTTTGGGAAAACTGTCCTGGAACATGCCCCTCACCTAAAGGAATGGATGCTGGTAACTCCTTTCTGTTTCTAGGTCAGTTGCCCACTTGGTTGCAAGGGATCCTTCTCCGGAATGGCCCAGGGATGCACACCATAGGGGACAGCAAGTACAACCACTGGTTTGATGGCTTGGCTCTGCTGCACGCCTTTACATTTAAAAATGGTGAGTTGGTGCACATCAGACTAAAAAGAGCTCAACAACCCACATTTTGGTGCCTCATGTTGCTAATTCTGTTTTGAGTGATTAGAGTGTTTCAGGTTTTGTCTGCGGAGTGGCTTGTGTGTGAGGTGGGAAGTGCTGCGGGGAAAGTCTCTGCAAACACCCTCCCACCTGACTCTGCAGGGCTGTTAGCAGGGAGATGTTATAGTGTCCTTTCTTCTGCAGTGCCAAAGTTCAGTGTTGACAGCACAAAACCAGCTCTGGGCAGGTCACTGCAGGGCAGGTTTTGACTTCCTGAGCAAGAAAACCTCTGTTGTTTCAAAATGGATCAGCTCTGTCATATCTGGAGGTTTTTCTGTCGTGGATGAGCAGCCCACTTTCAGGGAAGACTAACATTCCCCTTTTGGGATTTGGTTGCAGCTATAAAGCTGCCAGCAGAGTAACTGGGCCACTGTGTCACTTCACGTATCAAACCTCACTTAGGTATATTTGACAGCCCTACAGTCCATCTTTAGGGGGGGAAACAGGCAGCTCCTCTATCCTAAGCAATTGCATTTTTTGTTTTCATTTTTCATTCATTCACCTGTTCTACGGTGTGAGACAGGATGATTTACAACTAGATTCTTACAGCAAAAAGTATGTATCTATAAAAAGTGGGATTTGCTCCTGCCATCCTCCAATCCTAGTGCTTACTTTTTACTTTCCATTTCTGTAACTGGAAGCATTTCCTGCAACTGCAGGATCAGCTTGCCTGTCCAGATCTGCATCCTTTTCAAAGTAACTTAAAAAGAAATGGTCAGTGGTTTTTAAATTGCCTGTATATTTTAATTATCTAAAGCAAACAGAGCTCACTTATTTCAAGAATAGCAGTCCATTAATTGTTTAGGGTAGATACTGATTCCTTCAAGAAATTTGTTACTTTCTCATAACTAGATTTTGCCAATACAGATTTATCACCACCCATACATGGATTGTATAATTAATCATTTTTGCACAGATTGTTTTATTTTACTGGAACAGTTTATCCAAATCCCTCCTCTCCCCTCAAAAGTCCCCCAGTATTGCCCAAATGTTTTGGGAGTCAGGGAATTTTGACAAATTGTCACCAATCTCAGCAGCCAAAAAACCTTTCAAAAAAGGGAGTTAGGGACATTGTTGCTTTCATTCCAAAATGTTGTTGGCTAAAGGACAGCTGTTTGAGAACCTTTGGCTTTACCTGTGCTAATTTTCAGAAGAATTAAGTATAAAATGTGATTGAAAGCTGTTTGGTCTGTGTCAGGTGAAGTTTACTACAGAAGTAAGTACCTCCGGAGCGACACGTACAACTGCAACATAGAAGCCAACAGAATCGTGGTGTCTGAGTTTGGGACTATGGCTTATCCAGATCCATGCAAAAACATCTTTGCCAAGTAAGCAATGCTTTTCCCAACAAGTTCCTTCTATCTGCTTCTCTCTCCAACACTGACATCTTTCTGTTTACCCTTGACATGTATGTACAGACACAAAATTTGTTTTGCAAATTTAAAGTTGTTAAGTGTGGAGAAGGCCTCTATGGGTTAGTCAAATTAGGCAAATATTTTAAAGTGAATTTGTCACCAGTATCAGCTGTTTTATTCACTTAACACAGAGATTTTGTAAAAAACATTTTCCTTCTGAGGCATTTCAGAAAACTTAATGCTACTCTGTAAGGGGAGTAGCAGCAAGAAAGGAAAAGATCACAGAATGATTATGCTGATCAAGATAATATATAATATAATAATAATCAATATGCTGAGTTGGAAGGGGTCCACAAAGATCATGGAGTCCTACCCTTAGCCCTGCACAGGAATAAGAGATGAGGAATGAATTAATGGAAAGTCTACTTTGCAACAAAAAGAAGAGAAGCATCAATAACTGCAAATAATCAGAAAAACTTTCTGACTAAAGAGGATTTTGCAGAGAGGCAAAGTGTAAGCCATCATGTTATCCTTGGTCTTTAAGACTGGCTGTAGGTATTCCCTACCAAATGCAAGTGGTTTATCCCTCTCTACTTCCTGGCTGAACTACCTCCAGTGACCTTGAATATGATATGTGGTAAGAAAACATGCAGGAACAGTTCTTGCGAAATAGCTGATATGTTGTAAGTTGTTCCCCTGAGATCAGATGATTTTCTTCCCACTTCCAGCAGTAAAAGAGTAACTCTGGCATTTTCAATTCGAGAGGGATATAAGCAACTTTGTCTTGGCTTCCAGGGACTGTGATAAAATCCTGCACTGATAAGGAGAACATGTGTGAAGTTTGATCTTTGAAATCATAACTGTGATATGGGATAACACTGGGAACAAAAGCATTCCATCGGGGAGTATGTGACTCCATCTGTTTTATGAAGGCATACACTGAAAAACCTCCCAGCCTTTAGGTAGGAACTGCTGGGCCAGATTTTCCCAGGATAGGCACAGGAGAGTGTGTAATCAGTCCATCCTGATAAACCAGTGCATGTGCTAGAGCTGACAGCAGCAATAGGCCTCGATGCCCATTTGTGTATGGGAAAACATCTGCTTGCATGTCCCTAACCCTCACCCAGGCCAAGAATGTTGGGGAAGTCCTTCTCCTTTGCCTTCCCAGCCTTTCCACGGGGGCAGTGGGGGAGCTGGCAGGAGAGGGCACAGCATGCAGAGAGAGCCCCGGGTCTGTGACTTGTGCTCTGTGCAGGGGAAGCTCCAGCTTCCAGCTCTGACAATCCCACTGGACATTTCCCTCTGCACAGGGCATTCTCCTATCTGTCTCACACCATTCCTGAGTTCACAGACAACTGCCTGATCAACATCATGAAATCTGGGGATGATTTTTATGCTACCAGCGAGACTAACTTCATCAGGAAAATCAATCCGCAGACTCTGGAGACATTGGAAAAGGTATAAACCTCTGTCAGTCATTTTCCTTCCTTGTCTGCTAATGAATAAGGTTTCAGGCTCACCGATAAGGATCACGTGCAGGACACCAAATACTTTTACTGTTGCCTTACTTTTAGATTGTGGCAAAGTGAAGTAGTGAAGGTACCAGATCTCTGAAGAACTCGTGAATTCAAATTTAAATCCCATGTGGTTTGGGAAAAGCTGAGCTTTAAGCAATGTCCCTTGTACATAATCTAGCAAGGTTGCAGGAATAATACCACAATTACATGATTATTTTGGATGATTGCCATTATTAGGTATCTGAGTTATAAAATTATTTGCATAATTAGCAATTCAGTAGGTCAGTTATATGACTGCTTCTCAGGGACCTTATGCAAAATATTATGTAATTAACAAAATGAAATCTTGATATATTAAAATATACAATGTGTTTTGCCTAGCATGCAGTACAGTTTGAGTACAAGTTCCAAACTTTAAATCAAACAGAAATCTTTTTGCTCCAGCAGATTGCCAGATTCGTAGCCCTGCTAAATAAACTGTTTCCAGGGTGAAATGGGCATTGGCAGAGGAACTTCTTTAGCTGATCCTCCCCTGGTGTTACGTGGCTGCAAGGGAGGGGTGACTGCAATTCAGCTTCTGTAATTTGTTTTAGCCTTGAATTGGGAAATCATTTGAGTTCTTACATGAACCATTTGGTTGAATTATTTAAATCTCAAGGTTTTTTGAAAATGGGGTGCCAGTAAAAGGCTGTCAGTGCTAAAAGGCTGCTGGATTTGTGGTGTTATCTGAGATCAATTTTAATTCTCTTACACTTCCCTCAAAC
This sequence comes from Anabacerthia variegaticeps, assembly GCA_035583185.1. Taxonomy (NCBI): domain Eukaryota; kingdom Metazoa; phylum Chordata; class Aves; order Passeriformes; family Furnariidae; genus Anabacerthia; species Anabacerthia variegaticeps. The sequence continues at coordinate 15,842,448 of JAWWEW010000020.1, forward strand.
CTCTTATTGTATCATTTTCCAGGTTGACTACACCAAGTATGTAGCTGTAAATGTGACAACTTCTCACCCACACTATGACAGTGCTGGAAATACTCTCAACATGGGCACTTCAATAGTTGATAAAGGGAAGACAAAATATGTTCTCTTTAAGATTCCTTCCTCTGTGCCAGGTAATATATGTCTTTTATTAGTATTTTCTAGAAACTTTTCTTCTGAGGATGAGGAGTGGTGATACAGCTCTTCTAACAACCAATGGTGTTCATTTTCTTAATTTCAAGTTATTGTGAACTTCCTGTTAACTGCTTAGCCTGTCTAAGCATGTGCTTCTACCAAAGTTCATCTTGAGTACTGTGTCAACAGGGTATTTCAGTAGGAAGAACCCTACTTTCAGATGAAGATTCTACAAACAATTTTAGGGCAGTATATATAATTCGAAGTTGTAAATTTTAATTTCTTCATGAATGAAAACTCTCTTAAAATGTTGATACCATGCTTATAGGAAAGCATGATACCAAATAATACCTAATACAGAGTAAATTCCTCTTTACCCTGGCCTGCACTGGGCCTTGCTGAAACACCATCCTTTGTTTACAGAGCAAATCACTTGCTCCGTTTCCTTCAAGATAATCTTTTTGGTGTGTGTGGTGGTGTTTACCATCAGCTGCTGATGTGATGCCTGTCCCTTGCTGAACAATCCAGAGGCCTTCGATGGCTGAAAGATCATGTTGGAATTTCTAGCTGGGGCTCAAACAGTCAATGTAGATCAAGCAGGAACATCTCCTTAGAAGTTAGAAAACATGAGGACATTTGAACTCCTTTTTCAAGCTACCAGTTTAATTGAACACCTTTCTCCTCTGTGCTGGAACTTCTGAGGACAGTAACCAGTGGAATCAAATGCCAGGACAAGGGGGCTGTGCCTGAATGGATCCAGCACTGTGATTTCACTGCGTTGCTTTGCTCAGATGCAAACTTCTATGTCAATTACACAGCAGTGAACAAACCACTTTCTTAACAGGAAAAGGCAAATTAAACTGAGAGGAACCTGTTCTTCCACGCATGGGAGACATCCAAGCACCAGTTTGGATTGGAACTTACTATAAATACAACTTTATTTTTTATAATTTCTATTCAGAACACGAAAAGAAGAAATCTTGTTTCAAGCACCTGGAAGTGGTGTGCTCCATCCCTTCTCGCTCTCTGCTCCACCCCAGCTACTACCACAGCTTTGGGATCACAGAGAATTACATCATCTTCATAGAGCAGCCCTTCAGACTGGATATTGTCAAAATGGCAACTGCTTACATCCGTGGTGTGAGCTGGGCTTCCTGCCTTGCCTTTAATAAGGATGATAAGGTATTTCTCCTCATGCTGAGCAGTGGAGCCAGCCAGGCCAGGGACCTCCTCCACACTGTTCTGTTTGTCCTCTGCTTCATTAATTTCAGTAGTGCCTCATTTTTTTCAAACCCTTGGCTTTCACGTTGCACAGTTTTTTAGAAGAAATTTCACAAATTAAGAAATACTAGCAGAGAAATTCCAGCCTGCACGAGCATCTGAGACACATCCAGTTGCTCCTGGCCCAAACAAAATGCTGTCTGTTGTGTGTGAGATCTACCCCAGGGGCACTGCATGTGACAGAAGCAGATTGGTGGAACATCCTGCACTGCACAAAAGGAGAGTCTTTCCTTGTGGCAACTGAGGGAGAAAACCTATTTTCTGAGGACCATATTTCCACATGCTCTGGCCATCCATAAATGGGACTTGCTGGGGTACAGGGCACCAGCACAGGGACCCTCAGCCAAGGCAGATTTATTTCACTTAAGAAGGGAGAAGGGGATTTTCCAGGTTTTACTGGAAAACTTCCATCCTCAGCCTAGCCCAAAAGTAATTTGCAATAGTAAAAGGAGCTTAAAGCTCTTCCTCACTCATTTTACTCCTGCATTTTTTGGTCTTCAGGTTGGAACCTCTTGTCTCCTAGCAGCAAGCCCTGAGTTCTTAATATGCTTCAGTAGAAACAGACAGTGATTAGAATGTTGATGGTTACCATTTGAAAACAGTTCTCTAAATAGCTATTTGCTGACTATGAATGGTTTTCAATAATGTTTTTTATCTTTCAGACTTGGTTTCACTTTATAGACAGGAAGACTAAAAAAGAAGTGTCCACCAAGTTTTACACTGATGCTTTGGTGTTTTTCCACCATATAAATGCTTATGAAGAGGATGGCCACATTATTTTTGATATTATTGCCTATAAAGACAATAGCTTATATGACATGTTCTATTTAAAAAATCTGAGTAAAGACTTTGAAGAGAAAAACAAGCTCACCTCCTTCCCAACCTGCAAGAGATTCCTTGTTCCTCTGCAGTATGACAAGGTAGAAATGGCTTTTTAATCTGTTCTTTGGTCAGCAGTTTAAAATACATCAGTGTGAATAATGGGTGAATTGTTATTTGCCAGCCCTTAGGTGCAAATTTCTGATTCTGTGATACAGAAAACATGCAGGAGGTTTGTTTTGTGTGTGCATTGTGAGCAATGGCAGTGAGCAGCTGGACATGATTACGTGGATTCAGATTCTGACACCATCTATCATGGAGAGCAGGGCTATTGAGAATATGTCACTTCTTACCAGTGAGATATTTGTTCAATGCCATGAAATACAAGCAGATATGTCAGCTTGGCTGCTGACTGCAAGGGCATGGATGAGGCTTTTCACAATCTGTTTATTGCACTTTACTGGAAGCCTCCATTTAACACAAGCACGCTCCCAACTGTTGCAATGGCTGTATTAAAATTAAAATAGTCCATTTAAGTGCGAGATTACCAGGAAGAGAAAAGATTTTATCTCTCAGTTTCATTTAAAACATCATTTTACATCATTGTTTGCACAGAAGATTTTATACTGCCCAGAAACTTGGGCAAGTTTCTGCCTGATACTTTTGGAATGGGCGTTACTGTTCCTTTCTACATTCTGGAATCTTGCTGCTTTGTTCATGTCTCAAAAACAGCTCTGCAGCAGTGACAAAGGATGCATTGGATCACACCAACTGTTCCAACTACCCTGCAATCTTAAGAATTCAGCAATAGCATAGAAAAGAGTGTATTGTACCTATTTTCGCACTTGATTTTTAGCAGGTGCAAAAACCTAACATTGGTGACTTTTTATGGGAATTTGATACCTAATTCTTTGAAACCTATCTTCATTCATTTAATTCACAAATTTGTTGTACTTCTGGAATATAGCTACGTATCTAAACCTTTCTAAGGACTCAGTGTGATCCAAAATGATTATTCTATATTACAATACTCTGAGTACAACAAGATTTCGAATGAGAACTTCAGAATGTTACCAGATAAACATGTAAGAAGGATCTTCTGAAAACTTCATTATTTGCTTAATCCCCAAATTGTTTATATTAACGTCAAATCTGATGAAAAATCTAAATTAGAAGTGTATTCTTAGAGACACAAGATTTTTCAGTGTATGTGTCTTTCAGGATGCTGGAGTAGGTTCGAATTTAGTCACCCTTCCCTCTGCTGCCACTGCTGTAAAGGACAAAGATGGGAACATCTATTGCCAGCCTGAAGTGCTGTGTGAAGGTGAGACACAACCATCATACAAATCTCAAATACATTCTCCTACACCCCCAGAAGTGCATTCTGGTAATGCCTCATGGCTGCTCTACATGTAAGATCCTCATAAAGCTAAGGGAAAGGACACTTTTAATGAACGTGCTCACTGTAGACATTGACAGTATCTTTCTCTTCCTGACTTCCCTCCTCTGGGTGTATCCAGTAATACCTGACCCTGGACCTCTCAGATATGTATTTATCAAGACTGGAATCCTTTAAGTGTTTCATGTTACATCAGTTTGGTAATAATGCAGGATTCCAAGTCTGGTCTCACAACTATTAATGTGGCTTGCAAATCTACCTGTTGCAAGAGTCATTTTAGTTGAATAGGTCTGTTATAAATAGTACCTTCAGGTTTTGCTGTATTTTATAAAGACTGCCTTTGAAAGCGGATTTTTAACCTTTTTTTCAGGGGATAATAACGGGAATATGTAAAGAGTATGTATTTACCTGAAGTGAAAGTAATGTCTTAGAATGGTAACCTCCAATTTTATCTCAGTTGTTCACAAATTTATGAGGGAAAACCCCCAAACCTTCATAAATTCCAGTATAATGAATCTCTAGGAATGTAAAATTGTCATATTTTGAACTAAAAGCCCTGGCTTAATTATATTAATATCCATCTTCAGCTTCTCAGAAATTCGGACATACAAAATCTATGCAACATCTTAATTAAATAGTGCCAAGGTCTTCCACAGGGCAAAACTTCCTGAAGATTGGTTTATGTAAGGGTACATTTGAGTTATTTTTCTTCACTTGTTCCTAAGTCTTGAACTTCATTTTACCCAGGGATAGAGCTGCCTCGCATCAACTATGACTACAATGGCAAAAAATACAAGTATGTCTATGGAACCAAAGTCCAGTGGAGTCCAGTCCCTACAAAGGTATCATTAACACTTACAAAGTCAGTGTTTTCCCATTCCTGGGCCAAGAAACATGAAAAGCCTAAATTTTTATAAGGGTAAGCTCATGTTGTACCATTTTCCTTATAAAGCTTTAGTAAACTCAGGCTTCTTTCTCCAGCTTTATATTCCCACAAAGTCTCTTGAGCAGTTACTGAGGCCCTCCCTTTTCTGCTCTCTTGGGCTGGACTTTCTGTGATGTGCCAAGAGCTGCAAAGGAGGGAGCAGGAAGAAGTACTTGACAGATGTAACTATTTAATGCTTTTTTACTTTTAGGAAACCTAACTAAAAAAAATAAGATACCGCAACACTAATGAATTTTAAATACTGAAACAATATCTAATTTTTCAGAAAGCTTTGTATTTTATTGGCTGGTTCCTTATTAGAGAGTAGGAAATGCTTTGTTTACCTGTGCATGATGCCAAGTCTTCAGGAGACAGCCTAGATTACAAATAGATTGAGATGAAAAGCATTAATATTTGAAGGTAAGAATATTCCACAGAGAAACTCACTCTTCACAGTTCTTGTTCTGTGACTACAAGGCAGCACAAATTGAGGTCACTGTTGGTTCTTGTATGTAATTACCACAACTGATTACAAAATAAAGCTGGATTTCTGCATGATGCAAGAAAATTTATTGCAGCACATCTGACAGAAGCTCAAACAAATCTGCAAGTTTGTGATTTCCAGTGCAGATAATCCCTGATTGTCTTAAATATAACAAAAGGTGCTGTTAGGAGATATTTTTCACATCAGTTACAGTTTAAAGAATGCAAGCACAACAACAACCACGTGTAATCCTCAGGTGAAGTCTGTCAGGGAAATTGCTGTCATCTTGGTTAGAGGAGAGAATTCTTCCAAATTCTTCCTCCAGGAATTGGAATAGTTTCACTTTTGTGTAAATATATTTTTTGGCTAAAGATCAAGAGGGAAAAGAATAGAACTGCATCTCTATGGGTAGAGAAAAGGCCTTAATGGAATTGAACTGCAAATGCCAGGCATCCCCTCTGGCAAATGGTTTGGCCACCCAGTGAGATGAAAATCCACACTCTGTTCCTTCAGTAAGTACCAGTGTCTGCCCCACTGGTTTAATCTTTACCCCTCACTATGGGTAGCCTTTGCTCTGGCATATGTACCCTACTGCACAACAGAAGGCCTGGAGAAATATGGAAAGTAATCACAGGGTTAGAAAATGGCAAGCTTAAATCCTGCTGCTGCTTTGCTACAGAACCAGTGAATTGGCACAAGTCAGATGTTCTGGGCCTCAGACCCTGCCCTGAGGGCTTTATTTACACTGGAGATCTTGTGATCTGTTAGTATTTGTAAACTACTGAAAGCCCAGAAATGAAAGGTGCAATCATAATCTAATGAAATGAAATGAAAAGAACATTGTGTGATTATGCAGCCACTAAATGTGACTCCAAAATTCAACATTCTCCAGGTATTTCCTTCTTGTGATGACATTTGCCTTGTTGCTCCTTAACTCTTAGCATTGGTGCCCTCTGCCAGCAGTCTGTCCATGTTGTACCTTTGCAAAAAGCCACTCTTGGGGTCACTGACATTTTTTCTTTTCTGGTCACAACAATTTAGATTGCAAAATTTAACACCCAGACAAAGGAAATGCTCCACTGGGGAGAGGACCACTGCTGGCCATCGGAGCCCATTTTTGTGCCCAGCCCTGATGCAAGAGAAGAGGATGACGGTAAAATAGTGCTGGGGTTACATGAGTTTTGATTTAAATCTTACAAGTTTCATTGTTCTTAGTCAAGAAAGCTGCATTCATGCTTCTACTGTGACACTAAAGGTAGCACCAGCCATTTTATTCCTGCAGACAAAATAAAAGGCAACAATAGACCAAAATCAGCTTGTGTAATGTCTAAACATAGCCATAAACAATAAAAACAATGGCTAGGGTTTTCCAGAGAGCCACTCAGAGCTGGATTTATCCACAGTGGGAACTCAGTGATGTTACTAATGAGAACATAAAGTGGCACTGCTGGTATCCCTGGAATCTCCATCCGGTTCTGTTTTCGGGTGACCTCTTGCAAAGGCAAATGGCAAATGGGTAAAAGGATGAGCCCCAAAACTGCCAGGCACAGTTTGGTGTTGGTTTGCTTTCTGCAAACTGCAGGCAGACCAGCAGAAGGCACGGGAGAGAAGCATCCATTAGTCCTTTAGCACTCTCAGTAGATTTAGGACACTTTGTGTCCTAAAATTCTCAGGAAATAAGAATTGTTTCCTAACAGTGTTAATCTTTTCTGCTTGGTGTAACTATTATCTGCTTCTAATTCTTCATTTGTATGTCACAGGTGTTATTCTGACCTGTATTGTGAGGACTGATCCAAAGGAACCACCTTTCCTACTTGTCCTGGATGCTAAAACATTTACAGAATTGGGACGAGCTGCAGTGGATGTAGAAATGCATCTGGACCTGCATGGGATGTTTATACCAGAGCAAGACTTGAAGACTGAGACTGAGTAAAATGCTGTTTGTCTTACTGCACAGACTGAGACAACCTTCTACTGAATGTGGGATAATACCCTTCAGGAACAACCTTCTCTTATGACAAGAAATGGCTAATTCAATATCTCTATATGATCTCTTATAAGAGAGCAATGACTTGTTACAAATTATTATGCGCACAACTGGTCCATCACTATTGCAAAAGAAGAATTATGAGTGTGAAGTGCTAATGTTTTATGCAATTCTCGGGGCAGGGAATAGGAGACAAGGGTAGCAAGCAATGTTTTATTTGAGCAGAGTAAAGCTTTGTGAGCCAGTGAAGTACAGTATTTATAGGGTGACGCATGGCATGAGTCACATGTGTCTGCAGGTCATGTAACTTCCACGGGCTGTTGCAAGACTGCAGCTGCAGTGAAAGTTGTCTCCTGCCAGAAGAACCTCACAGTAAACTGTATTAGTAATTCATGACAGTGTATTCTCTTGGTGCTTGATTTCTTAAATTCCACCATAACCAAAGTATTACATTGAGGTGCTACATTTTTCTTATCCAGAATCTAAAATATTCCAGCTTTGCCAATCAGTTTCTTGGTGTATTTCTCACTTATGTGTTGACAAAACCAAGTTAACTTTATTGAAATAGAATACATGGTTTTATATAGCATTCAATTATACTTTAGTGAGTCTCAGTCGAAGCATTTTGTATTTAAATCAGTTTTCCTTGAGGAATATCTGACATTTCGTGTAACTAGATGATTACATTGGTAAAATAAAAATAATTGTAGTATTTATTAACATTGCTACTAGTCTCTGTTAATAGCAGTATGTATGTGAATGAGGGCAGTGTGTTTCTAGCAGAATTCAGACACACATGTGCGACAACTTGTTGAGGGAAAGAGCGAAAGATCTAACTTAGGCCCTGTCTGAACCACACGGTAGCTGTTGTTGCTAGAGCTGAGCACTTGCCTTATGTCTGCTTAGGAGCATCCAGGTTCTCAAATGGGTTTGTCACTGCCTGTACCAGATGCTTCCTAATAAAAGTGCACAACTCTCACTCAGACTCACAATTAAAAAGTACATTTCAACATCAAGTACATAAAGTGCCAAGTACAGCGTGACTGGGTTTTGTTACAGGAATGGCATTTCCCAATCCCCTTTTGTTTCTCTGTTTGGGGCATTGATTGTTCTTTAAATGAGAGACTTTTTGCTTTGGGTTGTATTTTCCTCTTGTAGATACCTTTACTGTTGGAGGCATCTTTACTGATGGAGAAAACCAGCTGTCCATCCATCCTTGTCAGGTGTTCATCTGCTCTGTCCGTATCACCACGCTGCTCAGGTATCTCTCCCTTTTATAGACACATTCTCACAGTGTCTGTGCTGCTCACAGTGTTTTACACATGGAAAACAGAATGAAATCATTGTCATTTACTTTCACCCCATCCCAAGACAATCTGGGCCTTGCTGACATTGTGATTGCCCAAGATGTTTACAGCAGAGCAGGAACTGAACCCACATCAGCCACGGTTCCTCTTTGCTCTGTAACAACTACAACTCAGTTTCTCTGCCTAAGTGCTTGCACTTCATAAAGATTATACAGGCTATTTATAATGTTAAAAAAAAATAGTTGCTGTGGTCAGGTTAGTCAAATTATAGTTTTGGACATTCAGAGGTTTACGTGTTCCATAGAATGGAAATAAACACTTCAGTAAGGTATGTCTGCAGAAATAGTCACCTTCAGTGTTTTCAAGGCATATTACCACTAGTTTTTAATAAAACTCTATCTTCCAAAGAAGAAATTGAATTCCATTTTTGTAAGTAATATGGAACCAGTACTGGAGGGGAACACTGGCAAAAGACACCAGCTCTGGGTTTGTTTCTTTTAACCTGAAAAAGTCTGGATTTAACAAGTGTCCACCAATATTTCTGGAATTATAAGGTGGCAATGGATCATAAGTCTGACCATTATTATAGATCTTGTTTTGACAATTTGTCTCCAGAATTTCTTCTGTAAAACTCATAGGGTTATGTTTTTGGATGATCATGAATTTGGACACAGGAGTTACTTGACTTCTGAGGAACTGGTTCTTGCAGGTAGAGATGACATAATAGGGGAACACTCATCATGAAAACAACCTGTGGTCTAAGAAGGTAAATGTGTTATTTATGTTCATGTAGAAATAATGCAGAAAATAAATTGTAAGAAATTGTCTTGGGGATGATTTTTTAAACAAAATGTGCCATATTCTCTTGGTCAGTATTACACAGGACTTGTTTAGCATCAAGTTTGTAGTCAACCTGAAGAGAAAAACAGTGATGTAAATCTGGATTGGCCAATCCCAGTATCCTCCTGCAGCAGAGACAATAGGGATAAAACCATCCGGCTAATCACAAATTTGTTCAAGAATGCTTTTAGTGGTTGCAATACTAATCCGATGAAACATTTACCCTGAATATGGTACCACACCATATCATTTCCAGGCTGACAGCAGCAAGGGGAATGCAGATGTACTTTGCCAAGTGGCTGCAAGGCTCGTGGGTTTTTTTGATGTGGCAACGTGGCACGTGGTAATGAGTGTCATTTGGTTTGCTGCTGACACTCTGCACTGTGAATGGAATCTTGAGGGCAGAGAGGTTTGATCCTTCTTTTGCATCAATTTAAGCCATAAATTAGCCCAGCAAAATTCATGGAATTATTGCAGTGGCATAAAAAAGAACTAGACCGAGTGACTGCAAATAAAAACCACATATGTAGTAGAGCAAGAGAATCAGGCCTTGGTATGAAGCATACAATTACTTGAGAGGTGTTACAAATGGACCTTGGTAGAGTGGCTTGGTTTGTTTTTTTGTTTTGGTTTGTTTTTGTTTTTTTTTCTCAAGACGTTCATTAAATGGAACAAATAACCAGGTACAATAATTAATTTGTTGTCTGGAAGTGGGTATTATCTGTTCCACCTTGTCCCATTGCCTCACACACGCAGCAGGAGGAAGCAGAAACAGTGTTTACTAGGACAAGTTAAAAACCAGAAATACAACAGTGTTTTCCTCCATAAGGGGAGGCAAGGAAACACACCAGTGTCTTTCTTTTTAAATAACCAGGCCACTCAATGACAGCTTTTGCAATAATTTAAACCACTGTCCCCCTGGGTGTGCAATTACCACAGCATTAATAACAAGCAGTCAAGGTGGAGCGTGCTCTCTGCCTTCATTACCCTCAAAGAGAGCTGGGAACGTGTCCTCTGGATCTGTTGGGCTCTTCCTCATTCTGCACTTGACATCCTGGCTAATTATACCCAAGCCAAAAGTGGCCTTCTAATATTTGTAAATGAGTATGTGTAACAGTAAGTGTCGCAAAGTTGCTGGTGTTTCATGCACATTAACATGGTTTTAGCCCTTCTGTTGCAGCAGGACATGAACGATCCTCTGCTTCTAAAGCCCTTGTTTGGAGCTGCACAGCAAACCTGGAGCGTGGTGCCCCTCTCTGAGGGTTCAGCTGCAAGGATTCCATGTGTGGATGTCCCAGCTGCAATCTCCATCTGGAGAACAAGCCAGCATTGTGTCTAGCTCGGAAAGAACAAGGCTGCCTTTGTGGCTGCATTTGAGGTCGCTTCCAGATACCTTAATTCATTTTCCCAGTGGTAAAATGAAGAAAACCATCAAAAATGAATGAATGAATGATAAAATTTTAAGTTGCCACAGAAATGCAAGTAATAAAAGCACATGACCCACCACAGCCTTCCTAGATCAGACCCTCTGAAAATGTTATTGTCCCAATGAAGGAACTGGAGAGCAATGGACAGTGTGACGTCCCTTTGGGTGTTCCACAGCCTGAGAAATCCCAGTCCAGCTGTGCCTGGCAGCGCAGGGAACGCAGGGAGCTGCTGTGTCTGTTTTAGAGCAGATCACAGCTTTGGGAACACTTTCACTCAATGCAAATAGTTTCACTGCCTAAATACTGGGTGCTGCTAAGAAAGCAGACGGAATCAAGGCATCTCTTAATGTGCAATTAAGCGTGTTAATGAACAGCCCAAAATTTAGCATATGAACAGTCCTGAAGGAGATCTTCCTTGTCGGGACAGGTTGTATTTCCAGTGGGCACCTGTGGAAAGGAGCACTATTGCAATGAGCCTCGCTGTACTTAATTGTCATTCTCTTACTTTTCCTTGTGCTGATGCTGGTCATTTTCACCTCCAGGTTTGTTCCCCAACAGGGAACAAACAAACAAACAAATAAAAGGCCAGTTTTACAGAATCACAGAATCAATTAGGTTGGAGAAGACCTCTGAAATCATCGAGTCCAGCCGATGACCAAACACCACCGTGTCGACTAGACCAGGGCTCTGAGTGCCAAATCTGCAGGAACACTGGCTCCACCACCTGCCTGGGCAGCTCATTCCAATGTCTCAGCACTTGTCTAAGAAGAAATTCCTCCTGGTGTCCAACTGAACCTGAACCTATGTCCTCTTGTCCTGTCTCTGGTTCACTGGGAGCAGAGCCTGATCCCTGCCTGGCTACAAACTCCTGTTGGGGACCTACGAAGGGTCACAGGGTGCCCCCTGAGCCTCCTTTTGTCCAGGCTGAGCCCCCCTGGCTGCTCCTCACAGGATGTGTGCTCCAGCCCCTTCCCCAGCTCTGCTGCACACCTTCTCCAGACACTCTCCACAGCCGAGAGGGACAACATGGACACTGTTGAGGACAACATGGACACTGCCGGGAACAACACGGACACTGCTGGGGACAACATGGACACTGTGAGGGACAACATGGACACTGTGGGGGCTCACAGGGACACTGTCCTGGATCACTTGGACACTGTGGATATTGTCAGGGATCACATGGACACTTTCAGAGATCACATGGACGCTGTCCTGGATCACACACACACACACACACACGGTCAGGGATAACACATACACACACACACACTATCAGGGACCACAGGGACACTGTCCTGGATCACACACACACATGGTCAGGGATCACACATGCACACACACTATCAGGGATCACAGGGACACTGTCAGGGATCATACACACACACTCACACACACATGTTCACACACCCACACACATACACACACACACTCACACACACACACATGTTCACACACACTCACACACACACACTCACACACACATGTTCACACACCCACACACATACACACACATGTTCACACACCCACACACATACACACACACACACTCACACACACAATGTTCACACACTCACACACACACACTCACACACCCCCCCATGTTCACACACACTCACACACACTCACACACTCACACTCACACACACACTCACACACTCACACCCTCACACTCACACGCTCTCACACACACTCACACACTCACTCACACTCACTCACACACTCACATGTTCACACACTCACTCACACTCACACACACACTCTCACACACACTCACACCCTCACACTCACACGCTCTCACACACACACGTTCACACACTCACTCACACTCTCACACACACACATGTTCACACACTCACTCACACACACTCACACTCACTCACGCACACACACACATGTTCACACACACATGTTCACACACTCACTCACGCACACACACACATGTTCACACACACATGTTCACACACACATGTTCACACTCTCACACATACAAACCCCCCCCCGGCTCCCCCCGGCGCACCCCGATGACGCTGCGGTCGCGGCCGGCACTGCGGGTGATGCGGGCGGTGATGTCAGCGGGGCGGGCGCTCAGCCATGGTGTGAGGGCAGGCTCTGAGCGGGCCCGGCCGGCCCGGCTCGGCTCGGCGGCAGCACCAGCACCCCGGCGGCACCCCCTGCACCCCCAGCACCACCACCATCACCATCACCATCACCATGTCGGGGCCGAGCGCCGTGTCCGACCCGCAGCACCCGGCGCGGCTGCTGCGGGCGCTGAGCTCGTTCCGGGAGGAGACGCGGTTCTGCGACGCGCACCTGGTGCTGGAGGGCGAGGAGATCCCGGTGCAGAAGAACATCCTGGCGGCCGCCAGCCCCTACATCAGGTGCGGCGGGGACGGGTTACATAAGGAGGGACAGGGGTTTGGGGCCGGGGGGGACGGCCGGGGATGGGGATGGAGCGGGGTGGGGGTCCCTGTGTGGGGATTTGTGGGGACTGGAACACCCGTGAGGGGATTTGTGGGGACTGAGACACCCGTGAGGGGATTTGTGGGGACTGGAACACCCGTGAGGGGATTTGTGGGGACTGGAACACTCCTGTGGGGACTGGAGCCCCCGTGAGGGGATTTGTGGGGATCGGAATCCCCGTGTGGGGACTGGAGCCCCCGTGAGGGATCTGGAACCCTCCTGTGGGGATTTGTGGGGATTGGAACACCCGTGTGGGGATTTGTGGGGACTGGATCCCCCGTGAGGGGACTGTAGCCCCCGTCCCCTGTCACAGCCCCGGCGGCCCCTCCTGGGAGGGTCCCCGGCGGTGCCTCCAGCGCTGACAGCTCCGTGTTCTGTGCGAGCAGCGCCGGGCCGGCTCCTTCCCTTCCTTCCCTTCCTTCCTTCCTTCCTTCCTTCCCTTCCCTTCCCTTCCCTTCCCTTCCCTTCCCTCCCCTCCTGCCCTCCTTCCCTGGCTCCTTTCCCTGCTCCCTCCGCAGCAGCCGCCCCTTCCCGGCGCTCGCCAAAAACACCCCCCGGGCACGGAGTGTCAGGGAGGGACCCCGGGAAGGGGCTCTGGGGGCGGCCAGAGGGTCCGAGGGGGGCACATCCCGAGGGGTGCATCCCGGGGGTACATCCCGAGGGGGTCCGAGAGGGGTACATCCCGGGGGTACATCCCGGAGTACATCCCGAGGGGTACGTCCCGAGGGTACATTCCTGGGGGGCACATCCCGGGGGTACATCCCAACCATCCCTGGAAATTGCCAGAGGGCCGTGGTGTGCCCAGGACGGTGCCGCTCCACGGAGCCGGGCAGGACGGGCTGCATTCGCACAGTCATGGTTTAGGGTTTGTTCCTGAGGCAGGCAGCCTGTGCTGGGGAATCCCAGGGCACGGGAGCCCCGCTGCCGCCGCTGACAGCGCCCTGAACCCGGCCACAGGGGAAAAGCATAGCCCTGTCAGGAGATGTTTGTGGTGCGTTTCTGCATGTCGGGGAGGGTAAACAAGCTGCACAAGTGGTTAATTTCAAAGGGTTTTTGTCTTTAAGTCCTCTCGTTTGCAGGTGGTAAAGATACTAGTTTTGTCTTTCTGTGTACGGCAGGAGCAGACCTTCAGTACCACTTACACACAGGATTGGCATAAATCTGTAGCAGACTTTCTGTAAGGGTTGGGCATTCCTTCCAGATGCTGCTTTCTGTGGAGTTGTCATATAATCTGCATTTTTGTGCTAGCTGAAGATGGGGATTCTTTGTGCTGCTCTCCAAAAATCTGCGACTTTCTGCAGTGTCACATTGTCATCTGCTTTTAGGCAAGAGGGTATTTTGGGTGACTTAGTACAACTTCATTCTCAAATACAGAAATAAGCTAAAAATAAATAGAATATGAAGCTAGTAAATAACTTTTACCCAATGCTGACCACGGACAGACTTAATGAAACAGTTCTCTGCATCGATTGAGCTGGCAGGGCTGAGATATAAAATGAAATGAAATTCACAGAGGAGAAAGATCAGCAAGAATTTACAAAAAAAAACCATGGTGGAGCCTATGTACTAACAATAACTTTTTGTCACTGCTTGTCTTGAGAAGCCGGTCTGGAAGACTGTGGTGGAAGAGAAATCAAAGATGTGAAATTGAAGTGAACCATTGGTTCAGGGCTCTTCAAAATGCCTCAATGCTTTGTAGGTCATTGGCCATCATGTTTTAGATGGCCATATGCCTGACATTAAGTTTCAGAAGAGTTGCTGTAGGTGGTAAGAGGTCATGTCCTTGGAAAATCTGCTGTTCTGCTGTTACAGCAGGATGAGTTTACAGGAAATGTGTATTTTTTTTACTGTGAAAAAAAATGAATAGTTAAAAGATACTGTAAATTATTCTATGGAAAAGTACCTTTTCACAGGATTTCATCTTTTAAAGTGCTGCATTTTGTGAGTCTCTGGAAAATGTACTGGGGAAACATGAGTTAATTGTGTGTGAGGCATAAGAGCACCAGACACAACTGCATTAGCAACAAAACTTGTAGTCATTAGAGTTGTGTTTTTTTTAAACTCAGAATTGTTCAGGTTCAAATCCCATGAAGGAACTCATTAACTATGTGTGAAAGTAGGTTACATGCATTAATATATAAATATGATTAAGTGTGGGGGTTTTTTGTAAAGCTTACTCATGTCTTCTCCTCGGGCTTTCAAGATGTAAAGAACATGTACCTAGTTCTTGTATGGCACATTAAGAAACACCTTTGTATTGCCTACCTTTGCAGAGCCTAATTTTTACCTGCTGCCTGTCTCTCTTGTTTTTATCACTCCAGGATCTCTCTCTTAGTCCAGCTGGTCTTCACATTGGGTAGAATTGGTCAGGTAGGTTGCCAATGTTGGAGCATTATGTTTCCAGCCAAGGGTAATGTTTCAGTGGCTCTTTTTGGAGATAAAATTAATCTCCACCTTGCACCTAGTCTGTGCAAGTCCCATTTATTTTGAGTGCTGGTTTTTCAAAGAAAATCTGTTCAGGTTTCTATATAAAGAGTTATTGCAGGAGAGTCAAGAATTTCCTGCCCTTGTGTTTTAAGGGTAGCTGATTCCAAAGCGTGCTCTGATACCACAGGCTGTTAGAGTCTCCAAATGCCAATTGATTCAGGTTGCTCTCGTTTGAGACATTCCAATATAAAGCTCAGAAAAATCCATTAACTAATTTCAGAAGTAAAACTTGGAAGAAAAATGAGTGGTTATATGAAACTTGTAAGTGAAGCAGTGGGAAGGATGAGTTGATGTTGTGTTTTCAGTGTCTGGCTGTGTCATTATGTGCTGTGGCTGTGGGCAAGTTGGTGGGCGAGTTCAGAAACTATAGGGTTTGCATGAAAGTTTAGGGTGTGAGTAGGAAAATAAGTAGGCATGGACCTTGTGAGGGGGTGGTTGGGTGTGAGCAGAGCCTGTGTGTGCTGAAGGATTTGTGCAGCCACAGAGAGAGGAGCGTTACCTGTTTTTTAGTTTTGCATGGTAGCTGTTTGGCTGACTGGTTATGAGTAGGACATTTGTAAATTACAGTGATGTGTTTTCCCTCTAGTTATTTGGCAGCTGGATTATCCATGCAGCTCAAAGATGGCAGCTTCAGTGGGAGAGACAAAAGACGTGAAGGGACCACAGAAACACAAGGAATGTTGCTGGTGTTGTGGGTCCCATCTGCCTGTCTGGTCCTTAAGGTGGCTTCTGCAAGTAGAGAAGAATAATAAATGCCTGTTTAATTTTTAAGTTTTCAGTCTGTGGGACCAGTAAGACCTTTAATTTTTGGGGTGGTTTGATTCTTGAGGTGTTGCCTCAACTACCTAATGCCAAGTGGCTCGTAGGTCTCCAAGGGCAGTGAGATCTGGGGTGGTTGTGTGAATTCCTACAGAGCTTCCTTGTATATATACAGGTTTATCTAATCACTCTGTGTGCCCCTGGAGCAAATCCTGCCATTTACAAAACACAGAAGTCTTCCTGCATATCTCTAACATCTCGTGGTGTGTTCCTGAGCCTGAGAAAACCAGGGTTCCTCAGGAAGAAACTGCCACAGGACAAAGCGTGGTTTGGCTCAAAGTGATGTTGCCGTGCATCTCCCAGAGCGGTTAACTTTGAGCCAGGTTAGCTCTTGGTTTTCTCTTCTGGAACAAATCAGCCAGAAGCCTGCACTTTTTTTGTAGCACTCTTTGTCCTGGCAGTTGTCCCAATGTAGATCCAGTTCTATTGCCCTGGTTTAATTTATTTAGTTTGAGAGCCTGGTATAACTTACGGTGGCGTAAGAGGGCTTTTACCAGAACAAACCATGCTTGCACTGGTAGGTTTGGCCTAAGCTGTAGCACATATCCGCCAACCTTTTATAGGATAGATTTGGTCCAAGTATTCCTGGTATCCTCAGCAGTAGCAGCAGATGTTCCCATCCCAATAGATCTGTCACTGTCTGGCATGACTCGTTCCTGGCCAGCTGAAACTTGCAACTCTAATATTTTGCTGTCTTACTGCCTGCTTGCCTGGATCACGGGGAGCATGTGGGAACTACCTGAACAAAGAGGATATTTAAGCTCATATTCTTAGACAAACTTCATGTTGTAATGCAGGGATTGTGCTGCTCTATTAGAAATTAAATTAAGACATTTTGGTTACCTCAGCGAGTTTTGTCTTTGATTTTCACGCGTCTGCGTGAACAGATTACAGATGGGTGTATGTTCCATACTGTTCCCCAAGGCTTTTGCTACTCACTAATGGACCAATAATCATATTTTCATCTTTTTTCCAGATGAGCATAATATAGCTAAACAAGTGTGTTGGGTTCAAGGTTAAGTTGACGTTATTTTTGATGTACTTGCTAATAGCTGTAAATTGTAAATGGATTATGGTCAGAAATAACCTGACAGCATTTGCATCTTCTCACTTGTCCTGTTCAACCTTCTGACATCCCTAAAACATTGCAGGCCTTGTGAGACCCTGCACAGGCACAAAACTGTAACCTCTGCCAATGCCAAAACAGATTTCCATGGAGATGTGGTGGGATGTGCCCCCATCACTGAACTCCTGCCCTTTCCTCTGCGTGCTGGCACTTGGAGCATTTGGAGTTGTCGTGGGGGCATCCTGCTGAGACACCATTCCTGTGTGAGGGTGTCTGGGAGCATCCCCGAGTGCTGCTGTGAGAAGTGGGACAGGGCAGGTCTTGTTACACCTGTTGGATGATAAATACTGTAGAGCAAGGTCAAGTGGAAGCCAGTGCATGCCAGTAGCTCCTGCTGCTTATTTCCTGGTACCTGTTTGGTTTTTTATTGGCATGTCTAGAGACCTTTTATAATGCTTTAAAAGTTTTTTTCAATTTGGGACAAGTACTGAAGTCAGGAATAGAAACACCAGCTGGAGCTGGGAGGTGTTTGGTTGTCAGGACCCCGTGCTCCCAAGCCCTGGTTTAGCTGAATTGCACTGTGTTTGTGCCAGGACAGTGTTGTGGTAACTGCTCTGTCAAGGGGGGCTCTAAAGCCATCTTGTCTTCAAGGTTTCTTATGAGAACTTTGTTTCTGTCAGTCTCCTGGGAGCTTTGCAGGCTGCCCTGGCAGTAGGGAGTCAGGAACAGATCAGGCCAGAATTTGCTTCCAGACTTTTAAAGCTGTTTTTTAAATTAGACATACTTTTGGTTTGGTTTTGATTTTTAAAAAATTAAACTGAAATGCTACCTATTATGTTTTAGTGATAACTGAGTTGCAAAGCCTCTGTGACTTTGAGAGGCAGTAAATCAAAATAGCTGCCTTGGCCAGAAACTCTCTGCCTGGCACGAGTCAGAAGTGCCTACACACGTGTTATGTTTGGATAAGCAGCTGAGGGTCTACAGTGATAAAGGCGTGTTAAAATTTTATGGTTTAAAAAGGGATTTAGAAGTCACTGTACCAGGCTTGAAGAGGGAGTTGTTAATTATATTCCTGCTCCAACAAGCCCCTAAAGATGGCCTGAAGGGAGGAAGCCATAAGGCTCTTATCCAGCCCCAAACAGTAAAAAAAGACAGTTGGGCTGCTGCTACATGTCAGGCAAAGGGAGAACTGGGAATCAGAGCACCTTGTTTACCCAGGAGAACTAGAGATGAAATTCCTTGTCCTTCCCTTGTATCTGAAGATGTGCAGTTCTTCCGTGTGAGGGGTGAGTTGGGATGGAAGGTGTGGCAGGATGGAGCTGCTTGGGATGTCTGGGCAATTTATAATCTGTAGGTTGCCTTTACACCTGCATTAATTGTCGTTTGGCAAGACTTTTATTATTAAAAGAGCCGTTTTTATTAATATTTTTCTTTGCTTGGTTTAAAATGTATCTTATGGCTGGAACAGAGCTGCTCTGAAGTTGCCGATGTGTCTGCAGTTGAGGAGTCTGAACTGCTTGATTTGTGTTTTGATTTTATTTTTTTTTTTTTGGTGGGTCTTTTTTCTTTGAACTTGTTTTGTTTGTTTTGGTCTGGGCTGCAGTTACAAAAGGAACTGCTTCCTGGTGTGGGCTGACAAATACAAAAAGTAACTAATGGTTTGAAAGGATTTGTTTCTTCACACTCTGTTCAGACTCTTACCTCATATATTGCACAGAGCTTTCTCTCTGTCCTGGTGCTGAGTAGTGCACAGGGGAGTCTCCAGTTCTGTCTTGGTCTCCTATATTTTATCTTTGTCACTGCTTAATATTCCCAAAAAACCAAAATAAATCACTGTTACGGACAGCTCTGACACTGCTTGTTGCCTATCAAGGAAATATGTTCTTAATACCATGTAGCTCATGGCTGGTTTATGTCCTCAGGCATGTTGGTTTGTGCATCCCCTGAGCAACCCAGGCTGTCTGGAGCAGCTCTTGTTTGTGGCCATGGTTCATACTGTGCCTTGGAGACTCCTGTGCTGGTGAAATCCATGGTCCTGGTTCCTTTTCCTCTTGGCTGTCTCATCACTTTCTGTGATAGTCTTGCAGATCTCCGTCTTCAGCTCTAGTTCAGGTGCCTCCCTCAGCTGGATTCCAGACATCTTCCAGCTGTCCCACAATGCTACTCATGCACTTGTAATTTTGTCCATTTGACTTTATACTTATCAGCAATTATGGAAATCTTTCTCTGACTGTGAAGCTGATTTCTCCCATGTGCTATAAGGATGAGGTATGAAAACCTGGTTAATCCAATTTTTCTCAGCACGTTCATTGGTGTTTTTTCAAATAATGATACTAATTGGTCACAGGAATGTTTAGGTTATTAGAGACATACTACATAGCATTACATTTCTTAAATAAGCTTAATTATAAGTTTAACATGAATATGGTACTGTACTTGTTTCTTCTAAAAAAGCATTTTTAACATTCCAAAAGCAGAGTTAATTTGAAAAAAGATGTATTTTCAAGTAAGGCACTGTTCAGTTCTTGGTTTAAAACTGTATTCCAGGAATGTCTTCCTTTGCTGAACTGGGTCTACTGACCCACAAGCACAGACGAGCCAGGGCTGTGCTTTGTGCTGTGCGTGAGGTGTGTGACACAAACCAGGGGTGCTCAGGAGCTCCTCTGTGTTGCCTGTGTTTGACTTGTTTGTCAGCTCAGCTGGTGCAGTTGCTTGGTTGTTTCCCAGGGTGACTAAAGAAACCCAAAGCTGAATGAACAGGCAGGTCCTTAGTGCTGCTGAGAAGCTCCCAGGGTCCGTTCTTGGGCACTGTTTGTGGGGTGTGTGTTCTGTCTACTTAGGGCTAACTCACATGTTTAGGCAAGACACGCTGGTTGAGGGTAGATTTCCAATTTAGATTACAATCTAGCTCTGGATGAGCTCAGTGTAATCAGAGTAATTTCAGATTTTCAGGGTAAACAAGCTCTTCATTGAGCAAAGCCCTTGAGCCTTGTACATGTCCCCTGAGCTGCTGCTGCTGAAGGAATTGCCTTATTCTCTTTCTTCTGGAGAGGTGGGGAAGCCACATTTTTGCCTGACTTCAGCTTTCCAATAGGTGAAAAAATTAGGTTGTTCCTAGTTTTTGTTTCTTTTAAAGCAAACAAAGCAACTTCTGCAGGTTTTTGTGCTGAGCTGTTAGGTGGACTGCTTTGCCTTGAGATGTGATGTTGCAGTTACAGATAATCTTA
This sequence comes from Anabacerthia variegaticeps, assembly GCA_035583185.1. NCBI lineage: Eukaryota > Metazoa > Chordata > Aves > Passeriformes > Furnariidae > Anabacerthia > Anabacerthia variegaticeps. Next base: position 15,863,150 of record JAWWEW010000020.1, read on the forward strand.
AGGAGAGAGACACAGGAGAGACATAGAAGAGGCATAGCCAAAATCCTCTGAGAGCTGGCACCCTTTGCAGGGTGTGGTGAAGACTGGCTTTTATGTGTGGTGCTAAAGGCCAGGGTGCGACCTCAAAGGAAACCTTCTGATTTGGCTGTAAAATATCTTTTTGGAGGGTGGCAAGTGGGTGGAGTGAACTGCTGCATCATGTTTTTATGTCTGACCTGTTTAATAATGTGATTATTAAGGAGGTTTTTTAGCATGTGGAAAGATCAGCTTTCATGGGAGAAAATACTGCAGGGGTAAAGGCAGACGAGTGAAAAACGTCACCATTAAAATGGTCAGTCCTAAGTAGGACTTACTTAGATTTAACATGGAAAGCTTGTACTTGAAAGACTTAAACCTACATAAGGAAGCCCAGACCAGGAGGACACTAAACTGACCTTCTGTTTGCATCAAAAGCAGATTTTTTAAGTTTTCCCCTTACTGATGCAAAATCTCCAAGTACTCACTTGCCATTTCAGGGACTGAGTCATCCTTGTGAGCGTGTTTTAGGTTTGGTGCGTGTCTTTGCTGGAAACATTTGTTGGAGGTACAACTTCATTTTAAAGCACTAATACTCTCTGGATAAGGCCAGAACACTGGTGCAGGTAAAGGATGTATCATCACACCCCAGTTTTATTACTCGTTGGTGTGGAAGGATGGCTTTGCTACTTCAATACTAAGGTTTGTTGGTGTGGCAATACTGGCAAGGCTTGTGTAGACTAGCCTTTATGGTTAATGTGGAGCAAAATCATTAATTTGGGAAGACAGCTCCTTTCCAAGAGGCAAGTGTCTCCCTTGGCTCCTGCAGTCTGGTTCCTGACACCCTGCTATGGCTGTAAGTAGGTCACTAAAGTGTGTTTGCAGCGCCATGACGTGAGAGCGGGTAAAAGTTTTGTGTTGCAAAGCATCAAACCCAAAGTGTCTGTATCTTGTTTCCCAGATTTTTCGATTGCTGTTCCCAGTAAATATAAACCTGCTTGAGGTGAATGTGGTCTGGAGCACTCTCACAGGCACAGGCTTTGCAGACAGGTGTTTCCTTGCCTGTTCAGGTACCAATATGCCAGCACTCTAAGATGAAAGCATTCCAAGCGCTGTGTTCTTGTTCTCTTTGTAACTTATGCCACTATGGTAAAAACACATCAGTTACCTTTCCTTAACAGTTTACAAATAAGGCAGAGATTTTAAAGATAGACATAATTCTCTGGGAATAAGTTTGACTCACAACAGTGCTCTCAGAGGGACTGACTGTAAGGTTGAAAGGATGGTTGTGTTATTCTTCATTTTGCTCTTAAAAATGACAGTAAGTTGGAAGATCTATGTGAATTTTAACAGGAACTGTGGACAGTCTTAATTTACCTGTTGGTCTGCTGTTTATTTGTTTATGGGGGAGGTTATTATTATTTGAATAAGTTTTATGCCATTAGATGTGAATTATCAGTCCAGCAATATCAACATCTACTCTTAAGGCCCCATTTTTATTTTAACAATTCACCTTGCTTATGTTGCTTACACATATAAGAAGAGGCACTGGAATTTTTTTCCTCATTCTGCCTTATGTAGTGTCATTTGAGATGACTCATTAGGATTGTATTCCTTAAGTGATGTGGAACAGCAGATTCTAAATTTGTCACACAGACAACATCAAAACACAACATCAACCCAGTTGTTCTTATGCCACTTGCCCAAGGTGTTATGTGTGCCAAGCAGTTTTCCTGATGAGGTGCATGAGTTTTGAGTGGATGTTGAGCATTTATGGAACACTGTTTATGTTACTGGAAGCAATTTCAGCTTATGGTGATGAACTTAATTAAAAAATGGAAAATACTGTTTTTAAAACATGTATGGAGTCAAGCTGCTCCAAATTAAATTACTTGAGAAAACAGGACAAAGAAGTTGCCTTGTTCTGTTTCCGCCAGCTCTGTGTGCATCTCAGCTGTATTTCCTTCTAAATCTTGATGTTCTGGTCTTTCATCTGAATTAAGGAAGACTGAGGCAGCCTTTTCTGCTGTGGTTTGGCAGCTTGGAGTGCTTTTAAAGTAATTAGGAATGTTGTCCACAGTAGGAAGCTGTCACATGCAAGTGTTAGAAGCAGCTGTGCTGCAGCTGGGCCCATCTCTGCACCTTGGATTGCTGGTTGCCACTTCCAGCTTTCAGCCACACAAATGGCAGGCTGAGTGAATCACCCTGAGGAAGAGTGTGGTGGAAGGAAAGCATCCTGCTCCTGGGATGCTCACAGCCTGGGAGGCCTCTGCTTAAGCATATCTAGGAACTTACTTTCTAAAGTGACCTTTGAGAAAGGTCCAGGGTTAAATGTTTCTCCACGTGCTGCCCACTCTGTCTTTCTGAACTGGGAGCAAAGGCGTTTTGGAACTTTCTCCTTCTGTCTGTGTGTTATGCTAGGGATCCTCAGCTCTCAGTTTGCTGGCCAGGTGTGGCTGCAGGTCTCAGCTGGTGTTGGGTGATGCAGGAGGAGATGTGGCTCCTTGCCCTCTGCTTCCATACCTCCTGCTTTTCTCTCCCCATTCAGCTCTCTTTCCATTAGACTCAGTTTCCTTTCTTAGCCTTCTCCAGCCCCAACCCTGGCTATGATATGTCCTTGCCTCATGTTTTCCCTCCCCTCTTCCCAGCAGCCAGTCGCTGCCCTGCAGTGCCTGACGTGAATGACAAGGAGCACCTCCAGCTGCCTTTGGGAATGGCTCCTGTGTCATAGCTCAGAAATATTGGTACCAAAATAAATAACCTTGTAGTTTATTAACTAGCAAATTGAAGTCATGTGGCAGATGGATAACTACTGCTTCCCATGACAGCTGATAGGAGCAAAGCTTAGTCTGAACTGGGATGCATTTGCAGAAGGTGAATGTTTGCCTACATACAAGTGTGTGTAACTGGCATAGTATGTTTTGTTCTCAAGGTTATTTTTCTGCTTTGAGCTTGTGTTTGGGGCTTGCATCAGGGGCTGGGTCATTTCTTTTCTAATTACCAACTGTTGATGCCTGAAAAAGTACACAGTAATTAGAACATCTAGCCTGATAAGACCCAAAAGCTCCAAACAACACTTTTCTTGTTACCAGGAAGTCAGTGTAAAGTCCACGCAATGAGGTGATTTAGCTTGGGTGTGTGCAGGTGATGCTAAGATGAAAGTTAATGATAAATAGCACTAGTCCTTTCCCTAATCTCCCCATTAGTGCTGGCATCAACATGTTTATTACATGCTTTGGGCCTGTTTTAAGCCCCACACTGTGTTGGCCTGTCCAGGTTCTGTGTAGATACTGCTGTGTGTTTGACCATACTAGCTACTCACAGGTACATATGAGGTCCAGGCACCATCCAGCAGCCTCTCTTTTCTGCTGAAGGAAGCCACGTGCTGCAAACCTTGATGTATTTTATGTTAAATTAAAAGAAAAAACAGTTTCATCCCTGGAAACAAGATAGAGCTTTCATTACAAACCAGGAAACCTGAAAATCGAGTGTAAATGGAGGTGGTAGTAGTAGTAGTAGTTAAATTAAGGTAGTTTGAATAGATTTGAAAATGTGTGTAAAGAAGCCTTTGCTCTGTGTTGGAGTGCAAAAGGCCTGTTAACCTGTGTGTATTTGCTCTGTGATTCCTCTGGAGTTTGTAGGCAGGATAAATGCACATTCCACAGGCAAGGATGGCTCCAGTTGAGGTACATGTTGTTTGTGTTGCTGGGGATGTACATTTGGGTTGGAAGTTTCCAGCTCACAAGTTGTAAATCAGTGGCTGCTGTTGCAGCACACACTTCCGTGGGAGTCATGTAATTTTCCTAATCTCCTTCCAAGTGTTAGGAAATAAACAATTTCCTAATCCATACCCTGTTGTTGTTGTTGTTTGTACTGTAACTTGTGCTTACAAACACTGAGAGAAGCAGCTTCATCCCTCCGTCAGCCAAGCGTTCTGCAGAGTGGAAAAGGGATGTGAAGACAAGACCACAGATATGATTAACTAAAGGGCTAAAATTACCATCCTTATTCACACTTAAAAATAGCTCCTTACAGACTGAGGTTTTATTTGATGTGAGTTGTAGCTTATTTTGTGAGAAACTAATTTGTGCTGATATGAGTAAGTAAAGCAGAATCTGCCCTTAGCTAAGTCCTATTTATGTTTTAGTGTGAGTGTGGGTAGCAGAAGGCTGTGACAAACTGGACACTTGCAGCTTAGCAAAGCCACAGCTCTTCACATTAAGAAACTAATTCCATCTAAGAATATATTCAAATTAATGTAAAAGTGCTTTCAGGGCTTTTATGTGCTGGGATATAGATGTAGATGTATAAATATACACAGAGGTAATGAAACAAGTTTTCTGATCTTTGTATAATATATTCTTCATTGCCTAAAGAGTGGAAAAGAGATGTTCAAAATGGTCTTTCATTAGCTCTCATGGCTGTTTGCACCAGACTGGTGGACACTGCTCATTTTTCAACACTTAAAGTTGTCTTTCCTAGAAAAAAGTGTTTGCACTTAGAGCTGATGGAAAGTGAAGTGTCTGCTGTGTTATTATTTCCCCATCTTTTCCCCCAGTCCCCCTCCTTGCTGTTCAAGGGCACATCACAGTGCTCCTGGTATTTTTAAAGGAATTGCTCACAAGTGAAGTGTCCACTGATGTAGATGAATATTTAAAGCTCTGCTGAGCAGCACATGGGCTTTTCCTGCAACTCTGAGCACATGGCTTGGTTACAGCCAGGCATAGCATTAGGCTGATAACATCATAAACTACACAAAATGGTAATGCAGTCCAAATATTTGTGCTGCTGGTGAATATTCTGATCACATCTAATTATTTCTTTCTTGGTAAAATGTTTTTTCTTTGTTGTTTTGGGTTTTTCCTACCTTTATCAAAGCAAATTCTTGTGTTTCATCTGTCAGCAGAGCTGCTGTTCTGTTGGAAGCTCTGTTGTGAGTGAAGTTTTTGAATGCTTGTGATGAATGAGCTGGGATAAAAAATACTTTGGCTCTTTGATGCCCTGGGTCGTTTGCAAGGCTAAAGTATTTGTGCAGTTTGGAAATGTGATGAGCAATATCAGAGACCACACGTTCATCCTTTCCATGCTGGTTTGAGGGACAGTTTTCACATCACATTCAAAGGTTTTGACAACCCTGTTGTAGCTCAAGTGATCCACAGGTCGTGTTTATTTCTTCAGAAAACTGAGAGCAAACAATGCCCAGACTGAGCTTTTCTTTTTTCCTTTCTCCTCTCTTAGGACAAAACTGAATTACAATCCTCCAAAGGATGATGGCTCAACGTACAAGATTGAACTTGAAGGGATATCTGTTGATATCATGAAAGAGATACTAGATTACATCTTCAGTGGGCAGGTATGGTATTAAAAAGAACTAGGCCACAGTTGGACTATTGGGCGAAATAACTTGGGTTTTAACACTGTCCTGAAAGATAAACCTGTTGAGGTTTAAAGCTCTGTGATGAAACTTCTGCAGAGCAGGGCTGTGCAGGTGAAGTAGAGGCAGGAGGCTCTGTAGTTGTCTCTGCTCTTCTCATGCAGCAGGGGAGGACTTTAAAATTTAGAGTCAACATCAAATCCTTGTATTGAAATTGGTGGCTACCTTCAGTAACCTGCTTTAAAACCTACAGTCTTTGTCAGCTGTGAAGGAGAACTGGTTTGGGGCACTACAGTACATCAGGTATCCTCCTCAGTGCCCTCGTGCCCACCTGTGTGGCCTCTCCATGCTGACACTGCCCCCCTCAGATCTGTGTGCCAGGAGCCTTAGCAGGATTAGTTGGTGTGTCCAGTTTATTGGGAACCAAATTGGGATTGCTGAACGAGTTTGACTTCCAGCAGAAAAAGAAAAGGCAGATGTGGCTGGAAATTATTTTCTGGACATGCATTTTAAAAAAATTACTCGGGCATTGCAGCAAAACTCATTTTAAGTTCCCAGATGAGATGAACAATTTTATGGTTGGTTTCTTCAGGCGCAAAATTCTGCTCGACACCTTCTGTCAGGAAAATGCCTTTCCATCCCTGTGTTAATTTATAGAGGGGTAGCAGTCATATCAGTTTCTCCTAATTTTTACACTGGCTTTAATATTCCATTTTTCAGCCACTGAGATTGAGTGTAATGAATGCGGGCATGTCATGGAACAAATGAGTGATAGTAGCTATAACTTCTAAATTAATTCTTGCAGATCAGGCTAAATGAAGAAACTATCCAAGATGTGGTACAGGCAGCTGATCTCCTGCTGCTTACAGACTTAAAAACTCTCTGCTGTGAGTTTTTAGAAGGTTGCATAGCTGCTGAGAACTGTATTGGTATTCGGGACTTTGCACTGCACTATTGTTTGCATCATGTTCACTACCTTGCCTCAGAGTATCTGGAAACTCACTTTCGAGATGTCAGCAGCACAGAGGAATTCTTGGAACTGACTCCTCAAAAACTGAAAGAAGTGCTGTCCATGGAAAAGCTCAATGTTGGAAACGAACGATACGTCTTTGAAGCGGTGATTAGGTGGATTTCTCATGATTCAGAATCCAGAAAGGTCAGGACATCCAAATGTTTGTATTTTGAATGTGACACAAATTGGAGTGTTTATTCTAATCAGTGGGAACTTGAAATAGACCCTGTTTCTTTCAGGACTAATCTTGCACTTATGGAATTAATTGAATTTTGCTTGAAATGCTGATCATGGGATTGAAGTAAGAGGGTGAAAGCTGTGTTATGATACATCATCTGCTGCCTTTATTATTTAATAGGCAATAAGAAAAAAAGTACCATTTTGGGATTTGATGATAAAATTCTGTTTTTATGGAGAGAAAGCAAAAAGAATGTGTGTAGAGAAACCTCGAGGGTTTGATGCGTTTTCTTAGTACCATTGTGCTGTGTAGTTTGTTTTTACTTCCAAAGTCCAAAAGCTCTTTAAATATTTGATAAATACGGAAGCACTTGTGTGTGTGGGTGCCCTGGTGCTGCTCTGCAGACCGTGGGTGACTCCCTGGATGCCCCTCGTCCCTCAGGTTCACATGAAGGATGTCATGTCAGCAGTGTGGGTGTCGGGCCTGGACGCCGCCTACCTGCGGGAGCAGATGATGAGCGAGCCGCTGGTGCGGGAGATCGTCAAGGAGTGCAACAACATCCCCCTGACCCCTCCCCAGCAGGGAGAGGCCATGCTGGCCTCCTTCAAGCCCCGGGGCTACTCCGAGTGCATCGTCACTGTCGGCGGGGAGGAGCGAGTGTAAGTGTGCAGTGGCACCTCACAGCTGGCCCCGCTGCTGGGGATTCCAGGGCACTCTGAAAACTGCGGAGAGAACACGTGCACCTACTGCTCTGTCACTGAAGTGTGGTGGAGCTTGGTCAGACACACTTAAATACCTTTGGAGCGATTCAGCAATAACTAGTTGTTCTGTTTCTGACGTTGAGTGTGTAGTAAACTAAGAGTAGGATGTGTTGTTTGTTCAGTAAGTGTTGGATGGTTGATTTTTGTTTTAAACTGAGTAGACTTTACTTAAGCACAGAACGTTGGAGCAACACCTTTCTGATGGTCTGAAAAGCATCTATACCAAAACTTAAAAAAGTAGTGAACCTGTGCTTTAACTGTTTTGTGTATAATAGCTGTGATTCAAAAAAACAAGTCATTATTGGTCCATCTGAGCTGCCAGATGAAAATTCCTGTTCTACACAATAATCCCTTTCTTTTCTTGAGTACCCCCTGCAGCAGAGGGGAGGGTTCTGTCCTGTTTAAATGAATTTAGCATTTAGATGTTAGCTCTTTACAGAAGTGTAGTGAACCACTCAGATAACATTCTGCGTGTCAGCCTGTGAATCACTTTACTCAGACATTACTAATACACTCTATCAGTTATTTTTAGCTGTTCAAAGTTCATAAAGAAGGTTACAGAAAGATACAACAGGAATGAAGTGCAGCTGCTTTTTAGGTCCCCAGTCTGTACAAACTCAATTTACGTGTTTGGTTTGTGGGTCTTCGCCTTACTAGGGAAATGCCACATGTGATGAATATATAGGAAAACATGAACAAACAAATTTTGGACACAAGGTGTTAACAGTGAACTCCTAAAACTCTGTCTTGTCTTTCTGTTTCTGTTTGTTCCCTCCCCACCCTGTGTTCAGATCACGGAAACCAACCTCAGTGATGCGGTGTATGTGTCCTCTTTATGATCCCAATAGACAGCTCTGGATTGAACTTGCTCCTATGAGTATTCCAAGGATCAATCATGGAGTATTGTCAGCAGGTAAAGGGGAACTTTGTCTTTTTTAAGTCAATATTTATGAAAACTTACCAGTGCCTCAAAATCTGAGATACAGCTTATAATGATATATTTTCTGTAAGATTGACTGCACTGGGGTTATTTCATGCTTCCCCTTTGTCTGCCCAAAACTGTACTTGATTCTGTGAAAATCCCTGTCATCTGAGTGTCTTAAAATCGCTATTCCTGCAACATTTTGTGGGAATCTGCTACATCTGTCTCTCCGGGAGTATTTCATGTTTTAAGTAAATTCCAGTTGCTGCATCACTGAATATGTTGAACAGTATCTGCAGGGGTGGACTGGAGGCAGATATAAGTATGTGCTTTGCCTTCTCCAGTCCAGAGTCTGACCTGTGACTGGTCTGAACCTCTTAGTGAATTCCAGGATACAGCTCCAGTCATGTTATCTTGCTCAGTGTACAGGTGTGAGTCCTCTTTCTAAGATCATGTTACATTTTGTTTTACAGAAGGATTTTTATTTGTGCTTGGTGGTCAGGATGAAAACAAGGGAACGCTAAGCTCTGGAGAGAAATATGATCCAGACACCAATTCATGGAGTTCCTTACCACCAATGCATGAGGCAAGATCTCTATCTAACTGTTGGGATTTAAGTTTTTACTTTGGCAAAATGTTCTTTTTCTTCTGCAAAGTTTTATTCTGAATCTTCAGTCGCATCTTACACATTCGAAATCATGCTGCAGACTGACTTCCTTTTATATCCTGTTGTTGTTCTTGTGGTCTGATGCTGACTGCTGGATCTGGAAAAACTAAACAGTTGGTGAAGAGCTAACTGTAAGATGAACTGCAGAGTTTCAGGAATTTGATAATGCATCAGTCATATAGTGTACTTAATGTGCTGCGTTTACTGGCCTTCTAAAACAAGAGAACTCTGAGATGGACAAAGGGATCGGACTGTGCAGAAAACATGGACAGAGGACTGGCCAACATACAGAACTTGGCTTGCACAGACATACTTAGGTTTGGTTTGAGTTAATGCTTCCTTCTTCATACTTACATTCCATCAAAAAGTAACAGTTTGTTGTTTGTAAACATATATCCTTAATACCCCTGTGGTTTTATCTTCCTCAATCAGCATAGGGTGTTTATTAAGCAGTTGTTTGCCACAGGATTTTCCTCTTTGCAGTCTCTGGTTGGCAAAAGCTTGTAGTTTAGCTACATCTGTAGTTATGATGCATTAAGTTTCCTGCTTATTAAGAGTAAGACTATGCTACGTGATGTTTCCTGTTTGCTGGGAGGCTGAGGGTAGTGTGCCCAAACATACAAAATGGAAGAGCTGCCTTTGCACAGGTAGTTGCTCAGTTTGGCTGCTGTAGAGACCTGAAAGCAGCAACTTCATCATGGAGACCATCCCTGTGCAAACTGAAATACAGCCAAGCTCTGGTCTTAGATTTCTGTGGGCTCTCTTTGGCTTCTGCTGCTCTGCTTTTTTTTTTGCTTTTTTTGCTTCTTTTCCCTTTTAATACCATTTGTTTAGTTTAGTTGATTAAATTAATAATCTTGTGCTAGGGTTTAGGATTTCACCATAAAAAAGCAAACCCAGAACAAAACCCAGGCATAATACCAGTAGCACTTTGCAGACAGATATGCTGAAAAATAGGATTATATTGATTTATTCACAGTGGCAGTTACGTTTTACAACATTGACTTTATTGGTATTCCTTAGGCACGACATAATTTTGGTGTGGTAGAGATTGATGGAATTCTGTATATTCTGGGAGGTGAGGATGGTGAAAGGGAGCTGATCTCTATGGAGAGCTATGATATTTATAGCAGGACCTGGACCAAGCAGCCAGACTTGACCATGGTTAGAAAGGTAAGAACTACATTGCATATTGTTACATTACTTCCTGTTAAACAGGCAATGCAGATATATGTATATATGTAAAAATACATATTTTAACCTTTTGCTTCAAGTAGAAGCTGTAACAGTCCCAAAATGAGGTGAGAGTGAGCAGCTTCTTTATTTATGTACCAAAACAAAACTGTGGCTGAGAATTTTTATACCTAGCTTTGTTTTACATGTGGTACAGGCACCCCAAATGCCTCGGGTGGGTTTGTGTGTGCGTGTGTATAGTTAGTTTTGAGCCCTCAATACTGTGCATTTGTGTGTCATTTTAGATATACTTTTTCTTTTTTCCATAAGATTGGCTGCTATGCAGCTATGAAGAAGAAAATCTATGCAATGGGTGGAGGCTCCTATGGAAAACTCTTTGAATCCGTGGAGTGTTACGACCCCAGGACTCAGCAGTGGACAGCAATCTGTCCTCTCAAAGAGAGGAGGTGGGTGAAAATGGAAGGGGAGAACTAGATTGCTGTGTACAACCTTTGCTAACACTGATGAGAGGGAATTGTCCTTTCTCTAATGAATCCCTGAAGATGGCCTATGAATTTCACCGTGTCTTTCTGCATCATGGTGGCCTGTAGTTAACATAAGGCTGAGGAAAAGAGAAGCATCCAAGCAATAAATACAAATTCCTGATGTTACAAGCAATACTTCCTTGGTGCAAAATGGAAACTCAAAACTGCAGTTTAGTTGGAACTTCAGGATTTTTTTCAGAGATAAATACTCTTCTGGTGTTTTTCTTTTATGTGACCTGAATTAGGTGCTTACAGTTCATATCCATGACTCATCTCATCTTGTTGGATACATAAGGGGTCTGTGTGTGTGTATAAATTTTTAAAACAGTTAGAACTGGTGAAAGTTCAGAAGGTTGTGTGAACTGGTTTTGATATGTCACATTAATGTCTTATTCTCCTTTGGGTTTTCAGATTTGGGGCAGTGGCCTGTGGAGTTGCCTCTGAGCTTTATGTCTTTGGCGGGGTCAGGAGTCGTGATGACAGCCAAGCCAGTGAGATGGTGACGTGCAAATCTGAATTTTATCATGATGAGTTTAAAAGGTAAGTGGCTGCAGCTCTAAACATGCCTTCCAGTCATCTGCTTGTTCCCCCACTGTTGCTCCAGCATTTCAAAGCTTGTTAGGTCTGCACCCTCTATCTCTGTGGCTCATTTTGGTTTTTATGACCCAGTCTGGCTTTTACTGAAGGTCCATCTGCTTTGGTGGCTTTTCCCTCTGACATACCAAGCCTAAAGCCCTGGGCCAACACGTCAGCCTTGAGTGCCCCTGCACAGGAAAAGCACTTTGGTCACACAGGTAGTTTGTGGTTCTGCCCCTGCACTCTGCAATTTCCCCAAGTGCAGGGTACTGCTGCCCCCGCCTGTAGGGGTGCCCAAGGCTCCTTGTGAGTGCTTATTAAAGGTGTTCTCCAGCCTAAATGATTCCATGAGTCTGTGGAGGAATGTGTGTATGTACAGGGATATTTCTTCAGGATCCAGCCCTGTCTCCAGGGATTTGCAGCTTAGGGAGTTCCTAAGGTAGGGATAAGAAACATCATGAACTTTTGTCCCAAGCATTTTTAGCTGATGTAGGCTTTTGCCACAGGACAGACACTATGGAAGTTATACATTTCATGGCCAGCTCTGCACACTGTGTGGTTGATCTCCTTCTGTTTGTTTTGAAACTGCTTCCAATTAATTAATTTTTAAATTTTTAAGTTAATTTTTCTAGGCTCTGGTAGTGGAATCCACCTTATTACATGTGGCAACTATTCAAACTGTTGCCTTAGGCAGATTTTTTTATACAGTCACCTTATTCTCCAGTCATAAGACAAGCTTTGGTGCCTTCAGTAACTTTTTTCTTGCCTGTAACCATAAATTGGATGACTCTCTTTTCTATAAATTAAATTGCAAAAAGGCTTGGTGGTCAGATGTTTCAAGGCTTGTTGACAGTGGAGAAGATTAGCATGTCTGTATTAGAAGATCAAGACTAATTTATGACAGTGACCTGTATAAAAGGACACAAAAATAGAATAGTAGATGTAAATTCATTATGTAATTTTCTTGCAAGATGTGGTTGTAAAGAGACTAATTTCTGTATGAAGAGGCCTTTTGTGTTGTTCAAAGTGATGTCTAAACTAGCTATAATCAAATGAGACTAGAGAAAAACATCCTTTCAAGTGGTTATAGGAAGCAGACAGATAAGAGAGGCTATTGCTGCTGATGCCCCCGAGTGTTTTCCAGCCCTGTGGGGCTGGGAAAATGCTAAAAGTTTATTAATGTTTTTAAAAGAAGTCTTTGAAAAGAAAAGAATTCTGGAAAGAAGTGTTCCCCTCTCTCCTCCTTGCTATTTTTAGCTGATTCACTTGAAATATTTCCAGGCTGAGTGTTCTTCAGAAGGTTATAGCTCATGATTCCTCACCAGTGACTGCAAACCTGTTTCACTGGTTGACAGAGGTTGAGCTTTCCTAAAGTGGGGTTTGGAAACACTCAGCATTCCAGCCTTGGTGAGTCCTTGGTGCCACCTGCTGCCTGCAGCACCCACACCTGCACAGTGCTGGTGTCTCTGCTTGGGGGCATCCCTGAGGTGCTACAGGGTTCAGGTGGAGTCATAAAAGTGCAGTTGTTTGGGGCCCCCCGTGTGTTGGGGGCTGTGCTGGCACACAGGCTGTGGGGGAGCAGCAGGTGAGCTCAGGCTGAGACACCCAAATTTGCCCTTCTGCTCTGCCACTGCTCTGAACCTGAGCTGGGAAGTTTAACTCAGCTAAGTGTGTGCCTGCACTGCCAGCTGGGCACGGGTTGTGGGTATTCCATTGGAGAGCAGGCACCAGGGAAGGCTGGGAAGGCTCTGCTGGCTGGGGATGGTGCTCCCAAAGTTTGGAAGGGCCCTGTTCAGCCCCGGGAGGCACAAGGGGAGCTGCAGCCAGAAGAGGGTGCAGTGTCCCTGTGTCATGTCCCAGCGCTCCAGCTCAAGGGAGCTCTCCCAGCCAGTTATCCCAGGTTTCAGTACCCTGTGCCTCTCAGGGGGATGTGGCAGTGACTGTGACACCTGAGCAGTTGTAACTGTGTGGGAAAGAGAGAAAACAGCCATAAAGGGACTGCCCTTGAAAGTGCAGTTAGCAAATATTTCTGCCTGCCCAGTACTGAGGCACAGTGTGATGTTGTCCAGTATTCTTTGAGGTAAGATTGAATTTGGAGACTTACAGTTTCATTATAATAGTGTTTCACAAATATCAAACGAATACCAAATGAAAGCAGATTGACTCTCTGGAAGATGTGAGGGTATTATTTCCTGGGCTGATTCAGAAGTAGCAGAAAACAAATCTGAATCACTTCATTTTGAGTGAAATATGGAAGCTTAAATAATAAACTTTTCTTAAGTCTGTGAAAACCTTATGCTAAGTACCAAAGTGTGTGTTTGATTAGTTTATCTGTTCCACTTGCACTGCGTTTCATATGCTGTGCTGTGCATCATTACTCAAAAGTAAAACATAAGTGGTGCCACAGACATTACCACACGGGGACAATCTCTCTCACTCAGTTCCTTAGTGCATGGTTACTGTGATGGGTGTACAGAGGCAGATTCTTCATCTTAAACATGATGCCGTTGCTACAAGGTGATCGGTTCATAACTGAGAAGTGCCTTTATTTCCTCAGCAAGTTTCTGAAACAAATAAAAGGTGATCAGTCCCCTTGAAAGCAACAGCTTCATGAAGTCATCATGAAGGGTGTGAACCCTCAGACTCCACAGTCAAAGCTGAAATATCACATCAACTGTGTATGTGTATGTTATTTGCAGAAATCTAAAAGTATTGGGCTAAAAGATTTGTGGAAAGCAGGAATATGTTTGCACGATGGTTCAGCAGCAGTGAGTCAGAATCACAGCACATCAATTCTAGCAGTCTCCAACCAAAATTCACAGGGTTTTTTTAATAGTTCCATATCAGTGTTATGTCCTTTGCCATGAGCTGTGGCTTTCCCAGCTGTTTGCAAGTGCAGAACTCCCTGATGTTCCCTTTCTTTTTGCTCTTGGTGCTGTGGGTTGAGCCCTGGCGTGCTGCTGGTTCTCAGGTACGTGCAGCAGGGCACACCTGTGTCACCTGCTGGCTTCCCCTGTGTGCCTCAGGTCTCCTTACCGGGGTCAGCACCATCCCAGACACCCAGAGGCTGCAGTGACAGGTTTTACTCCAGTGTCTATGCCTAAGTATGTACTTACAGCAGTATATAAACATTAATTCATGTAAGCTGCCATAATTCTGGCTTGGATTGGATTAAAGGACTGAACTTGTTTAATATTGTTTACTTTGACAGTAACTTACCCCAGAAGAACTCACAGTGCACAGTCTTTCAAAATTGTTATTCTTAACTATGACACAGAGTTTTCTAAAGACTGGGGATGTGCTGAGATCTTCACACAGGCAAAAAAATAAACATTGAGACTCCTGTTAAGCTGTGCTGTATAAACAAGTAATAAAACAAATGAAGTGAGACAGAATAGTAGCATCCACATGAAATGTGGACAGGATAATAGAGAAAATTTTCATATTTGAAGTACTGCTGTAACTGAGATTTTTCAATTAATCAATGTTTTGTCAGGCTGTCTTCAGAGTCATGTGCATGAGTGAATTTAAGTGAACCAAAGATAGAAAATACATCAGACTGCAGGGTTTTTTCAGGATGTAGATTTTTTTTTCAAAGGCTATAGATTGAGCTTTGTGTGCATTGTATCCTGTTCTTTAAAATATCGATCAAGCTAAAAACAGATTTAATAAATGTGAAAGTGGAGGGTGGAGATGTAAAGATATCCTTCACTCACTGGTCCAGTGTTTTCGCTCCATAAAAAGCAGGAAATCTTAACTACATATTCAAGACCTTGGTGGGTCAGTCTTTCCTTCTACCACAGTTCATCATTTATAACATACATCTTTGTAGGTATGTGGAGAATTGGTTGATGTCTGTACACACTTGGGTTTTTTCTTTTCAATGTGGATAGTTGGAAATATGTAACAGAGTCCAAACTGGCTTGAGGATTCTTTGCAGGAGCTGCTGGTGGAGCTCTGTCCTTAAGAATAGTCAAACTGCTATTTGCTGGATTTCTTCCTTCTTTTCCTGATTCAGAAAAGAATGATGAAAATTTGTAGGTATTAAGGGGGATAAAAGTGAGAGATACTTTTTCAGAAACAGTACTTGGTAAGAACTTTAAAATATTCCTTTTGCTCCTAGAACATCATAAAAATAAGGAAAAGCTTTCAGCAGTTTATAAGTAGTAAACTAATACTGTAACATAGCATGTGTAATTAGCAAGATTCTTCCATTCAGTGTGCAGGACTTTGATTAAAAGCAGGTGCTTATGCAAATGTAATGAGAACACTGCCTGGTAGCACTGTGAGCTGAGAGGAACATGGATTTTCATTGATTTGCAGGCTTCCTTTCCCAGCTGGGATGAGCCTGAGGTGACGGGTCTGGAATGTATTGGTTCTGTGTCACATCTTTACTTACTTCCCTTGGAAATAAAGGAGTTACCGTCCTGCTTGTTAATTACAGCAGTGTGGATGGAGTTTGTTTATATCACTTTAAGACTGAAGAAAATCAGGATTCCTTGCCTTTTTTTTTTTTTTTTTTTTTTAGTTTGAGTGGAAGCACATTTGAGTTTCAGAGCAATCAGTTCTGCCCATGGTTATGGTGGTACTTGCCTTCCCCCTGCTGCTCTTGGACTGGGTTTGAGCGGAGCCATCCCGGGGAAGTACACGAGTTCTGTTCCAAGGACTGTTTTCAGATTCCCAAAGATTGTGAATTTTTGGTCATGGTGTTTTTTCCATACTGTTCAAACGGCAGGCACAGCCCACACTAAGCTGGAGCTTAGTCAAATTCTGATGAAACGTGACCCCTTGCCCTTCCTGTCTTTGTTCCTTCCTACTTTTAACTGCTAAAGCTGCTGTGAGCGTTCCTGAAAAGTGGTGCCTGTTGTTTAAAGTATACATGTTGAGAAAGCCTGAGAATCAATTTTCACAAGCAGCTGCAGTTACTTTAATGTTGGCCTTTGGTGATGTGCAGTAGGAAAATGCCTGGGCCTCACACTGTAGGTGTAGGTATTTCTATTTGAACTCCAAAACCCTGAGTATCTAGTGCAGAAAAACCCTTGAATTGTTTTTTTTTTCCCTTCCTTAATGTAGTCCTGTATTTACTGTTAAAAAAAAGAAGAAATTCCAGTCTTCCTTCTGCATTTCTCTGGCTCTTACTCAGTTTTCATAGTTCTAGGTCACTTGCTGCTAAAAAGCAGTGAAAACACTGGCTGTGCCCTCTTCCCACAGTAGGGAAAGGAAGCCAGTGAAATATGGTGCAAGATGTTTTGCTCTGTAAGGGAGTTTCTGAATCAATGTGCAGAACTTCTCCTTTTCTCTGCTCTTAGTTCATCTCTCGTCCTCTGAGGCAGCTACAAACCATTGCCTTGCTTTCTGCAGGATGTTAATCCTTCATTGTACAGCACATACAAAATAATGGACAGTTAATCCTTTCATTTGCCCTTTAAAAATTGATTTCTGTCTCCAAGATAATTGATGTGGAGCTGCACCTCCTTCAGTGCCAGAAAAAAACTACTTCTGAATCAGGAGTTCAGAGGACACAGAATTTTCCATGGTCAGCAGTATCTGTGAGGGCATTACCTTACTTTTTTCCTCAAATTAACCTGGTATGACCATAAAATACATGAGGTGGTTTTCAGATGTTTCTCAGACTTTCCTGTTCTCTGTAAATTATTTAATAAAATATATAGGAGCAGTGACCCAAAATGGCCTTGATTTGTGTGTCTCAGGGTCTGTACATGGGAACTGAGGAAGTGCAGCAGCATTTTGTAGGAGTTTGTTTCAGAACCAGAGAGGATGCTGACAACTCCAGGCAAGTGGGAGCAGCATCCCACGTGGATGATGAGTACAAACTCCCCTGCTTTCCAAAGGCTTCAACGTGGAGAACTGCCGTTCCCTTGGTGGAAAGATGAGGCTGCTGTAGTGTTGAAAGGAGACTGTGCTTACAGTGAGCACAGGGGACTTGTGACATTGCAGTAGGAGCTGGAGAGGCATTGAAAAGAGTGATTGGGAAGGTCTGTGGCAATTCCAGATAATGGACTTTTTTTTCCCAAATTCCCTTACCGTTTTGATCTCCGGTGTTCTATCCCTTATTTGGTTGAGCACTGCCAAGTGCTGGATTCTTCTTAGCAGGAGGGGATTTCTTGTCCCTGATAAAGCACAATTAAAGAGGTTAAGGAATTATATGGGAGAGGGCACTGCTGAATAACAAGGTTCTGCCATAGCAATTTGTTATTCCCCCTAGTGTGGATCATTAAGACTTACATGTGTTTGTTCTTTTACTAATTTCAAGACAAAACTGCCTCAAATTTTCTCTGTAGGGAGAATTGACTGGCATAGCTGCTCTTGGCTCTCTAACACTCTCTGCTCTCCTCCAGAAGGTCACATTGGGTGGCTGCAAGAAGAATTTATTATAGGTGGATTACACAGATGAGTGGAGCAATTCTGAAATAAAGCAAATTCAGGACAGAGCAGTTCCAGTTGCTTTTCCTGGCTAGGAGAACCAGGACTGTCCCAAACTAGACAGTGTTCTTTTTACTTAACAAATTAACATGTACACTCTGCTCTTGAGTCAAAGATTGCAGTTGCAAAAAGAATCTGGATTTATTTTTTTTTTAATGTGCTCAATAAAAATCACATTCTGTTTTGTAATGATTCTTTTTACAGGTGGATTTATCTAAATGACCAGAACCTCTGTATCCCAACTAGTTCTTCCTTCGTGTATGGAGCTGTGCCCATCGGAGCCAGCATATATGTGATTGGAGACCTCGACACAGGTCAGAACTAGAGCTAAAACTTCTTGATGCTTATTTTCTTCCAATCTTTGGAATACTTAGCACTAATGAGGCTGAACAGTTTTAGAATAAGAGGCTGGGATTCTGTTCTACGTTACTGTTGTTCAAAGGGATAATGCTGGACATACAGAAATGAACAGGTTGGTTTTAGAGCTCTTCAGGAGCAAGGTCAGTGCTGTGAGCATTGGGTTGGTTTGGTTGGTTCTTTGAAGATCAGAAGAGAAGACTGGGAGTGTGTTACTGCTTTTATCTAAACGTGAGGAAAACTGCCACTGCCTGAGGTTGTGGTTCCTGTCTTTGGAGCAGTAAGCAGGCAGCTTTGCATTTTGAGGACATCATCCAGTGGTTCCTATGGATGTGAGAGTAACTCCAGGCCCTAAATCCCAACTGAATAAATGTGTGCTAACAGACACAGTCCATCCTCAGCTTTCAGCATCTGGCCACGTCCTGTAAGAGAGATTTGGAAACCTCCATGCTTTT
This sequence comes from Anabacerthia variegaticeps, assembly GCA_035583185.1. Classification (NCBI taxonomy): domain Eukaryota; kingdom Metazoa; phylum Chordata; class Aves; order Passeriformes; family Furnariidae; genus Anabacerthia; species Anabacerthia variegaticeps. The sequence goes on from JAWWEW010000020.1 coordinate 15,881,629, forward strand.
GTGGCCATGTGTACACATAGGGGTGTGTAACAGGGCTTTCTACAAAATGTAAATGAGGAAGATTCCAAACGTGGTGGGTTTAAGTAGATCAGCAATGTCATAGTTCCTTTTTGACAATAATTTTGGCCACCCATCCAGAAACCGATTCGTGTTCCCGCTCGCGCTCTCGCTCGTGTCTTTGCGCTCCCAGAGGTGAGAGGTGGTGGCACCCACAGCGTGTTTGAGACCCTTAATCCTGTTTTTTCTGTGAACTCAGGCACAAATTACGACTATGTCCGAGAGTTTAAGAGGAGCACGGGCACCTGGCAGCGCACGAAGCCGCTGTTCCCGTCAGACCTGCGGCGCACGGGCTGCGCCGCCCTGCGCATCGCCAACTGCAAACTCTTCCGGCTGCAGCTCCAGCAGGGATTGTTCCGCATCCGCGTCCCCTCTCCGTGAGCCGTGTGCCAGCAGGGCAGGAGACTGGAAGAACTCTGCGCAGGCCACCATAATCTAGCTCTATATAAAGGAAAAGCTGAGAAATTACAGCTGAAACTTACACTGTATGCTGTGCTTTGGTATGGTAACTGTTTTTGTTTTAAATGCTTAAAAAGCTTGAGTCTCAGTTCTTGTTCGGGAACAAATAACTTAAGTATACATTAAAAAGAGGAGAGGGGGGAAAATAAAAGGGGAGATCGAGGAAACACCTTCAGTTGTAAACCATTTGGAGTTTAAACCATATTCTTGAAGAAGGACTTTCTTTTGTGTCTGGAACTGTGGGAATTGGTTTCCTTTGGCGAAGCTTATTGAAAAGCAAACCAGATTTCAGGTGCATTTCCCCTGAGGGGAACTGGTACAAATAAATGTGCTATCTGGGACTGGATAGCTGTAACACACAGAAGCTCTACAATAACCAACCTCCCTGGTGTGCTGCCAAGACTGCTGGTGGAGCGTGAGGCCATAGGAGATGTTGGTCGTTGCACCTTTTATTTCTAGTCCTTCCTCAAAAAGATAAGGTCTGTGCCTAAAAATGGTGGAGGTGTGTACATACGGTTTTTCATTCATTTGCAATGGTTTCATTCCTACAAATACTTTTAATATATTTAAAATGGACTAATCTGAAATGGAATACAGTACATTACAGAGAAGTAAACTGTTTTTTCTACGCTGTCATCGGAGTAGCCTGATGAGCTGGTCTGCAGGTGGGTGGCACGTGCTTCTGGGTGGGCTTTGGCGGCCGTTTCCTTGGAGTGAAAAGGGAAGCGCTCTCCGGAACGGTAAATGGTGATTGCTGCTTTTGGTAAAAGCAAAAAAAAACAAATAGGTCGTGTTCCTTTTTACTTCAGATCACTTGCAAACTAAGAATGGGTTTGAAGCCCGAGGATTGTAGAAAGGTGCGTTTTGTCTCTCTTAGAACAAAGGTGAAATATGACAAGGGTATATTTCTTTTGCAGAAAACCTGGTTTTTGGACTAAGAGTTCAGGAAAATTTGTACGGCGACTTTAAATTGGGGTCAGAAGTTTGTTTACTAATGATTTCCGTGCTAAGGTACAGTCTTGTTTATTGCTGTCTGACATTTGAAGCTGGGTTTTATGGCGTGGTTATAGTGAAGAATTTAGTATCTTGCATTTTTTTTTCCTTCCTAAGCCTCGTTCACATCAGTAGAGATGTTTAACTGACTTCTGTTCGTAGTCAAGGTCAGCTGGTAGAACACTTTTACCTCAGTTTTTGATTTCATTATTCTTGTGATGGGTGGGATGTAACCTGTATTTATTTAAAAGGAACAAAATGGGAGAGATGGAAAATAGAAATAAGACCTCCTGCCCTTCAGAAAAAGAGGTTTTGTACAACCAGTGTTATAACTACATACAAGGCTTTTCACTCTGCACCTTTGTGGACCTCAGACAAGCCAACCTCTGCCCTCAGTTTTGTTAGTATAAACCTTTGTCATCTTATTGAATCATCTTAAATATGCTGAACTACAGTCCCAAACTCCTATAAAATAGTGATCTTTCACTAAATAGTCCTTGAGTGGACATTCTGAAACTTCTGCTCGGTCCTTCCATAGCACTGACGTGTGGTTGGAATTACTCTGATTTCTGAGCAAAAGTGGGGGGGTGAAAAAGAAAAGGGCAGCAGCCAATCCATTGACCATTATTTATTTTTTTTTATTTTTTACAATGCTGAAGTGCTGCAAAACTTGAACTATATACATCAATTTTCTGACCTATATTGGTTGACATATTAAAAAGTTTATATATTTATGCATTGCAGTAAACTTGGTGTGTGTATATATATATGTCTTTAGATTTTAAATTTATATATAATGCTTTACTACAGAAATGTGAACCACTATTTCCATCCTTGGCTGTCTTGTGAAATAAATCAAGTGCTGTTAGTTTATCTGTAAAACTTCCCTTTTTCGAAAAGTCTTACATGGATCAATTTTTTTTTTCCTCAGACAAAGTGCCAAGATCCCGTAGTCAAAAGTGACGAATGTTTCTAAGTATCTATCTATTTCACTTTTGAGCTCAGTTTTCTAAGTGGCTTGGAAAACTTCCGAAAATGTTATTCAGAATATTGCAGGCTGCTATCTCCCGAGTCCCTGTAGCTTCCCAGTACCCCTAGGGCATTCAGCATCCAGAAAAGTAAGTGATAAATGCACATAATAAATCCAAATCCTCTATACTCAAGCAGTGTTTTGCAGTTAAAGTTACTGAACCAAATGTTTACACTTTAAGTAGGATTAACAGTAGGTGTTCTTACTTTTTTTTTTTTTAACATAAACAAATCTCTTGTGATTGGAGCGTGTTGTGAATGCACTTGGTGAGATTTGACCAGGAAGTTTAAACCTCTTCACCTGATCCAGTTAGAAACTGAATTCCTTAGCGCGCATGTGCTCGTGTCACGTTCTGCACAGCAGGGACAAGGGACCAACTCTGCAGGGACCAGGTCTCCTGGAGTTTGGGTCCATGCTCAGGCTGAGCATTTAAGCACTCCTGAGATCTCAGAACTGTCTTCTTGGTCTTGCTTAAGTGAATGGGGATCATTCCCCAGCTGTGTTGGGGCTGATCCAGGAACTGTGGTAGGCCCTGTGTGTGTAGGAGGGAAGTGATGCATCTTTTGGGGTCTGACTCGTGTCTGTCCGTCCTGATTTGACGTACAGGTGCATCTCTTGGCATGTGCAATAACCGGGTTCGATTTCCCTTTGAATTTGGGGCAAGGCTTTGAAGTCAAGGCTCCCCTTTCTCCAGGGACTGTCCTGGGGATGGGGCAGAAGACAAGAGGCCAGGCTGGCCTCTGACTTTCCTTTCTCCTTTCACAAGAGATGGTTGACTGCAGTAGGGGAGGGAGGCTGTGATTCCAGAGGTGCCGAGTGGAGGGAGGTCCCCAGTTTCCTGAGTGTGTTGAATGTGCGAACAGCCACAGATTGAACTGGGTTCACTGGTAAATGCCACCACCCCAGCTGTCCCTGCACCCTGGTGCTGTGTACCCCTGCATATGATGGCTGAACCACATGGGAAACAACTCAGGAATTTTCTGAGGTGCGGGCCAGGGGGTCAAGGTGGTTTGGCAGTTTAGAAACTTGTTTCAGTTGTCCTTGCTTGGCACAGTGGCCTTAATTCCTTCCAGCTCGTGAATCGGCTCTCGCATTCATCCAGGTCCTCCCCCCGTGACTTTGTGAATGTTTGTCCTGGCCCACTGTCCCTGCAGTCTCACCACCAGGCTTTAGGCACCTTCCCTGGGGCTGAGAGTTCATCACAGCGTTGAAATGCTGCTGTTTTTAGAGCAACATTTGTGTTTCTGAAAAGTGCCACTGACTCGGTGCCCAGCACACCTTGGACCTGAGCTGGGTCCTTGGGTGCATCTTGAGTCAAGCTCAGCACAGCCCCAAACGAGGACTGGCTGGGCCACCTGGAGCTTGAGGAACCTGGGATGGGCCTGTGTGTCCTTTTACCTGCTGAGGAACTGGACAAACCCCAGCCACTGTCATCAGAAAATCACCAAATAGGGGGTAGGAGTTATGGAAGATGGAAGATTTCTTCTCCCCTCACTCTATCTCTTACCACAGTTCCCCCCCAGAAAATTTCCCCTTCCTTTTTTTTAGTGTGCCACAGGTAGTTTTTGGAAAAACTCTGGAATTGCTAATTTTAGGGTAAAATAAAAAAAAATTTTGAGTGTGCAAGTGGGGGGGGAAGAAAGAGATACTACTGTAAGCACACAGCAGTGTCAGCTGTGCTTGTTTTACACATATAGTGTTGTGGCTGCTCTGGACAGCAGAGGGTTACAGAGGCAAAACTGTAAAGTGCTGCTGCTCTCAGAAAGTAAATCCCTGGGGTTCCTGAGGCAGGCACACACCTGGCCTTGGGAGATGCTCATGTTCCTAAAGAGCCAGGGTTGGATTTCAAATTCTTTCTGTTTTTACAACCTGAAGAGGAGGCGTCGTGAAGAGCCTTCTGGTTTGCTGTACCACAGCCAGGTCTGCCTGTCCTCAAATATTTTATCAGCTGGTCCTTAGGTTGTAGTTATTGTGAAAATGCTGTATCAACCCAGCTGCTCCTGGTCGAGGGACTGTCTGCAGCTTTGGGGGTACCTCATCTGTGAACTGAGGGCGAATTAATACGAGATCACACAGCAGGATTGCGGTGAATCTGGAAACAGCACATGGACAAACTCAGCTCGCTGATAGCTGTGGGCAGGCTGTGTCCCTGGTGCTGGGGCTGCACAGCACGTGCCTGGCACACAGCCTGCCCTCTGAAGCAGAGCTCTGGATGAAAATAAGAGGGTTTTATCAAAGCTCCTGAAGCGCCTGGTTTACAAACTCTCCTTCCAGAACACGCCAGGCAGCTTCGTTTCTTTGCAATATTTCTTGTGCCTGCATGACTCAGTAAATGCACAAGTGCAGAGGTGAGGGGTTCAGGGATGTCTGTCCCTGTTTTAACTGCAGTTCCTCTGGTTGTTCTATAAATACTGTGGCTGGACAGCCTGCATGGGCTCTGCTGATGTGCACGTGCCATGCAAAGTGGAGGATGCAATAACAAATGCAAGTTGATACAAGTGCCAAACTTTTGGGTTCCTCTGTGTATAACAATAATTCAGCAGTTCTGCTAAAATACAGAGATGCTTAAAATTCACTGTGTTCCAAAAAAGAGCAGTAGTTCTTTTTTTTTTTTTAAGGAATGCTATTGACAACACTGTAAATTTTTACTTATTTTTTTTTTAATAATGTTCTGCAGGTTTGTGTTACTCTTCACAGCTGCCTTGAATATCACTCCATGTGATGGATATGCACACTTTGCTCTTTATTAGAGCACTGGTGCCATGCAAGTGTATAATAAGTGGCAGCTGACAACAGGTTTTAGTATTTAAAGTTCTGACTAGTTCGATGAAGTGCAATTTGTTTGCATTACTCGACCTGCAGTGTCTTGGGAGGTGTGGCTGTGCCCGGGGACACAGACAGACTGAGGGTGGTGACTGAGGTCTGCTTTGGTGCCTCTCACAGCGATGCTTTCAAAGGAGTGACATTAATTTAGGGTATGGATCCCTCCTGCCTCTAATTGAATTGAGGATTTGGGGGTTGTGTTCTCCGAGCTCTCTGGAGTACTTAAGCAGCTCCTTCAGGTGGGTGGGAGGGGTGTTAATGACATCCGTGTTTGTAGAAGCTGCTATTTCCATCTTCACTTGGAGTATTTCCTTTTCCCGTGCAGGAACAAGTGCAGGTCTGCCTTTCGCTCGTCACTGCTGCAGCCTTTTGACATTTGCCATTTTCTCTTGCCCTTCCTTGTTTTTTCTTGGAGCTGGGAGCTGTGGTGGTGGGGGTGGTTCTCTGTGAAGGGAAAGCACAGAGATGGGTCTGACCCCTTGGGATGGTGACCCAGTAAAAGCTGAGGGCAGTGAGATTTGGGGGAAGCTCCGCTCGTTTTCTGTAGGGGTCACATCCACGTGCTCTGAAATTTCTTGCTAAGCTGGGCACCTGCTCTCCATCATCCCTGTGGGGTTTGGTGTGGGTTTTTTTTCCTGTGAAATTCCTTGCTGTAGGAAGGATTGCAGCCAGGGTTTAAGGTGACATCTCTGATCAGCCATGCCCAGCATGACTCTGCAGCCTGACTGCTGTTGTACTCCAGTCATCAATTCTCTCAAAATTTTGATTAACAGATAATCTAAAAACATAGATTAAAGCCATGCAAAGTGCTCAGCTTGATGAATACCTGCTAAAAAGGATTAAAGGTAATAGGAGGATTAAACTATGAACTGCTACCATGCAACTGATTATGTTGTAAATTTGTTGGTGATACAAAATCTTAGATTTTTTTTTAAATAACTTATTCTAGATAGCTGCATCTTAGTTATAAAAACATTTGAAATACATAAAAGATTTGTTTAGAATAATATTTGAAGGTTATTTGAAACAATCTATTGAAATGTATTGAAAAGTGAGCTGGAAGATTGGAGCTTTTCAATGGCAAAGACCAAATCTTGTTGCCCGGTGCTTTTGCAGGGTTTGCTGTGAACAGAGAACACGTGCCAGGGCACACCAGTACATGAGGCTGCTCAATGCCACTGCCTACCTGTGCCCTTGAATTTGCATAATGAAGTGGGGCTGTTCTGAGCCCTGCTAAAACCTGATGGATCTGATTACAATAATAGGATAGAAAGAAGCATCCCCAGTGTAATTAATTTTATTTTATTGATAAAACACGAAAGTGCTTTTTTTTTTTTAAAACACTGGGTGCTTTTGTATCACCACCTAATGCTCTTGATTTATTTTTTTCTTCTTTGCCTTTCCTCCTTTTCACTTAATGCTAAAATCTCCTCAGTTTTTGACAAGGGCAAGTTCCTTTCATCTGTGGGTCTGACCCCAGTGGGAGCCTGAGAGATCCCCTGTGCAATGGGCTGTGTCACCAGTGCAGTGTCTGTGCTTTCTCTCGGTGTGCTGCCACCTCTGCCAACTTCAGAACACAAAAAACAATCCCTGCAGAACAATTTTGCACCTGATGAAAGCAAGAGCCATTCTGGAAAGTCTGAATTTCAGGCTGCAGTAATCAGTGCTTGGAAAACCTGATCCCTGGCTGGCCTTGAGGTTCACTCCTGAATGATCTCACATGCTGAAGCTTCAGGTTGTATTAATCTGCTTTATCAATTTACATGTGACAGCAGGAAAGCATTTTCATCCTTGTCACTTGTCTCACTGTTTTTAACTCCTAAAAAGCAAAATCTGTTTATTTATTAGAGTGTTTAAACCAGGGTATGTGCCAAGGTGATCGAGTTGAACAGAGGTGACATTCTGTAAAGCTCTTGGTTAAAGTTTCTTTCTGAAGGGAAGCCAGGGAGTGCCCTCTTAAGAAATACTTTCAGACTCTTTCACAACTGGTCTTAATAGTCCAAAGGACTCTTCTGGATTGCTCAGAGTACACAGGGTCTGTTCTAGCTTTTGTTTGCTTCGGGAAACAGCTGCTAAGTCACTTCTAAGCATTTTTTTTCTCCCTGACTTCCAAAACCTAAATAAGTAAATAGAAATTGCTTCTTGTAATTGAAACATTTTTGTATTTAAGGGTCTGAGACTGCATTTTGCAGTGTATGGTGAGTGTTCTGTTGTATCTCAGTGTAGTGGCTGTACACAGTGATCTGTGTCCTGGGGGACTCCTGGAAGGGACTTTGCAGTGCTCTGGGGGCAGGAGAGGTGTCAGTAAAACAAGATTCTCCTTGTCTTGCACATGCCTTGCTGTGGGGGTCGCAGCAGGAAGGTGGTTGTGGCTCAGAACTCGTGTGACTGCCCCCCTCGCTGCCCTCGGTGTTTGGGAGGGCTGAGAAGGGACCCCAAACCCTGTCACAGCAGCAGCTCCTGGGCATGCCCCGTGCACGGTGCTGCCTCAGGGGTTCTGTGTGTCGCTCTCTGCTTTCACTCTCACCCCAAAGTCCCCGTCTGAGAGCACGGCTTGTGCTGATGGTCACTGGGGTCACCACACAGACCTGCTCCCTGGGGCTTCCTGCTCATCTCTGCCCCCCTGGACTGCCCTGGGGAGTGTGGGCTGTGCTGAGTGCACAGTGAAACCACTGTCCCTGGAGCTGGTGGCACTGAGAGCACCTGGAAACAGCCCTGCAGGCAGAGCAGGTGTAGCCCAGTCCTGTGTGTCACTGTGGCTGGAATTCTGCCACCTTTCGTGGGGGAAAAGCCCCTATTCCCAGCTACCTCATTTTGTTTTTCTTTGCACTTTGTCAGATCTTTGGTTTGTTTCGTTTTAAATTGCATTGTGTCCTTCAATTGAAAAAAACTAAAAACAGACAAGAAGCAGGACAGAATGATGCCATTGCCCAAGGACAGTTTACTTTAATTTCATTTTAAATTAATGTTTCTGTACAAAAAGACCAAGGTTGACCTGCAGCTGCTGTAAAAAGTAAATAAAAATTTATATTACTTGAAAGCAACTATGATACTTGGAAATGAGAGTAGCAATTGAAAGGCTGTCCTGATGATTTCTAAATCGGAAAAGACCTGTTTAAAAAATGGAAGTCTCTGCTCTCTAAAGGACAGATTCAGATAGTTTTCTCTCTGCCTCTGCTCTGCACTGTCTTGCCTGTGATCCATTATCTCAGTAGAGAGATTCACTGATTTTTCTGTAATGTCTAATTGGCTGTTTTTCTGTGGAGTTCCCCATTTACTCACCAACAGAGGAAAAACTGTCAAAAATCGATACCCACCTTCTGTACCTGAACTTACCTAATTGCCCATTTCTTTGGGATCTTCAAGAATGTGGGGTTTTGCTTAGCTTGAAGAAGTGTATTTTCTTCTGCTTCTAAAGGTGCTATTTTGACATAGTTTTGAATCCTTACACTGTGCTTGACTTCTTAAAGTACCGATATAAGCTGATAATCAGCTCCTGTTTATTCTCTGGGGTTTTTCTTTGAGTGTTCAGTCTGGTTTTTAAAAAACATCCCTTTTCATAAAGATGGCTCCCGAACTGTCAGAGGCCTTAATAATACAAAATATGATGGGAAAATGCTGCCTTTTTCCTTTCTCTGTAAAGGCAAAACCAAGAGATGCTTCACAGGGAACGTTTTCCTCTGAAATTCTAAAGAGCAGCTCATACTGACTTTGAATTCAATGTAGCAAACATTCTCCTGGCCATGCACGAATAGTGGGGACAAAACAAGGAGCTGTTCATGCCTCTGCAGACTGTACCAATTAGCTGCTAATTCCAGAGCCTTCCATTGGCATCATGGTGGCTATTCTGTAAACATTGCTGTTCCTGGGCTGGGTCCCAGGGCCTGGCTCTGCGTGGGGGACACGCTGACCAGGGTGGCTCTCAGAGCATTGGGATGGTGGGCCAGGTGTGGGGTTTGACTCAGACCTCACCTGCTCAGCCCCCCGAGGGTTTGGGCAGGAGGCAGAAGGAGAGAAGCTCCCAAGTGCTGCCACTGCAGTGGCATCAGCTTAGGAGGTCTGAGGCTCTTGCAGGCACAAGCCATGGATGTGAGAGCTGAATTTTAGTCCTGTGTAGGCTTTTTTGTTGTCCTTATTGTGCTGTCTTTTATTTAATCTGTATCATCAGTTTGGTTTAGGGATTTGGTAACTGCTGCAAGTTTTTCATTCTGTGGGGGATGTAAGTCCTACTCCTGCCCTGTGTGAAGCAGCACAAAGGATCAGGGGTTGGTGTTTGAACCTGTGCCATCTCCAGACAGCAGGTTATTGCCTTCTCCTAGGCTTTGCAGTCCCAGTGCTGTAGCATTTCTCAGACCTGTTAATCTGAGAGCCCTTTAGCCTTTTGAGAAGAGTCCAGAGACTGCCTCATCCTCATCCTCCTCCACGTGTTGGGTGCTGCCCTCTGGACCACCAAACTCGTCCAGGCTGTCCAGGGGCACGGGCTGGAGGCCTCATGAGGAGTTACCTGTGTTGTCTGCAGTGCTGTCTGAAAAACAGCTGGTGATTGAGGGACCAAGGAGAAGCCAACTGAGCTTGCAAATCCTTGATTCCCTCATTTTAGGGAAGGCTGAAGAGCAGCATCCTTCATTGCCAGGCCTGTGCACTCTGAGCTCTGCAGCTGCGCTCTGGCAGCACAGGTAAGGATGAGTCCACCCTGTCCCTTACAGGGGTGAGATGTAAAGGTTTATGGGCTTAGTGTTAGAGGAGATCCAAAATTTTGCATTGCTTGTATTTAAATCTGAAAATACCGGGGTCTCTGGAGCTGTGACTGCAGGCTGGAACCAAGGTATTGGCCTGAATAACCAGGGAGCTCCCAGCTGCCTGGTTTTCCCCTACACCTTTTTTTTCCTGAGAAGCCAGAGGTGTGGAACTGCATCCCGGTTTGTATGGCTGCTGCTTTATGATCTGAGGTGGAGCCTGACAAGCTGAGGTTGTTCTAATTTTCCTTTTGAAGGGAAGAAGCAAAATTCCTTCCAGTTAGGTGCTCTACCTTCAGTTTTCCCTCTGTAAACCATGTTTATTGAGTACCATGGATCTTGTAGGATTGGGGTAAAGAATATAAATACATATTATCTCATTGATGACTAATGAACTTAGTCTGACTTTCTACAGTACAAATACTTTATTTTAGCATAAGAGAATGAAGTAACTACATTGAATAATCCAATTATGATACCTGTATTCCATGAACCAGGTAACAGGAGGGTGTTGCAATGTGATGCCACATTGCTGCCACTCTCACAGAGGTTCATCATTCTGTCAAATCTGAGATCTTGACCAGGATATTATCAGAATATATTGATGCTTTTCCTACAAAAATTCGTCAGTGTGATGTGGTAAAACACTCACCTGATTTTGTTTACCATCGCTGGCGTGCAGCTTGACAGCAAGGTTTATTCCCATCATCCAGCTGTCATGCTTGGACTTCTGTGTTACAGATGTGTTTATTCTTACAGGCTTTTTGTGTGCGTACGTGTTCTGTGGGTCCTTCTGTGCTTTGTGTGGGAATGAAGTTTTTGCTTTTATTTGTGTGTCCACCCCAAAATCTTCACGTGTTGCTTTAGAAATGAATTGCTGAATCACTTGGGGCGGGGGTTTGGAATGCTCTGAGTGCGTTGAGTTACTTCTGTTAAAAGCAGGGGAAAATAAGACGTAAATGCTCTTTGGCCTCAATCAAACTATGCAATATAGCACACCAGAGAGCTGAATTCCTTGTGATACAGAAGATGTGCGGCTCCCGTGTCCTTCCAAATCCAGGCCTTGGCCCAAGGTTAGGAGAACTTGTACTCAATGGCTGCCCAAGAATCTTGTACCCAAACCCATCCAGTTCACTGCATTTGCTCCTGCCCCCTCAGCTCGCCCAGCAGTTTATCCACGTCAGTTTGTTGGGTGTTTGACCTGGAATGATGTGCTGTCCAAGTGTGTCCCTCCTGTTGTCTCCTGTTGTCCCCTGGGGCTCGTCCTGTGAACCCACAGGTGCGGCTTTACCTGCTGGAGTGAGGTGTGTGGGGCACTTCACAGCACTTGCCTGTCTCAGCTCTAGAGCACATCGGGCATTTGGGGTTTGCTGGGCCCCTCTGGGTTGGTGGTGTCTTGTGTTTCCGTTCCTGTGTTGTCGTGGGTCTGGTCCTTTCAGCAAAGAATCCCTGTGACGTTTCAAGTCCAGCCCATACGTTTTCATTTCCACCACTTCTGTGTGTGTGGCTTTGATTTTGCTGCTTCCGTGGCAATTCAGGGATAAATGCCCATGTGGTCGGGACTGCTGGTAAAGGTTCTTTGTTCTCCCATTGCTCTGTTTTTCCAGTGAAATTTGTTCCTTGTGTTTCTCTTCTTCCCCCTGTTCAGTGCTAGTAAAATGGGAACTCTCTTTTCCTGTGTCCCCTGAGGGTCTTTCATCCTCCAGGTGATCGTGTATTCTCACCTTCACATCATTCTTCACCTACTTAACCCACCCTGCACCTCATGCTGCTGCTCCCTCCTAACTCCCTTTACTAGTTTGCCTTTCTTTCGTTCAGATTAACCTTGATTTCTTTTTCTGATTCCAGAAAGGGAATTCGGTGCACAGCCTGGGAGACAAAGAAAACAGCTCCCTGCAGATGTGTGTGTGTGTCTCCCTTCCCTTCCCTTCCCTCCCCAGCACACCCAGTGCTCGGGGTTCAGCCTGTTCCATTCCTATCCCAGCGTTTCCCTCGTGCTAGGCAGAACACAGGCTGAAGCCATTTCTTATTTCTTTGGGTAATTTGAAATATTTGGAGATTCTCCTCTTCGGGAATAGCAGCTGCAGATGAGCAGCTGGCAGGAGAGAGGGTTGCTATGCTTCCATATTCAGTATTTTTAATTGAGGAACAAATAATTTATTTTGGGGAAAAATGTAAAATTTTTTTGTATTTGTATGTCAAAGTGGCCTTTATAGGAAAAGCACATAAAATATTTAGATTAAAATTGCTTAGTTGTGTAATTTTAGTGGGGATTTTTGTATTGACAGGGTTTCTATGCATTTTTCAAAATATACTTGCTGTTTTGTGTTAGAATTATTGGAAATCTTTTTAAAAACATGTATTAACACATTTTCCATGGTTGATCCCTTTACTATCATTCCTTTTGAATACTACAGAGATTTTAATTAACCCTGTAAATTAATTTCCCCCACAAATATTTGCATTAAGTCAATATAATGAGTTATAGCATGAGTATGTAGCTTTAAGGGGACAAGCCTAGTAGTGCAGCTTCATTATGGAGAGATCTGCTCGGAGAAGGGCGGAACGTGGGGTTTCAATTGCACTTAAAATACTAAATTAGGAAATTCAGTTTTTGCTGTACCTCACTAGGATCTTACTGAACTGTTTCCATCCTGTATTGTTTACACTTGAGCATTATTTAACTAAGTACTATTTGTGCAGTTTGCAGTTCTCCTTCGTTCTGTTGGGATTATTTGAACGTTAACAGGTATGGAAAAGTTTTGGAGTGTGTGGGATTCTCGTGGGTTTGACGTGAGTTTGGGGAGGGAGGAGAGGAATCTTAGAACCATTAGTGTATTTTTCCATTTAATTATGTACAAGTTTTCACATTAGCTGAGACTAAATAACCGAACTTGCAACTGAATTGTAAGTAAAATCAGGGGTTTGGGGGTGGGGGGAGTGAAGGGGTTGCAGAACTCCAGGCAAAATCCCCTTTGGTTGCCCTGTGGTGCAGCTGCCCCGACTGCCTGTGCAAAGCATCACCCGAGGGGCACAGCAGACCCTGCTGGCACTGCTCTGGTTTCACTTGCTCCTCTCGAGGTGTTGCTGCGAGGTTTGCTGGGCAGAACCTTCCCAGGAACGTCTGTCAACTGACACTTCAGGTTTACCACTTTATGTTTGTATTTTTAGCTTTTGTTTCTGTTCCATACGAGAGCCCACATTGTAGAGGTTAGTGTAAGTGCAGGCTTTCAGGTGTAGCACCAAGCAATCTTTGCATGCTACCATGTAGAAAAATGTGCAATTCTAATGGCACTTTGACCCGTTGCTGAAACACTGGGCTTTGCAGTTGAACAAACTCTCAACAATTGAAAACACTCTGTGTCTACATTAGATGTCACGAAGGTGAAGCAGAAGGCAGTTACTCCAGTTGTACCCACGGATAATTTGGTATTGATTTTTTTTTTTCTAAATAGTTTTGTGATCTGTTTTTAGAAAAACACGCATTTTCTTGGTTTACTTTAGTTGCCATAAATTGCCCAGTGCAGAGTCTGGTCCACCTCCGTCTGTTTATTTTCATGGAGTAGTTGCACAAAAAGTGGGAACAGCAAAGCAGGGAAGCTGTTGGGTTACTCCCCAGTGACCTCCCTTGCAGAATGGCTTTGTGGCTCACACAGTGTGAAAAGGGACACAGGAATTTTCCTGGATTCAGTAGCACTCGCTTTGTTTACGTGTTCAGTTGGGTGACTAAAGGGAGGTTCCCTTTTTAAAGTATTTGACTTGTGCTTTGAGGACTTAGTTGCCACTGTGCAAATTGTGCTGTAATATTGTACCAAGGATCAGTGAAAGTGTTTTATCTTTTTTAATGTTGTTTGTATTTGATCGGGTTTTATAAATGTAAGAAAACAGAGTGTTGTATTTTGATCTGAAATTTGCGTATGGTAAAAGTAACTTTGCTTTATGTATTGGAGGTTTGCTCAGAACTTGAATAATTTTATAGAAGGGTACAGACCAAAATTAATTGTCTTAAAGGTGTTTAATAAATTAACCAAATAAAACATTGATTGTTTGAAAACTTGTTAACTGCTCCTTCTGCTTTTTCTTTCTGTTTTTAAAAGGAAGAACGTCGTTCAAGATTTTCTCTCAAGGTCTTAGGAAAAGTGAAGAGGAAAAAAAAAGGGCAGTGGATTTTATAAATATCATCTCCCATGAGTTATCTGTTTTATTATTAAACATTCCTACATGCCAGAAGTTTAATCAAAGGGGAAAACCCAAAGGAAACAAATGAGGAGGAAGGGCTAAGGAAATGAGCAGTCCCTCTCTGCTCTGTCCAGGCAGCGAGTGCTGGGCTGTGGATGCTGGTGGTGGCCACTCTGGGAGAGATGGGAGTGGGAAGGAGCTTCTGCTCACCTGGAGAGGCTCTCCTGGTTGTCTGAAGGTCTCCATTGTCCCCAGCAGTCACCTTCACTCGTCCCCTTCACAAATGCTGCTGCTGCTTCCATGTGACCTTTCAAAGCAAAGGAGGAAAATATGTGGGGTGTAGCTGCTCCCAAGGGTGGGTACAAACAGCTCCTTCCAGGGCTGCCTGATATCCCAACCCTCAGTTGCTCCATGGTGTGCAGATGTAACCTCTGCAAGTTTCAGAGACCTGCACATATTTAAGTTGCCAAGCAGCTGCTACTCCAGTTGAGCAATATTCTTCCTTCGTGGCTGCTCCCTTCTCGGATGTGCCAGCCTTGCCTCTGCTGGGGCTGCCCCACTGGGGTCGAGGAGCTGGAGCAAGGGTTTGAACTTCAGGAGAGCACCCCGAGCTCTGTCTACCCTTTCTTAGACAAAAGGACATTGAGGCAAGGCCAAATGCGAGGCAGAGGCAAGGAAAACAGGTTTGGCGTGGCTTGGACAAGGGGAGTGAAGGGGGAAGGCAACAGCACAGCTCCATGGCAGAACCAGGTCTGTAAACACGTGTTCTAAAAGAGATGGTGGGTACTAGGACTGAAAAATGAATATTTGCTCCATAAACCCCTTGTCTTGCTGTTTCACAGCCATACCAAGGTTCTGCACTGCCAGGCAGGTTGGTGCAGGGAGCCTGAGGCCTCCAGTGTAAACACAGACTGATGATAGGGAATCTCGTGTTGATTTACCCTTGTTGCTGGTGTTCCCATGGTTATGGCTGCGTAGATGGGCTCTGCCATATCTCCCCTGTCTTACTGACTCGTGGAAACAAAGACAAGAGGGAGAACTTGGATTTATCTTTATTCCACAGCCTGGAATCCTAACAGAAAGGGAAGAGGGCTGCTGCCTGCTTTCCTTTACCTTTTATGCACAGAGGAGATATAAATTCTGCAGTTTCCATTTCTGCCTCTTTTTACCCCCTTGATTTTTTTTTTTCTAAAGTATCCCTGGAAAATGCAGAAATGGTTCCTGAAACAGGATGTTCAGTTGAGGCTCTCAGTGCCTGGGAGCAAGGCCTCCCTGTGCCTCCTTAACTGCAAGGTACCTGCCGGGAAGGCAAGTCTGAGTTTACAGGACCAGACTTGTGACTCTGGTGATGTCTGTGCCACAGGGAGTCACATCCTGAGAGAGGAGTGTCCCACAGCTTTCTCCTGGCAGGAATGTGCTAGGAGAGGCGTGCAGCTGGCAAAGGCTCTCTGCAGGTTGGAGCTGCTGTGGAGGTACCTGGGGGTGTGAGCAGCCCCAGCTTTGCTGAGCCGGGCTCTTCCCAGAGCTCCTTGGTAGGAGGTGGCAGCTGTTCCCTTTGCACAGCCCGAGTCTTGGAGCTGGATTTCAACGGGCTGAGTTTTCCAGGTGAAGAAGAGGGAGGAGGTGATGTGGGAAGGATGAGAAGCTTTGCAGAGCAGGTAACTGACTCCTGCCCTCGAGAATCTCAAATTAAGCCTTGCTGTTCACTAAGCCCCGTGTTACTAAGTCAGCCCTTTGCACAATGATCACTGGAAACAGTAAAATCAACTGAAGAATTAATTGCTGTTCAGAATTCAATACAACCCATTGCTTTTTGTCTGGAAGCAGCTGTAAAGTCAGAGACAAAAATTAATGAGGAGTCCATGGGGTCTTGAGAAAGGTGCAAGTCGTTTGATCTGAATGTGCTGCCACTCCGCAGGTTTTGCTGCTCCAGGTGAAGCCAATGGCAGCAGGATCAGAGCTGCTGCTTTTGCTCCTTCTCCAGTGCATTTGGGCACGCACAGGCCCAGCTCTGTCACGTGTGGCCTCCGAGGACTCGTGAACCCCAACACTGTGGGCTGGGCTGAAGGAGTTGGCTAATGGAGAATTTACGGTAAGAGCAAAGTGTATTTTTAACCACCAGGATATGCTTATCGTCAGGAAAGGGCAAGCAGCACTCCTATCTCTCCAGGGAAGGGGAAGTGTTGAGCGTGACTTTATTTTTTTCCAACTCCTTTTCAAACTCTCAAAGGTTTTTTGGTTTTTTTTTCTTGCTGAGACATGTCATTGGATTAAATCAGGGAGTTACACAGACATCAATCCTGGGTCACAGGTGAAAAATATTAAATGCCAGGCATGCAGTGTTTTTCCATTGCATGTGATGTACGTTCAGGAAAGACCTTTGGAAAGAGTGCTTTGAAATGAGTCTGTTTTGCTTTTTAAAATACACCAAGAGCCTGTCCAGAAGCTTTTACGTTTTCAGGAGAACTTTGATGTTTTCTGTGTTGAAGAGGAAAGCAGATTCCCCTCGTGGTACCCCACCCTGCTGCCTCTGGAACAAGCAGCACATCAGGTGCCTGTGACCGTGGGCTGCTTTTTGGCTTGGGTGCTTTCCTCGGGAGGGGCCTGGATATGTCCCCTTGTTGTCACTGTGCCTGTTTGAACTCTGCCACGCCGGGAGAGCACCCAGGGACACCGGAGCAAGTCCAGGGTTCACCTTGCTGGCAGCAGCGGCGCCCTGACATTTTCCACAGCCTGTGCTGTTCTCCCATTCCTTAATCCTGCCCCGGGACTAGAAAAGCCTCTCAATGAGACCCCGTGATTTGCTCGCAGGACACAGTAAGGATGCCTTTCAGGCCACCTCGGCAGGAGGGGTTTGGCTGGTCCCGTAAATACCTGCTTGCCTGTTTTAGTCAGTGGTTGGAGTCACAAAGGAAAGAAACGCTTTGAAATGCTAAGAGCTGCCTGACCAAAGAGACAGGCGGAGGGTGTTGCCTCCTTCCATTCCCACGTGCGCTGCCCACCTCCTCCAAACCCGTCCCGCTGGTTCCCCATCAGCTGCAGGGCTTCCCTCTCCCCTCCTCCAGGATCCCTCCTGCTGCCCCCTTCTCTCAGGGGCTGAGCCCTTCGTGCTCCTGCTCAGGCTCTTCTCTGCAGCCTCAGCTTTACGAGCTGCAGCCCCTCCGCTGACAGAGCCACCCAGTGTGGGATCTCCGTGCCAGGAGTGCCCGGTGCCGGCTCCGCTCGGGTTTCCCGCAGCGCTGGCTGCAGTGCCCGGGCGGGGATGCGGAGGGCAGTGCTGGGCTGTGCTGTGCTGTCCTGTGCTGTGCTGTGGTGTGCTGCTCCTCCGCACGGAGTGGCTGGGGGGTTTGTCACAGATTCCTGCTCCTCGGTATGCCCGTGTCTAAGGGGGAGTCACTCCGAGCCCGGGGAAAAGGGAGATGCTCCCCCGGGAACTGCTCCCTCTGAGATCTCAGTGTCTCCTTGGGAAGCGCCTGTCCTTCCCAATGCTCTCCTCTGAAGGGCTTGGACATCAGGTGGGGTGATTGCTCCTTGCTATCTGTGCCTCAGCAGGTTTCGCTGATGTGCAATTAAATCTGCTTTCATGTTGGTTTTAATTGCCTTCTCGTTCCCCATACTGCGGGGTAATGCTGAAGAATCCATTTTCAGCCCTTCAATTCATCTCCTCCTCATTTCAGCTGTGTCTGTGCTTTTCTCCTTGCTGTTCCAGTGTGAAATATTCAGGGAGAAATGTGAAATTCCCTCATCTGAAAGTCATGTACCACATCTTAGAGCTTGCCATGAGGCACGGGAATGTTCCTGGCTCTACCTGCTTTGAAGAGCAAACAAAGGAAAGCTGCAAGCACCACAGTGTCTGGTCCTGGCAGATGCTTTGGAGACCAGCCCATTTTCATGGAAATTAGGTTGTTGCTATTAGTTTATTTTTTTGTCAGGACCTGAGCGATTCCTCAATCACTTTTCCATTTTCATAAAGCAGTGTGTGAATCACATACACGTAAAATGAAGGAATTAGCAAATGCTGCTTCCCTTTGATGTTCAGTAATCTGGCCTTCTTGGTTTCAACTGCTCCCTGGAATTTTCCATCTTGCTCTGAATATTTCAATGAAAGGTAGCAAAGAATCCCCCCGCTACCTCGTACTTCTTTAAAGAAAGTTGTGCAAGGTAAAATAAAAACAAAACTGGTTTGCAGCTGAATGATTGTGTAGGCTACACGTTAAGAAATGAGGTAAGGAAAGGGGTGAGGAAGAACAGAGACAAACCCTTCAGGTGTGGGGCAATGGGAAGGTTAAACAGTCCCTGCTCAGAGAGATGTGCTGGGCTCACTGCTTGGTGCAGGAGTATCCTTACACCATTGTGTATTTTCCTGTGCTGTGTTCCCTTTTGGGGGCTTTAAACACAGGGATGTTCCATTCGTCTCCATTTGGAAACATGGCATGAGCATCAAAGTGCACCACTACTCTGTCCAATGTTTACAGCTTTTCCCAGCTCTTTTCTTCATGCTGAATGGCACTTTATATCCTTGAGATCCTAGGCTGGTGGTTGGCATTACCTAATATCTAACAATTTCCCACTACCTGCTAGTCACTGCTGCAGCTTTTTGGGCTTCTTTTTTTCCATAACCTAACCTGTTCCTTGGGACTGATGGAATTCAAATGGCACCACCCTCTTCTGAGGTGACAGATGCTCGTTGGATTTGCTTTTCATTGTACAAATATGTTGTTATAAAGGTCCTAAAGATTAACCTTTTATTGCCTAAATAGATGCAAGGAACAATTTAGGGGTAGCATAGCTGTTGCCTATTTATCACTGAATTTGAAGAGGATTTCTTCACATCTGCAGAAGTGAATTTGAACTAGAAGTCTTCTCTGTTTCCATCCTTTTGCTGTCATTAGTGGTGTGATGAGAGAACATCTTCCTACAGCATTTCCCTGGCACATTCAGTTCTGTGGACGTACTTCAGATTTGTGATTAAATAGACATGTCCTCTCTTTATGATTGCATTTAACTCTTGGGAAAAGACAGTGATCTGAGTTGGAGAGCACCAGAATGATGCAGTTTAGTGGAGGAAACAGCCATCATCACAGCCACAGACATCTCTACCCCTGTGCTGCTTTTAGAGAAGTCTGGAAGGAAGGAATGCTCCACAACATTTCTTGGGCTGAATCAACACCCTGTTTCCATGCTGCGATGCCAGTGTTGCTCTTGACCCTGGGTTATAAGCAGCATTAAGATTGCAAAGTAAGGCCCCAATCCAACAAATACTGAGAGCTCTGCTGAGGCTTTTATTGGCAAAATCTTTGGTCTGACATTGCGAGGCACCTGTGAACGCAGCAGACTGCTAGACAGGGAAGTGTTGCTTGGACCTGGAATGGCGCGTGGTTGAAAGCAGAACAGATTGGGAAATCTGAAAATCTGGAGGACCAAGGGAGCATGTTCTCAGCAGAGCTTCTCACAGAATCTTCCACCACTCCCCCATGGTACCAACTTTGTTGAAGAGACTTGAAAAAAACCCCTAGTTCTTGCCAGCCTGGGTAACTCCTATCACAGCTATGACAGGTTTATTCCAGTTGCAAGTCAAAACAAGTTTCTCCCCTGTCTTGAAGGTACATAATTATCAAGATCATCCTTATTGCTACACCTGTTAGCATTGCCTACAATCTTGGGGTGTTTGCACTTTCCTGGCACGATCCTGACGGGCGAAACAAAGCTTGCATGTGTGATAAGTTTAGGGTAAGAGACTCTTCTCATTAGCACTGGGTGCCATGAATCAAAATGGTTAAGTGATTTGTGCAAAGCACAAAGTAGATTTAGTGTTTCTGCACTGCAGTCCTACTAAATCACGAATGTTACCAAATTCATAAATATTACCTAAAAATACTAAATCTTCATCTTGTAAATGTGATCTGTTTCTATTTATAATTGGGGCCTCAAACCTTCATCATTTATTTCTTCCTATTAAAAAAAGCTCCTAGAAACTTGAAATTATGGTAATTTAAATTTACTTCATGCCCAAACTGTGTTGTTTGGCACCAGAAAAGCATCTAAAATTTTATCAGCTTCCCTCAGTTAATTGTCCCTGCTTTGGCCAACTGGGGGTAACATACATGTTGGTCTTTAGTGAGTGAGCTGCAGGTATCTGTAAAGAGAGAGAATGCTGGTGAACAATTACAAGAAACTAAGCAGAGATGAGGACAAGTGGTCCAGCAAAGAGGATAGAGAATTGGTCCCTGGTGGCCTCAGTTCTAGTCCTTGCCCTTTGTATCATCCGTGGGACGGCAGGTCTTTGAATGTGCCAGAAAGTCGTTCAAGGTCATCCTCTGATCTCTTGAATTTAAAGTCAGTTCATACCTTGGATGAGATGCCCCTGTCAGGGGAGAACAGGACTGGTCTGTGGCATTAATTCATGATGACTGAGAGGCTCCCACCCCTCCTGAGCAGGGAGTGTTCACGTACCTGCTGTAGCTCCAGATTATCTGGGCAGCAGAGCCATCTCGACAGGGTGTAGACCAGGGAAAGGGGGAGGAAAGGCTGCCCACGCAGTTGGCTGATACCATCAGGATCGAAAGGACTTTACTTAGAGCTTCTCACACACAGAAGAGCCTGCTGTCAGATGACTGAGAGTGAGACAAGTAATTTTTTTGCACTGCTCCTGCTCTGAAACTCTCCCGTAGCTGCAGGAACAGACGGGTATCTCCTTTTGCCACAGGGCCCAGCAAGATGCAAAGAGATCTTGCCTTTAATGCTTCAGTGCACAGCAATGCTGCTGGAAGGAGGAAGTATGAACAAGATGAAACTGCTCCAGCACCTTTTGGCCTCCCTGCTCGCTCTCTTTGCTTTTCAGGTCATCTTAATCCTCTTCTACCACTCAGTAGAAACAATATTCTCCAGGGAAGTGAACGTGATGTGAGTACCCCTGAGCTTCTGATGACTGAGGAATGCCCAGTCCCTTCCCTTGCTAAACAAACCTCCCCAGTAGGTTCACACATTTCAATCTGCTTTCACAAGGCTACCTGGTGACAAGTGGCACCATAACCTTGTCTGAGGCTTCTCACCCAAAGCTTTATGCAAATTCCATGTAAACTTACTCTTACCATGTGAGATAAGTGCCCAAATGCCACTTTGGTTGATGGACGTCCTGGGGCTCAGAATGCCATGTGCTAGCAGGGGTCCTCTCAGGCATGCACCAAACCTGGAGCATCCCCAAGGGGTAGAGAATTTAGGAGTGCTGGTGACTCATGAAACTTTCTGGGCCCAAGCTTACATCCTGAAAGCCTTCCTGCTGCAGCATCCAGCCCTCCCGTGTGGCAGTGGGGTTGTTCTTGCCACATCAGCATCATTGGGGTTCTGTCCAGAAAGGAGCTGCCCTCACCCAGGCCACAGGGAAACCTACAGCAGCCTCTCAGTGGGAAAACTCCCTGTGTGGCTGCTGCCTCAGGCAGAGATGGCCTTGCTCCCAAAGCAGGGGGTGGTGAGCTGCCTGGGTGGGCAGTGCAGGAGAGCCCCACACGTCCTTTCTCTCTGGTGCTGGCCCAACCCCAGCCTGACACAGCCAGGGCCACAGCTTCCTGAGGGTGCCGTGGTGTTGCAAACACAATGGACTTTGTTATGTACTATGGCACAGGCACAGCCAGCTCCCCACTGCTCGCACATGGTGCCAAATCCCACTTCCTCTGATGCTCTTTCAGTATTAGCAAGTCAGGTCATACGTCTGATGGGCGCAGGGACAGGGAAGTCTGATCAGAGCCTTTAGCTCTGTGTATGTCTGGCTGGGGTCTGCTCCCTTCCTGTGGCTCCTCCTGGACCCTATTCTAATCTTTTCTTAATTTTGCTTTTTTTTATCCCTGAAAAGGGAGCTGTGCCTACAAGTCACCATCAGTAAGCAGCCCCTAGGACTGACTCTATCTATGCTTTCCCCAAGCTCATTGTTGTGTTGCCATGCGGGAGGAGACTGAGGTGTCACCCAGACCCACGACTTTTGGCAGTGAAGGGTGGTTTGTTGTGATTTATAGCCTGAGCCCTAAATAATAGGACCTGGATCCATGCCTCACTTGTTTCTGGTGGCTGCCACTAAGAGATCTGTGCAGGCTACTCTTGCCTTGCTTTTTCATCCCAACTTTGGTGTAGCTTTTGCGTCACTCCATGTAGTCACACCAACAGAGAAAGGCTGAGGGGCTTGAAGAGCTGGGGAAGATTGGCCTCTCCAGTTCCTGTTGCAGAGCCAGTAACTTCTGCAAAGGGTGAGGGAACAGGCACTGTCTGCAGCCACTGCTCAAAGCCAGGGCGTCAGGCCACGTGCAGAAGAAGGAAGTGGCTGTGTCCGCTCCTCAAGTATTGGGGACCTCTGCTCTGGTACCACCAGAAAAGCCACAGGCAGTTCTCATTCGCTATTCTGAGAGCAACTGGACTGTTTCCACCACCTCTGTCTGGAATGGGTTTCCATGCCATGCATTCAAACCTTAATTTGCTTTGTTCCAATCTCCCTGTGCAGGCAATCCCTCAGTGACCACGTTGCCCAAAATCACTTGCCCACTTCAATTTGGATAAGTATGTGCTTTCCCAGCTGGCTCATTGTTCTGCTGCTAAATATTGCTCAGATATCCCGGCCATGCCAAGCCTGCCTGATTTTTATCTGTGGATTCTGCAAGACAAGCTGTGGAATGCAAATCATTCCAGTGTATTTGCAGGTCTGTGCTGAGGAGGAGATCCCTGGAGCTTGATCCTTCTGTTCCCAGTGAGTCATTATTGTTATGTAGGTTATATTGCCCCACCACTTTGAGATATGAAATGCTGGGGTTTTGCAGGCCACTTGTGTTTTGTAAAAGAGCACAGGGTCACAAAATCTCTGTGTGTGTCTAGCAGGCAACCAGCATTCCAGCGGTGATCACACTGTTACGTATGCAAACCTTTCTTCCAAAATCTATCTCTAGGCAAAGGTGGTGTCCCCTCAAGGCCTCACGGTGCTCAAGTGCTTCGGGAAGGAACTCTGGCTGCAGACACAACTGTTAGCATAGCAAAGTCTAACAAAAGGCAGGCAGCTTTCTGCAGGCTTTTGTCTCAGGTGAGTAGTATAAACCTTTGCTATCATTTAATAACCCAAACAACCAAGAAGAGGTGGGAGAAGCACTTGATGATTATATGTTCATTTGATAGAGTGCACATAAATATCTGCAAATTTTACTAACTCTTGAAGATACTTTGCAGTTGCTCTGGTTATGTGTCCTTCCTGCTCTTCTGCTGAACAAAGGAGGCAACTTTATCAGCTGCCTCTTTGAGAGAGATTTTGTGGCTTCCTTACAGGGAGTAAGGCAAAGATAGGTTAAAAACCATTCCCCCCACGGTGCTGCTTCCCAAACAGCCAGCTGTGTCTCTGCAGGCAGGCTGGGAGCATTAGCTGCTGTGCCAGGAAAGAATGATGATCCTCCTGCACCCGCTCACCCCGTGGGGAGGGAGGGCTGACCCAGAAGGGAGCTGTGAGAGGGCAGGGAGAGCTCGGGGAGAGGAGGCACTTCTGCCTTGTGAGCAGATTAGAATGTGTTTGATCACCGGATGGATCCAGGGCATCCCCACAAAGCTCAGCCCTGCATGTGAAGTATTATGGATTAAATGAATGTCTGGATCCAGGGATCTGAATGTTTATGGCTGCCTCGTCCTTGCTTTGAGCTTCCTCCTGGGCTAATACACACCACCACCCCGAAGTCTAGGCCTGTTTTGTCACAGGCTTGGGTTTTTGCAAGGAAGTGTCCAAGTTTCCCCGTTTGCTTCATCCAACCTGCCCTATCCAGAGCTGCTGCAGTGGGGAATGATGTGAACACTTGTCCCTGCTAAAGTGCAGAAGGATGTGTGTGGTGCACAATGGACACAGGTTTTGTGTTTGCCACTGATAATCCTGTGCATGAAGAGTGAGGTTTCTCAGACTGTTCTGGAGATCCAAACTAGGCAGTTTAGGTGATTTCAGCAGAATGAGGGCCAGGATTTGACTTTAGGTACCTTTCCTTGCATTCACAACTCCTTTTAACAATGCTGGCAATAAAGAGCAAAATGTTGCTCACTTTAGCAAATGCAAGACCCGTCCTGAATACAGACTCTTCTATTTTCTCTATTTTCATGCTCTATTTGACAGTGGCTTCTGCCTGACTTCCAGCAAGGCAATAGTCAACCTGACTATTATTTGTCACCCCTTATGAGCTAAATATAATTTGGATTTTATTTACCTCATAATATTTCTTTAGCTAGATGTGTAACTCACTCTCTGATGTGAGTTTTTCCTGGAAAAAAAGAACTCCCCACATTGCTGTCTTTACAGAAAATAAATAAAATCTTTCTGTCTTCTTGCCACATTTAGATCTATATATATATATCCCTGGTACACAGAGGAGATATCAGCTTGGGAATTGGCACTCTCAGGGTAAATAAATGAATTTACAGTAAAGCCTGGTTATTGTTTTAAAAGACCTATTGAAAGGAGAAGAGTGTTCTTAATTTTCCCTCATAATCTCATCTCAAGATGTTTAGCTCATAAAGGTCTGTCAGAACATGGGGCCTGGACTTTTATCTTTGCTCTCCAGTCGAAAACCTGGAGAACACTCTGGTTTTTCACTCCTGGCTGCAGTCACGAGGAGTAGCCGTAGCCAATATGGGACAGGCTCCTGTGGGCCACAGATCCCTCGTCCAGAAGTGAAAAGGGCTGTTAATCCTGCCTTGTTTGCTTTGCACACCACACCCCTGCTTATTGCCTACAATCTAAATTACAGAGGCGGCCAAACTTGCTTCCTGTTAAAAACAATAGCCCTGGCTGACACATCCCCTCGTAATGCACAGAGCAAAGTGCCAGGGAAGGGCCGGTGGGTTTGAGGGGTCCCTTGGCCGGGGCTGTGGACACTGGTGGGACTCGCAGAAGGGTCACCACCTGCACCCCAGACAGGCTGGAGAAAAGTGTAAGGGGCTGGGGAAAGGTGTAGGGGCTGCTGATAGTGCCCTGTGGAAAGAAATTACTTTATGGAGGATGTTAATTAAGGGAAACACGTCTGGAAATATGGGGAAAACTTCCTGAAAAGAACAAGTGTGAACAGGATCATCAAAGGCTTATGAATTCAGTAGGAATTTCTATAGGGAAGCTAGTTTGTAAGTGTCCAGCTGTCTAAAAGTGTGAATAATTCTTTTCTCTCCAAGAAAGATGTTATTTTGTTGCAGAAAAGGTTTTCATTACATAGTTTTCATTTGAAGGATTGTACTTGGGGATATAAATTCTAATTTCCTCAGTTTTACCTTTTCTAGGAAATGTGTGTGACAATCAGAGCTGATGTTCGTTGTGCTTAATAGGGAGAGCTGTGCTGTGTAGGAGTCCCTCTGCAAACAGAGGATATACAGAAAACGGCCCAGGTATTTCCCAGGAAATGGAGGTAACATACCCAGCACTTCCACTGTTGTCTGTTGTCTGCTGTCACAGTGTCTGGCCAACCAAGGGCAGGACAAGCTGCCGTGGGCACATTTGCTGTCCTCTGAATGCCTGGCTACCAGTGCCAAAACCTTCTGATTCTGGTCTATCACGACATGTCCTGTGACAGTGTCTGTGGTCTTGGGATGTGTAGCGGCTTCCAAAATAGGAATCCCCTTCCTCTGGTTTGAAAGGGAGCGTGTCCCAGTGTGTGACAGGGCCACTGCTGCCTGCCCACGGTGGCTCAGTTGTTTACGCTGCAGCTGAACTGGCTGAGTAGTGCAGAGAAGGGGTGGTGAGTCAGGCCCACGATTGTTTAAGTGCAGGAAAACAAGCTGTGTGTGCAAAGTGATCTGGGCACCGGAGCTGGAAAATCCGTCCGACCCCTTGTGCTGTTGGTTTGAGGAGACTCATGTTATGAAAGTGTTCCTGGGCCATTATTAAGGCTTATTTTTCAAGGGATGCTGGCATGTTGGGAAACTTTGCGTTTACCTCGATTTTAATGTTCTTTTGTTCTGCATTCTGACTCAGAATAATGCCTTTCCCTGTGAGCCAGAATTACAGCTGGAACAAGGTTACAGGTTCCAAATTAATCTGCTGTGCTAGAGATCTGCCTCATGGATAGCAGCTAGAAATCATTTTCCCTATCTCTGCCCACAGTTCCGCAGGGAATCCTGGGCATACCTTCTGAAGGCTCTCTCTCCCTGTTTTTATCCTTGCTTTGGGATCAGATGACATCTGGCTCCATCGCTTTGTGAGCCTTTGGATCATTCACTGTTGCCATTTCTCTTCCAGCATGATCTATACGATCCTCCCCTGAGAGGTTTTAATGTCTGAACTCCCCCATCTCGTCCAGAGAAGTCTGAGCCGATGATTAACTGTTGCCAAATCTACCCCTTTTTCTCTCTAAACTATCCCTTGCTGTCTCCTCCTTCCTTCCCTTGGTTTTAACTAACAACCTCATGAAACATCTGACTTCTTGGTTTTTCTAGGGGAAAATTTTAAACAAAACCACATTCAGACACACAGACATACACACACAAGGCAGACAATGAATGCTCACAGACAACCAGCAGCACGCTCACAGAGGCAGGCTTATATACAGATACAATGACGTAAATCAACACCCAGAAGCATTTATTAAATCACCCAGATATATACACAGAGGGACAGGCAGATGGGTTAAGGCTGCATTTTTACTGGTGGATAAATGAAAACATCACTGTAATGCCCACAGGAGAGTATTTTGGAAAAGCTGTGGCAGTAGCAGCAGCACCAGATATTAGAGGTGATAATATCTCTTTATTCACTCTTGGAGACTAATTGGCCTGTCCTAGGAAAGGGCAACTACTGCTGCATAGCAAGTGCAAACCCATAAGCATTCATAATCAAAATCAGTGCAAAAGCAGCAAAGCAGTCATTCCCAACATCATCCCGTTCTCAGGCAAGGAATGGTTCCTGGAACTCCCACTTCTGAATGCTCTGGGTAGCCCTGTCTTCCTTTTCTCCTCTTTAAAGATGAAAGCCCTCTGAATTCCCTGGGTACAGTCACGGGAAGAATTATTCCCAGAACCCAGCCACACAGCTCTTAATGTATGAAACAGACTTTTCCATGAATGCCCATCGTCCTCAGGATATGGAACATTAGGAAATACTGCAATTCATTAACACCTGCTGCTTGGTTACCCCCACACCCACTTAAGGCATTTTAGCCATAAATATAACTTAATTGAAACAACTGCATGAATTAAAGTGGCCAAATGTCTGTCTTTTCTGGCCCACATACAGTTTTTCTCATTAAAAACTACTGCTAAGCTAACTGCAATCTCCTTAGATGACCTTGAACTATGGGATTCACTCGTACCTTCAACATGCTTCTCGTGAGGTGTAAGTGACATAGTATGGGACCCCTAAACATTCTAACTCAGCCCCATCACCCCTACCTACACCTTCCTACCCAGTGCCCCAGCCCTGCCAACCTCACCTGACATTTTCTTCATTTCTTGTTTCACTGTTAGAATTTGGATGGCGTTTAGGACTGGAATGATCTTTGCTCTTGACTGCAGGACAAACAAGAGGCCAAACCCTGGCTGCCTGCACTCAGAAACAAGACCTGGGACACACAATGCCTGTATTCTCCTGCTGTTGATAATGATAACCCAGCCCCACTCCACGTTGCATCCACTCCCTTTCCTCCCATCACCTGCTGTGGCTGTGGTAAACAAATGTAAATTGATATCTGCCTCGGTGCAATTTGCTGATGGAATTGACCAACTCACAAGATGTTTTGCAGTAACAGCTGTACCATCCCTAATGTTCTCAAGGTCTTACTAAAGGCTCAAGAGCTGGTGCTGCATAGCTGGTGTTTTCCTGTAATGTCGTCTTCTGTGTTTGTATCTTAAAGCTTTCCATGGCATTAGTGAAGAGCCTAATCCAAATGTACTCTTTTCAGCTTATCTTTTTCATGTTCTGAAAAAATAGCCTTATATGCTGGAAGTCAAATTTATGTATCATAGGAAATGCCTCCATTCTGCAATACTGTAGTAGTTCAGAAACTCTGATTTCCATGGTCAGCTGCAGCCTTGGGCACTATTGAAGTTATAGACATGATTTTTTTCTTTTTTATACCTTTTTTTTTTTCTGGTTATGATGTGTGATGCATTTCTTCTAGGAATACGGTACAGTTTGTCCATTACTGACCATCTGTTCTTTTCAGAGAATTCTCTGAATCTGTCATCTTCTTGATCGGTTTCATGTCAACTGGGGTCTGTCCTAAGCAAATCGCTGCCATTTCTCTATTTTCTGTTTCCACTTGGATTGCAAAGCCTCCAAGGATATTACACTTTCAAGAAACGATCTATGCTCAGCTGATGGACAGGTAAAAATTGCAAGGGGCATAATTACCAAAGCGTTACTTTAGTTGTATCTGTGAATCTACAACTCATGAAAGATAACCACGTTAAACTGATGTTCCCCTCTGTCCTTTGTATTTATTTTCTTAGACTTCTTAGGCTAAGGTCTGTTTTAGATGTATTTACGGGGTTCTTAGCACAACCAAACCTCCAACTGGATGGTTTGCTGTCAGCGGATGGGAGTTTATACTTCACTTTATAACCCAGCTCCTATTAAGGTAACGAAAGGACTGAGGACAAGTGGGACAGTTTCAGCTGCCTTTTGTGTAACATTGTTTTGAAATGATTGTAACACAGGAATTTCATAATAAACCCAATAATTAAGGATGTTGTTTTATCTTCTCTTTCTATGACACCTCTCCACCAGAGAACCTGTGGATATTAATCCTGGTAATACTTGACACTCCTTCCCATTCTGCTTTCTTTCCCTCCCCCTGGTCTTTCAAAAAATAATCCAGGTTTTACAGCTTTTCAACCGCTCCTAATTTCACTTCCCCATTGTGTTGGTTCAGTGAGCAAAGATATACTTCCCTAATGTGGGGGATACTTTTTTCTTTCTTAGTTGTTCTTCCTCTGTTTTGGGGAAACTTTGCCTTACTGTGACAAGCTCAGAGCTCTGCATCATATCCCCTTTCCCTCTGACATTTCATGCTTGTGTTACAGTGATGTTTTGTACATGTTAAGAGCTGATAGAGCTTTTCAGATTGAGGAGCACTCACAACCTGGAATTTTTTATTGATGAAATAGGAAATATTAGCTGGAGGTGGGAACAATAATGCAGACAGTGTAGCGGAAATGGTGACTTTTCACTGCCTCCAGCCAAATGACAGGTTTTTACATACAACTTGATGGCAGTAAGCACTAAAGGAAACAGATAGCAGCCTGATGAGAGCTTTTCCTTTTCCAGGTTTTTTTCCATGGCCGGGTATGTGGGTGGCCTGGAAAACAAGTAGATGCATGTAGGGAAGAAGTTTACTGCTTAGGACTGCTATCACTTAGAAGGGTGAGCACGGGGGGTAGTGCAGATAAGGTACCTGGTTGGGTGCAGCAAAGCAGAAAAGAAATTTCAGGCTCTTTACCCTCTTCTTTGTATCTCCTGCTATTTCCTTCCTATTGACTAGTTTATTTTAGTTGCCTCTTAGTTTCTCTTTGTCCAGCTCAGATTTAGACCTGAAATTGTAAGAGTTGAGGCTTCCTCTTTCCACTTAAATAAATCACTACAGCAACTCTGTTAATGCTACTTCTGTTCTGAAACATTTCACCTACTTTGTTCCATCCTACTCTATCAGATCTGGGAAAAGTCAGATTGGAGTGCTGCTCAGATCAGCAGATGGCAGGCTCCTTCTAGCAATTGATACCACCAGCTTCATCCTACATCCCCCTACATGAGAGCATCTGATGATGGCAGGCAGAAAAAAAAAGTATTTCTGCATCATGCACTCAAGCGTGTGCATTATGTCAGCGAGGAATCAAAGATATATTTGTCCCCAGAGTCTGCACAGCGCACAGTTAGCCCTGTACCATAATGGGCATCGGCTGGGATAACAAGAGCCCAGTGCCTGAGTAAAGCAGAGAAACAGTAGAAATCTGAATGTCACAGATGTCAGAGAATTACAAGTTCGTATCAGAGCCTGATTTTCCACTTACTGCTCCACCTGTGAGGTGTCTTCTAAAAGTACTTTTAGGCTCAGGAGTGGGTGATAAGACATTTAGGGGAAAGAGATGCTTGCAATCCAATCTTTATTTTATGCGCCTATGATCAATGGTGCCCTAATCCAGCCCTTCCTTCCCTTAGGGCAACTACTCCTTGCAGGGTGGGTTTCTTTAATCTAGTTAGTTTTTAAACGTCCATCACCCCTTTTGGGAAACGATTTGATTTTCCGTAGTTTTATGACTTACTGAATCCTCCTGACATCATCATGCTGATTAATTTAAACACACTTCAAATGCACGACTTTTAGCATTACTGATACAGCATCTCTTTTATGCTTTAGGTGTTTGCTTGAATGTGTTGTATTCCCCAGTTTCAGTAAAGAATGGTTTAAAAGTATTTTTTTAACAATACAGCATTGTTATGAAAATGAGCTGACTAGTGAGTCTGATAGCAGGAATTTGCTCTGAGTCAACAGTGGCAATTTGCAAGCATTGACTAATGAATTCCATAATCCAGGCAGCACCTCTGTGAATAAGGGAAGAAAGCTCCATTATCTCTAATATGCATCGAGGATTCAAACATGAGAGGAACAGCTGCTGGGTAAGAGTCTAAATGGATATTGAAAACAAGTCGGGAATTCCTGGTCCTTGCTGCTCTGCTTGGAAAAGCCATATCTCACATCTTTGAACAGACAACTCCCAGGAATGTGTTAAGCAGACAAGGGCAGCAGGGAGGGTTTTGTTACAGAAAGCATGAATGTGGTAGGCCCTCGCAGCCTCTGACAGAAAATTTCAGTGACAGTAAAAGGAGTCTGATTTTTTTCTTCCTTCTGTGATTGACTGGAGAAAGGTTTTGCCAAGTCACATGTTAATGTCATAACACTGTAAAATGAATCAGGGATAATTAAAAGATGTAGTAAGCAGTTATTATTCCTCTTTCTTGTTTTCTCTTTTCGAGCATACTACAAGTGCTGCAAAGCCCCTTTGGGGACAGTGGACAGCATATCCCCTGTTGAGGCATCTCATGGTCTGTATCTGGCCCTTGCCACAGCTGCTCCTTTAGTCCCCTCACAGCTTGTCAGGTATCCACTTGCATGGATTTACTCTTAGACAAGGTGACTTTAGGCAATTTTTTTTTCCTGCATAGGTTTTGGCACCTCAAGTGTTTTCTCATGGGTTTTCCAAGTCCCCCACTGCCATGAAACCAGTGTTAGTGGCACTGAGCACTATACACAAATTGCCATCTTTTCCTTCAGAATATCACATTGGTTTTGTTTTGACACATGAGTATAGGTGGATGTTACTAAGCTGAAGAAGGTATGCTGGAACAGTGCTTCTGTTTTGGCACCCAGGAATGACCTCTGCAGAACACCTCATTGAATTGAGCATAGACAGACAAGAGACCGAATGCTGGGAATGCATAAAAAGCGAGGGTTTTCGCCTTAAGAATGGAATCCCAGGTATTTGCAAATGATTCTGTGAATGGGCTTTCCTGGTTTTACAGACATACAACCGAGCAGATGAATATTCTGAATAACACATGTCACAACAGAATGGATTTTGAAAAAGGGAAGAAAAAGTCTGTTGCTGACCCAGAAGCCCTAAAATGCACAGTGAGTATAACCCAGGTTTCCAGGGTACAGTGTCTTTCAGGAAGTGATGCTTCTGTTTACAAAGCCTATTATGAAATGGTGGGGAATAATAAAAAGAGAACAAGATACAAAGAAGTGCAAATGAAAGGGCAGAGTTCGGGAGTAAGACAGAGCTTGGGAGTGAGCAGAGCTCCAGAGTAGGGTACAGGACTGCAGGGGCGTCTGAATTGCCCTTCTATCACTGAACTCTCTTTCTGGAGAAAACTTCTTTATCTATGCTGCTTCCCTGGACAGCCCCACTCTTGTTTTGGTTCAATTGCACTGATATTTATGCAGAATAGAACAAGTCTCTCTTGCACTATCTCCTTCCCCCTTAAAATTTGACCTGTACCTGCAGACTCTGAATTAAGAGCTTCTACTCAGTAGTAACATCAACAGTAATAAATAAAATATTCAATTTCCATTTCCAAAGCTTGTGTTTCTCTTCTACCACAGAATGAAGTATTTCATAGAAAACCTTACAAATTCCTGAATTATTCAAAACTGATAGCATGCCCAGAAGCACCTTGTGAGTAGCTAGAGGTATGTGCTTTTTATTATGAATTATTTGCTCAGTGTTTATTATATGAATGATTATGACTCACATTCGCGATAAATTTCTGGTTGAATTTGCTCATAAAAATTAAATTTTGGGGGAGAAAAAACTTACAGCAATTCCCAAAAGCCACCTTGAAATACTGCCAAGCATGTATACCTGAGATGTCTATTGTGCTGCATGGAGCCTGAAGAGGAAGTCTGGAAGAACAAAAAAGCCAGGATTGCAATTGATCCAACTTCTGATTGCTATAATAGATATGAGGAAGGGTGTTAGTTTTAATGTGCTCAGCCTTGGGTCACATACCAGCTATTTATTGCAGGTTGGATGGCTAATGTGTGTTCCAGCAGGCTGTGCAGCAGCAGCGTGTTTCAATTTCACTTGTCTAGACAGGGTTTTCAGTTGCCCTGTTCTGGCAGGCAATGTGAGATTTCATACCTTGATCTTATCGTGCCGTGCCGAGTTTACTTCACAGAGAACACCTGCAGCCTGAGAACAGGGATTCAGGGGAGCTCCAAATACACGGCACCTCTGTCCTTGGCAGGGGTTGCTGTGGGTGGCTTTTGCCATATCTCAGTGGATTTCAACACTTTGGAATGGTGGATTTCCAGGCTTGGATCCTTTCAGGTAACTCATGGGTTGACCGCTATAGACCAGCCTTGATTTTTTTTGCTGCCTTCCATGGAACACAAGTGGAAAACATCTGCTTTAATTTGCCAGGAAATTCACTTAAGAACATCAGACTCTTAAATAACGTCCTCCCGTTGGTGAGCAGCTCCCAGAGGTGACTACTATGGTAGATTTAAAGCAGTGCTTCGGGCAGGTGGCCAGCTTGCACAAACTAGAATAGTCACACTGGCTGTATTTCTGGGAGAAGTGTTGGTGCAGGTGAGTGTATGCGAACAGTCCTGCTATCGACACGATTATCATTTGTACGAACACTGCCTCGGGTCAAACAAGAACAGGTCTCCCTTGTACCAGACACCCCAGGAACTCTTGGAAACAGACAGTTCCTGCAGTGAAAAGCTTACATCTAAACAAAGTGTCCTTCCCTAGTTTGGTTTGCAAGTATATTTATTATTTTTATTGCAGTTCCACAGAGATTTGCAGGTATGAGTAGATCTGGCTTTATTTCAGGGTAAATGCCTGCGTCACTCACCCCTTGCAGTATATGGTGTACAAAGCTCTGTGGGAACTGCCTGTAACGTTTAGTGCACAATGACCAGTCAGTTTGTTTAAGTTCAGGAGGTAAGTGATTACCAGGGCTACGAGATAGTGACAATCTGCACCTCTATAAAAGAGATTTTTGTCTTCCTGTTGGTTGTATTATTCATGTCATTAAATGAGTGGCTTTCTTCTAACCTTTGCCAAGTTGTATAATTCTGTGTCGTTGCGTCGTTCTATCAACTGGTACTTGGGAGTACTCTGGAGACTTCCTTGCTTTTTATAAAGAATTTTGATGCTGGCATGCAACAAAAGTACCTCCCAAATTTGCTAGCAATCGACAGGTTGAAAAAATCTTCCCTTCTGAAAGCGTTTAGGCAGCAATACTCCTGTCAAATGCAAGCCTATTTCAACACAACAGCTCTGTAACAACACACATGAAAGAACCTTCTCTTGGGCAGGCTGGCCACACTGCTCGCAGCTGCTGGCACCTCTCCTGGCACGGTGACCTCTCTGAGAGCTATTGCAGTAGAAGATGCCACCAGAAACCCATCACGGGCACACACTGTAGAATAATCATCTCATCACAGAGCACATCGTCCCTTTCCCAAACGCCTTCAATTAGAGGCAAGCTTACATTTTGAACTATGAAAGTTTATACTTTCTCTGAATATTTTGCAAGCATCAAGTAAAACAGCCCTGTAAATTCCTCCCAAATTCTGGGACTTGGTAACACTCATTGCGATGACTCCCACAGCTTAATGGCATGTATATAATGTATGCATTATATACAATGAATTTTTTTTGTTGTTGTTGGTCTTGACCTGGTTATGCAAATGAGGAAATAGAACAGTTGTGCCACTGAGAAATTAAACTGCTGAGAAAAAAGCAAGTATCTACCATTTCTCTGGGCATGGCATCCCTACTGCACAGCATCCCTGAGCCCCTAAGCGGTTTAGAGGGCTTAGGAGGGAGTTCATTTTTTATCTTTTTTTCTTTTCTTTGGTGAACATTCTGCTTTGTGGACGGTCAGAGGACACTCCACGTCCTTCTCAGCAGTCTGAGGAGGAGCTGCTCCTCTGGGCTCCCAAGGACTGCTGTGGTGGGGAGCAGAGTGCTCCCAATTCCCCCAGTAAAGCCGGGGAAAGGGAACACCAGCTGCCCTGGCAGCTCCCCCACAAGAGCTTAAAGCAGAGTGAGGATGCTCAAAACTCACCCTGCCTGAGGAGAAGTGAGCAGGATGCGTGTGTGTTGTGATTTTAAGTGATCCTTACCCTGGTGGGGCCTCACCTCGGGTGTGTGTCCAGTTCTGGCCCTCCGTTCAGGGAGGACGCTGAGGGGATGGAGCGGGTCCGGAGAAGGGCACCAGGAGCTGGTGAAGGGTCTGGAGCTCAAATGCGCTGAGGAGAGGCTGAGGAGGCTGGGGGTGTTCTTACAGTCTGGAGAAATGGGATCTCAGGTGTGCCCTTGTCCTGGCAGGAGGGCATAGCCGGGTGGGCGTCGGGCTCTGCTCCCGGGCACCCAGAGGAGGGGACCAGCCCCGGGTGCGCCAGGGGAAGCTCGGCTGGACATCAGGAGGAATTTCTCCCCCAGATGGGTGACCAGACCCTGGGACCGGCTGCGCAGGGAGGTGGCGGGGCCGCCGGACACGGCACCGAGCGCTGGCACGGCCGGGGCGCTGGGGCTGCGGCTCTGCCCGGGGTGTCGGCGGGGTGATCGGGGGGGAGGATCCGTGAGGGGCGGGGAGGGTCCGTGAGGGGAACGGATCACTCTGTGAGGGGCACAGATAACTGTGAGGGGCACAGATCTCCCCGTGAGGGGCGAGGAGGATCGTGAGGGGCGCAGATCGCTCTGTGAGGGACACAGATCACTGTGAGAGGCACAGATCGCTCTGAGGGGCACAGAGCTATGTGAGGGGCACAGATCGCTGTGAGGGGCACAGATCGCTGTGAGGGGCACAGATCGCGCTGTGAGGGGCACAGGTCTCCCCGTGAGGGGCACAGATCACCCCATGAGGGGCGCAGATCGCTGTGAGGGGCACAGATCGCTGTGAGGGGCACAGATCTCCCCGCGAGGGGCACAGATTCCCCCGTGAGGCGCTCAGACCGCCCCGCGCTCGCCCCGCGGCCGGCGCTGCCCTCGGCGGCTCCGCGGCCATTGACGTCACGGCGGGCGGCACGTGACGGCGGCGGAGCCAATCGGCGGCGGCCGGAGCGGCGCGGGGAGCGGGGCCGTGTGTGGGCAGCGCCCGCCGCTCGCTCCCGCCGCCCCCTCCCGCTCCTCCTCCCGCTCCTGCCGCTCCTCCTGCCGCGGCGGCGGCGCGGGGGGACCGGCGCGCACAGACACGCACGCACTCATACAAACACACACACTCACACGCGCGCGCGCTCCCGCACCCCCGGGCGCGCTCCCGCACCCACATACATGCCCGCGCGCCGCCGCCCGCAGCCGCGCACACGCCCCGGGGCGAAGGAAGCAGCCGCGGGCCCCGCAGCCCCCGCCGGCGCCGGGAGCCCCCCGCACCGCCACCGCCACCAGCCCCGCCACCGCCGCCCTTTGTCCGCCGCCCCCGCGGGAGCCGCCCCCGCGCCCGCCCCGCAGCGCCATGGACGCGGCGCTCTGACCCGCCGGGGGCGGATTGGGAAGTTTGAATAAGGATTTTATCGCTTCCCTTTCTCCCCCATCGGTGCGGCTCGGTCCCTACCCCCCCCCCCCCCATCTTCCCATCTG
>JAWWEW010000020.1:15918085-15957011 GCA_035583185.1 Anabacerthia variegaticeps
CCCTTTCTCCCCCATCGGGGCGGCTCGGGCCCTACCCCCCCCCCCCCCCATCTTCCCCTCTGACAGGTTTATTTTTTTTTTTTATTTCCTCTTCATTTTTTTTTTTTTTTTAAATCCGCCGCGTGGGGTTGGATTTTTATTCTTCTTCTTATCATTGTCGGTTGTGTTTTGGCTTTGCCCGGCCGCGGCCGTCGGTGCCGCCCGTAGGAGCGGAGCGGCGGGCGGCCCGGCGATGGATCGGTCGGGCGGGGGCAGCGACCGCAAGCAGCCCGAGGAGAGCAAGCCGCTGCTGGGAGAGATGTCCGCGCCCGACGGGAATAAAATGGGTGCCGCGCCGTGCCGGAGAGCCCTGCTCCACTGCAACGGCATGAGGTACAAGCTGCTGCAGGAGGGCGACATCCAGGTGTGTGTCATCCGGCACCCCCGGACGTTTCTCAGCAAGATCCTCACCTCCAAGTTCCTGCGGCGGTGGGAGCCGCACCACTTGACCCTGGCGGACAACAGCGTCGCCTCGGCCACGGTAAGAGCCCCTGCGGGTCCGAGTGACACTGACACCGACAGGGGTACCGACAGGGGCACCGACACCGACAGCGACAGCGGCGCTTCCCCGCGATGGGTGCCCGTGTTGGGCGATGGGGGCGAGGGATGCCCAAGCCCTTGACGCTCCCAGACCTGCTGGGGGGCTCCAGTGGGATCCCCGTCCCCATCGGGATCCCCGTCCCCATCGGGGGTCCCCGCCGCATCGGGGGTCCCGTCCCCATTGGGATCCCCATCCCCATCGGGGATCCCTCTCTCCATTGGGGTCCCGGAATGCCGGCAGAAAATCCTGAAAGGATCCCCCCCCCCTTCTTTATAATCCTGTGGATATTTAATTCTGCAGTTTCGCTGGGGTTTTTTTGTTTTGTTGGGTTTTTTTGTTTTGTTGGTTTTTTTGGGTTTTTGTTCCCCCCCCCGAGCAAGACTATTATTGTTGTTTTTATTGATTCCCCCCCCTTTAAAAAATAATAATTCATCCTTTCCCAGCATGACCGAGCTGCAGTCGCCACAGCGAGCCTTTTCTATCCGAAACCAAAGTGGGGAGGTACCTGCTGGCACCTTGGCCGAGCTGGGGGCGAGGGAGGTGGAGGATGCTTTGAATTCGAGATCCAGGGCTGTGCTGTGGTTCTGGCCTGCTCGGGGGGCTCTGCTTTGGCCGTCACGTCCCCTGCCCAGACACACACAGACACAGGCGGTGTGATGGGAAAATATGGAGATTCCTTCGGGGTTTTCTTCCTGCTGGAAAATGATGCAAGAGAAAAAGGCGAGGTGGTGATATCAGCGTTGCAGAAGGTGTACAATAGACGGATGCGGTCTTGAAAAATAGGATTTTTGTTTTTGTGCACAACTTAAAATTTTATGGCCGGTATTATTTGAGCATTTGTGTAGTGTGTGATGTGATTACACCCATATTGTGTCTAATAGCGATTAACACAGTTCACAAAACATATTTTACACTGATCTTCAATCATTCAGTACTTGGATTGTGTCTTTTTTTTTGATTTGTATGTAAATGTCTCATTTTTCTGAATGGCTTCGTTCTGGCCTTCCTATAGGACACTCCTGAATCGAGAGAGTGGATTGGCTTTTGTGTGGATTTTTATTAATGGTGTGTTTCAGTGGGTTTCGTCCAGCCTGTGCTGTGCTCCGAGGGTGGATTTTTTCACACTTTGGGACACAGACATAGTGTTGTAGATGCCTGTCCTGCATCCTGCCCTGCTGAGAAGCAGCTTTTCGGTGGGAGATACTTTAACCTTCAGGTAGGCCAGCTGCCTGCTCTCACAAGGCTCCTTTTTGTACCACAATGACATCTCTCCTTGCCGTTTCCACGAGGCTCTCGAGGATGTCTCCAAGGGAATATTTCTCCTTCTGTGATAGAACTACTGACTGAAGGGAGAAGGAAGACTTTGGCCGAGCATTGCTGGAGAAAACCCTCTGAAAGACACGAGCACAAGGAGTTTTTGCAGCTCTTCATTTTGTTAAGATACCATCAGTGTGCAGGGGGAGCTGAGTCTCAGTGGAGATGAGGCATTTTCCTGGCAGTATCCATAGCTGGTTGTTTCTGGGCAGAGAAGGATACCGGCAGAGAGAGGCATGAGCATGCTGAAGATGTTGCTTTCTGCAGTTTGGCAATACCAGGCATGAAGTTGTATTTGTGCAGGAGATGTCAAACTCTGCTGGCTGGCAAAGCTGCCACCAAAGAGACTGTCTCTGAAAGGATTTCTGAAGTCCCGTGGGGTTGTGCTTTAATTAACATTGAGGTGTTCTCATTCCTAATTATTTGATGTGTATAAATAGCAAGAAGACACTAAAACATCGTGCGTACCATTGCAGGCTCCATTTTGTTGTGCAGGGCTCTTCGTGCTTGGTCTTGCGCCTTATCATTTTTTTCCAGTGCTAACTCACCAAGTAAATACCGTTGTTCACAGAAATATCTGTGCTTTATTATTTCGAGTAGTGTCTTGGGTTTCCGGGGAGTAATTAGGGCACAAGGATAAGATCTACCTTCACCTGTTGCCTGACTCTATGGGTAGGGTATCTTACAGGTTCTATGATATCTACATTTTATTATTTTTTTTATTATTATTTTTGAAGATGTGATTTAAGGAAAATCTGTGGGAGTTTAACCCCCACCCCTATGGAAATGGGGCATGGGCACAGTGCCAAAACCTCCTCAAACTGGAGGTAGATAATTTGAATGCGACTAATTTGGTTTTTAAGAGCTGTAGGAAAATATCCATTCTGTCCATTGAAAGTGAGCGTTGGGAGCACTCAACAGCTTTGATAACAAGGTCATTTTTACACATGGGGCTTTCCACAGGCAGGGTGCTTTATGAGCAGCTAGTAATTAATCTTCACATCATCCCTTTGCAAATCCTCTGGCATGACGAGTTTTACTGCATTCTATATAACATGAATAAAATTGAACAGGAAAATAACATCACTTTGTTTTGCATTTGAAAGCAAAAGTTGTAATGACAGCTAAATCCAGATCTGGCAAATTATGTCCCTGAGTACAGTGGATAAGTTATTTGTTGATTCTAGGCACTTTATATCCTTTTTATTGCCACTTGAGACACATATTTGAATTAAAATCTTCTCTCCACAAGCTCTTATTTGTCAGTCCCTGGGCTGCAATATAGGAGTTAGCATTAGTTAGTGTATGGATTATTCATCTGGAGTTTATTCCACAGGTAGACACAGGATGTGCCCACATATATGTCTGAATAATGAGACCCTATCTACATTTTTTTCCTCTTTTTTTTTTGTGAGAAGTAACTAGTTTTGTTGTTCATTTAGGCAGCTACATGTTTTGGCTGACAAGGTAGTTCTTGGTGGCAGAAGCACTATGGATGAATGCAGTGGAACAAGTTAGGCCATCTTTTATCAAAATTTAGGGAGGAAAAAATAATGTTGTCTGCAAAGTGTGTTTTCTGTCATTGTCACAAGTGACTTTCAATTAAAATAAGTTGATGATAATAAAACAATAATAATTGTATTCTGACTTGGTGTATGCACTCAGTTAGCAAATGGCAAGGTGTTAGCTTGTGGAGAGTCCCATAACTGGAGGTGTTGGGACTTTATCTGATTTATGTGTTGTTTCCATTGTTTATTTCCTGTGCTTATTTCTCAGAGAATTGATTAAATGTAGTACAGTTTCACCATTACAGTTTCACTTGCTTCATGTCCAGGGTTTCATTCTGATTAAGGGACGTTTGGTGAAAGTGAATACAGATCTGTAGCCTTCTTTTTAATTTTGTTTTGTTACTGTAAATGCTAAAGCCCCAGTAGGAAATTTTGATACTTAGAAACTTTGTTTGTCAGACAGCAGCTTGCCTGGGGATGAATATGACTTTCTCCCCCATGAGAGGAATAATGTTTATTTTATAAACACCTACCAAACTCAAATGTAGCACCATTACTAATTTTTTTTTTCACCAGTGAGATCTGTCCTTGCACAGCTTGAGGGTCAGTGATAGTAAAAATAAAGACAGAAATAAAAGCCAATTTAATATTTCTTTTGTGGGCTTTTTGGAGGATAAAGAATAACCCTATGGCTGTCTTAAGCAGAAATGTGAAAATTTAAATTTCAATAGTTTAAACACAGATGTCATGACTGAACTTCTGTGTCTTTAATTTCGTTCTGCATTGTCCCTATCATGTCTCTGCTCTGCTTTTTTCTTTCCTTCTTTTTTGTGCATCAGTTGGGATTGGATATTGAGGACAATGAGTTTTAAAGTCCTGGGTTGTAAGGAGGACTTCTGATACATATGTATGTGTAGCAGACAAGGAAAGAATAAATAAGTGATTCATTTTTGCTGGCTAAGGATGACCTCTCTAGTTCCCATCTGGGAAGATAAGGCATTATTGAAACCATGAAGTTACTCATTAATGTCCCTCAAGGAGGAGGAAGCTTTGGGTTTTCATGCCTGTTTCACATTTCTTGGCTTTGCCTTGGCAGGTAAGTGTAATGTAAATGTTTTGCTGGAAGCTGGTGACAATCCTGAAAAGGCCTGAGTTTCTTTTAAAACTTTTTTCTGTACAGAAGGGATGTGTGAGGACAATAGTTTATTGACAGACTGGCTAATTGGAAATGCATTTGAAATAAGAATATAAGTGGATTAGGGAACTGCATTTGTATTTTCTTCTAGAGACAAGAACATACCCAATTAATATTAAATGAGGCAGGGCAGTATGATCTGTTTCAAATAGAAGAAGTGGAGTAGAAAATTGTCTTCTAATTGTTTTTTAAAATTCAACAATTCTGCTACTGCCTGTGTTTCAGCATGCTATTACATGTCTTTCCCTCCTTATTTTGGTAAAGATAGAGCAAAAATCCCTATCAGGCTGGACTCATTGTTTACTTTAGCACAGGTTCCCATTAGTTAGAAAAACATACTTTTAAAAATTAAATTTCCCTTGAAAAACAATTAGCTCAAGTGGGAAGTATTATGCAGAGCTCAGAAATTTCACAACAATCTTACAAGAAGAATTTTTGTAAAGCTTTCCTGGGAAAGGAATATTGTAGCATTATCCAGATGGCAAGTAGAATGAACATGAATTTTCTATTATACTGCTACTAATAATAATTAGTGTTGAGTAAACCAAGTGCTGCCCTTAAATCCTGCACTCTTGATGATCCGTTTAGCCCACCAAGGCAAATTAGCTTGGTGGGCCTGCCATCATTATGTGTATAACTAAGTATGAACACATAAATAACAAAGCAATTCAAGGTAATTTTTAAAGCTGTAATAACAATGGAATGATAAAGTACTATTTATATTTAGTATTTCCTGTTGTTTACTGTTGCAGATGATTGCCTTCATTTGATAAGAAGTGGTACCTGCAGGTTTCAGGTGTACATGTTTTTGCCTACTATGGGTTACCCTGTTGCTAACTACCAGGTGTTTTGTTCAGGTGCATCAGAAAGGGCATTGAGTCTTATAATTTGCAAAAAAAACCCATGACAGTCTAGAATTCTCTGCAAATTGAGAACAAATTGCTCCATGTTATCTGTGCTGTTGAAATTGAGATGCTATTCCAGAAGGGAAGTCAGGCATATGCCTTCATTAACGAAACCCAACTTTTTCTGAAGACTTGGTGATTTAATGGAATAATATTGCTCACTTTATTGCTGTATTAGTTGGTAGCACGACATAAGAAAACCTGAAATGATATTTCTTTAAAGTTGTTTAATGTCTATCAAACATACCTTTGCATATATAGTTCCTGCAGTGGTTAAAAAGCATATTTATAAGTCAGTAGTGTTAAGGTATGTGTTTATATGTCACAGAGCTTATATAAAATATGAAAACAGAAGCTATATTCATTGGCAGAGTGAAAGCTCTCAAGGCTATTAGTGTTAACACCCAGCCAGTAAATTTTACGTGTTCAGGAACATAAATAAAAAGGATACTCAGAAATACTTGTGCTTCATTTTTCGTTTTGGCTGGGGAGTAAAGATGTGGTGCTAGTCACTACGTGGTGGTAATAGTCCCCCTGGGAAGGCTTGGAAATTGCCTCTGGTCCTCAGTGGGACCTG
This sequence comes from Anabacerthia variegaticeps, assembly GCA_035583185.1. Taxonomy (NCBI): domain Eukaryota; kingdom Metazoa; phylum Chordata; class Aves; order Passeriformes; family Furnariidae; genus Anabacerthia; species Anabacerthia variegaticeps. The sequence goes on from JAWWEW010000020.1 coordinate 15,924,165, forward strand.
ATCCTGCACTAGAGCAGGGCCTGGAGGAGCTCAGCATCCCTCACAGGGCTGGCCTTTGTGGAGCTGTGAGATCATATATATGTTTTTGTTGTAACTAGGGATGTTCTTGGAGAAGTCTGATAGATCATCCATGTTGGGGCATAACCCTTCTAGGAAAGGATGTGCTTCCCAGGGCAGCTGTGGCTGCCCCATCCCTGGAAGTGTTCAGGGCCAGATTGGACAGGGCTTGGAGCAACTTGGGATAGTGGAAGGTGTCCCTGCCCATGGCAGGGGGATGGAATGAGATGATCCTTAAAGGTCCCTTGCAATCCAAACCATTTAACAATTCTGTGGAACTCGAAAAGGACTTTTGCTTTTTCAGAGGTGAAAGGCTATGCTGAGAGTCTTGTCTGCACTGATGGTCCAGTAAGCAAGGTTAGGTTTGCCTGTTTAGCAGGAGTGGAACAACAGAGACTGAAGCCTTGGTCCCACCAGAATCATTGACAGAACTGTGTACACTGAGGGACTTTTTTGGAAGAAAAAGCTCGTAGGTTTAATACATAGAAAGGAGTGATGTTTGGTGGTTGTTTTTTTTTTTGGACTGCTCAATTTATTGCATATAATTTATTTGTACTTTTGAAGTTCATTAGTGACAGGTGAGTTTAACATGATACAATAAAAAGGCTTCCCTCATTTCCTTCTATGTTAGTAAGCATGGCTGACCTAATAGGGTTTTGCTCATCTCCCCACATAGGATTTATGACAGAAGAGACCTACCTCAAATAGTTCAAGCCCTTTGGAGTCTTCAGGAGTAATTAGATTGTGGGTTGCATGGGTAGATTGTGGCTTGTTTGTTAGTGTTTTGAGCAGTGCTAGTTGCATCAGTTTTGTTCTGTGTCTGCATGTGTTTATAGATACCTAGGCTTAATTCCACAAACAGTCATGTGTTTGAAGATGATTGATAATCCATGTCCATGTATAATCCATTCAGAGAGCTTGTGCATGTGTGTGCACTCAGTACAATGACTTTTCTTGCCCGTCTGCTGATGCAGTGTCATTGGCAGCAGTGCTGGCTGAGGCAGCCTGACCCGTGCCATTCATTTCTGCATCTGTGCCGTGCCCTGTCAATCTGGGGTTTGTGTGCACTTAGCAGTTTGCAGGGTCAGGTTGAGGCAATCTCGGTGAGCTGACTGGGGAACACTTTTCTCTGTGGGAACCCTTTGCAGATTTGTTGTGTTTTAACTGTGTCAGGGAGTTGATGTGTCTCAGTGTATAGTCCACCAGACTGTTGGGGAAGAAGAGAGCGGGGAAACATTGTAGGCTGGAATTGCTGCCAAAAACAGTGTATTATTAAATCATTGCGTAAAATTTTCCTGTTTTGCACAATATTTAAGAATGCAAGGACAACACCAGGAAAGGGAAAAGACAATTGAAAAGCATACATTATAAGTGATCACATCTGCGGTGAGTGAAGTTTTAGCGCTTGTGGTTGTGGAGGAAAACATGAAGAAGTCAGAACCAGATGCTAAGTTAAAAGGCCTTCATTTCATTGGCTTAAAAATTAGGAGAATTTAACAATACTCTTTAGGTTTTGGAGGAGGGGAGTCTTGTTCCAGGATTTGTTGTTACCAGTACTGGCATTTCCAGTACTTAAAGTGATTTGTTGACTTTGCCCCTTGGGCCGTCCCATGACTGATGGGACGGGGCCAATAGAGTGGGGAGTACAAAAGCAGGTAACAGTGCCAGATCACAGACTTTGGTGGCATGAGTTTATGGTGAAGGCAATTTTCTTATACTTTAATCTGAGTTTTCAGTACCTTTTTAGGTAATTTTAAGTCTTTTTCCTATTTTTGAGAAACTCTTTAAAAAGGCATCTGCTTTTTCTGGATTCGAGTGTTTCTGCTAGATGTGTGCCATTACTGCTTGAGCTCAAGAAACTCGTCAAGTTGCAGTGACTTAAATCTGAACTGGAAGTACACTCGGTCACGTACATTCTTGGTCTCGCTCTGCTGAAATCAGGAGGGTAATTTGAGGAGAGGGATTACCATTCATTGCCTGTGACATGAATGGCAGGATGTGCTGTTCAGAAAGCCAGGAAGGTTCTGCAAGAGATCACTGTGCAGGTTGGCTGCTGGCTGGGGGAGGTGGCTGACTCTGCTCAGCCTTGTGCAGCTCCCTACAAAACACAGCCACAATTCCTCCCTCTGCTTGGCAGATCTCGAGGTGCTGAGCACTGGCAGGAGTGGCTTTCCCAAGAACAAGGGATTGCTGGAAATTTCCCTCTTAGACAGAACCAGTATAGAAGCTGTTGCTATTTCACCCATTTGGTGCCAACATTTATATGACACTGTCCTGGTGGAAAGTGAGTTTTGTGACATTATTTTCTTCTCTGGGGAAAACCTTCCCATTCAGATTTCTTGGACAGGGGCATGTGCCAGCTCCCTCCTGTCTCTCTTCCCTAGACAATAGAGTTTTACTAAGGAAAAAAAAATGCTGCTTGCTGCAAATTGATCTCTTTTTTTCCCCATTTAGTCTTGAAATTTGCTGAAATGCTGCTGTGGTATGTGGTTCTGGCTGAAGTTTGCATGAGGGTGGATCCTCTACATGCACAGCTGCCCCCAGTTCCCTGAAGGTGTAGGAACATGGTGCATCTGTTTCTGCCATTGGCTTGCTTGATATTTGCACCTGTGGCCATTTTCACTTTGGAGGCAGTGGCAAGGGGGAGGTTTAAAATGGGATAGGTGGGGCTTTTCTGGGCTCTTTGAGCACCTCTCTCCCTCGTCTGCTCAGAATTACCTGTTGTTTCAGGGGTAAGAGCTCTTGTACTTTCCAAACTGCACTGCAGTTTCCCTAAAGTTATTGTTCCTGTGAATGAGGAGGCATTGAATGGTTTTCTCATTGAGTGAAAAATGTAAAAGGAATAATTACTTTCACTGATGAAAGGAGGGCTTCAAAAAAGATGACTAAAAAATGACTATCTAGTGCTTCTCAAATTCCAGACTTCAAATTTCTGGATATTAAGAATGGGAATGTTGAATGCTTGGCACTATCACTAAAGGACTTTTCCTTCTTGGATTTCCAGTGCTTAAAGAAATGCTGAATAAAATAAAATAATTTTCTCCTTTTGAAAAATTTAAAACTAAAGCCTTAAAGCACACAGAAATGGATTTAGGTTTTGTAAGATTGTATTTTCAAAGATGCCACATGTGTTACAATGAATGTTGCCTGAAGAAACCTGAGATTAGCTAAGTCAGAGGGAGTTGTGGAGAACAGATAATTGTATTCCCAAATAGAATTATTTTATATTTTGCATAATATTTTTCATAGGCCTAAAGGGAAACTGTGCTTGCAAGTGAGAATTAGAAATAATATATTTTTTCTTAGAAATAAGGTGTATGTATTCTGAAGTGTGCAGCTGTCTATGCATGTTTTATGAATGAGATTTACTGTGCTGTTAACCCAAAGGTAAGGCAAGAATTTTGTAAACAAAAAAGTTGCCTCATTCTTTATTTATGTATAGACAATTAACATTAACCGAGCAACATTAAGTAATTGCATGTGCAGGTAGACAGTTTGGATAGTTTTTAAAAGAAAGCCCTTTCTTCCCCCTAAACCTCCTGAAGGTACCCCATGGTGTGTTCCCAATGGTGCATTTCAAATGATACAGAGCAGATATTTCTCCATGGTAAAACTGTGGTATTGCTGGGTTTTTTTCCTCCTAGTCATTGTCTGTTTTGGCTGTTTAAATATAAGCTTTTGGGATTGGCAGGTGTCTCTTAGCGTGTCTGGTTCCTGTTGTAATGGGATTCTGTTATACCATGGTGTTTTTTGCTTGCTACTGTAATACAATTAGTGCGTATTGTGAGCAGACTGTGTTTTTGCCCTGTCTAGAATAAAACTGAATGAGTTTGTTATCCGTTTTCAGGGATGGGCATTATTTTGCCAGGTGGACTCCCAACTTTTTAATCAACATACTAAGGGTGTGTAGGTCTTTTCCATAAATATGAATGTCTGTTTGATCCTCTGTGAACAAAAAAGAGGAGAGATTATTTTTGGCCTTTGAAACAATCAGGAAAAAAGTGATTTTTGAATGACAGTAGAATGTCTTCATTCTACATTTCCTTGGGTTTCAACTTCACTGTACTTCAGTCATCTCAAAGTGCATAATGGTCAGTGTTTTTATACGTGGGGAAAACAGAGACAAATGAATATCAGACTTTTCAGACATGTCTACTGCTGTTGGTTCATGCTGAGTGTGCAGTTCCTTCACATCTGTGGTTCACTCTGGAGGGTCTGAGATTGGGCACTGAGGATCAGTCGTGCCTTGGCCTGATGTTCATGGTACATCACTGGCAGGAGCCTGAGCAGAAATGACATTCCCTTGCTTTGTCTGCTAGGCTGCATCTTCCCTCCTCATTTGGATGGCTATTCGTTTTCTTAATGGTTGTAAATCTCATTAAGAATCAGGGGAAGTGTGGGAGAGTGACTGACAGCAGAACGTGGCCCAGAGTGCTGTGCTCTTCTTGCTACCCTTCAATCTTCCTGCAGAGCAAGTACCTGTCAGGGAACCAGGTGCCAGTCAGTTCAAGTCACTCGCTTTCTGCAGCGTGCGTGCTTTGTGTATCCTCCTAATAGTCACTTCTGACAACCTACCACTTTGCTTTTGCTTCAGAGGCTGTTAAGATTGAATTCAGAAGAAAAGAGTAAGTCAGGGAAACCTTGACTGCACTGAAATTTGCAGGATGAGGATGATCTTGCAAAATTACTATAGAAGCAAGGTGTTGCGATCCGTTTTGTAGGAAGATTGGCAGTTCTCTCTCCCTTCTCAAACCTTGGATTTACTGTACAAGCTTTTTGACGTCGAGCTCTTAAATTTAGGAATCCCTTGAGAAGGGTATGATTGTAGAGGCATCTCAAAACACCACCTTTGTCTCTGCTACAATGTAAGCTGTAAGAAGGTGTGAAAGTGGAGTGTTATGTGGACTCTTAAATAATGGATCTGCGAGCCATTGGTGTAAGCTAGCGCAGTTCTGCAGATTTTTTTTTCCTGGTGGCTAGGTGGTTATTGTAGTTGGGGATCTGAGTGTTGAGTTGTTGCTGGCAGGTTGAAGAGGTTGTTGCGCAATGAGAGGTTTCTGTGCCCTGGCTGTTCCGACACCGAGCAGGGATGTCGGTGATGGAGAGCTGTGAGTGGTGCCTGCCTGGAATGCTGCGGCTCCACGATGCTGTCACGATAGCTGTGGTGTTCTGTCATCTGAACAGTTTGCTCAGTATCTTGGCTCTGAGAAAGAAGGTGGGAGGAGGGGAACGAAACTGTGAAAGGCCCAGTGATTCTTGAAGAACAGCGTTTACTTTCACAACAGAGATTTCCATCTCCTTTGATGGGCTGTGTTGAATGAGATCCATCTGTGTCCTTGTCTTACTGCTCGGGAGTAAAATGCCTGTAGTTGGAGTACCTGTTCGTTCCTTGTGGAAGATGAATCATGTTCAGTGAAGCAATTGTGTTCCTTATCCACCAGCAACGTAGAACAGAGGTTTATTTGGATGTCTGGAGGAAGAGAAAACAGCGTCATGTTACAGATGTCATTCAGTCATTGTTTAAACCAGGAGAAAATCTATGCAATTGCTGTAAACTACTGCCTTTAGTAAATAGGTTATAGTAGCACGATTATTGAATTGGAATAGAAGCTTCAGCTTATTATTTCAGTGCAGGAGCACTGATAACTGCTTCAGATATTCCTTGCAAAAGGAATAGCCACTCCAGCTGTGTAGTAAGGGCTCGAAGTAGTATTCCCAATCACTTTTGTTATGAAATGCAGCCCCTATGTGGAAGTGAAGTGTTGATGAAAGATACTATGCAAGTGCAAATTATTAGTCATTACTTTAGTTTTTCTTTCAACTCTTCATGGTTCTTCCAGATCCTTCAGTTTTGTTGTGTGGGTTTTTTTTTTTCCTTTCGTTTTTTGTTTTGTCACTGATGCCATGTTGACTTTTGAGGGAAGTTTTTTAATTTTTAACTAAAAAGTAGCCTGACATCCAGAGGCACAGAACAGACTATTCCTCTCCCAGATGAGCAAATGGCTTGAGTGGAGTCCTGGCACTGAATATTTTGTCTACTTTGCAACCAAATAATGTGGATGTTGAAGAAAGCATAAAACCTGTGCTAGCACAGAACTTTGTTGGTGAAGGTGAAAGTGCAGACACAGTCAACATGTCTTGTCTGACTGAAAACACATTTTCTAAGTTTGGATAATTCATCTTTTGTGATTGCTGTGAATGAAACAGGAAATAAAGCTGGAAAAGCTTGAAATTAAATGAAATGTGCAGGACCGGACATGCACTTTGGTATTAAATATTGACATAGCCCTTGTAGGTAACCACTTTGCCTTTGGAGCTCAGCATTTGCTGAAGACTGCAAAGTCTTCTTGCTCTTGTGTTTATGGTGAAAAATTTATTGGCGTTGAGTAATATTGCTAATGGCTTCTTTCCTAACACGAGCGTATACTTCTTTTGGTGCTATGTCACTGCCTCCCTTGAAATTAATCTCCTGATTTATTGCAAGTTATTTCAGATGTCCCTGGTGACTTGGGTTGACTAATGTACTTTAAATATGGTGAAATCAAATAATCTGTTGTGGGAGTTGACCGTGTATCAAGCTGCTCCCTTGTGGAGATAAATGACATGGGAAAGTGCTGAGCCCTCCTTGGTGCTTACTCAGACCCAGGGCCAATCCTTTGTTGCTTTAAGCCTGTGTACTGGTGTGTAGATTGGTCAGTTTTAAACCTGGGGTGAGTTGGGGTCAAGGCATTGCTGTCTGCATTATCTGTTGTGTGTTTATGGTACTACAGCATGGCCCAAGTGGGCTTGAAGGGGGAAGGGAAAGAAAAGAGTTGATGAGAGGAAAAAATTAAACAAAGCAGCTTCAGGCCAGAGGTCGGATGGATCTGTGTGCTCCAGCTGCAAAGGGAAGTCTGTGACTGCAGCGTGCTTGTGACTGGAACTTTTTGACTCATCTCAAAGAGATGTTGTCCACAGTGCAGCTTCTTCACATGAGGTGGTGATGAGCCCACAGTGTGAGGCCTGTCCCATCTTATCTTTCCTTCTGAATGCAGTTTAAAAATAAAGTAGATGTTTATGTTTTGTGGGTTATGTGTTTCCTAATGCCTCTTCATTTATGATACCCGCTTTAATTGAGATAAAGGTGTAGTTCTGTGTTACATTATCTAGGTTTAACGTCAAGGGTTTGGGAGGTTGTGTCTCCACTTGTCGGATTTTCTTAAGAGGAATAAGAGCACAAACTTACCCAGTGCATCTTCTTGCCTGAACAGTCTGAACCTGGAGATCTGAGAGTGGCTGTCTTGAGACCTTTGTGTCTGATCTAAGACTCTTGCTGTGCTCAGATTTCATGTTACCCGTTTTTTTTTATTTTGGAATGGTAAGAAAAGCCTGTACAAACAATGCTCTGCTGTTTCCAAACACTGTGAAGTTTTCCCTATTGCTTCCTGTTTTTGTGAAAAGACCTTGCCTGCTTTGCACCAGAGTTATCTGTAATGTAAATGCATTCTGCATTAGCTCCTGTGTGTTCCAGCATGCAGGGACCCAAGCTTCTCCTCACAAGCGTCATCACTCTTTATTTATGGTAAGACTAGATTAAAAAAGACTTGTGCATGTAAAAGTGAAAGCACAGGCAGTGTTAAATTCTGCAGTCATGAGCTTGTTATTTCCCTTCCCCCCCAGTATGCAAGCCAGCTAGTAACCCAGTGATCTATACATGAGGCTTTAATTGGATATATGCCCAGAGTGCAGATTAATATGGAAAAGCTATAAAGGCATGGGTTCACAAACTTTATTTGACCACAGGAGGACTGTCTGCGTGATCCCCTGTGGAATGTGTGAGGGATTCTCAAAACAAAGAAATACCTTCATGTATTTGCGTGTAAACCATGGGATACAGAGGTGATGTCTCTGCCTTAACGTCAACAGACTGTGGATTAAACAGGACTTCTTCAGCCTACGAGTGCTTTAGGTGGGGCTTAGGTGCATTGGGGGCCTCTATGTAGTTTATTTACCTTCTTAAGTTTCAGTTTTGGTGATTGTTGGAGGTTTCTCTGTACCACTGGATATGATCTTTGGCTGCCTTTAGAGATAAGGGGGGGGGGCGTGAATCTCTCTGTAGTGAAATGAAAACAAGCAGATGTCTGACTGCAGCTGGCTAGAGATAAATCATTTCATATAAACTTGCCTGGAGAACATGATCTTATTCCTTTATAAACCTACACTCCAGAGGGAAGGGAGAACCCCCATTAGTCAATGACACCCTCCTGGCCTAAAATTCCAGTGTTTCTAGTTTGCAAATTACATGAAACCCACACAGACTACTAGTTGTATTCGACAAAGGCTTTCTCAATTTTGAAACACTTGTAACATGGATTTTGTGTCTCTTTTGGGGATTTTTTTCCCCCTAAATTAAAATTTCACTATCCCTGAATGTTTAAAATGAGCTGCAGTCACATCCCTATGTTCTCCAAGCCAATTTAATATTGATAAAGTCTCTTTTAAATCAGCATAGGATTGAAATAGGGTTTTGTGGTTCAGGAGAGCCCTGTTGCAGGCAAAGCTGACCTTCCTGACCCTTTATGTGATGGAGAGCAGTAAGGCATACTACCTATCTCAGAACTCTGGTTTTCCTCTGTCATCCTGTGCATGGCTGTATGGCACATTGTTCAGCTTCTCCCTGAAGATGGTGGGATGGAAATGTTACCTCCTGTGGCATAAACCCTAATCAACTTGAAGAGTGGGGAGCTGATGGTAAATATACTCAAATAGTTGCAGGAAATAAGACAACCCTCATTAAAGTTTTGTGCAAGTAGTTTCAGTGTTTGATTCCAACCATTTGCCTAACGAAGGCAGGGAATAGTCCTCAGCTCTCTGCCTGCAGCAAGAATATGGGAATTGCAGTGACTCATTCTCAGGGACACGGCAGTGGGAATGAGGCACTGCTGTGGTTGCAGATAATTCCCTGGAAGTCTCCGTTGAGCAGAATGCATTAATTGAAGAGATTCATGAGCTGCTTAATGTCACATCACTTCATTTCCTCATCAGAGAACTGAAAGTCTCACTGGTATGGGAAAAAACCAGGATCTCTCTGGTTGCGAGTAAATGTTGACCTTTGTAAAAGGAGGTTGTGTGTGTTGTCCATCATAGTGCCCTGGATTAAACCTGTTGCCATGTAGCTTGAATTTTTAGTTGCCGTGTTATCAGCTGTGGGGACAGAGACAGCGGTGTAAGGACTTGGATTTCTGAGTGCCCAGAAGTGAGCAGTGGAGACGAGGAGAGGATTATGTGCAGCAGGACGATGGATGGTTCCTGTTTGTAACCATTGCACTGGTCCCAGAAGTGGAGGCATATCTTTATATTCAAGGGAGAGGATGTGGCAGAGGATACCCCTGCAGAGAACTGGAAATGCACTGTGGTGGCCTCTTCTGGAGGGGATGGGTGCATATCTCAGGGGAACACGCTCTGCAGACAGTGATGTGTTCCAAGTAGGCAGATCTGATGCCTCGTGTAGGCAGCAGAAAATAAACAGTGCAGCCCACCGTTTGCAGATTTAAACTGGAGAAGAGAATGTGCTGCATTTATGGAAATCAGTCTTGCTGGGTGTGATATCGCAGCTTTCAGAATCAGGTGTACCCTAATTCTGGTATTCCCCCAGTGCCTGAGTTTCTGACTGTCTGGCCCATTGCAGGCTCAGGTGAGAGCTAGATTGAGTGTAAAGCATTTCTGAAGGTGTTGTGTCTTACAGCTTTGGGTTTGATCCTTGGCCAAGGAGAGCTGGTCAGTGAGAGGAAATGCTTTATATGCCACTGCTATCTAGAGTTTGGGGACTATCAGTGAGACCTTAGGGCTGGACTTTAGGCTCTTTTTGTCTTTCTACCTCCTGACTTCACCAGGAGATCACAACAGGTTCAGTTGCGTGACTCAAACTCACATCTATCACAAAAAGCCATAGTGCTCTAGCTATGCTCTTCTGTGCAGTCTGTGGCAGGCTGGTAAGGTAATAAGAAGTACCTTTTAGATCCACTAATAACTGAGTTTTCCTTCATCTGTGCCTTTGGGAACATTTCAGTACTTTGCCTGGCAGTGTATCACTACTCTGAATCGTGTGTGGAAAAATGTCTGAAGCAAATTAAACAAAATTACTCGTTAAAGATCAAGTCACATTGTCGAGTTGATGGGTGCAGTCTATCTGTGACTGGGAAACCTCTAATGATGCCAGGAGAAAAAACTGACCATAGCAGACGAAGTTGCACTTGAGGTTTCTGTAACATAAAAAAAAAGTCTCTTTATTCCTGTGATTTATTATTTCTTTGGTCATGTGGCACCAAGGTATTGCCTACATATGAAGTCTTAGCGGGAGCCACAAGAGGTTGCCTATTTCAGCAAAGTCTGGCTTGAGACTGTATCTCAAAAAATGAAGGTGGAGAGAATGAGAGAAAAAAATTGAAATTATTCTTCTGGCATTGTATTTATGACTTGGCACGTCTAGATCCTGGGAGTCCATTCCATTGTTTTTACTCATAGTATCTTTCTCTCTTGCTGGGAATCACAAAGAGTGATTTGGCATCTGTGCCATACTAGTAAAAACAATCTTAACTACTTACAATTAATGAATCGTGTAAGCTGCCAGTCACTGGTTTGAGGGAATGGAACAACAAACATAAGGACAACGTGAATTCTGCATTGACTGGCAGAGTATGTCAGAGAAAGTGCTGCTTTATTTTTCTGGTGCTGAATTGCTTCAGTGTATGGACTTTGAAATAAGTAAGTAAGCTTTAAGAGAGTGTATCAGTTGAAGCTTATGTCTTGGCTGGAAAGTGGCATAATTTTGTTTTTGTGTGTATCGTGACATGAAATCCCTTTGTAGGCAAGATGCTGTCATGTTTCCCCTGTTGTATCTGTCTGGGTTTACTAGGTGGGAAAACAAACCATTGACCTGAACTGGTGACACTGAAATAACCTTTCTGTGCCCTGTTGCCTTTTTTTTTATTTTTTTTAAATTAGAATGGCTTAGTGTAAAAGCAAAAAAAGGCATATTGAGATCCAGCAAGGGAAAGAAGATTGTTTTCAAATGGTGAAGCTTGTTCTTGGAGAGAAAATGGTACTTCTAGTTTTCCTTATGAGGAGTTAACCCACAACAAAATACTGAAACAAAACAAGCTTCTTGGACTCATTTTTAAAGAGAAGATTTTTTGAGAGAAACATTTCTTCAGGCTCTTTGGTCTTTGGCCCTTTGAACTGTGTCTTTAGGGATGTATGTATGTCTAGTTCAGTTGAGAACTGATAGGACAGTATTCCCTTTGCTTTTGTGCTTTGAGCATTCCTCTCATGGAAATCTTACAAGATGCTTCTGCTTCCCTATGTAAGGAGGATCATTTTGGGGAGAGTTAATGTTCTGGGCAGTATATCCAAGATAGCTATAGATGCTAGAAGAAGAGAAAGCAGCCTCATGAACAATAGGGAGGATTTAAAAAGCTGTTTAATTTGTGCCAAGCTGCCTTTTTTTTTTTTTTTTTGGTTGTCATAGAAATGTGCCAGCCTGTGTCTCTCACAGATGAGCTCACTAAATGAATGGCTGTGCAGGATGAGTCTGTTTTCAATGAAGATGTTTATACTTGAAGAACACAGATGGACTTAAACCACAGCCCAGAATCTAAACACCCCTGAGCTCCTGGGGGAGGGGAGTGATAGGAAATGAAATCTGGATTTTATAGCTCAGGCCTGCATCTGTCCTCCTTGATTTGGCTTTCTGCGTTATTATGGGGAAGTAGGAGAGGAATATTAAGTGCAATAAAGAGGGTTTTTTGTTGTTGAGTGTTGGAGGGGAAGATGATTTTGTGTTTGGCCCAACTCCACTGGGTAGGAAGGATTTTCCTGCCTTGGTGTCTTTGCAGGACCATCATGGCTGAGGTTAATTGGGTGCAGAGATGTTACTTTAAGGTGCAGTCTTCAGCTGGTATTTTTTCTGTAATGTGTGTACTCCTGTTACTCTTTGTCTTTCGAAATAAAATACTTTAAGTGAGAACTGATAGTTTTGCCTTCTGTGCTGCACGTGAAATGCTGTGGTACAGGTTTGGTGGGAGTTGAGAAGTTGGTTCAAATAGCTACAAATAGCAGGAGCAGCGTCAGAGCTATGAAATACCAGAGTTTGCAGGTGACACAACTAAGAATCCTCAGCGAGGTGTGTCACTGAGCGTGGAGCAAATGCAGTGCAGTCAACAAACCTAGTATGCACTGGGCAGTGGGGTGGTGTTTGGTGCAGGCACAAATGCCCTTTGCAGGAGTCAGCCTCTGCTTTGGTTGCTTATGAGCATAATTCTGTGAAATCCCCTTGCCTCCAAGAAGCCCACGGATTCTTTATTTTCATCCACATTTGGCACTGTCAGGATGCCTCAGAGGAGCTTAGGTGTAAAACCACAATAGCTGCAGTATCTCCAGGGTTTGCAGGTATCCCAGTGATTTGTTTATCTGCCTGTCTTGCTTCCCTTGGTTTTCTATTCCTGGAGCTGGGCTGCCGGAAATGATGCATGTTGCTGAATGCAGAATAGTCCTTGCTGTGCCAAGGCATGTACTTGGAAGAATGGGATACTATGTCCTATTAATTGGTATAAATAATCAAGAGTATGGAATAAATGAAGTACTGGCTGACTTTATTTTTTTTTTTTAAAGGTATTCACAACAATTGGAAGGTAGAATGTTTTTAAATGAAATCCACCTTTACCAGAAATTTTCACTCTTGGGCACTGCTTTAAGGACTTGCCTCTCAAACTTGTTTGAGTATGTTTTAGTCTCAGCTTTGGTCATCATGTTGAATTCAGCTGTGCAGACTCTTCTCTTGGTATTCTGCTTTTGCTTGTTATTTGCTCTTAAGTGTCCTGCTTGAACTTGTATTGGAAGACTGGTTAGGCTAGAATTGCCTTGCCTTTTAATGAAAAATATTTTTTAAACTAAAATGGGTTTTTCACGTGCTACAAGCTTTGGGAAATGCAGCTGCTGTGCAGAGAAATTTCTCTTCTGCATGCCTGACCCATGTTTTGTGGGATATTAAAAGGTCCCAGAACTCTGTTAAAGACCTTGGTCTGTCAACTCATGTCATCCTCAGAGGTGTGAACAGGCTTTCTTACTCTGGGGATTTATTTTAAGGGTTGATCAATTAGACATCATCAGCTGGAATTTTTGAAGCAAATTAATGTATTAAACTGATTGCTTTTTTGATAGAGCTCTTTGAATAATTTGTCCTCTATTTCTTTTACTTTTGTAATAACTACCAGAAATTGACAATAGCTGTTTCTTTTCCCAAATCCACCTCCTTCATTCGTTTTTGTAACAGCCTTTCTGGAAAGGGAGTGCACAAATGATTACATTGCATTTGAGGAATTATGAAGTGATCAACATGACCGCTGCCAAATGCGTAGCATTAAGATGGAAATGATTAAATGACCATTTGAAAATACTTTTTTCTCGTTATATCCTAGAACCCCGGCCACAAGAAGTTTTTTGGATAATGCCAGTGTTTTCAGTGTGCCCTGGATAGACTAAAACAGTGTGTTGAAGCAGGACTACTAAAGGATCAGAGAGGCCATTTTTTTATAGGGCACATTTGCTGTCCTACTTGCGTGAGAAGTTTGCAGTGATGCAATAATATTGAAAATTATCACTTTCACTGTGGGAGCATTGATGCACTGCTATTGGAAATTACCGCCTGCACTGCAGGAGCGTTCATTTTTCTTCTGAGATCATTAAAATCATCTTGTTTTTACTTTTGTAATTGGCTTAAGTTGCCCTTCCTGGGGGAGGGGATGCTTTGGAGTTTTGTTTTTGTTGGGGTTTTTTTCTTTTCACTTTTAATTTGAAACACAGTTTTAACATTTGGATTGTTTGAAACAAAAACAGGAGAAGTCCCAACAAGCGCAGAGAATATTTTTAAAGGACTTTATGGCTCTAAGTTCCTAACACAGTCCAGATGTCTCCTATCTCTGCTCTTTCCGTAGCATTTTCTGGCGCAGTGTCATTGGATTTTGAACGTGGTCCAAGCTGTGTGCCAAGTCCTGAAATAAAGTAAATCAGTGAGTTGTTCTTGGACGTTTCTCCTTAATCCAAACCAACCCAAATCAAACTTCAGCTCTGACCTCAGGACTGCACATTCAAATATTTTCCTTTGCCTCCTCAGTTTCAAAGTAGCAAAAGCAGGAGATTACCACTTTGCAGTGTTTAAACAGAGGCTTGTGTGACATCCGTGCAGCTGAAGCAACTGCGTTCCTTGGGACCTGGTGCCTGTTAAAACACCAGTGATGTTCCCCAGAGCTGTGATTCTTCACCAGCATTCCTTTTCTTGGGTCAGGATGCATGTTAGGACTGCACTGGAGCAGGATTTGTTTGGAGGCTGTTTTGTCAACAATTAGATAGCAACCAAAGGAATTATTCTGTAGTGCTCTTTGCAAATATTTCCGCCTAGGTGTCTTACAGAAATTATTGATAGGACCAACACAGTAACCCCCCAAACAGCACCAGAACTAAGTTTTTAGGATAAGTGACTGTTTCTTATCTTTTCTTATGCAAGCACTGGTTTCCTTTGTACTGAAGCACTCCGTGGAAGTTGGTCTCCCATGCAAACAGGCTGTGATTGAATGGGCCACCTACTGTCATTTAGCATTCTAGTGACATCCCAACAGCTTATGTGGGGAAAAAGGTACTGGGAAGGTGGTGTTACTTTTAACAACAGTTTAGTTGCTGGACCAAAGGAGACTTAACAGTGTGTGACGCAAATTCTTTGCAAAACATCAGCAGGTTTGAGACCTTCTGGTTGAATTCTTAGCTTTTATCTTCCAGCTGGCCAAGTTCAGATAAATTTAATTAAACTTTATCTGTTATTCAACCCTTTTTTAGAGCCGTCTTCCACTCAAAGGGATGTGAAGCTTTCCTGTGGCTTAGCAGGCTTTGCACTGGGTCCTCAGATGTGTGTGATCTGCTGGATGTTTTTGTTGTATCTGCTCTTCCTTAGTACAGACAGTGGTCCAAAGAGGTGGGATGCAGGAATCTGGAGATATTTCACACAGTGCTGTCTTACAGTGGGGAATGAGAGTTTCCTGTGTTGGTCTCACTCTAGGTTTTTCGGATCTCCGTTACAATTATACATATATATTTGTCTGCTCAGGGAGTAAGACTAAGATAAAGCTTTTCTGTAGTGTGGAAAAAAAAGCTCCTTTTTAAACAAGGGAGTATTATATTACATGTTATCAGGACTGGTAGGATGACTTAATTTTTATTAATCAGTTTTGTTCCTTCTGGTCTTCAAGACAATGTGCGTCTTTCTGTCTTGATTCTATCTAAACATGAAATGGGTAATTAATAGATGCTGCTTTGGGGGCAGAGAGCATGAAATTTACCTCTCAGAAGTAGCCAAAACAGCCACATGCCTAAAAATAACTCATGATTTTCATGTTGGATTCTCTAGATGTTCACCATCACGTTCATGTGCTAGGTGGAGGCAGTGGGACATGCGATTACCAAGTTGTTATGCAACCATAAATGCAAGGGACAACAAGTAAATGAGTTCTTTTGCAGAGAAATGCCATTTAAAAAGAATGCGTTTAGTCCTGGCATGTCTTATAATTCTTTCATCACTTAACAGAGCTTTTGTATACACATGACTTGATGTTTCCTGTGAGATGCCGTGTTTGGTGCTCAACTCTTGGACGTTCAGGACTGTTTTTCTTTCTGTGTGGAACATCAGGCATGGGCTGACCAGTCCCCCAAGCTTCCCTTGCCTGTGCACTGTGCAGGGATGTTTCCCCCGAGTGTGGACCTGCTCTGAACTCCGTGTCAGAACCTCTCTGCTCTGTCTCTTGGCTCCTTGCACTGGGGCTGGACCTGGTTGTTTTCAAGAGTGACCTTTCTATCAGGGCTGACCCGCTGAGCTTGCTGGCATGGG
The DNA here is from genome assembly GCA_035583185.1 of Anabacerthia variegaticeps. Classification (NCBI taxonomy): domain Eukaryota; kingdom Metazoa; phylum Chordata; class Aves; order Passeriformes; family Furnariidae; genus Anabacerthia; species Anabacerthia variegaticeps. The sequence goes on from JAWWEW010000020.1 coordinate 15,940,132, forward strand.
ATCAGGAAACCAATTTCTGACTCAGTCTGGGCTTCTGCTGCTGCTAAATTGTACCACCCTAAACACTGTACCATGTACCCCAGGTCAGAAATCACCTGGGTATGTGGAACTAGGTTCCTTCTTTGTCATACCAGGGAGGACCTAAAGGTAAAGGCGGATTTTGTGCTCCTGCCAGAGCAGGAGGTGTCTAATATATTAGAGGGTGGGAGGATTTCTCCCCTTCAGTGCTACTCAGAGCTTGTCATGGGAAGCAGTTCAGCAGAGACCCTGGGACAAAGGCTGCAGTGGGCACAACCTTCATATGTGTGTTTGCAGATAGATAAAAACTGCTCAGGAGATCTTAAAGGCTTTCACAAAGGGGTGATTCGAGATAAAGCTCTGTCAGGGGACAGTGATAAAAGAACCGGTGCTGAAAATGAAAGAGCTGTTGGGTGATAAGAGGAAACTCCTGTGTTTTGAGAGCTGGACTTCAGCTAGATAAAAATCTTAAAAGCCCTGTGCGGATCAGCAGAGCATTGCTCTTGCCTAAGTTTCGCTTAGTTTTCCCTCTGCCACCCAGGCTGGAGGAAGCAGTTTTCATGCTTCCCTGGCAGCAAGATTTTTGAATGTGGGAAACCCGATAGTGTGTCTGCTTAACTACCAGACTTTGGCCTGGTGCCCTTTCTGGTTTCCTTATGGAGTAAGTGCAGTGATGGGAAGAATGCGCTTCTTACACGTGTAGTCATCTCGGTGATAGTAAACTGTGACACTGATACCCTGTTAGCTACCTCTGCCTGCAGAGCCACGGCCCGGGGTCACCCACAGGCTAACGAGAAGGCTGCTTTAGGTTGGGACTGCAAAAGAGAAACTACAAGTGATTTTTTTTTTTTCCCTTGGTCTGATTTGTTGTGGTTTTTTTTTTTTTTGAGGAACTGCAGATGTTTGTTCTAAAGTGTCGACCTGATGCACGTTGATCTAATTTGCTCTGTTGAGACTTTCGCAGTGACTGCTGGTGTGCAAACAGCCTCCAGTATGTGCTAGCAGCAGTTTGCTCAAATTAGCCCATTCCAGCTGTATTTGGTGTGGCCAGTTTGCCTGCAAAGCACCAAGGAGAATTTGGGTGGTTAAAAAGCTGCGCTACAACCATTGGAGTGTTTTGGAGCAGACACAAAAAGAACCCCGTGAATTTTGGAGGGCTCCGCTTACAATTTTACATGTCAAATGGCTTTAGTATCGTTTTGTGTGATGTTCAGATCAATGGAAGGGAATTTAAATAATGCAAGTAAAAACAGCCACCCACTAGGAAGCCCCAGCCTGTATGTGACTGATGGCTTACTGAATTGGATTTGTAAAGTTTGCCAAATAAAAGCAAAATGTTTTGAATTATAAAAATGCAAACTGAAAATGTTGAGGTGATGAATTTGTCGTGGAGACAAAAGACTCCTGAAACTATGAGAAAATAGTTATATTTTATTTGCATTTTGTTTGTTTTTATTTGGGGTGTGTAGAAAATCAGCTTGCTGGGGATGGTGCTCATTTCAGACTTTGCTTTCTGGCACATGAAACTAGGTGTAAAACACATTAAAAACAAACACAGGTTCCGGGGGGATCAACAGCTACGACTTGTAGGTCTCAATACTACAAAATCCTGCATACCCTGAAATCCTGTTGGGAACGGAGTGTTCTGCAATGTTCAGGGTTGGAGCCAAGGAGCAACCAAGCTGGTAGATGTGTCCTTGGAAGTGATTTGGCAAACACTCATTTCATCATGACAGAGGCTGTTTGTGATGGTAAATGCCTATAGGATCCCTATGCCTGGGTCCTAAGCTACAGCCACGCACAACTGCAGTGTGGGAGCTTGAGGCAAAGCCAAATTAACTCGGGGGATGTTTGGATTGGCTACAGTGGCTTTTGGATTAAATCTTAAGACTGGAGTTCAGGAGAAGACTTTTACTTGGTGTGTAAGTAATGTATACACTGAAAAGCATGATTTCTAACAGTTGTTATTATTGGAGAGTGCTTTGTTTTTCTGCTGGGAAGTGTAATTTACAAGGAAGAATATTTCTAAAATATTTTACAAGTTTTGTATATAGTACATGTCAAATGGCATGTTGTTTATTGGTGTGGTGTCACAAAGGGGCATTTATTAGCACTCATTAGGACTGTCTGGTGGAGTTCTGCCACTTCTTAAGTTACCTATTGTGGACTGTATCCCAGTGAATCTGAGAAATCACAGTGTGGTATCTCATGGTACTCTTTATAATTGGTCAGTGTTACCTGGGTATCTTTGGCAGGGAAGTGGAGCCGTATATTGTTGTCTGAAACCAAATCCAAAGTCTGTGTCAGAGCCAGAAGTGAAAAAGAACTTCAGAAACTCAAGTTAAACAAAGAAATTGAATGAGATTGTTTTGAATAAAGACATTTCTAACCCTGATACAAACTTCCCTTAAAATGGCAGGCTGGGTGTTATTACAGACACCTTTGGTGATTAAGGTTTTTCAAGTCATACAAAGATTAGATGGAAAACCACAACTGATGAGCTGTTATTAAAGGAATATTCCCTCCTGGAAATGCTCAAGAAATTTTACACCCTCTGCATCATTAAGGTTTTTTGAGAAATTATGTTTCTGATACTTGGTGACAGGTTTATATCTTCAGATCCTTGTACAAACATGAAATAAAGCATTTAACTATGTGCTGCTGGAAAATAAGGTTTAATGTTCCACTGTAGCACCTTATTCAGCCTTTTTTCAGTTTCATTCACCAAGACATTTCTAATAAAAGGGTATTTCTTAGTCATGGGTGACTTGTTGTGCAGTGGTGAAGGTGTTTTTTTATCCTCTGTGTCTTACATGTCATTAATCCGTTTCCCGGTCCTATGTATGAATGTATAACAAAGGCCAGGAAAATAGGTCAGCATCAGTATCTGTATCTCCAGTACTGCTTAAACACCTCAGTTGTCAGTGCCTACATTTTATAACATTCTTGTTGCTGCTTGTTTGTAGTTTCTTTACCTTTGAGGGTCAGAGATGAGTTTTAGAAAGCAGATTTTCAGCTTGTCTGATGAATATGTTGTTATTAATTTCCATATGGTACCAGGCAAGTGTTTCTTCCATTTTATTAGCATTGTGGTTGATGGTTTTCCAAAGAGTTGTATTGGTAAGTCTCCATTTCTTTGGGGGAATGACTGGGAACCCCCTAGTAACAGCTACAGGGAAATGAGGGGGAAGTAAAAAAGCAAGTATTGCAGATTTACCTGGGTTACCTGTTTTGGAGGGACCACCACAGAGAATGAAAGCAAAGAGTAATTCTAGTTGGAAAAGTTCTTTTAACTTGCAGGATAAATGTAAAGTCAGGTGTGATGTTTTCTCCATTTCAGTGAATCAGATTTTTGTTCCCTTTGTCTGGGTCTTTCAAACAGCAGCAGAGGAATGATAAACACCGGGGCTGGAACCTTCTGAAAACGAAGCCACTTTTTGCTCAAAAAGAGTTTTACTGCACGTGGGGAACTGGCTTTGTCCAGAATTGCAGGCATTCATCAGCACTGTATTATTTACAGAATTGAGGCCATTCATTCTCTCTCACCCTAAACAGCGTTTTGCTGTACTTGTGGTCATCCCGAGCAAAGCTTTGTGCCCTTATTTGTGTGATTTTTACTGCATTAGGCCAGAAGCATTCAATAAACAATGTTAACTTTATGTAGCTGTTAAGTACGCTGACCTTTAGTATTGGTTTGCACAAGCCGTGCACAATGTGAGTCCCGCTGAAATACCAGGGCTGGTTTAAGCAAGTTGCTGTTCTGCAATCAAAATATGACATTTCTGCTACTGAGCAGATGCTTCATCAGTGAGAGCACCACCATTGCCCAGAGCTGCATCTCCCTTTTTGTCTCCTGATGCTCTTTCAGTGTCTGTTTCCTCACCTGGAAAACAGAAATAAAAGCTGTGTGTCCTCGGGGATAAGCAGGTTAATATTTGCTGAGTGCTTTGGAGCCGTATGGTCCCATGATACACTGGACAGGGTCAACGTGACTATTGCTAAATCGCACTCCAGTCAGAATTACAGTCATTAATAGCTCTGAGTCTGGGGAAAGAGTCACTGCAAATACTGTAACAGCTACTTTAACTGTTTCCTTTTGAGCAAACAAAACCTCCTGACGTTTCTGCTCAGCGAGTTATAATGGCTTAACTTATTAAAATGCTGCAGAGTGTCTTGTACCTCACTGGCCACAGTAGCCCTTTTTCTTTTCATTGAGCCAACTGATTAGGGAAATTCCACCAAAAATGATGGCAGTTCTTCAGCTCAGTGGATTTAGAGAATGGCTTTCTTGCTGTTACTTAAGTTTATGTCCTGGGAACATGCAAGCTGCAGCAATTCAGCAACAAGAGAAAAGGGGAACCTAAAATCAGTGACGCACGTTCCGTAATTCTACTTCCCATTCTCAGTGTCTTGGCTTTGGGTTTTCAGCACATGAATCAGCTTTGTGGAGGGGAATGCTCTGTTTTAGCAGGATTTAACTCTGCGTTTCCCAGTGGGTTGATGCTGCTGCAGCAGGTATCCTTTGGGAGATCAGGGATGGGGAGAGGCTGCTCTCTGGATGCGTTCAGGCAGCTGTACTGGGGGCTCAGTTCACCATGACGAGTACTGTAGAAGAAGAATTTTTGGCTTCCAGACCTCCCTGTGCAATATGTGCTGTGCCTCCTTGGGGTGAGAAGAGTGAGACTGTGTGTGCATTAACATTCTGCAAGGTGAATGAAAAAAATGGGAGAGGGGGCATCCACAAGATCCAAAGAGCTCTTGGCTTATAAAAATTACTTAACATAAACTTTCAATATCTTGGATTTTCCATCTGTAAAATGAAGGCAATTTTTTTGTGCTTAATCACCTAATAAATAGTGATCAAATATTGGAAAACTAAAAGCAAACCCATCACCTGGAAGGGATAGCACAGCAGAGTGAGGCTGGAGAAGCTGTGAAGCTTTTTTCTCAGGTGTGAACTGGTCAGTAATTCTTCTGTCAATCCTTTCCTTTGTTTTTGTACAAAGCAGAAAGTGTTTCCATAGGGAAAATGAAAGAAAATGTTGCAAGTAGAAATACAGCACTAGAAGAGAGAATTGAAATATTCTAATATAGTTAAAATCTATGTGAAAGGGTGGGATTATGTTCTGCTCTGTGCACAGCTAAGAAAAGGAGACTGCTTGCCAGCTGAATGTATGTTTGGATAAGCGTGTGCCTGCAAGTGATAGATGTTAGGAGAGGGGAAGTGGGTTAGTCCTTTCATATAATTCTTATTTTGTAGGTCTTGGCTTTCTGCTTTGAGAACTTCTCCAAGAGATGTGCAAGGTGAAAGGGTTATTAGTCAAAAGATTCAGGAAGTAGATTCAAACTGAAAGAGCACCACTAAGCTGATACACAGCCATCTTTTCTTTCACAGACTTAAAAGCAAAAAAGAAAGAAAAAACCCCAACAACCAAACTTCCTACTTAGCTGGAATGAGCTGCAGGAGGCAGCTCCATTTTGTTTTGCTTTTTCTCTCAACTGGAGTTCTGATGTTGCTCAGGCCTTCAATTAGGAGGGCTCCTCTCCCAGATTCACACTGGGACTCTGCTGAGCTTGGGATAGAGGGGTGAATCTTCCCTCATTTATTAATTTCAGTAGTTTATCATAACCAGGCTCAAATATATTATTTCTAGGGTCAATGCTGTTTCCTTTTCTATCCTTTTTCTATCTTATTTTGTCCTGTTGTAATGATTCTGATTCAATAGGCAAATGAAAATAACCAGGAACACAGAAAGGGGAGTTACTGCTATTGAGCTAAACATTTACAGCCAAGGCTGGGTTTCTCTCACGTGTTGTCTAGGTTTGAGAAGTGTACAAGTTCCTGAGGGTGCTATTTCATGGTTTGCTTTAAGCCTGACTTACTCTGTACTGGAAACAACAGGATTATATCCCCCAAAGTTGCCATCCAGTCCTATCCCTCTTGTACACCTGCTTGGCTTGAGTAGCTGCATAGCTGGATTAGGGATGTCATCAATCTGCAGGTTTTTATTTTTTCTTTTAATGATTGTATTTACTGTAAGGTTTATTTTTATCCCTTAGTTCTCAGTTTAAACTGCAAAATTTATGCTTCTCATATCCCCTTGTGAGTGGGTAGGAGTTGAGGGTACTCAGCCCTTACGGGAAGCCCTCGGCATTTTGCAGGATTAGACCACAAAATGCTGTGGTGCTTTGCACAGTGTACATATTTAGAATCACCCTGAGATATTTTGGGTAGAGGATTATTTGGGGAAAACTGGGGGAGTTCCTGCTTTTCTGGCAGAGAAAAAAAAAAAATCAAATAATCTTTGTAACTTCAGGCTGTGAAGGTTTTGTTTTAGCAGTTTGCCTGTGATGGGCGTATCCTGTGAGGAAAGAAATGGTGTTTATCTAAGAAGCGTGGCAGTGAATGACAGGACAAAGGTTAGGTGTGTGTTGAAAAGGCTGGGCATTGATTTCCTAAAGATGTTTTTTCCAAGCTGTTGCTATCAGGGAGCAGAGACCTCCCTCTGCACAGTTAGACATGTTTTGATCAAAAGTCACTGAAAAAGATATGTCAGTCTCACTCTTAATCTCTTATGCAGAGATGATAATACTGTCAGCTCTCTCCTACTTCACTGAAATAAGGTTGCATTAAAGTCTGGCTCAGTGATTTTGCATGGACTTCACCCCATATTTAAGTTAATTGCTGCAATACATTTCTGCCTGAGAATAAATTGATTTCTGAATGGCATAATTATTTCTTTGCTGCTTATCAAACTGGTCTCTCCAGGCAGTTTGTTTAAAGATCAGATTCTTTACGCTCATGGGGGCACTGCAGGAAGGTTTGTTGATGGATTGGTAAACAATTAAAAAAATCCCAAATTAGAAAACACTAGGCTTCATAAAATAGAGCCTGGTAGCTGTTTGACTGTCAGGTTTAATTAAGCTTTGTGTTCCCTCAGTTTTTAAGAATAATACATGGTCTTAAGTGGTAACTTAAGTGCATTTAACATACTTTTAACAAAAAACCATTGCTTTATTCCTGCTAAAGAGCCCCAGTATCCCCTTGCTTTGTCCGTGCAGGTTTCCTTCCAGGCTTTCTGAGCTACCTTAGATAAAAACAAAAGCGAGGGAGAAGCAAGAAGTGGATCTGTTGACAGCTCTGACAGAGATCAAATTCCAAGCCAGGCCATGGGATTCCTGAGAAGGGGCTACTTAAACAGGACTCTCCTTTGATTAATTGGAGATAGGGTGACACCTTGGACGTCAGAACTGTATTTGAGCTTGGAATCAGACGCAGAGGGTCAAAGAGATGAGATGCTTAAGGGCTGAAATGTGATCCCTGCCGCTTCCCTCCCTCCTTTTTCCCCTCCCTGGCTCTGGTACAGACCTGCAGGTCCTGCTCATGTGGCTTCATTTGACGTTCAGCAGTAGCTCTGCTAATCATCACTTCAGAACTTGGGGCAGACCTTGGTGGCTTTTCTGCACTGCCCGGTGTTCTCTGGCATTGCCAGCCTAGAAATCAAACCTTTCACAACCTTGCAGCCCCCTTGGTTCAGGCTTTGGAAACTTCCACCCCCTGCCTAACTAGCCTTTGAAGATGTGCTTATTTTGCCCTATGCAAGTTTCTCAACAAAGATAATGTTTTTTGAGTGGCTAATCACTTTTCTTCCCTGAAAAATTAATTACTTATCTTCCCAGATAGCAGCACTTGTACTTTTTTTTTAAATTTAAACAAGTGCAGGTATTAAAAAAAAAAATCTACGGAATTCAAGATTTACTGCCTTCAGTGCCTTGCTAGTGGATGCTGTGGAGGAATGCAAGGAAATAGCATAGAGTATATATGTAAATTTAGTTTAAAAATAAAAATTTCCTGTGTGTTTTCTTGATATCTCCACTAAAAGAATATTCAGTTTCTTCTTCTTCCCTTCGGTCTTTCCTTGGGCTGTGGATAGGTTTGCTTTAGCCAGAGTGCTGACCCAAGATGAAAGACTTGGGATGGAATTCAGCTTACTCAAATTCAACAGTATAAAGTTTGTTGTAAATTAAATCAGTTTGCTGAAAACCCTTTGTTGTCAGCTGAATTTGGAGGCTGCTGAGAGTAATCCAGGCTCCTCAGGTTCAATCATTGAGTGTCCAAAGAGCAGTTCTGCAGTCAGGACTCATGTCAGGCATTTATTTATGAAACAGGGATGCTCTCAGCCACCTTTCTGTACCCACTTTGTAGGGTTTGGTGATAGTCCCAAGTGTGTGTAACCTGTAGATTTAGATGCTACAGGGTTCTTTTGCCTGGATTTGTGTGTTGAGCTCTCCGTGGCCCCAGTGCACACACCCCACTGTGGTTGCAGGTTTGAAATCATTGGGCTGTCAGTAAATGCTTGGGGGTAACAGGCAGCCCCTCTCTGTGTGCTCAGGGGTTGCTTGTGTGTCACACTGGATTCCAGGAGTCTTAGGGAGACCAACTGAAAGAGCAAAGGTTTCTGAAATACCCTGGACCGTTCTTTGTAGCACGAGTATGCTTTAAAAGTATTTAAAGAGGCAGTTTGAAACTGTATGAGAAACCTCCAGAGATGAGGAAATTACTGATTACCAAAGCTTTTCAACTGTATCCCATTTTGAGTCTGGCCTGCTTTGTGACCAGGAGCTCTTGCTTTGTAAAGACTTTTCAGCTGTTACCAACACTGTTGTTTGGGAGTGTTTTTCCAATTTTTGATGTTTTGATTATAGAGATGCCCCCAAAGTATTGCTTTTCGCTGAGCTCCTCCGTGGGCTGGTAACTTGCCTGATGAATTTTCTCCTGGGCAGATCTGAGAAATGTTAACAGGGGTACTGTGAGATGATGGCAGTCCTTTGGCAGGTGTTTCTCCCCATAGCTGCTGGTTTGGCTCCTTTTCGAGTGTTGTTTTTCTAAGTTCAAATTAGTAATACTTAAAACATCCTATAGAACTTCTCATAAGCAACCACTTGAAGGCTGACTGTTGGGGGAGCATAAATTATTGCATGGTATGTTTTGGAGCAGTGTCTTGGGAGTCTTGGCTGTGTTTTTGTTAACAGAAGAATTATAAATACAGTTCTACACTCAACTTTGTCAAAATGCTGGGGAGTGATTTAGTAAAATTAATAGTGCTGCTCCCATAACGCAGGGTCATTAAATGATGGGGTGCTTTCAGTAAATTCCAGTGACCTTGTTTTGAAGCTTACTTCTTATTTGAGGTGATCCTGCATGGAAAACTGTCGAAGAGGAACCTCCTCTTTGGAAAAAAGAGGCAAGTGGTGTTTGTGTTATGGCCAGAAGGGCTCCCTGTGGTAGTGTAGTCTTTACAAAAGAAATAATTATGCGAAAACACACGCTAAGAACAACATGGCTGAGGAATTTGATTTACTATCTGAGCATAATGACCAGAGTTTGAACCCAACATGGAACCAAGAGGCCATTTAAAACAATTATGTAGTTTAAATGGGGAGACATAAAAGGCAGCAGAAGTCTAAGTTGCCTTGTATTTTACCTGTGGCCAAAGCCCTTTTCACCTTTCTGTGTGCCATACATGAGGGATCGTGGAAGTTGCACAGGGTTTTCCCACTCAGGACCAATCTTTAAAAGCCCATGCCAAACCCCCCGAGTTTTATCAGCCAGTTTACAGCCTTCATTTAAGTAGGATTTGAATCTGACCAGCAGAAAGTTGTGGTCCTGCCTGTTGTATGATAGGATTGTCCTGCTGCTGGTGTTCTCGGATGAGTGGTGGATGCCCAGGACCTTGGCAGGAGGCTCTGTTTGTGTGTACTGGCTGTGAGAAGAGATTATTAGCTCTCTAAACTTGTTTGCTCTGTTTCTGAGGAGCCTTATAGTTTTCATTGATGATGCTGAACAATATAGAGTTTGTCTGGTCCTGGACTTTGCTGTTTTTCTTTCGCTCTTTTTTCCCCCTTTCTCCTCCCTCGTGGCTTTTGAGACTGGCCTTAGGATAAGCCTCGAGTGGCTGCTCTTTTTGTGGCTGGATCATTATTTGTAAAAATGAGCAAAACTGCAGAGTTACCATGGAAGCCATGCAAATGGGATTTCTGGAGCACAAGTCACAGTGACAAGGAGACAGGACTTTTTAAAATAAACCCCTCTTTTTAGCTGCTTTATAGAACGACACATGTTTTTGTTTACATAAATGGTCTCCATAAATAATCCATTTTTGTATGTTCTGTACATTGAGCAATCTGTTTTACAGACAATTGAAAATCTAACATTCGTTACATGTTTTTTTTGGACTGTTGGGAAGATCTCAAAACTGGAGTGGTTTCATAATGCCTCAGCCTCCCACAAAATTATTTCACTAAAACTTTGGCTTTCTGTGATGTTCCTCAGGTTTGGCAGCACAGCAGTGCTTTTGTTGTCCAACTCATGCAACAGTAGATTAAAGCGAGGCAGACCTGCGTGCTAGAAATAACCAATTTAGTTGTCTCTGGAGCCTTTGAGATTTTCATGCCCTTCTGAGACAGGGTCACTTGTCTTCAGAGCAGTGCTGTAAATGAGAATGTTTCAACACCTTCTGCTTGCATTCCTGGTGTGGGCCCCATCCTGGGGCTGGTGACTGTGCAGGTGCAGAGCACCACGAGACCCTCTGCCAGGAGCTCTGCGGTCACTGGGTAAGTGATACCCTGGTCAGTTCAGGCCAAGGGTTGTGGGGAGGTTTCTTCCTTAATCCCTTGTAATGGATCAGCCTGATACAATGGCCTTGTAGTGTTTTCACTACTATTTTCATCCTGCTTCTTCTTCTCACTACATGTTTTGACACCACTGAGCCCAGCTTTTCTTCAGCTGCTCACACTCCCTTCCAGGCCTAGTCCAAATGCTGGTAACTTGTTTCAGGTGTTATATTTATGGTAAGACATGAGAAAACCATGAAGGATGGTGGTGCTGTTGGAGGCATATGCTGCCCTTTTCTTCCCTTCATCTTGGAACAGCAATAGACTTTGGGTGGGCGTCTTCCCATATTTAGGTGAGGTGTTGTGGTAATTACACAATTTAGGTGTATCCCAGATGAAAATATCGTATTACTTAATATAGAACAGGTCAGGAAACAATATGATGCTGACATTGCATTTTTTCCACTTGTGTTTTGGCGTTGGTTGTTTCCTTCTAGAAGAACATGTGTCCTCGGATAAGGTTGTTTGTGCCACGTAAATAACCAAGTGTTTCAGCCTCTTGGGTAGTTCTCTGATCAGAACAGAAGATAGTCCAGATTATTCCTATTTTACTGGAAAAGCCACACGGATTTAACACCGCTGTAGCATACAGTAGTTAGTAAACAAGCTTGTGAAATGAAAACAGAGTAGGGTTTTTTTGTATGAGAAGTGAACACAAGACTGCTAAATCCTTTTGAGGCATGCTGTATTCCTGTATTGTATTGATTACTGACCAGGTTTTACCTGGCATCTCAGAATATGATTCATAGATATCGATCTGCACAGAAACTTGGCAGGAGGTTGAAAAACAAATAAGCAATGGTGCCTGGGCCCCCACCCCTGCCTCTGTCTCAGACTCAACCCTCTACCACCCAAATCCTGCCTTGCTCATGGGGCTGGAGCTCACTGAGCACTGTGGTTTCCTCTTCAGTTAGCCTTTTGTACAGGCAATGCTCACGCAGGGTGGAATTGGGTCCCAAGAAGCTCCAACCTTGGTTATTGCTTTTAACTCCACCTTGTGCTCCTTGGGTACTGAAGGATCTCTTGCAGACACACATGTTGATTATTTCCCATCTGATTTAATTTTAGGTGAACCAGAAATGGGGTAAGATTTCAATAAAAATACAATGCCAGAGGGGTGAAGAAGGAGTTGTTGAGATGCATGAGGAAAACCAATATTGTCTCATGTCCTCGATACGTAAGAAGAATTAGTCATGGTTCCTAAAAAATAGGCAGGGACTCTGTTCACCTTTCTAATAAATCAGTCTGAAGTTAATCAGTTATTAATTGTTCTCGAACATGAAACCTTTGAGTGGGTGTTTTCCTTTGGCCCCTTGCAGCTGATTTCTTGTGAAGTTTGCATGTCTTATGGTCATAACTGTGTAGCTGAGTGATACGCCAGGAATTTTTGATTTAGTTGTCAGAATGGTATTTGTTTTCTCTTTCCACCTTAGTTTCTTCCCCTGTAAAACAGTATTAATCTTTAACTCTTTGCACAATAGATTATGAAAGCATTAATCATCTAAAGTTCCTGCACACTGGGCTTGTCTTCAGCGCAGTAGTCACTGCAATGAGCACACTCATGTCGTAGAACTGGGCTGGGGAAAGGGGTGACTGTGGTGTGAGACATCAGGAGCTGTGTGAGGGAACTGGCCGAGCAGAGGCTGGTTCAGCAGGAAGTGGTTGATGAGTTGCTGGTGTTACGGGCTGAAGATGAAACCTGAGTTGCAGTTTGAGCTCACAGATAGGGTAAAGAAAAGTCTTTACAGGTGGAACTGTAGCATTACTTATTTTTACTCCACAGAACTAAGCTTGTCCCTGTGCCCAAAAAGAGACCGTACCTGAAATGTAATAATGCAGTCAGCTGTTCTGAGCAATTCATTATACTTTGTATTAAACCCAGCTTCTCTTGGTCAATATTGACATACTCATTTGAAATCTGCCATTCCAAACACCAAGCCATGTGCTGGGAGTGGAAATATAAAAGCAAAATGGTCCCTTTCCATGTGCTGTCTGAACTCCTTCAATAGCTGCAGTCTCTTCCTTGGACTGTGGCACTCAGGCTGTGCCAGTGCCACTGTCACTCTGGCCTTGAGAAGGGGTTTAGTGTGGAAGAAGGAAAAAGGACCTTAAAACTGGAGTGTAAGAGAAGTCTTTTTAAAGCTGTAAACTTGCTTTTTGGACCTGGGCTTTTATTGCCTGCTTCTTTCTTGAGTTTTATTTTTATTTGAATGTAGTTTATGGGATTTTGTAGTGGAACTGACCTACATGGTATTTCCTTCTCTTTAGAGGAGCCATGAATTGCTGGAGGCTGACAAATCACTAGAGGGGAAATCACTGTTTGCCTGTTCTTAGATTCTTTGCTAGAGGTACATTGATGGACAGTGCTGGACGTTTGAGCTCATCAGTAGGAGTTTCTTACATTCTCTCTCTGTTAGAGGGAAATTCTTGTAGTGGATGCTGGGAAAAATGTAATCTAAAAAAAGTACTTTGTTTGGTCAGAGTATTCTCCTGGACTGAGGGAGTCTGGGTTTCGAATCTCTGCATGAGGACATTTCTACATAGCTAAGTTATTGCAAGGTAAGCAGCAGTGAGAAAGTACAGCTAATTAGCTCCTCCTGCATGATGTCATTTGTGCACTCTTAAGAACTTTTATAAAAGATAGGAGATGGGATTGGACAAAACTTGAACCTGAATCCCCACATTCTCAGCTGCAAACCCTGGTTTTACAGCTGGGCAGGGCTCGCTTCTGTTCTTTTCATTGGTGTCTGAGAGAAGGAAACCTGGATTGCATGTTTGTTTGCTTTTCTTTTTATCTTATTTTATTTATGTTTATTTGGAACACTAAAAGGTTACCACAGAATTGTTTAAAAATGAAAAGTGGAATTGTTTGCGGTGAAAATAATATTACTTGTTACCTCCGAGTTAAATTTCTTGGATGAATCAAAATTGTCCTGCAGAACAAGAAAGAATCAAAATAATCCTTAGTTGAGTGCTGTGGTTGTACAGGAAGGAGAAAGGAGAATTACAGGGAGGTGCTGGCTCATAACTCAAAATTCAGTTTTAACTTGGAGATTTTTCTGCTACTAAAACAGTCGCCAAACATTTGATCCAGATGGAGTCCTGACAGTAATTACTTGTACGTATGGTACAGTCATTGCTGCTGCTCTCACAGCTATTCTTGAAGAGAGTTGGGTGGTTTTGTGTTAGATATCCCTTACTGCTCCCTCTGCTTTCTAGGCACAGCATAACACTGTTTTGTGGGAGTATTGATCTCTGCTGGCATTGATACTGCCTGCCTGGTGTCTGGTGTGTGTCTCAGAATCCAGTAAAGTTGGGGCTTGGTTTTGAGCTTCTTTTGGAATTTTTTTCTTTTTATTTATAGTCTCCCCTGTAACTGCCTGGAAGATGTTCAGGCATCAAGGGTGTAAGTGAATCAGCTGGTTTCACAGAACTGCTGGTGTGTTCTCACAGCTGTGCACCCTGGGTCACATCTGATGCAGGTTGTTCTCTCTGGAAATGCCTCTTCTGTTCACAAGCACCTTTTGGTGAGGGGTGATTGTGCTATGACCAGGTGGCAAAGTCCTGGCCAGGTGCTGGGTGCATTATGGGGAGGAACTCTGTACCTGGAATTTAAATCCTGCAGAGTTGTATCTCATCTCTGTCCTTTTATGAGTCCCCAAGCATTTGTGCCATCTGAAAATTCAAACACAACATCAGATAACTGTCCTTCCACAGCAACCAACAATATTCTTGTCGAAGGACTTAAATCAGAGGCCAAAGAACAAACTGGAGGTTCAAATATCACTTCTTGGTTGCAAGACTCAGTCCAGATGTGACTGAAGGATGTGATCTGTATTGCTGTGTGTGCAGGGGCTGCCCTGTGGTGAAACACGGTGGTGACCTCATCGTGACGCCTTTCACCTGCTCGTATCTGTTGTTCAAGTTCACCTTTGAAACCAAGTCACCGCTCTGAATTCTGTTGTGACAACTGGAGTGCAAACAGGCTGTGTTAATCTGTGTTCCAGAGGGATGCCAAGCGGCCCTTTCATGTCAAAAGTGGGTTTTTTAACAGCTTCTTTACTTTGTCACAGTGTGGAACTGGTTGAACGCAGCAAAGTTAATAAGTAGTTCAGCAGCTGAGGAGACCAGAGGCAGAACCTCTGTGACAAGGGTTTTAGATGCCTTCTGTGCTCAGTGTTACCAGCAGAACTTGTCCCATGGAGAGAGAACCAACACCTTGCCTTGAGTTGGGCCAGGAGCTGCTGATTCCCTGGGATTCTGTCTGAAAGGGGGGGAGGTACCAGTGTAAGCCAAAGGAAGCGAAGGAAAAGCAGTAGTTAGGAAAAGAAATATTCCAGGAACTGAGCTGAGCACTTTCCCCTTTCCCCCCCACCTGCCCTCACGGAAGAAATGTAAAAGAAAGGGTTTATACAGCCATAGGGCAAAATAGTTACCTGAAAAGAGGGTTTAAAAAGTCTGTCACTAATTTTAAGTGTTTTTAATTAAATGCTGTGCTGATTAATGTGCTGACATTGAGCCATTTTGATCAGAAGCACAAAATAGCAGGATAATACATGGACCTATAAAAAACTGGTTGTGTTATAGATGCTTAGGTGATGCCAAACTGTGGCAGCCTGCCACTTGTGCCTGCCATTGAAATTGATTGCAAAAGTTGCCTTCAATTTGATCAAACATCCTGACACATAAAATTTTATGAGGATTAGCCATCCAAACCTGCTACACTCAATACAGTTACCTGTATTCCTCTTGTTGTTCTCTGCCTCCCCATAACTACCCTTCAGCTTATGGGCTACAAGGTCTTGTACCCTTTTGAACTTGAAACATTATAGTTGAGCTAATTTAACAACTGAGGCCAAAATACACAGATCTCTGCACCCATTGCCAGTTTATCTTGATCCTCATAAACAGCAAAATGTGTGCCAATGTGTGCCCTCTGACAGCCCTTTATATACATGACTGAAGTTTATGCATTTAAGTGCTGCCACTGAAGTCAAGAAGAAAATCCTTTTTAATAACTTGGGTCCTCGTTGCTTTGGGTTGGTTTGCCCAGCATGACCACTGGAATGTTTTATTCCTTAGTTTCTTTACATTGTAGGCTTGCAGTGGATATCACATTTCTGATATTTGGGTATCAGTGTGGGGACAGAATTTTCTTTGGTTACCACGTATTTAGTCTTCTGTTGTTGGATATAAAATTGCGAAACTGACAGTTGCAGTAGCAATGGATCTTACAGTTCACATTTAAAATAACAGACCTTAAAATACTCCTAATCTCTCCCTCATCCTGTTTATCTTTCTTTTGGGAAGATACTTCTAAGTATCAGTATCTGATTTATGCAGTGGAGAGGTTACTTGTTTCAAATCCCAACACTGAACTGAGTTTATGGAGTTCTGTGCCAGCAGAAATAGAAACACTGGTTTGCTGCTGCTGTGGTATTTGCAGCTAATTGAATTGTGGATAGTAAGAAATGAGGAGCTCAGCTTGACTTCTTGGCGCTGCAGAATTTTTACCCTGGTTAGTAATTTTGAAGACTTGCTTGCAAACAATGGTTCAATGGGCGCCCTCACAAAATTGTGTGGGTAGTGATGTCAGAAAAATTTACCAGCTGTATGTTACCCAGAAGCCTAAATCTTCTGCCTCAGAAATGTAAGGAGAATGGGAATGAGATCTGAATTGATCTAGGGCTTTGTAAGTGCCAGTTGGGAGAAACTGAAGGAGATACTAATTTGGCTTTTTGCTAACAAAAAGCTAATGGTAGAAAATGGAGCGATTTGATGTATTTTTAATAGTTCTCTAAATCTTGACCAGTACATTATATTCTATGAAAGGGACATCTGAAATGATTTGCCTTGCTATTACATTCTATAAATTTGAGTAAGTACACTAGCAGTTAGCTAACACAAATAAAATGGGTAACACAAGAGTATAGGCTAGGAAAAGCATTGCCAAAGGAAAAACAGAAGAAAAAGGAAGAATTGGAAGTAAATAACTTTAAAAATACTAGGAGCTATTATCTTCAAATGTCACTAACTGCTTTCCTTTTCCCCCTATTTAGAAGTATCTCACCTCAAAGGTAATTTGTTTCTTGCTCATCCAACATTAATGGTATTAATTTAACAGTAGCATTGTCCATCTGTCAGTGCAAACCTAATCTGTTAAACAGATAAAATCAACATGTCTACAA
>JAWWEW010000020.1:15957111-15998151 GCA_035583185.1 Anabacerthia variegaticeps
ATTAATTTAACAGTAGCATTGTCCATCTGTCAGTGCAAACCTAATCTGTTAAACAGATAAAATCAACATGTCTACAAGTTCATTGTAGGTCGACAGGCAACAGTTGCATGTTTGCATTCAGGGTTCTCTATTAAATAATGCAGAAATGTTATACAAATACACAAGTGCAGAGACTTTTGAAACCAAATGTGCTAATACAGAAGGACAGATAAAGTGTCCTAGCTTGTGGTTCAGGTGTACTAGAGCTGGTGATCTCCTTGGCCAAAATCTGGAGTTAATCCCCAGTTTTTCAGTAGAGTGGAGCCCTTTGGAGATGCTGATGGAGAACACAACCGAATGCTTGAGGTTTCTCAAATTTGGCCTCTAGTTTCACATCCTTATTTGGAAACCCCATCTCCTCTATGTGCACCACCCCCAAGCTGGGACTTCAAAAGGCATTTTGAGTGGGAACAATTGCTGGATGTGCTTTGCTTTTGCACTTTTTAGAGCTGGCCGGGTGGTTGTGAAGAGAGGAGTGTGTATATGTGTCTGCTTATGGAAATGTTACTTGTGCTACTAGGGCTTGAGAACTGCTCTCTGTTAAAAGAGTTTGAAGTAAGACACGTGTTTTAAAACTACTCCATTTCCTGTTTGGATGCTAAAATGTGCTTTTGAACAACAGTTAAATTTAACACTGTGTTTTTGGTTTGGACAGAGATAAGCATCGGCAGCATAAGGAGAGCAGTTTCCTTGGCTACACTTGAAACAGTGCCTAAATGGCCTTTGAAATACCAGATAGTGTGTGTGTTCTGTACACAGGTACCTGACTGGTGGGAGCCAGAGCAATTCTGTCTCTAAAAAGTGGGTAGATGCGGGCTTGGATTCCTCAGGAACTTTTAGTTTTGCAATGAGCTGCTCTCACAGGAGTTTAAAATGGGCTCTTGCATCTCACCACACTTCTGCAGGTTTGAACTGCGCTGACCAACCCAGCAATACTTCAGTAGAGAGTTTGCTCATCTTTATCACTTGAGTACCACAGGTCTTGTGTTCTCAGCTGTTGTTGGGTTTGGAAAGGACAAAACACTGAAACAGGTCATTGCTGCCTGAAATTCTTTCCCAGCCAGGCCTGACTATAGAGGAAAACAACTACTTTTCCACATCTTGTATGGAGGTTTATGGTAGGACTCAATGTTCTTAAAGGTCTTTTCCAACCTAAATGGTTCTGTGATTTTTATGACTCTGCTCTGGTTTCAACTTTAACTAGCTTTTCATGTTTTACCTAAGCAAAGCTCTTCACAGCTGTGAGAAGGAGCAGGCAGTTGTAGAAAAGAAAATGTGTGAATGGAGGTATTTCTGAGCTGGTGGAAAAGGCCATTGCTGCACTGACAGGAGCTGCCAGCTGAAGAGTTGTCTCTGTAAGAGCTGGCTGGGGCTCCTCAGGCCTCCTGTCCTGTCATTCCCACCCCCACGCCATCCTTTGCCTGGGTGGTCCAGCTGTTTACAGGCAGCCTGGTGAGTGAAGTCAAGACATTCATCAGCACTGGAAAAAAAGGAGGGGGGGATTATTTTTGGCCTGGATCAGTTCCCTGGTCCCCTTTACCTTCCAGGGCTGCAAATGGTTGAAGTGGCCCAGCTGAGGAGGCAGTGGCAAAGCAGAAATGGGCTGCAGGAGGAGATAAAGAGTTAGATCACAACTCTACCCAAGAGAAGCAGCCTGTTTTCACCGACTTTAGGTTAAATAAAGGACTTCAAGGTTGGCTTCTCGGCCAGAGATTTATTTTATGTTGTGCTGGCTCACATAAACTACAGAAACAGCTCTTACCACATTCATTTTCTGAGCACCAAATTCTCTTTAAAGATAAAATCGATTTGATCAGCCAGTGAATCTCAGTGTTAAGATTTTTGGCAGGGAGGATAGGGCTTTGGTTACCTTGTGTTCATCCAGTTCTGGACAAATTTAACCGTATGAACTTCAGTATAGGTCTGTGTTCTTGCCATACTGTTCCTGTAAAGATTATAAATTAACTAGTGTTCAGTGATAACTATGGTTTTATTATTGGGAATTTTTAGAACTAAAACTTTGCTTGAATTCTCCCTTAAGGGGGAAAAAAAAAAGTTTAACCAAGGCTGACTGGAAACTGAAACAGGGAGTTTCTGCTCCTTGCTCTGTCACTTTTTCAGCCTTTTGCCATTGGGACCCAAATAGCAGTGAAAGACATGGCATTGCCAAGCCACCCACCAGTCTGCTCCAGAAAGTCGTGACTCTTCAATTGTGTGCTGAAACGCCTGGAACATTAAAGTGCTCGTCTCCTCCCAGCTCTGAGCTGCTGGGAAAGGTGTGGTGCAATCTCTGTGCGTGTGA
Source organism: Anabacerthia variegaticeps (assembly GCA_035583185.1). Classification (NCBI taxonomy): domain Eukaryota; kingdom Metazoa; phylum Chordata; class Aves; order Passeriformes; family Furnariidae; genus Anabacerthia; species Anabacerthia variegaticeps. The sequence continues at coordinate 15,959,453 of JAWWEW010000020.1, forward strand.
GAAGGGTTTTTTTTTTTTCCCTTTGTCAGGTGATACATTAAATTTTGGAGGCAACACTGCAATTAGAGAAGATTAACTTGTTGATGTCATATCGTCTTTCAGGGTTGCTGTTTTGTCAAGCCTTCAGTTATGAAAGTAAAATGTAAAAGTGGTTGATGGCCTTGTATCCCAGGGAGCATCTCCCTCAGCTCATGTCAGGGTAGGGATTCCTCTGTGGACTGCAGAGGAGAAAAGCAGGTTCTGCCAGCCTCTATAGCTATAAAACATAGTCCCAGCTGTATGTTCACCCTATACAATGCCCAGAACAAGAAAGCTAAAATTTCAATTTAAGTCTGAGTTTTTCATATCAAGGGTATTGCCAGACACAGCTAACTAGCTCTACTTCTTTTCAAAAGAGAAATAACTGCAGTTATTGGAGTTGTGGTAACTGTTACAGAACTAACTTCGAGAGGGGCTCTTTCCACCATTCATCCAATTCAACATTCATTTCACTGATTACTCATTGTTGCAATCTCCAGTGAGTACCTACACTGAGATCAGTAGAGTTTCACTAATATGAGTCTGACACCAATAATCTCATATTTGAGCTCACTGACTTCCTAACACAGATGCTGTATTGCTTTTCTAAGCCTGGTGTCGTGTACCACAGAAGGTTTTTACCATAAATAGGTAAATTATTGCCCAGTAAAAGCATGTTGAGAAGGGAAGTTTTTATTGTTGCTTTTCCCCAAATGGCTGTTCAGAGCCAGTTGGGAAGAATCTGCAGATATTTATGGAGTTTGGGCCCTAAATATTCTTCATCAGCCAGTATAAATATCTTCAGTCATGTGGAAAGGAAATATGTGGTGGATCTCTCCCTGGTTGAGTGTCTGTGATGAGGCAACGTTATAAAGTTTATTCCACAGAGAAGTGATTTTATTTATTTTCTAAACATTGCTCTGCTGGAGGTGAAATGGTTTGCCTGATGGCAGCAGACCTGTGGTGGGAAGACACCTTGCATGGGAACACCCAGAGAAAGACAGCTCAATTTATCTGGCTCTCTCCCTGTCTTTCACTGAGCTGAGAAATTGGCATCTGCATTACTTGCTTTCAGTGCCAGCACTGGCTGCCAGGAACTGCTGCCTCACTGGGTAGGGCTCTCTCAGGAGTGGAAAACCAAAGGAGCACACAAGAGTTGTTAATTACTGCAGATAGACAAATCAGCTTCTGAAGGGGCACCCATGACCTCAGCACATTAGTAAAAGTGTGCTTGGGCAGGGAGTATTTTACTGTGTCTCTGACCTGATCTAGGTGCATGAACAAACTGTTGGGGCTTTTTTGACACGGTAACACATATGTCTGATTGAGGCACCCCTCTACAGGAGTGGCCAGAAGGAGGATTTGGGGAACTCCAGGCCTGTCAGCCTGACCTTGGTGCCAGGGAAGCTCATGGAGCAGCTCATCCCGAGTGCCATCACAGCACGTACAGGACAGCCTGGAGATCAGGCACAACCAGCAGGGCTTTAGGAAAGGCAGGTCCTGCTTAACCAGCCTGATCTCCTCCTGTGACAGGGTGACCTGCTTAGTAGATGAGGGGAAAGCTATGGATGTTGTCTGCCTAAACTTGAATAAAACCTTTGACACTGTCTCTCAGTAACATCCTCCTGAAAAACCAGCTGCTCATGGCTCGGACAGGTGTACTCTTTGCTGGGTGAAAATCTGGCTGGATGGCAGATCCCAGAGAGTGGTGGGCTCGGGGCGACCTTCTCATTGTCTGAAAGGAGGCTGTAGAGAGGTGGTGATCAGTCTCCCAATTAACAAGAGATAGGACAGGAGGAAATGGCCTCAAGTTTAGGTTGGATATTAGGAAAAGTTTCTTGACAAAAAGGGTTGTCAGACATGGGAACAGACTGCCCAGAGTCATCATTTCCTGGCAGGATTTAAAAGATGTGATGCTTGCAGACGTGGTTTAGCAGTGGCATTGGGAGTGCTGCATTAATGATTGTACTTGGTGATCTTTGAGGTCTTTTTCCAACCTAAATGATTCTATGATTCTATCTCCTTGGAACTCAGGGGAACCTTTCCCTAGAAATACCAGCAGAGTATTTGTTTTCTGTATTCCAGTGTGTGCCGGACTGTAGATGTATTCAGTCTTTTCAGCACTGTCTAAGTTTCAGTTTTCGAGGGAGTGAGAGGAGAATGGACTTGATGTGAATGCTGCAATGTGGTGTGGCATTCTGACATTCTCATAAAATGGCTTTTGATAAAAGTCTGGGCCGATGAAGGTCACAACCTGCGTAATAGATCTCGCAGCAAACTCGTGTACTGGGACTTACACTCTTGAGTCAGCTACATTCAAAATCCTGCATCGCTCCCAGTGCAGCCCCTCTTCCTGCCCGTCTCACTCCATGTCACACAACATTAACCAGTTCAGGACAGGTGGAGGTGGATCCAGCCATCTCACTGTGGGTCTGACCAGGGATTGCACATAAACAAGTTGGACTATTTTTGGGGAACGGTACCTCTGTTTTAGTGTGTGGATTATGTTTGACTCCAGCAAATACTGATGTGAATAATCTGCAAAGTACCAAGCAGAGAGTAGAGATTGAAGGGCATGAACAGGAATGTGTGGTGTTCTCTGTGGTTGCTGAAGACATGGGTGGAGGTTATAATCCTTTTACTGTTTAGTGTGGAACCTGAACATCTAGTAATTTCTAACAATATTTGACTAAGAGTAATCTGTGCTTTTATGACTGTAACAATGCAAATTGTGCTGAAGATCTCTCTTCTTTAAGAGTCCTCTCTGTGCATGTATTTGTGCACATATATATATGTGTGTATATATATTCATGAATACTTGTCCTGTGTAAGTAGAAGAGAAGATTGCTTGCTGAGGTCTGATCTTATGTTCTTGGTGTTAATATTCTTGTACTCTCTCTTCCTTGTTTTGCTAACAGCTGCCATCCTCTGAAAAGGGAGCACTGGAGCATGAAGTGAGACGGGAGGAGGGGGGATCTCCCATGCTGTGTGCAAATGGACCATAATTGTTTATGTTCATTTTTGGTTCAGTTGTGAACGCAAATCTTGTAACTCTTCGTATCTGCTTTGGGCATTTTCATCCAAGGATGTGACAAAACTTTAATGAATAGCTTCTTTTACAGTTAAGTTTTAATAGCCTGGTTTAATTGAGGGGAAACTGATACGCTGGGAGATAAGCTCTGAAAGCAACAGGCTGGCTGGATCACTCCAGTTTTGGGTGACTAGGTTAAGATACTTGTGGGTTGTTTTCAGAGGAGATACAGAGCTGCTTCTAAGCCTGATTGTGACAGGGATTTCGGGAGTCTGTGTCCTAGATGGCTGAGTCCTGTTGGCTGAAAGCAGCATGAATGTCTAGTTGCCAAAAAGCAATGGGAAATTCCAAAAATGTTTGACTGCAAGAAACTTGGTCATATCTCAAGTATTTGGTAGAGCAGAGAGTGGAACATGGCTCTGTGCATTAACTACAAATGAGTCTTTCTGCTTTCTGTTTGACTCTTTAGTCTTTGTTTTACGAGACTGAATGAACAAGGTGATCAATTTAACTGGTTGTGTACCCTGAGATAGTTTCTTTATTCTTCTCTACTTCCCTTTTATCCCCCTTTTTTTCTTTTACAGGCTAACGGTAGCTTTTCTGACCAAAGTTTATTTGGTAGTTATGATGAGGTTTTGGTTATGGTCTTAGAAATCTGGTGTCCTGAGATGTCTAATCTGCCCATCACACTCGTTGCTCATTTGATTATTCTTTGTCAACTCCTTGTGGCTCCTACTGGGATTTTTGACACATGAAATTTGAACTCATCTGTCTTTTGCACAGAAAACTTAGTTAGCGTTTTTCTAGAGGCTGACAGCAAGGACAACACCACAAATAATCTCCAATCAACAATTTTTGCCACGAGTTGGTCAGGAAGTGACACCCATGCTGTGCATTTGTGGCCAGACCCTCGGACAAGGCACAGGGCCATTTCCAATCCATTTTTGTTCAAGGCAGTAGCTGTGCCCAAGTGGGAACCCTGATGGTGTCTCAGCCTCCTGGTCTGGGTGTCTCTGCCTTTATTTACTTACCAGCAGTGCTGACCTTTGGATCATTTCTCTCCTCTTGACGCTGACCTCTTGGGACGGCAGCGATTCACGATACAAGCACACCAGAAATGGAGAGCCAGATGTGAAAGTGTGTCATCTGTGTCACAGCCCTGAATCTTTGCTGGGAGAATCCATCATTTCTTAGGTGATCAGTGGGGTTTGACTGTTCACTCGCCCATCTCTGCTCCAGGCATGCTGTGGTGGTGCCTGTTTTCATAGGTGAAGTGGGGAAAACTCCTTCCTGGGGAGTCTTGCTTTAGGTTTGTATTTATGTATTTAATTTATCTTTGTTCTGGTGCTTCTCTGTGTGGGTACTTTGTACTTTTAAAAACCGAAGCAAACACGCCGTGTTAGCTACAGTAGATAAAACAACTGTGTAAATACACAGTGACCACACTTTGGAGCCCCTTTGTTGGAACAGCCTCATTTAGAAGGGATTCCTGTGTTCCTCAGCAACCAGCCTTGGTGTGGGAGCTCTGCATGTGGGCCCACCTCTGCCTTTCTGGCTCAGGTGGAGGAGAGGTCTCTACCCTGTTTTTTCGGTCCTCTCCTTTTTCAGATAGAAGGATTTCTCTGGGATAACCTTATTGGTGGCTGCTCTTTGGAGATCAGAATTGGATAGGAGGGAAGTGCCCCATCCTTGGGGTGTTTGCTATTAAACCTGTTAGTTCAGACCTGCCTGGGTATGGTCAGAGTTGGTTCCTTGCTGTAGCTGTGCTGGTCCTTCCCAGTTTTGTAGCTTTGCTTTTCAGACTTGTCTTTTGGGTACATCAGTAAAGGCTGGGCAGAGACAGGAGTCTTGGATGTAGGCTCTGAAACTAGGATTTGCATGAATGCAAAAAGCCTTTTCTCTGATGTATCCTTTTCCTTGAGTTAGAATCAGTGTTTATGACATCAGGTAGCCTTCTTAAGTAATTAATCAGGGTGTGACTGCAAGATTCTTGCAGTCTTCCCTGATACCATCCTGGTGCCTCTGTCCAGGTCAGCCAGTCACAGCAAACCAGTGTGTCCCTCGCCCTGCCCTGAGTCAGAAGGAGGTGTTAAGGGAGAGCACTGTTTTGGCTGTGTATGGAGCAGAGTACCACCTTTAATGCCTGCTGGCTCCTGGGACCCAGCCACAGGGAAGCTGCTGCGGCAGCGGAGACTTCTTGACGTTGGAGCTCTTCAGAGTAGCTGGTCTTGTGTGGTGCTTTCGGCAGCCTGGTGCCCTTTCATCTCCTCCACAAGGAATGTGTAAGTGCACCACAGCCACACACATGATAATGTGTGGGTTACCCATGTTTGCAAGAGCTGCAAGTTTTTTGTTGTCGTTTCTCGTATAAATACTAGCAGATGTAACCAGCGGTCTCCATGAAAGATCGGCATGAGGAAGGGAGCCTTTGCTTTTAAAACCCATCTAAATATATCAATGCAAATAAACATTTTAACAAGAGGCAGGCCATAAACAACCTTGGGAGAGTACTCTGTCCTTTAAAGACCCTGCTTTTTTATTTCCCCTATTTTTTTCCTCTGACAGATGCCAAATATACAAAAGGAGATTTCAATGGTGGCTTGCACAGCTGGTGTATGTGGCTGCATCTCGAACAGGTTGTTTTTCATTTCCCCAGTGCCAGCCCTTTGGGGAAAGCCTTGTTCTCTCACTCTCATTTTGGTTTAATGTTCTTTGGAGTTTAATGGTGTTGAAATGGGGAGGAGAAAAGAGGGGAGTGCAGTCTTAGTTACAGAACTTTCGTGGAACAGTAGTTACAAAGGATGTGATTCAGTTACGTGTACATGAGTGAGGGATCATTTATATACTTAAGGATATCTAGGGCACACCCAGGCTCACAGATGCGATAACCTGCAGTAGACCTGAGCCCTTCTGCAAAGGCCACTGTTTCTGTGTTCCCAAATGGCATTAGACATCTGGCTCTTGGGGAAGAAATGTTTTGGGAAAATCTCTTTGGGGCATCTTGGGAACCTGTGGGCAAGGCATTGTTTTAACCTTCTTACTGATCTAAGAGGTGAGTGTTTCATACCTTAGTTTTCCTGTCAAAAGGTAGGGATGATGTTGTTAGAGTTACTATCAGGAAAGTTCACATGGCTCAGAAGCGAAACAGACCTTTTCAGTAGATTTATATACTCTTTGCCCTTCCAGTGAGGGGAAATTAGGTTTGATTTGATTGTTTAAAGTGGTTGGCAGCATTTGCACCTCGTTGCAAATCATAAAATAAATTCCCTTGTGGTTATGTTGCTTCTTTTTACTTAAATGGTCTCTGTTGCCATTTAACCAATAAATTCCAGTAACAGCTGACATATTTGAGATAGAGGAGAAAAAAAACCCCTCTACCATTTATAGTGCTCCAACAGAAACTTCTACAGAGCCTTTTCATTTTGAGTATATGATCTTGATGTATTTGACAACCATCCAGACCAGCATTAACCCTTTGGGCTGAAGAAAAGATGATGCAATTACCTGTGTTCTTTTTCCTACATTTTCACCACGTTACCAGTCTGTAAAATGTCCCTTACCTACAGTTTTGTCTGTATAACAGACAAGGTAAAAGAGCTCTGGGTGGATGTTGCTTCACAGTTTGGTGTGCTTGGTCACCCAGTAAATTCAACCTACTGGAATTAATAACTTGTAGGGCTCACTGAGATTTACTTACTTTCTTTATGTTTAAATTGGTGTCTACAAACATAGTTTATATAATGCCACAAGTACTAAGACCAGCTTTAAAAAAAGAAAGCTGGTAACATCAGTTTCTGCTCCATTTGTTGTGTCCTGTCCTTCTGCAATCTGGTGAGCTGGGGTGGAGGAGGAGCAAGTGGGGAGACCACCTCTTCTATAGAAGAGCAGCCACATTTGCTAGTTGGTTCCTGAAGAGGAGCTGCCAGTCCCCATCATACCTCCAGCGAGCAAGCAGAGCCCTTAGTAAACATACCAGCTCCCTGTGTGCAAAGGTATGTGAGCAGGGGAGACCAAGGGCTGAGCCGAATCAAACGTCAGAGCTCCCCAGCCGGGCATTGCTTCCCTCATTCCTGTCCCCTCTTCCAGGAAACCAAGGCTGCCTCTGTTTATCCGCACCCTCATCACACAGTCAAAGAGCCCTGGGCTTCAGTTTCCACTTCAAAGGCGGTGTTGGCTGCTCTGTTGGAGATGGAGCCTGATAATTTTGGTTGTGAGTGGCTGGTATGTTCCTACGGCTGGAATTACCGCTGGTGGAGGCAGCCTTGCCGAGTGAGGTCATCTGTGTGTAGCGAGGGCAGAGGGCTGGAAAAAAGGTTTCCTTGCAGTGCTCTGCCCTTGTGGCGAGACCACCTCTAAGAGATCCCGTGCCAGTCATTTCTGGGTTTCTCCACAGATGCTCTTTGAATAGGTGCCAGCTGCTGTCAACTGTGATGGTGGTTTCTGGGCTGTGTCTGCTAGTAATTGGAATCAGGGAAACCTGTGGGATTTGGTTCTATCAGAAGAGAAAAGAAGAAATGCATGTATGTTGCACTACACACCACTTGTACACATCTTTCAAGAGAAACCATTTGGCCCAGTCTAACTGGTACGTGCAACCGTATTTTTAGATTTACAGTGAGGTAGTGCTGGAAGAAACCGACAGCTTGGGATTTGGGTTTTAGGTGTTGTGTGCAGTGGCTTGTGCAATAGTACAGCTACTCAGAGGTTCTCTTGAAGTGTGACTGTGCTTGCTCATTCAGTGGTTAGAGTGCAGGAAGTTTGTGTCGGTGCATGTGGTGGGTTTTTTTTAAAGGTTTTGGTAAGTAATAGATAGGTCATAGGAAATGACGTGGCTGCTCGATAATCCCTAGATTTGTCCTCTGCTTTCTTCTGAACTGCAGCATTTACTTTGAAAAGCATTTACTGCAGCTATATAAACCAAAGTGCAAATCTGTGTCATGTATTTTGGAATCAAACCCACCCTGTCTTATTTTGAACCTTTGAGAAAAGTGGTCTGGAATTTTAATTACACTTTCCAGCCAGGTAAATTGCAGAGTTAATTGTATACATCAGCATTGTCTGACCTAGTTCTGCTGCCATGCCTTTCATCTATAGATCTCCAACTGCCTTACAAAGAAAATTCCCTCTTATTAGAATATGGGAAACCTGGGACACAAAGAAGCAAAGCAGATATCCAGCCTGACAGTGACTGAACCCCAAGGGGAAGCAAGGGCTTCTGAGTCCCAGTGGGCTTGCTCTCTGTACAAGTGCCTTCCATTAATGACTGCTTACAAACCCTTGCTCTACACACTGTGTAACTGCATGGCCATATTTTTCTACATGTCTTACAGTTCTTACCCTAACTGAATGAATGTTTTATGTAATTTCTTTCTAAGCTTTTCAGATTTTGTTATAATTTGTGGTTCTGGAGATTGCTGTTGCATGTAAGTCAGGTGTGTGTTTTGTGTTGGATGTTGTATTTCCTTTGATGTCTGTGACACCTCCCATTTTCTCTAGGGTTGGAAGTAGGATAGCTTCTAACAAAGAGAGTTGTGCTGCATTTTATTTTTGGCCTCTTTTTTTCAGAAACTGACTGATGAAATAGTGGTTTCGCTGGCATACAGATATGTGACGTAGGTAAATAATCCCACATCTGGTTAGCCAAGGCTTTGCCTGTCTACGTGGAGAGCGGTTTTTAGCTGCAACACTGCTTTGCAGTGTGTAAGCTGATCTTTTTCTGAAGTTGAAATCAAAAGGGAACTTTCTGATAAGGATCAGTGGCAGTTGCACATTGCTCTGAAATGTATCTGTTTTAGCCCCGATGAAATATGCTTGCTTATCTCCTTCCAGAATCAAATCTTTCTGTTTATCTACAAAGGTGGAGTATCAACAATACAGACTCCCACTACTACACATCCCATCCCTTGCTCACTGGGGACAGTGTGTCAGGTCAGAGGTGCTACAGCACTCCAGATCCAGTTTTTCCTTTGGCCCTTATTATGACCTTGCTTGTGACTGACAGTCCATGCCAAGCACAGTCATGTTAGGCAGTGTTTTTTACCAGGCTTTTTCCTACAGAAGCAAATATGTGGTGGCTTTGTATCTGCTGTGTTCCCAGGATTTTAGCATAAATAAATTAAGTGGGATAGACAAAGAGATTTTGAGGCTGAATGACATTGCTTTCCTTCTGTTCATTGATAGCCAGCTGTCACTCTGCAAAGCCTCAGTGCTATGTTCATAACAAGAGCTTTCAGATCAAGAGCGGGAGTGTGGATGCTGTCCCCTGGCCTAGGGGACATGTTCCTTCTGTATTTCTCCACCAGCTGATGTAATTCACAGTGATAAGTCCTTCATGCTCTCTCTGTGTGAAGCACTCACAGTCAGTATTGCTGTGCATGTTGGTATTTGGGATGTGCATCTTCTGTGGTTCCAGGGTGGTATAGCCTGTGCTTCATCAGAAGTTGAAAGCAGGACTGATTGCCCTTGAATTAAATGAACTATTAACATTGAACAAATTTACATTTAAAACTGGTCAAAACAAGGGTTTCTGTTTGCTGGCATAAAGTAGTAAGTGGCCTACAGAAATATTAGCAGTAGTGACATTTGGGGTGTGTGGGTGTGAGCTCTGTGTTCAGGAGACTGTTGGTATCTGCACTTTGATACCCACACTGTGCTCTGACATCATGCCACTGTCGTAGAGAGCCGATCCCAGCAGCTCCTGTGATTTATTGGGGAAACGTTCTCTGTGGAGTAAGGAGAGAGTGTTAGCGAGAAGTGTAAGGTTTGCTGTGCCTGCAGGGATGTGCAACTTGCAGCTGGACACTTGCTTTGTAAAACTGGCACGTAGTGTAAGCTTGTACCATACCACGTTGTGAGTGGTGCTGTCCTTGCTTTTGCCAAGTTCATTTAGGCAGTTTAAGAAAACAAACCAAGCTCAGCTGTTCCGTGCTACTTTGTGATAAGGCATCTTATGTGTGAGATGATTTTATCTTGACAGATGAAGTCTTCGAGTTTGGGGCTGTGCCTTTTTCACTACTTTATACAAAATAAAGTAATGCAGCTAATGTTCTGTGGCAGCAAATGAATGGGCTCGGGTTGTTTATTTATTTTTTTTTGTCATTCTTCTTTTCCTTTGGCCAAGAATAAAAGTAACTCTTTGAGAGAGAAGGCAGATTCTGAGATAATTCAAAATGAGCTCTGCAACAAATTCTGCAGGTAGCCAGTGACACAGTCTAAGGCACAGCCTCAAGGAAGGTGTGTAAGACCTTAAGAGCCTTAAAGGTCAAAGCAGCCTGTTAAAATCAGCCGAATAGATTGCTGGAAGCTGGGGCAGCTCTGCCATAAGTGCAGTAACATGCTGGTCAGACTCAGCAGCTGAGCAGCTCCTCTCCCTTGTCATGCAATTAAAAGGCTTCTGATTTGTCAGGTTGGATTGCTTGAAAGGTCTGCCTCCTTCCCTGGGACGAGTTTAGCTGCAGATGTTAGTGACATTACAGTAGCACTCTCGGTGCCATCGCACTTGCTGCAGTAACCCTTCTGAGCCCTGGTCAGGGAGCACAGCTTGGAGCACGCAAGGTCAGCCTTCATCTTCCCTGTGTGCCTGGCCAAAGATCAGGCTTTTCACACCAAACCTGCCACAGGAGGCTTGCTCTCTGCAGAGTTTTCTCTGCTTTCTCAGGGAACTCAGGGAATAAGGAGCAGAAAGTCCAGTTGCTGACGTCTTTCAGCTTCTGCTGAAGCAATTAGGGAGTGCTTGGGGCAGGGTTCATCTCCCCTCACGGTCCTGGAAGGCCATGTGAGGGAGGAAGCTCTTCAGTTCAAAGTGGTTTCATAATCTTCAATAGGAAGGCAGAGCACGTCACTGCGGAGAAACAGCTTCAAAAGTGGCGCATCACGGTGCTGATATGGAGTAGTAAATAGAAGTCTCCCTCCACTCTTGGCTGCTTGGTTGGCTGAGGAGCTGATATGGTTGGAATGTGGAGACTTGGGTGTGTGAAATGTATGGGATTTGTTCCCGCAGGGGGCCTCGCCTCTCCCTGTGGCAGATGTCTCTGTGTCTCTGTGTGGTGGTACCTGGGAGCTCCCTGGCACCTGAGCCTGCTGGGGAAGTCAAAGCTGAGTGCACAGAGCCAGCTGCTGTGAGCACCTCAGGGAAAGCATCAGGGCTCTCTTGTCCCCAACCAGACTGTCAGCCACACAGGCTTCATCTATTGTCAACCACACAGGCTTTGTTGAATATTCAACAACAATAAAAAAAACCCACCTTGCCTTCACTAGATGTATTGTAGCCATAGATAGAAATTATTTGACTTCTTTTCATTCTCTCTCACTGTAAGAATTTGAGAAAAAACGATCCTTTTGGTGTTACATATTGTTTACCTAAGCTTTTTTCTTTACTCTTCAGGATTTCCAGCATATGTGTGCCATCAGAGCTTACAGTCCAAAAATTAACATTATACTACCTGCTGTCAGTGCTTTTGTGTAATGCAGCACAAAAAGCTGAGGAATAACATGAATGAGATTTAGTGAATCAAAGTAGTAAAGACAAAATACTCCTCCTGAGAATGATTTGTGTCAGTTGTAAAAAATCATTTTTCCCTCAGGTTGAAAAAGAGATGTCAGAATTCAGGAAAAAATAACCCCTTTTATTTAACAAAAATAAAGCTACTGCTTAAGTGTTAGTTTTAAATGGGAAGCAAAGCATGAAACCACAGGCAATTTGTGTGTGCGCAGTGTTGCAAGAGACACAAAAGAGATTGCCAAGCACAGCAAACCCGAGCTTGAGAGGAGAGTGCTCAGAAAGGGTGTCCAAAAATGTACATCAATATCTGAAAAGAATGCTGTGCTTTTCTCCCTGTTCTTTTTAAGCATGCAGAGAGTGGATGTTAAACTCCCCTTGTGTGTCTTTAAGGTCACTATCTCAAACTCACACCCCTGTGTACAGGCACGTTCTGGCTAGAAGTGGAAGCATTTACTGGAACACATTCAGAGAGCCCAGATCCTGACTGGGTGTTGCTGAAATTTCCTCACTGATTTTTTTTAAATAGTTTCTCATCTGCACAAATTAAGTTCTGTCTTTACTTGCCTTTTGACATTGTAGGCATCAAATTTCAAAGGCTTTCTTGACTGCCAGATAAAATATTGGCATCCTCTAATTTCTGATAGTCCCTGAAATGAGTATTACAGGTTCTGAGCTGGAAGGAGAAAGGCTTGATCATGTTGGAGTACAAGAATTGGAAATCTCATTTGCTCTTAGAGAATAATTTACAGAGAAGTTGAATGGAGCAGGAAAGATGACTCTGGTTTTCTGTTTCCAGTATTGAAATAATTAGCTTGTAATTGAAAAAGGAACCTGATTCTGCAGACACATAATTTGTTATTTAGCATCATAGAAACACATTGTTTCCACAGAAGGGGATTAAAACACTGAGAAAGGGACTATTTTCAATTCTGCTCGTTCTCACCGTATGGTGAGTTTACTCTTCAGGTTTCTGTGAATAGGAGCTCTGCATGAATTATGAAGTACAGCCTTGTAGGTTGAGAGCACAAAAGACCTGTCGTTACATTCACCAGATCGGTGCTTTCAGTTTTTCAGTGTTCTTGCCCTATTCAGGAATTTAAGGCTTATATTTGAACAGTAGCTCTAGAAAGTTGTCCTGGATTTCCTTCTTCTGATAGAAGAGATACTGGTGCATGTTTTTGATGAATTCTTGCCAACATCTGAGATGTAATTTCTGATCAGTCTCACTGGGTTTGCAAATTTACTGTTCTGTTTGCTGAAAAAAGAGAAAAGCTGAACAACATGGCAAATTTTTTATTTGCTTGGGGGTTTTGTACTTTTCTCAGCCTTTGCTTTTCCCACGTCTGATGGGTGGTGGTAAAATCATCTCTAACTATTGTTTCAGTAGTGAAATGAGACTTGTGAAAACTGACAGGTTTGCTAAGGTTTCGTACTTTGTGAACTGCAGAGCTTTGGTGTGGGCAGCAGAGTGACTGCGTGTGTCCCCTCAGCTGTGATTGCCATTAGCTTTGGGTCTCTGGTGCGTTGTACAGCACTAATTAATACTTAAAAAAACCCCAAAAATAAAACCACACACACAAAAAAAATCATGTAAGAAAACGAAGTAGTGTTTCCATAGAGTATTTCTAAGGGTCATAGGGTCTGCCAGTTCTGTAAGCCCCATTTTAAATTCTGTACTACCCACTTGATCTCAAAACTTTGAGAATCTGAATTCTCAAAAGATTTTTCTGTTAGGATCAGGACATGAGCACAGAGGAACCCGTGCCTGGGTGGCACTGGATGTTGGCACGATGTGCACAAGCCTGCCCAGATGAGCAAGTTAGGTCAGAGGTGCAGCTTTTGCCACATGAATGTCTGTTTTCTGGGCAGTGATCTGGCTGGGTTTGGCTCTGGAGACACGCTGAAATGCCAGGAGTGGAGTATGGTACAGAAACCAGGACAACTGATTTGGGTCTTGGCATTTGATTCACTAGGGGATGGATTTTCTTGGGCTTGATTTGATTGCTCATTGAAATTGGGGGAAAAACGTCTCAGACTTACTAAACTCTCAGGTTTCATGTGTTTTAAATGATTTCCCTAGAGCATTTGGGGGCCGTTCAGGAGAAAAAGGAAGATGAAGGAGTGTGTACTCAGTTTCTATAATGCAGTTGTGTATGGCTGAGTATTTATATTACTCAGAGGGATGTCTTTTAGCCTCTTGAATTCTGTCTGTAGTCTGAATTCCCACCTTTGATGCTTTGTGGAGAGCATTAGGCTTGGTTACAGGTCAAGACAAAAGTGTCAGCCTGTGATTAGTCATACGGAGAGAGCATCACCTCGGTCTTCTCCATCCTCAGCTTGCTTCAGTCTCAGCCTTCTTAAAGCTGTGCTGATGGTTCAGCTGCTGATTTCTGTCTCCAGATAATGTCAGTCCATATGAATAAATGTCATTAATTGATTAAAATGGTTCATGAGCCGACTGAGATCTCAAGGAGTCCAAACTTCAAGTATAATGGCATAGAAACCTGCTGGTCATCTGTGTCTGCCTTGGGTAGTGGCTGGAGCAATTTCTGGGAATGGATTGATAACTTGCATCCAAGATTCCTGTAGATCTGTCATTTTGAAGGCATTTTAATTAGATGCTGTGGAGAGCAATTGTGTGATGTGGATTATTAGGAGAAAAGTAAATTCCACAAAGGTTCAGTCACTGTGGGTTTTCTTTTTTCCCCCTTGTTTTCCCCTAGACCTTCATCACCTGTGAAGTGCAGGTACCCAGAGCAGGTTTGAATGCTCTTACAGGACCAACAGAGTCAAGGGCTGCCATTCATCCTGCAGCAACTGGTGAAATGGATGGATTTGTGTGTGTGAGTGCCTTAAACACCGTTTTTTGGCACTAAAAATGTCATCTTCAGCTCTTCTCATCCAACATTTTAATGGTCTGCCATGGCTATTTATGCTTTTGTAAGGCTGATGGACAGTTCTCATAACGTGCCTTGTCAGTCCCTCTGTTTATTTGTGGTGGCAGAGTTGCGAGCCTGTGCTACTTAGTTCTCAGCAAGGACAATACAGTTTCCATTCCTCTTTGTCCTAGGATGATTTTTCCCTGCTAGGAGAACAGAATGGGAGCAGCATTAGTCAGGGACCGTAGTTTTTAACGCCTGAGAAGAAACATTGTGATTGTCTAGTCTGACGTCTTCAAAACCTCATCCAGCCAGTTTGGCACTGACTTGTAATTTGCAGTTCACTAGCTCTTCATTCTGTTCATGAACGTGTGAGGGAATAAATGACAAGTTTAGGGGTCGAGTCTCAGTTCTTTGCTCATGTGAGGAAGGTTCTTGCAGCCACTGGTTGCTTGTCTTAAAATGTGCCAGCAGTACCTGGACTTCTAAATAAGTTCACCAGCAGATTTCCTGATGACCTACTCAAAGTGCTCTTAGTTAGAGAAGGACAGAATTATTTTTCCCTTTCTTCACATGAATAAAACCTAGTGCAGCTACTGAAATAACCAGTTTGGTGCTTCATGATTCAGCCTTTGTTCTTGAAAGTACCAGCACTTGTGTTCATCCTGGAGACAGAGCGATGTTGTTGACTCTTGCGTGCATCTGCAGCTGTATATTTAGAGCTGGATGTAATACTTCTAGGCAGGCAACAATACATTTAATCTGGTCCTAGATTACTGCCAGGATTAGATGTGTGGGCCATGTTTTTAAGAAGTGCTGTTAGAATTCAGTGACATCTCCAGTAAATCTACTGCTGCCTCTAGCAGGGGTCACAGCAGCAGGCTGGAACATTTTATTTCCAGCTCCGTGTCATAACCTCCCAAACTGATGATGTACTGGAAAGAAAATTAAGGAATTAGTGGAAAATATTAATAAAAATAAAATAATAGAGGGGCTGGTGACTAGGTGTATCTTCCTTGTAACTGGGCATGTAGAGAGAGTGAGCTTAGATGAGATAAAAAGAAAATGGGAGAGCAGATAAGAATTTCAGAGGTGTGGTGTGTTTGGCACTGGCGTTTGTGGCTGAGCTCGTAATACTCTGATATGCACTAGATACACTCATAGACAGTTGCACCTTTGAAAAGATGATGCTCTTTCTTCGTCCCTAATCCCTGTCTCACAGAAATGGCTCCAAATGTACAGCAAAGCCTTTGATCCTGTGGTTTGAGAGTGGTACAGGCAGAAAATTATTAGAATTTGCTGTGGAGGTGTTAGGATGTGGGTCAAACCGAAACTTTGCGTCGGTACTTTGGATCTCAGTCTGACTTTTTTTACTTTCCAAAGAACAAGAGTTGAGGTTCAGGTAGTGAACTTAAATCTGAAGCAGAGAAGCGTATTCCTCAGTTGTTCTCTGAACTTTTGATCTGGATTTAGTGATCCAAAATCTTGAGGATGTTGGAATATTTGGAAATAATCTGATATGCTGTTTACAGTGTTGAGTTTGGGTTTGGTTTCTGTTTTATCCTTTTCCAGTAAGAGCTGATAATTTGTTGCAAGAAACAAGAGCAGAATCTGATTTGGAATTCAAAGATCTATGTTTTTAAATGATGTATTTTTCAGAAACAGAAAGTAAAATGTCTTTTTCAGCAGGATGCAGGCTAGAGAACAAGGCAGAGGTTACTTTATTATGCAAGTTTCGTATTTCCTTTCCGATAATACTTCCCTAAAATGACTTGATAACATCTACTTGAAGCCTGTTGAGCACTTGGGCCTTTTTCAGAGATTAACATGGATGCTGTGCCTTATTTTAAGATGGTTTATATTTAACCTGTTTCTTTGTCTCTGGGGAAATAATTGCTAAACAGTTTCTATATTAAGCATTCTTCGGTAAAAGGTATCTGGGAAGATGTAAGTAGGAAAAGGAAGCTGATTATTCTCGATGCCCAGCCCTTCATACTAATTCTGCTCTGGTTGTTTTGTTGGTAAACCAGATTTTTCAGCATAATAGTGCCATGATGCTCTGTTAATGCTCTGGTAACATGTACCAAGGCAATTCCTCAGTCCCTGTTGGGGCAGCAGCCGTGTCACACAATGCCGTGGTGGCATTTGTGGATTTTAATTGCATAGAGGAGGGCAGGATCGCTTATCCTTTTTTTTTTTCATTCCTGCTTTGGGTAAAGCTGATGCAGGCAGTAGTGGGCAAAACCTGTGGGGTGTGTTCAGGTGTGGAGTTCAAATATACATCTGTTTTGGAAGCGTTTGTGTTCTGGTAAAACCAAAATGCCACAGAGGGGAAGCAACTCATATTTTCACCAATGCTGAGGGTCCATGTCATCACTCTCAGTGGTAGTTGTAAGTCTGTGAAGGTTTGAATTCTCATTTACTGTTAAATGTGAATGTGCTTTAGTAGTATTGGCTTTCTTTTAGAAGATCTGTGGCCACCTTAACTTTGGGCAAACAGTTCACTGAAGACTATGGAGGTTTCCTTGGTAGGAATTCCCCAGGCCAGTAGAAATACCTGAATGTTGAGGTCAAAGCTCTGAATGGGTGCACCTTTCTCACCCTCTCCTCCCTGAATGGAAAACAAAGTGGTGTTTGCAGTAGTTAAGGTTTTATAGAAATAAGCCATTTCCTTTAGATATAGTAAATAAATTAATACAATAATCTTGACAGAAGGCAAGGATGTTGCTGCAGGATTCTGCACAGAAAAGGAGACTTGACAGTGTAATTGAGCTTAAAAACCAAAGCATAATTGGTAAGGGTGAGAGTGAAACTTGCAGCCATTGTGCTGACACGACATGAAGGTCCAGCTTGTCTAAAAGGCTGGAATTATTTTAAGGCAGATTTTTGATACGAAACTGGAAAGGAGTTGGGGAGTCAGTGTAGTCTAGTATGCAAAGCTGCTTTTCTGGGAGGTGTTTTTTTCACTGACTGTGTAACTCTGAGGTGTATAAGCCTCTCTGTGTCTGTATATTGTGTGCTACACAATTTTTCCCAGCAGCATTGTGGATATCTTTATGGTCTGAGAATGTAAGTAATGCCAAGTAAACAGGCAGAGGAAATCCAGAAAGCTGTCTGATTTTTTTTCCTGCAGCCTGGGAAGCACCTGTATTGCTTTTCACCTTCAGATGGGCATCACTACCTGCTGGCCCTGTAAGCAGCTGGTGTTTTCCAAAACTGCATCACTCAGAGGCACATCTGGATAGTCTGGTGTGTGTTGTGTGAGCCCCTGCCTGGTCTCTTGAAAGAGATGTGCCTCTGTTTCTTTGCCCACGTGTGAGCCCTGTACCAGAGCCTGCAGAGGACACAAGTGTGTCTTGTTGAGGGCTGCATCATCCTCTTGGAACAGAAAATACTACTGGAGGGCTGAGGTGGTTTAGTTTTCCAAAACACACTGTGAGAGAGAAGAGCAGTGCGTGATGCATTAGGGTCTGATAAACAAGGCTTCTCTGGAAAGCATCTCTTCAGAGCTCTGCGTGTTGCCATCCCTGGGGGAATTATTGCAATTCCTTGGAATTCTTCTCCAGCCTTTCGGGAGCCGCCCAGATGAAAGGGTTTGCCAGTTTCACAGTGCCTGATTGTAGGGCTTGCTGCCTGTTCTGCTTTTCAAAGTGTGTCTGTTGAGATGGTGATAAGGACACCTTTTTGAAAAAATAAATTGCTAGGGTAATAAATGTTGTAGTGAAACAAAAAAGTTTGCTAGTTGGGTATGCCAGTTTCACACCGCTCCATTCTATGTGAGCACAATGCCTTTGTAATTTTAGCTAAATATTTAATTTACTTTTTTTCCAAACAAAGAGAAAGTGTCACTTTCCTTTGCACACTATCCTTTGGACTGTATCCTTTTGCATAGTAGGGGAGCTTACAAAGGTATTTTAGGTTGTAACTGGTGTTCTGTGTCCTCCCCGTTATGCATTTACCAGTCAACTGACGCTTTCCTCAAATATTTACTCTGATATTTCACTGCAGTTGCCCTCCTTCTCCCTCCCTGCACCGTGTCCCTTCCGTGGAGGTATCGCACATATTTCAGTCACCTCTATTTAAATAGCAGCACTCCCTCCCAGTACAAACAGTCAGATGTTAAACAATGAGGAAGACCAAGAGTGGAGGAGGCACTGGGTGGGACCAGGAGTGCACAAGCACAGCTTTGGAAAGAGTTCTGCTGAAGGGAAGGAAGGGACACCTTCCATTGGTGTCATTCCACAGTGCTGAGAGACACAGAATCAGGGGAAGTCACTGCTGCAGACATGAGAGCTGCACCTCACTTAAAATTACACACAGCTGTCCAAGTTACTGTAGACGGTGAGGCAGGTGAAACAAAACACTGTTGCTTTAAGCACGTTTTCCCACCTCCTCCTGTAGCAGAAGTTGATTCCAAGTGACTCTGACGCATCCTCAGAGGTCCCTGTTGGTTTATTTTTTTTGTAATAACAGAGTTTAGTGAGACTGTCATTAGCAAGGATATCCATAGCTTTTTTTGAAGGCTCTGCTATGTGTCCTTTCTCTTCTCTATGTACAGCAGAGAGCTGTGTTAATATTTTTCCTGGGAACTCAAGACCTGCTCATCTTTTGTGCAGAAAACATGAGATTAGAGAATTCGCTGCTGGGAATTCAGAAGCATAGTTGGCTTACTGTGCTCCCTGTCCTGCACATCAGATTGAGATTGGATGTGGTATCCTGGGAACTGCAGGATTAAAAGTGCATTAAAAAGGAATGAAAAATTTTGTTAATAGAAACCATTTAATTATTACAGTGTCTAGGACTTTCATGGCTTGACAGGTAAAAGGTGTGGACATAAGCAGTGTTGGAAAATGCCTCTTTAAATGAAGACCAGAATGAACAGAACTTAATACATAGCCTATTTATGCTATGTGTAGTTTTGCAGCAATTGAATTTCTTGTAAATAAATTGTAATAAGAAATGAGCTGCTCCACATGCACTGAGGAGGTGGTGAGAACTGTTGGGATTGCAGGGTCCATGAGTCAAAGTCTGGATTTCTAATGGGATATGGGATCCTGGGTAGCTCAGCTTCTCCCTAATTCACTAATTTTCACTTGGGTGGCCTCAGGTTCATACACAGGGTGACAGAGGTGAATGTGCCGCTTCCCTCACTGCTGCCTTCAGCCTTTTTGGTTTGTAAAACCCTCAAATTTTCCATGGGAGAAGCAGATCCTTGTACAATGGATGTGACCCTACTGATAACAGATGTGGCTTCCCTCTTCACCTTTTGTTGACCTGATAGAGATAGTGAACAACAGGCCTTTGGGGATCTGCAAACCAGAAGTAAAAACCACTGCAAGTGCAAGGATGGTATGCAATAGGAACGTGCTGCTGCCATTGCCTAAACCAGTTCTGGAAAACAAGACTGCACAGAGATCTGTTCACAGGACTGCCAGTTTGGCCACGTTTCCAGTTACTCAACAGGCTGATTATTTTCCAGGTGCCACCTTTGTGTTTGAAACCAGCTGATGACCTTTCATTCCCAGCTCTCAGGGCTGTCCCTGGTTAAAAGAGTCATTAAAGGTGGCATTTCAGTCTAGCATACGTTGTGTCTGCTTGGTCTGAAATCCTTACACCCAGCCCTTTCTCCTCTCTCTGGCTTAGCAGCACTTGATGCATTTCATGGAGTGTGACACAGCTGATCTGTTGAAAGAGAATTGAAAATAGAGAGCAGCCTTGAACAAGGATGCAGCTTTGTTTTCTGTCACATCATCGTTGCTATGGTGACTTAGCAAAGATCTGTTTAGCACTCACTAGTTCTGGCAAAAGTTAGAGATTTTTCAATAGTCCTCCAACAGTTGTTTTTATAGAAGTAGGTGTGTATAGTTTTCTGCAATACATCTGATTCTCTTCTTGCTTGCTGATGCTTCTGGGAGAAGGTGTGTACCTGCTGTATTTTGGCTGGTTGTGTCCCTTCCTTGCTGAAGTAATTTCAAGGAAGGTGGATAAATAACATACCCATCTTGTCCAGGTTGTGCAGTGTTTCTTCCCCACAGAGTTGCTGTGGAGTGCAGTGGTGAATGCAGAAGGATGGAGAACACGTTGCCTGCTAAGGAGTGGTTGTTCTTATGAATTGGTCACACAGTTTTGGAGGAGAAGGAAGAAGGAAGATGCTGTTGGAGTCAGGAAGTCTGAGCTCTTTTCCCACATCTCTTAGGCTTCTCGTGTCACCTAAGGCATATGATCAAGGGCACGGTGCAGCTACAACCTTAACTGAGATTTTCTTCTAGGTTGGTATGTGTGGGATAGTAATTCTGCTCTTTGAATTCCATACATTTATGGGACAGGTTTAAAGGCTGCAGTGCATGCTTGGAGAGTTGCTGCTCCACCTGGCAGGGGAGTCCAGCCAGTGTGTGGGAAAGTCTCACCATGTGTGGCAGGTTGTGTCAAACACAGATTCCTCCCCTTGCTGGTCCCCGTGCTGGCCTGGGAACAGCATTCCTGCCCATGGGCCATGGTGTGGCACATCTGGCCATCGTCTGGCTGGCAAGCTGTGGTCAGCCTTCAGCTCTGCACCGGGGCAGGTGCACCTTGAAGCACGTCCTCATCCCTGCCAGCAGAGATCTGAAAGCAGGACACAGGGTTTCTTGTCTAGGCTTGGCCCTCAGAGTGTTTTGGACACCAGCACCACAACCAGTTTGATGTTCAGTGCCACTGGAAATCTCAGTGGAATTCTCTTTGTTACACTAAACTGGTCAGAGAGAAAGGGTTGATTTCTTATGGCCTGCTTAGGCAGGGTCATCTTGATAATGGGCGTGTTCAGAAAGTCTTCAAGATATGTGTCTTATTTTACTACCAGAAATTCAAATAAATGAACTTTTAGAAGAGCTCCTTCACCTGGGTTTGACAGTAAAAGAGAAGAATGCCCTCATTTAAAAAAAAAAAACCAAACACCTATATGAATTTCACTAAATGCATTTTTCCAGCTTATTTGACTTTCCTGTCACAGCACATATCCCATAATATGACCTTATTTTCCCTTTTTCTTAATGATGAACTTCTGTTCTGTGCTTTTAACTTCAGATCTGAATTTATTTGAAGTTCTTCCCTCTGCTGGTGTCTGCTGCCCAGGTTTTGCACATTTTAAGCTCATATGTCTTAATGTAGAAACCAGTTTTTTCTTGTCAGCTCTTTGATGGACAGTTTTGGCCTGTCCCTTTGCTATAGCTCCACAGAACTGGTACTTCAGCCCCGTTGCAGATTGGAAGGTTTTTTTCCTGCACAGTATGGGGTGAGTTGTTTCTCACAGGCAGCTCTTACATTTTTATCAGTTTTGTAAAGTTAATTAATGCAAGAGCCTCCAGTCTTGGTTGTCTTAAATATTTAGAGGAAAGAAAAAGATTTATGCACATTTTTGCTGCTGAGCTAGATTTGATTGAACTTCTGTTGAATTTCTGAGTTAGTTTCCCAGCTGGTATAAATCAGTGAAGTTCCACTGATGTATTTTGGATGACCAGCTCTGTGGAGGATCTGGCTTTTCTCAATTAAATCCTGTCCTTTAATGAACCTCAGTTACTTTGCACTACCAGTTGCTGCTGTATTTTTGTCTAGAGAAATATGTGATATATTTCTCCTATCTTTTATCTAGGAAGACAGTTGTGTGTGTACATTTATACACATGGATGTTTATACACAGTCACCCAAACACAAAGAAATGTGGTGGGAAACCCCCTCCCTCTTTTTCTTGTCATCATTATTGCACCACTACACCCTAGACTTTGACTGACATGGATGGGTTCACTGAAGATCTGTGTCCAAACCAACCAACTAAACCCTGCCAAGCATCACAACCAAACTTGGAGACACTTGGGAACAAAGGAACTCCAAGCAGAAATAATTTAGATTCACCCCATGGGTGAATCCACAGGTCCCTGGACTAAACACCCACTTCACCCCCTGTGCTCCTACTCCTACACAGAGCAGGTGAAGTTGTTTCTTATGGTCCAGCACATGAAACCACCTACTTACTGGGAGGAGTGGGAAGGGAGTGGGGATGATGGGCAGGCCGAGGGGCTGGGAAATGTGACGGATTAGATGAGAATGTTGTTCCAAGAAAGCTCAGGAATTCCTTCTAGAGTTTTGGGGCAGAGTTGGGTGTCTCCCCACTGTGAGTCTTTTTGTCTGTTCTCTTATCACGTTAATCTCTGCGACATTAACGTTGACTTTAAACTCCTTCAAGTCATTATGACAAGTGAGCATGGCAGTAAATTCTTCCCTATCAAGAAAAAGACAAATTGCACTGTGCTGCATATTATGGCATAGTACTACTAATTGCTGAACTTGATAAATGTCTTCTGATAGGTTATGTAGTTAACGAACAAGGATGCTAATTGCCCTTATCTGAAATAGCTGCATTTGCGGGGACATTCTCTGGAGCCATGGATGTCTTCTAACAGAGATTTATTTCAAATCATCCATTGTTTTCAGCAGTTTCAGAGTCCATTACCCTTCAGTGTGCCAACAGAATAGTCTCCACCCCCATCAAAGTTTTGAGAGCAATCAACTCTTCTTACATGTTATTCAGCAGGTCTGTGCTCAGCATTCTGGGCTGCAGCAGGAGCATGGCTCATTCTTAAGAGCAGCCAGCAGAGAAATAAGCACCTGGCAGTGGAAGAGGAAGGGTCTGGAATAGCCCTGTTTCCCCCATCATCTGGAGTATTTAATTGGGAAAATCACTCCTCCTTGTTGTTGTGTTGGTGGGACTTGTCAGTCTAAATATGTTTTAATGCAAATAACCATCTCTATTTGTAGAATTCATCTTCTCTAGACGCTTTCTTTGGAAAATATGCAGCTGAAGATTTAGTACATTATTATATGAGTAAGTGCATACAAGCCTTGTATTAACAATGGACGTCATGTTTATTCTTTCTCTTTTAGAATTTCCCATGGAAACAAGTGGGCAGATTTTTGCATTATTGAGTAGTTTGCTGCTGCCGACTTTTCCCAGAAACACGAAGGGAAAACTAGGCTTAGGCAGGAGCTGACATGTTCTTCCAGTTTTGGGAGCACTGGGTTCCCCTAGGGTTTGATTTGTAGCAGGTTTTGGTGTGTGGCTATTCTGGTGCAAAGTTATTTCCAAGCTGTATGATAAATAAATCTTTATGGAATTGAAAAAAAGACCAAGTTCTCACTGAGGTTAAAACATACCTGATTTCCCAGTGGAGAAGTTGAATGTTTCATTAAAGGGGCTAAAGGCTAATGTGAAGAGAAAAATATTTCCTCGGCTTGGGGGTTTTTGTTTGTTGAAATAAATTGCATTTTCACTGTGAGCCTCTTGCAGTTTTTCAGAACATGTTGAACAGCAAACAGCCAGAAGTTCAAACTGTAAATCTGTAAGCTGCCACATGTAGATTCTCTGGCCAGAGTTTCCTAAATCAGGATTAATTTTGTAGAGTGAAGGGGAAAAGTCCATTATCTTGCTTTGTTTGATAGATTTTAGACTTTGCCAAGAAATACACGTCCTTTCAAAAATGACAGCTATAAAAATAAGAGTTACTGTTTTCTTAAATAAAGGCATTTTCAACTGAACTTGATGTATTGCTGCTCAAAGATGCTGTGGCTTTAGGCTGTCTCATACCAATAATTAGACTGAAGTAATCAAGACCTCAGCTCCTCCTTCCCCATGATATGCTGACCCTAAGTTATGTTAACGTAGTATTTTCTGTTTCACGTTAGAAATAGGGCTGAAGGAGCTAAAAAGTAATCTGGCAAAAGCTGGATGTGTTCCCTGATCTGCCTGACGCCACAGCCAGACAAATATTTGTACGGGCAGAGACAAAGTGGGTGGATGGAGGTGGGAATGCTGCTTAGGACTAGTATTGATGCCAGATGCTTCGTGGTGACCCACTGAGGATCTGTCTCGGTTTAGGTATTTTCAGATCTCTGAATCCACATTTCTGGTCTTGCATGTTCTTCTAATTTGCGTTTCCCATGGAGTGACCTGGGGGTGAGGATGCAGGTTCTGGGGGTGGGTGCAAGCAAGAGCAGCTGCAACATGAGAAGGTGCAACACTCGCACCGCTTATTTATCAAGCACAATGATTCACCGTGATTGACATTTACATACCTGAATGTCAAAATAACCTGTGTTTTAAGAGGAACCAGTGACTCAGGCTGTGGTTTTACCTCAGGCCATTTCCCGATAAATGGCTGAACTGTGCTTGGTCTTGAGAAAACACAAGTGGGGAACAGAGCTCTGTCCTCACATGTGTGTGTGGAGAGATTAGGGAAAGGACACCTTTGTGTGGGGCTGACCTTCATCTCGTGAGTGCCATGGTCTCTGTGAGGAGCACCACAGCCTGGTGAGGTCTGGGCAGCCTCAGGTCTGATGGCAGCTCTGTTTCAGTGCTTCTTCAGAGCACTTCTGCACAGCCCTGGGATGGGAGCATGGTCTTCAGTGTTTGACAGCACCTAGAAGCACAATTTCAAGGAGCTCTATGCAGTGATAAATGGCTCTGCTTTAGACTCATTTGCTAAACAGAGGTGAAGCTGCCTGTAACTGGTATTTTCAGAACTGAAAATATTTCACTTCTTAGAATGTGGTGTTTTTAGTGAAGCAGAATAAACGCATATGATGTTGCTTACAGGGATTAAAGTATGTTTGGGCTACTCATTTTTTGAGTAAGGTAGCAAACAACTGTAGTGTAGCTTTGTGTGTAGTATGGCCAGACAGAATGTATGGAAATGGGATCATATAATGCTGTATAAACTACCTCACTGGCATAGCGCTGTCATTTGGAGAGATTAACCATCTATGTAGTTCCATATTGTAGTTTAGGTGGTCTTCCCATCCTTTGCAAACTGCAGGACTCTGTTCCTCCATTCTCCTTAAGGAAGAGGACTGTCCTGTGAGAAGAGGTGCATGACTGGGATGAAATCATTTGTGCATGGCTGCAGAGCTGTGGTTGGACTGGATCAGTTGTCTTTAATGCTGTTTAAATGGATGGTTTAAGGTATAGAGGAGGCCTCTCTTGGGAACAGATTTTGTGAGAATTCTTCAAATCCTCTTTGAAGTTAATGGAGGGTATTAAGGGCAGTGAGCACCTTCTTAAAAGAGAAATTTAAATTGCTTTGATTCATTTCATTTTACATTTGCATCAACTGGTCCTGGAGTTCTCCCTTCTCCAGTCTTTCCGAGCATGTTTTTGATAACTTTGCCCCCTGAGCATACTAGATTTTATGTTGGCTGTTTTGATATTTTTCCCTGAGTGTTGTAATGCTGATTACCAAAGGATCTCAGGCCTTTGGCTTCCTGTGAGAACGAGATAATTACTCTCCAGTAGGCAACACATGACGTACAGTATCAGCATTAAGCCACTGGGATTCCAGTCACTAGTGTAGAACAATATTGTGGGTAAATGAATAAGCAGAAGTTTTATCATACTTCCTGCATAACAAGGTTTTCGTTAAAGAGACAGTGAAAATTGTTTCACCGAGGGCTGGTATAAATCGAGCGCTGCTGCCACAGCCGCTCGTGAGAAAGATATTGGGGTTGAGTTCCGTGCCTTGCTGGGCTATTCTTGCTCAAAAGGCAGCTGAATTCCTGTAGCAGCAAAGGTGGGTGACAGGGCTGTCACTGCACTCTTGGTGGATGACGTTTATGGGCTTATGAACATGTATGAAATGTAGAACTTCAAAGTACGGCTTCCAGATGCACCACCTACTTAACTTATGGGGGAATGTTGTACCAATTAGAAGCAGAGACGTTCCAAATGCAATTTGCTTATTTCGCACTCGCCCCCAGGAATCCTGTGTTGTGATTTTAGGAGTTGGCCCCGTTTGACCCTGAAGTAGATGTGGTTTCTCCCTTGTCTTCTTTATTTCAAGACTGTCAGTTAAAAATAACTTATGTATTGGGGACAGTGGGAGTAAGTTTGAGAAGTTGAAGTTATATGTAAACCAGTAATAGTGAGAAAATAATATGAAAATATATGTAATGAGCTCTATTCTCCTGCAAGACATGGTCAGGCCAATGGTTTATCCGTGAGGTAGGGTTGATTTTTTTGGTATGAAAATAGTTTCTCTGCCATAGCAATACTGATCAGTTTGCTTATGGCAAAGCAAAGTAAATGATGTCTTTGGGGATCTCTGTTAAATACTCAACCACTTTAAAAATTACTTGCATAAAGTACAGTGTATGTGCATGTACTTGATAGATGCACAGCTACAGATTTGTATATTTACTTATGTTCAGGGCATAATTTTACATGTGCTTGCATAGATCCATTTGTATTTCAGCTTATCTCAGAGGTAATTGTACTTCTGTAGTGCCTAAGAATTACAGGGATACTAATAAGGAGTTTCATGTTTAAGTTTGTTCTCTTGCAACTATCAGTTTATGTTGTATGTGTAATTGCAAAACTCAGTTACTTATTTATGTTTCATTGTGGCTTCCATTTTATATTGGGCATCAGCACTCTGTGCAGGAAACCTGTGCTTACATACAGGCTGAGATGAGTAGGTTGGTTGCTCTGCTTTTGCTCAAGTCTAAAACCTGAGGGCTGGATCTTTGGAGCCCCAAGTACTGTCAAATGTAGGAGTCTAGGTCTTGATGATGTGCCTGATCAGACTTGCAGCTGGGGAGAAGAGCAAGAATATGTGGAGTAGAATGACCTTGCTATAGTGCAGTGCTGTTCTGTCTGTGTGACTGAGATGCTTCTTCCTGCATTGAGAGCATGGGCATGGCCAGAGCCCTTCATAGTCCAGTTCAACTTGCAATAAGGCTCCAACAATTTTTGGGTCCAGGGCAAATGCAGTTGGACATTTCTGTATTTCAAGCACCTTTGTTTTTGTATCAGTGGTCTTAACACTTGACCGAGTTGGATGACGGTGGCTGGATGAGTCTCTCTGTTGAATCACCTACACAGGAATTTTGCTTTCCAAGTAGATTTTGCAGATATTTTCAACACCAAGAGTCGTTTTGATTGTGCCGTTCTTACTTTGAAATTGTGAAACTTCTGATGACTAAGTAAACATTTTTTTCCCCTTCTCCTTTGTTTTCTTGCAGCCAACTGGGTACATGGAAAACTCCATTTCCTACAGTGCTATTGAAGATGTTCAACTGCTCTCCTGGGAGAATGCCCCTAAGTACTGTTTACAGCTCACAATCCCGGGGGGTACTGTCTTACTGCAGGTACAGTAAACACAGAAGTTCAACTTTCTTTCTCTCTTACTATGAATCTCCTTTAACTTCTGTTTCCTGTGCATGAAATCCTAATTAGATGGACTCAGAAAAGGCAGAGAACTCAGTGCTGTCAAATTATCTAACCACCAGAAAATTTGCTCAGCATGATAGCTCAGGAGCTCTTGGTGTTGTTCAACAGTGAGAATGGAAATTTTGGGCCACAGTGATTAAATCTTCTGGCTGATTTTATTCAACAAAATAGTGCTTTGTGGAAAGGCACATTAATGTGGACCTGAAACCACTGTATTTTTACATATAGTCCTATTCCTGCATGGAAAAAGTTACAAATTGCATCCTTCATATAGGAAACCCAAAGCTTGCACTGGAACTGACAGATACCTATTTTTAAAAGATACTCAGTCTCCACAGAAAGATATCAGTATATTTGTATGGGTATCTATATAAGCTACTTCCCTAAGTGTTGTTTTCAAACAGAAGACACTCTGTTTACACGATTCCAGATTTCTTCATCCACTTAAAAGGCTTTATAGGCCTCCTTAGGTCATTGCAAGTTTTAATGACAGAAAAGCACTCCACAGCACTGAACTTTGGAAATACTTTAGAGTAAGTAGGAAAAGCAACTGAAAGCCCAGCTACATGGTCCCCATGGAACTTTGAAAGGTCATAACTTAAAAAGACTGAATTGGCTTCAGCTTAACTCTTAGATGGTTCTCCCTCACGTTTCTCAACATTGCTTCAAAGATAGTTGGTTATCTGTTACCCTTTGGGATTTTACTTTTTCAGTTGATTATGCAGCCATGACTATTGTGTATCTGTATTTCATGCAGGTAGGACCGTAGACAGACTGGGTGAGAAATTTCTGCAGAAAATTTGAAAAAGGTCAATTTAAACTGTGGATAACTCATTAAAAATTTATAAAGTTGTATTTTTTAAAAGTATGAACAACTTCAGATGAGTGAAACCTCACAATAAAGCCTGTGCATTTGGGTTTGTACACACACACACTTTGACTTTACCACTTTAACACAAAATGTAGTCCAGTGGATAAAAAGATAGGAACACAGGGAGTGATACACTAATGCCTGTGAGGACCATGTCTTACTGGATCATTTGTCCTAGAGGATCATGGCACACATTGCACTGATCCATGGTGCCCAGGCCAGCATTTCATGATTTGCTCGTGGTGGATTGTTTGCTGAAGCCCCTGGAGGGCCACAAAGTAGGTGACTCCACCTGTGTCCAGGGAGGGTTTTGTTGAAGCTCTTCCAAAATGGCTCTGCCTGCAGGTCCAGAGAAGAATAACCCAAGTGGCACCATTCCATCTCCCCAGGCTGGGTGCCACCTGGTCTGTTTTCTGTACTCTGGACCTCTGTAGAGATGTGAACAGTAAAATGGACTCTGAGCTGGAAGCCAGTGTGACTAACACTAGGCTGTGCTAATCTTAGGTCCAGCTCAGCCCAGCTCTGCTTTGCCTGCATTTCAGACGGGCACGGAGCTGCTCAGCAGAGAGCACAGCCCTCAACTTCAGCCTGTGCTTGGCATTTGCAATAGTTTTGGGATGTTGTAAAAATATCACAAGGCTTTGGTGAGTTTTGACATGGCAAATACGCTTTCACTCTGAAATGGTTAGAGGTGTACGTGGAAACACTCATGGTGACATCCTTTGTGGAGGGTATTTCTGGAGCTCCCTTTCCTGTGGTGTAATCCTGGGGTTTGTAGTCCTGTCAAAGGGGGCTGCAGCCATTCCCTCTTTCTAAGTGGAGAATGGTGCAGTTAAGTAAGTTTGGGATGACTTGAGAACATCAAACTTTGTGGATTCTCTTGGTGCATAGGTGGGATTTGTGTGTCTTTTCTCATGTCCTTAAAGCATGGGCACGTGTCCCATTGCACATGGAGCACGTGGAAGTGCCTCTGCTCAGTGCTTAGGGAATTTCTGTGGCTCAGAGTGATTTTAGGTGTTACTGTAGGGAGTCTGAATTTCAGACAGGCTGATGAAAGTCCACTGAAGTCCTCATTCTGTGGTTTGAAAAACCTCTATATCAGGGAGGGCAGGAAGATAAGCCATGGTTTCCCAGCATCTAGGTTAAGGCCCTCATTATTGATGAAATCTTCCTTGCCTAATCTGTTAATTGAATTAATTAGACAGAAAATAATTTTTGAAGGTGGATGGTTTTGATTCTTTTTCTTGTGATAATTTGATTTTGTTTTTTCCATAAATGTCCTTAGTGGTGCTAGCAGTTATGTCTCTATCGGTTCCAATAGATGGACTAGTTACACCTGCTGTCCCAAATTCTGTTTCTCAGTCTGTATTCTGTGGTTTATGGCAACTGCCTTTATGGGCCTGCTTGATGGGAAACAAGATAAAGCTTGAGCCCACAGCTCCCTGCTGAGCTGAAAGGAAATTGGAAGGGTGGGCAGACTGTCATCTGGAGCAGCCTGCCATTTGTTTTATCAGAAAAACAAAACCAAAGACCAGCCAACAAACCAAACACAAAAATAATTGTGTTTGTGAAAAAGAGACATCTTAGCCTGGATACTTTTTGGTATTTTCTTCAAAAAGATTGATGTCTTTATATAACTCATAGGAGCTGAAAAAGAGGTGGAGTGAGCTGGACTTGTGTTTATTGCTGACTGGCTGAGCAGACAGGATCAGATTACATTAGAACTATGGGAATTTTAACAGAATTGAAAATATAAACTTTAAAAATGTTTTTAGTATGACTTGGTCCTTAGTACTGTCTCGGTTCATCGAATGTGGTCAGATCAGAGGGACTATAAAATTAGATTTCCCTTATACAGTTGTAATGTGTATTCACCAATCCAAAACAGCCCTCAAAGTTATGTTTAGTCTGCTCAAGAAATCAAGATGCAAAAACTGGATCTATCAAGTAGTTGGGTTCAGCAGAAATTCTCTAGTATGTGTGGCAAAGAGTAGAGATATCCAAAAGACAAATTCACTGAGGAGCTGGGAAATGGAGGTGCTGAGAAAGTAGCCCTTGCAAAGTCCAGTTATTTCCAGATTTCTGAGCCTTCAATACTCCTACAGGAAATGATGATTTCCAGTTTTTTATGAAATCATTCTGCCCTGCTAATCTGAGCAGCATCGTGCTCTGATGTCATATCCAGCTCTAGTATCAGGAAGTGTATGATAGTGGAACAAGTCAAACTAGTCCAAAACATGTTACCACTGCTGTTTATTCTGAAGTGCACTTTTGGTATAATTTGTATTTCCCCCCCACCCCCAAAGACTTAATGTAAATGAGGCTAATATAAATATGTATATATAAATGTTTAAATGAACTGTTTTGACTACCCCCAAATTTATTTCATATTTCTGATTAATATGAATTTTATATTTTGATCTGTGTTTTAGCACATGCTGCATTGTGAATTCTTTCATACCATGGGATATTATTGACATGATTTGACATAAAATGAAGTATTTTAGTATTTCTGAATCACAGGCTTCCCCAATTTTTCATTTTGAGAAAAATTTAAGATTGCAACTTTCGCTTCACTGAAGGCAGCATGTGTTTAGGAAAGGCTGGTCCTGCTTCTCATTCTGTGACAAGGTGACCTGCTCAGTGGCTGAGGGAAGGGTTGTGGAGGTTGATATTGGCTGCTAGGAAAAACTTCTTCACCAAAAGTGTTGTCAAGGCACAGAGAAGTGATTGAGTCACCATCCCTGGAGGCATTTAAAAGATGCACAGATGTGACACTTGGGGACATGGTCTAGTGGTGGGCTTGGCAGTGCTGGGCTTATGGTTGGACTTGATCTTAGAGGTCTTTTCAAACCCAAACAATTCCATGGTTCTGTGAGAAATGCCACAAGAGAGTCCTAGTCCATGTTCAGGTTCCCATCCCCTCTCTGCTGTCACCAAGGTCTATTTCTGGCTTATTACTGCACGGTAATGAGTCAGAGAGGGAAGAGTGCCATTACCTTTCCTTACATCATCCTGATGCCCTCCCATAGCAATACTGACCATCCCAACCTATTTTAACACATGACATCTGACAAGCAGCACCGGAGGTGATGCAGTTCCTCTTAGGAAACAGGATCATGATAACAGGACGTGTCTACCTGGGTTTCACAGGGAGACTTGGTTCTCAGGCAGCAAAAGCTTAACCTGGGCTGGGTTCCCACTGAAAAGTCATCTCCGTGTGTGATGTGCTTCCCACTCAGCGTTTGTTGCATGAGCTGTCAGAGCAGGTGTGTTTCACCACCCAGCAGTCGGGGATTGTCGTTGCCCCTTGTGGGAATCATGGACAGTCAGGTTTCTGAGGATCACGGGCTGTTGGTTTTCTAGACATGCTGGCGGCTTGTGTTTTCTTTCCTCCTGCTGGGTCATGTGGTCCCTGGTCCTTTTTGTGAGCAGAAATCAACTCTTGCAGATTTTATTTCTTTCCTACAGCTGGGGTGGCAGGTGTGAAGGAAGGTGTTGCTGAAGCTGGCTCATAGGCCATAAGCTCTTCAGGCCAGGAAATAGGAGCTAAATTTAGCTTTTGATGAAGTGTGAGCTCTTCAGTATCAGTAATAGCTGGGCCTCCTTGAGCTGGGCTAGACTTCTGCTCTGCTGCTTTCCCTTTGTAAAGCACAGGGTGTGATTATGGTATTGTGTGGATGATTATGAGGAGGATGCTGCCATTGATAGTAAAATAACTGGAATAACCTCTTGAAGGAGATTGAAAAAAAGAAACTTACAGTATAATTTCATGAGCTGCTTAGCACCAAATGTAGAAAGAGTCCCAGGAAAAAGGCTTTGGTGTTTCAGTCATGGCAGTACTGTGTGCTTTCCCATGCTGTCCTTTCAGCCTCAAAGCCACCACTTCCATCCCTATCACCAGTGTTGTTTTATTCATTTCTTGGCAATCGAGTGTAGTCAGAAGGAAAAACAAACAGAACAGGAAGCCTTGACAAGCACAACAGTCACACGTTCAGCTTGGTGCTTGAACACGCTGTTTGTGCCAGGGAGTCCCCATGATAAGTGTTTCCACTGGGTTTTTACTAACATTTTATTTTAGTCTCCTTGGAGAACCTGGCTCTTGTTTTACGTGCGAGTCCAGCCAACACTTGCCAGTGTGGAGAGGTCATGCCAGGACCAGAACCCAGCAGAGACAGGGAATATTTTAAGGAGGAAAACAGCATTTCTAACAATTACCAACAACTCTGTACCCTGGGTTAAGCCAGGAGGGTGGCAGGTTTCTCTTGCAGGCCTGGAGGTGCAACGCTGGGATTTGCATCAGCAGGGTAAAGGTTTTGTACAGCCTGCACGAGGCAGCGTGTGTGTGCCATGGAGCTTGGTGTCCTGCAGCCCTGGGCTGCTCTGCTCCGCTGGTAATAAATTGCTGCAGGGAATCCTGCAGGGTTTTGAGGTCCCAGTAATGAATATCAGCTGGAAAAAAGCATAACAAAACCCCATCCTGCTGACCAGAAAGAAAGAGAGGGAGAAAGAGAATCACAGAATAAACCCATGAAGACTCAAAACCAGAATCTGGACCATCAAATCCCGCTTACTGCCATATCTTTTCAGATGGCAAAGTCCTCATGGAAGGGTATGTGTGAAGGATGCTGTAGCAAGGAGAAACCTGGGAACATTTTGCTGCATGGACAAGCCTGCTCTTACATTCTTCTGAATATCACACATACCAGTAACAAGGGGTGCTGTGGTGATAACTTCCTGTTAAAGGAATGGGAAGGGTCTTCCCCATCATTTCTGGAGTGGTTGATTTCTTGCAGAGTTTCAGGTGTTCTGTTTCTCAGCAGCACACAGGTTCCTATTTTGTCTCCTCCTTGCCTGGGTGGAAATTACTGCAGGGGCTGTAGTGCTGGCATGAAACAAGTGTTCAGTTCCCTATTTATGTGAGCAAAAAGAAAATCTGCTTTTAAAATGTTCACTGCTTTTTAATAAAAATGTGTGTTCCTACCCATCAACTAAGAAATTAAGTAGTTTGGGTGCAGAGAAAATGCTTCCCTTTTTGAGCAGAGGTGTAAATTTACTCATGCTGACCAAAGCTTTGCATATGCAGGCATTTAATCTCCTGCACAGTTTTTCTCCTGTGAGCATTTTAAAGCTGCTGAGATTTACCCTGTGAGTAAAGTTTGTACTGGAGCTGGTCTCAGGTGGCTTTTCCTCTCTGACTGAACATTTACACCCTAAACATGAGAGTATGAATCCTTCAGAACACAGTTCCAGAATCAATTAATCTTTAAAAAAAAATGCTGCCCACACTAGGTATTCTTAAAGTAGGTATTTTTCTTCCTCATTGGAATAATAAATAAGCTACAAGTATTTTGAATTTTCTTGGACCTTCTAAGAGTTTTACTCTCATATTTTCCTGTTTTCTGAAGTATTTTTCTACTATGTTGTGGTTGTGCAAAAACAGCATGAGGGCTTGATTGTGCAAGAAGCTCAGTTGGAGCGTGTACCACCCACAAAGCTGCTAAAGCCCCACTGCATTTGAGAACAAAATTCATAGCAGAATTGGGACCTAAACTGTTATTTTACATAGGTAGGTTACAAACTCTCCATTGTACTTCAGTCCTGTCTCGTTTATTATTTGTGACAACAGCAGGCAAAACATGTCCAGGTTGAATGTATTTTAAGCTGGAAAGGTGTGAGTGGTGTAGAACTGGACCCACTGCGTGGGCAAGGCTGAGAATAAGGAAAACTTTCCCTGTGTGGTCAGAATGCCTAAGGAAAGCCTAGTTTAAAGTCTTTTGTGTCTTATTTTCTCCTCTTTATTGTACCCTAGAGCTGTGTAAATATAGTAGGCTATGCCTGCAGCTGGAGTGAAAAAATGTAGGTGTCAGTTCCCAGGAAATAGGTGAATTCAGTGCAGAAGGGCTGGGCTTCATGAATGCACAGCAGATGAACCTGTAAATGTGTATGTGCAGCCCCATAAATGAATTGTACTTCCCTCCACTCCTTTTCACTTTGGTGCTCATTGCTCCAAATGTCAGAGATGTTATCAGTGAGCAATAACCCAAATGCTTGAGTAAGTCAGTGCGTGCAGAGTTGGCCATCAGCTGGAAAGCTGAGCACCCCCAAGAGCTTGGTGGCTCTTCTGTCATCCTGCCATGCTATGAACTCACTGTTCTTTTGGTAAGGAAGAAATATTCCCCGTAGTCCCCTCTCAAAGCAAGCCTGAAAGTGAGGAAGGAGGACCAAGGGATGCTGTGCAAGAGTGAGCTCTTTGTTGTCCTTTGCAGAAGATCAGCATTTCCTGCATGTTGCTGTGGTTTGCAGCCGGCTGGAAGGCGGAAGGAAGGGTGCACTGGGAGATTAGTCCCTGCTGCCTGGGAGAAGTGGGGAGCGCTGGTGTCAGCCAGCTCTGTTCAGATAACAGTGGCTGGGTTAAAGCAGTTGCTCCATCTGTGTTGGACACGGGGAAAGAGCACTGGTGAAATGGCCATTGACAATCCAAGTTCCTCTTCCCAGTGAGTCCTGCTCACTAATACAAGTGTGGGGATTCCCTAAAGGTTTGTTTTTCCATTTGCTGTTTACTTTGGCTTCTTTGTCTTTGTTTTCCTTGGTCTTGAATGGCAGCCTGAGCTCTGAGTGTTTCTGGTTTTAGAGGGGTTCAAACTCCAAACTTAAATCCAGGTGCAAGTTTGCTTGACCACTTCTCTACAATAATTAATGCTACATGCAAGCAGTGCTTATTCCCACACTTGGAACCCAGTCACTCTGCTAATTTTACTTGTAAAATGCTTTTCATGTACAGCTGCCATCAAGTTATACAGTTCTTTCCTTTGCCAGTTTTGCTTTTGTGTCTTACAGCATTCCTCATTTCTGTTCTCCTCTGGTATTTGCAATCCACTCGTGTCTCCTGCTCTGCATGGTGCTGTTGTCCTCATTAATAGTTAAGGCTCCAGTTGGTTGCACAAGCTACCTACACATAATATTTTCTAATTATTTGCAGTGGCTTTACAGTCTGTAGCTACTGACAGCCCTAAAATAGGAGAATAATTAACACTTCTCATCAGTCCCCATTTAGGGCTTCAGCATTTGCTCTTACTTTCAACTTCATTGTCAGACCAGGGACTGAATCTGGTTGTCATTTTGCCTCTTTGAGTGAAGTACTTCGACCCCTTAGAATATTTTGGGTTTTATAAATGTAAATAACAGTATTTTAGTTCACATAGCTCCTATAAACTCAATGTGCCTAATTTTTTTTTAGGAAGTAATGGATGTGTACCTTGCAATACTATTGGTGCTATTGCTTCGTATACAGAAAGGCTACAAAACCTTTGTTTTACTTATTCTTGAAAGGGCTTTCATGCAGCAATTGAAAAGGAGGTTTTTCGTTCTCCTCCATGAATCAGTTTTCTCCTTTTTTTTTTTTTTAAAAAAAAAAGGATACAAAAAAAATGTTCAATTTGAAATTACACCTTTTGAAGCAGTCTGGTGGGGTTTAAAAGGATGTTGTCTTAATTAAGAAATATCTAAGCATATTTATTTCATGCTTTTTTAATTATGCTAAAACATTCTTGCAGCTTTTGGTTGCAAATTATTTTTGACCTTTCATTATATTAAAATATAGTACAAAATATATTGAATTGAAATTTAATTCTATAATATATATAAGTAAAAAGTCTACATTGTGTTATAATGCACACATGCACATAAAATACTGTGTAAATAACAGAAAGGAAAACATTAAATATTGACCAGCTAAAATACTCTGAAGATCTGCACTCTAAATGCTTTTACAGTTTTTTATTTCATGAAAGGAAAAGTAAAAGAAAAAAGGGAAAGAAAGTTAAGTTTTTGGTTTCCATTTGTAGCAATTTCATCTTCTGATATGTCATCATTCTTCTTGAAATGGAAAGTTTTTGATAAACTCTGTGGTCAGCCAAGATTATTTATGATATATTCATTCCTGCTTTATTGCCTTGACATCTACTGCAGGAGCAATTGATTCTCATTAGTATATAAATAAATAATATGCAATACATATATACAAGGGCATTACTCCATTTAATTCAGAGTAACCACTCCAAATTTGTGTCACCAAGTTTTCAGTATCTGACCTTGAGATTAAACGTGGTTTTGGTAACCATGCAGCTTTTTTATTTCTAGTATTCCTGCCATTATCAGTGTCAGGAGATGAAATACATTCTGTGGTGTGGATTTTGAATACTTAAAAAGTGTTAGGGAGTGAAACTTGTTAAATGATGCTTTAATTTGCAAGAAGTATGTGGGGTTTAGCTGGTGAAGAACCTCACTTTTTTTTTTTTTAATGTGAATTTATAGGCTCTCCTGTAATTTTCACTGTTTGTGTAAAACATTTGGAATGGTGAGTAAAAATTGCCCGCTGGCAGTGTTGAGGTGGAATTGGAAAAGCCAAAGGGCGTCTCTACCCACTCAAATATTTCCGACTCATGTCACCTTGTTAAGGCATGCACGTTTACGTCACTGTAGATGCTTTTATATTTTTTGATACAGAGCCTTTTGACCTTTGGGAGTGTTGAACTATTCCTTCATTGGCCACGACCTGGCTTCACACTGGGAATTTCTGGCAGCTGTGCTTAATACGGACAAAAATGGGTGATGGCTGGGAGTGATTATTGCAACATTTATGCCGTTGCTGCAAACAGTCTGTGCATGTATCTGCACGTCTGCCTGTGTTGTGCTTTCCACTGTTTTAATGTCTCTGAAAGAGCAAAGACATTATTTGAATTGCTTTGAGGCCAGCTGAGGAACAGGACAAGAAGAGAAAGTAGAGTATGGAAAAGCCCACCCCTCCTAGGAAAATGTCAACCCATCTTCTTATTCTTACTCTGCTCCTGATGATTAATGGCACAGGCAAATGACCTACAGACATTAAAGATCTGACACAAACCTGTTTGAAATCAGGGAGGATTTTTCACAGTCTTTGGGTTGGATACTGTTTCACAGGAGGCTAATACTTTGTAAGGTTTTGGTTCGGTATTTTACATTTGCGGCGAGGTCTTTATGTCACTGCTTTCTGTGAAAATAGACTGGTTATAATGTGCAGTGGGTGATGACCTGAAGCACTGGCAGAAGCTAATGATCCTGTCTCTAACTTTTCTTTATTGCAGGCTGCAAACAGTTACCTGAGGGATCAGTGGTTCCATTCATTGCAGTGGAAGGTGAGTCCTGCACTTCATTGTCTTCCTTTTCTGCCTTTAACAGTCCTTTTAGAATTTCCAGTTCTTTCATTGTAAGAGCCCTGAATGGATAAAGTGCTTTTGTTACAGAAACCCTAAATCAGGACTTGTATGGGGTTTCAACTTGTTTGTGCCATGAATTAAGGAAATTTTGTTACACAGCCCAGCTTTATCAACGTGTGACTGGCTTCAAAAAGTAGACAAGGCAGTAAGTTCACATTAAACAAAGCAGAGATTGGATGGGTTTAGCTTTGTGCTATGAAATGCAGTATATGTTACAGAGTGAGTTCACCTAATCATATCCTCTGGCTCTTGGGATATTTTGAGGTTTTATTGTTTGTTTGTTTTTTCTTTGCCTGAGAAACTAAAGAGAAAAAGTGTCTTTTAGAGTTGCTTACTCTATGTAGCATCAATCTGCCGTGCATCAGTCTGTGTTTATGCTTTAGGATGATTTGGAATTAAAGGCAGTTTCCAGTTCAAAGACCTCAAGCCCTTTCTCATTTCCACTGGGAGCAATGGACTGATTGCCATGTGTGGGGAAAGGGGATCACTGTGACAACATTGTCTCTCAAAAGCCACACAGTCCTCATCAAAAAACGTAGCTGCTGACCTTTGGATGGGATCTGTATGGATCTTTGATGCAGCTGGAAACAGGTTTTGGCCAGATGCTCAATATGGTTGCCTTCCCTTGCCTTGCAGTGGGAAACACAAGCAGTAGCTTTTCAGCTCAGGACTTGTCTCCAGCAGGGTTTCAGTCAAGTCAGCCAAGCTGGCTGTGTAGCTTATCAAGATTTCAGCCTGCTGTCAGCAGCCACGTGTGAAAATGTATGGAAGCCCTTCCCATCAAACTGGCTTTGTTGTAGGTGTGTTTGATAGTTGCAGAATAGTT
Organism: Anabacerthia variegaticeps; assembly: GCA_035583185.1. NCBI lineage: Eukaryota > Metazoa > Chordata > Aves > Passeriformes > Furnariidae > Anabacerthia > Anabacerthia variegaticeps. The sequence goes on from JAWWEW010000020.1 coordinate 15,998,087, forward strand.
GTGTGGCAGAACTACAGGGTTGGTGTGCTTTGTGTAGCCATGGGCATCTGGCAGAATCCTATTCT
>JAWWEW010000020.1:15998251-16228979 GCA_035583185.1 Anabacerthia variegaticeps
TGCAGAATAGTTGTGTGGCAGAACTACAGGGTTGGTGTGCTTTGTGTAGCCATGGGCATCTGGCAGAATCCTATTCTTATCAGAAAAATGCCAAGTGTTGAGATCTCCTTTTCCAGACCATTGGCATATTCTCCAGCCAGTTACCCGATTGCCTAAATGAGTGTGGGACACTGGTGCTGATAGCAGAAGGCTGGGCTGTGCTGTAGCACTTTACTTTGGCCTCTTGACAGTATCATTAACACAATGCCCAGCCAGCCTTGCTTTCCCTGCAGCTCCTGAGGATAGCAAAGCGCTTAAAGCCTGCAGAGACAGGATCTCCTTGTGGCCCATTATTTTCCCTCCTGCTTTGGCAGGCAAAGATGATCAGAGAAAGCATGGACAGAAATTTTGATGGAACTCCTTTTTGTGCCTCACCCCCAGCTGGGCTGGCTGTGGTGCCACCAGTGTGTTGGTGCTTAACCCACTTTTTTGCTGCAGTGAGAGGAAAATTGGGATCAGAGGTGCAACTCTGAAGAAAACCCAAATAAGATCTGTTAAAGATGCAACCTGGCCACTGCTGTTCACTCCATCAATTAAATTATTAAAAAAGAAGGAAAATAAAAAAAGCCTAGACAGAATGACCTGGCTTGCTCACATGCCTTTAGGTCATGGAGAGGGAGCTCTGCTCTGTGGGAGTTGTTTTTAAAGGAGTATTTCTTAAACTTTCCAATGCTTCTGACCAAGCCTCTCATTTTGGGAAACTCTGAGTAATTTCACTTGGTGCAAAGAAAAATTTATTTTTGCTTCCTTACTTTCCTCCCCACCCCCATTGAGTTTGTTTCTGAAAAACAAGTGAAACATTTTCTTGATTTGAAAGACCTTCCCTTTACCAAGAATAGCAAGTAGCTTTTCCCTGTAAGAACAGTGACAGGGTTTAGTCACTGCCCAGGTATTTGACACTAAGAAATTGCTAAAATGGGGAGGTAGTTTAGGTGGGATTTGTTGCTTAATAGTTCAGAGAAAGAGCACCTGCTAGCTTTCTGCTCTTCAGCTGGCTGAAGTGAGATCACAGTGGGACAAAGAGGCAAGACAAGCTGTGTAGAAGGAGAGGGGAGGAGTGCAGTTGTGTGTCCGCCTTGGTGAAGTTGATCACTTTCCTGGTACCACAGCCTATGGCTTTAAGAGCCAGGTGCCAAGGTTCATCTCCCTCTGTAATTTGTATGGTTTGATGATTAAGCAGGTAGTGAGGGAACCCACAAAAAACAGGAAGCCTCTTCTTGTGGAATGGGTCATTTACACAAAGCACCAGCTGGCAGAGAGATCGCCGCAGCTGTATTATAATGGGCTGGTTGTGCTGATGAATGATATATTTGTCCAGTGGTCTTACAAATAACAGGTCAAAACATTTCTGCGGGCATGCGGAACACAGATGCAGGCTGGTGCAGAAAGCTGTTCAGGGGAAGGCATTTCACAGAGATGAGCGTGGTATTGTTTGTACTTGTGAGGTGGGAGCGTTGAGGGGTCCAGCTGAACCCAGAGCCCCACTGTATTAGGTGTGAGGCATAGGTGGAGCAGGAGACCTTCACTACCCCTGCCCTGTCCAAACAGGATTGGAGGAACCCTGCACAGGTGGCAAACTGGTATTCTGAGAACTCCATGCAGAGGGGATTGCCCCCCCTTAAATTGCAGTTGTGGAAGCAGATTGATGTTCTGTCAGTGTCCTTCTGGCTCCTTTCCCTGTGCTTCAAGTCTCGAGAGTCAGATGCTGCAGGTACTCTGAACTACCTGGAAAATGGCTGGGTCCAGTGGATAGCTGTCATTATCATTAAACATTTGGGGAAATTCTTTAGGTTCAGGCACATACTGGTTGTCTTTTGGTCTTGTATGAAGGTGCTGAGGTCTCTGAGGGTGCTTTTATGTGGTGCAGTTTTAAGGTTTAACACGCTGTGGGAATTCAATTTGCCAACCAGCACCCTGGAAATAATTTTTGTTCTAGAGACAAACATTGAAATAAAAATCAAGAATAATTTCTTTCTGCAGCCCAGAGGATAATAAGAGAGATGCTAAAGATAAACAGAAATAAAAGAGAACCAAACACGTAATTATCCATGTTTTAGATCCAGCTCCAAGAGGTTTTATGTGTCATCCAGCTAACGAGCTGTCAAGTTGCTTACACAGCTTTTTAGATGCGTCTTTCTCCTTGAATCCCGTGCTCACTGGAGTCAGCAGGGATGTCGGGACAGAGTGAGTGTTCCTTATGTAGTCATCTTCTCCTTGGGTTTTCCATTTCAAACCCTCCCACCATGAGGTTACTCATAATTCCTCATTTAATCTGGATATCAATGAGTATCACAACTCCTAAAGGATTATTGGCCACCTCAGCCTATTTTTAGAAATCCTGTTTTCCTTCAGGTTACAACTAAGCCAAACTGTCTTTTCCAGAGAGTGAACAGAACATGTTAACAACTCTCCAGCTCCTCAAACATAAACAAGTCATTAATGTATTGTGCAAGGAATGTTCCTTTCAACCAAGGAGGTTGGATTGGAACCATGATACATAATCTTTGGTATTTGGAAGCTGATAAATCATAACAGTGTATCAATAAGGATAACAACACTTTCTGTGAATATACGAAAGAGAATGACACACGCAGTGCCTTGCCCTCTCTGGATCTAGGCTAGATAAAGTGGTAACCAAACACTTCTGCAGGGGTTGGATACAGCTAAGCTTGGCTTTGAGGGATACTGGGACTGGTAATTTTGGGACACACACAAATAAAAAAATATCTACCCTTGGCGTTTCCCCAGCCAGCATCCGACTACTTTGTTATTTGTTTGTATGTTGCTGTCTTTGGGCTAAAGACTTTCAGGGTATTTGTAGTGCTGAGCACAGAGAGGTACCAACCTTTGCAGAAAATGTGGAGCCCTGCTGCACCTCATGCTTAAAGTATTAGTCATTAAAAGACACACTTGACTAATTAAGTACTTGATTAGAAAGATACCAGTGAGGTCTTTTCATAGGGGTCTTTAGGTCTTCCCTTGTGGTGCAGAGTACAGGTACAGATTTACATTTGTTGGGGGAAATACACCTAAGGTCACACAGGGCGTGTAGCATTTTCTATCCTGCTGGATGGTAAACTCTGAGCACTGCCCTCATGGTGAGCTGAGTGTTTGCTGGTTAGCTGGGTGATGCAGCACTGAAACATGTCAGTTGACAGCCTTTGGGGGAATGTCCTGAATTGACACAATACTGAAAGAACAGACCAGCTCCACAGGAAAGCACGAAGCATGACTCAAACTGAGATTTGTGTGACCTGGATCTTCTAGAAAGGCTTGCCTATACCTTCTCTTTCCCACTGATGCTTTTAACCCGTGCTTGTGTGTCCCCTAATGAGCACTGCTGCTTGGTTTGGGGGTTTACACATCTCTTAGCAGGGACAGTGCAAAGGTGTTAATTGTAGAATTGTTTAGGTTGGAAGGGACCTTTGAACATCACCTGGTCCTCTCCCCACCCACACCACGCTTTTCCTCGTGCAATGCAGGGTTTTCTTTGAGGTTGTGTGAGATTGCTGAGAGCCTGTACAGCCAAGCTGTGGAGCCCCAAAGCAGGCACAGTATTTGCACATGGACTCACAAGTGCTGAGCTGAGGGGAGCAGTCCTGTCCCTCCTCCTGCTGATTGTGCTGCTCCAGCCCAGCATGCAAACACACTCCTGACTCGCAGTCAACAGTCACATTGCCTTTGTTTTAAAATTAATTTTCTACCCAGACTCCATGTTTTGAATCCCATGAATTAGGAAACTGGAACAATGTTGTCATTTGGGATTTGCAAGCACTTTGCATTGAATACTAAAACAAGCAATGTTGGCCTTCATTCAAAAACTTTAATTTTGGATTAATATTTCCCTGGTTCTCAAAGGGATTGTTCTATCTGTGTCTTCAGGAAACAGATACTTCCATGCACAAGCAGCCCTATTAATTGCAAAGGGTTGGACTGTTGAATAAAGTCATACTTGACCTGAATAATGATACCCTCTCTGGTCTTTTCTGTGTCCAGGTTATGAATTCCTTGTCCATTAGTATTGAGTATTTTTTTATACAATAGGTATGGGTGAGTATCAGTTTTTGTATCTAACAGTGAAAGTTCAGAGCAAGTTACTTTTCTGTGCTCTGAAGCTACAAAAAAAATTAAGTTGAGAGCAACTGCTTGAAAGTGTGGTAAAACCTTCCTTGTGTAAAGCACCTTTACGGCTTTGTCACCATGGTAATGATTAAAAATAGTGCTGATACATGAATGGGGTTTATACAGAATTTGAATGATGACATTAAAGAAATTTACAGCCTTAAATCTCAGTAAATCATGCCTTAAAACTGGGAGATCAGGAAAAAAATCACATTGGTTGTAGTTTAAAAGGGCCAGTGTGTTTAGTTACCTAATTTATGATCTGAGAGAGGAAGGTTTGATACCCTGTGACAATTCAATAGCCCTGTGCTCTGCAGCGTAGCCAAAATGCTGTTTGAAGAGCTCAGCAGTTCTTTGGAGTGGCACTCCCTGGATTTCAGACCCTCTCCTTGGTGGTCACCCAGCACACGCAACTGCAGTTGTCTTGGCTCTTTCTTTGCTTTCTTTAGCTGAAAAACTGAGGTATTTTCACAGGTAACAGAAGTTTTCATTTTGTGCTACTTTGAAGTGAAAAAAACAATTATCCTACAATTAGGCCCACAGTGGCTTTCTTTTGTTTGTTGTTTTTTTTCCCCTTCCTTTTGTGTCTGTAATATATTGATGGGAACCAAAGCTGTGGAATTCAGTTTTGCCTTTCAAAGCCTCAGGGCTTTGGAAACACTGTGGACTTCGATGACACACTAGTTTTGGAGGAGCAGGTTTCTTGCTTGGACAGATAAAAGGCAGCCCACAGGTTTTTGGCTGGTAGTTGTTCTCTTCCCATGAAGTGCATGGGCACCAGTTATGGGAGACCATGAACAAACAAGTTTTTAAGATAACCAGAGCCTCTCCCCTGCAGGACTTTGAGCATCATGATGGTGTTTTAGGCTAAACTTTATAGGGAACAGATGCCATGCCCAAGTTGTTTGTTGATGGATCTGTGTTGCCAAGAAGAGAGACTTGTACCAGTTTGAGCTTTCTGGTAAACTGTAGTCAGACTAAAGCTATATTTTGACATTTTTTCGGTTCCTGATGACCCCTCATAGTGAAGCTGCTGTTTGCTGGTATGGTTTGTTCTTCTTTTGTATTTGAAAGGTAATGTGAAGTGCAGCTGTGTCAGCCTGCACGGGGGCTCTCTGTCCAGTGGCATCTCCTTGCTCACCACCTGGTGTTGGATAATACTGCTCTAATCTGAACAACCTCCTTGCAAACTCAGAAGCAGCATCATGGAAATCTTAGGTGGAATGCTTACAGCCTTTTATTTCCATAATGTTTATTTTTTGTAGGTAAGTTGGGAGGGAAATGCCTCTTTTTTACTTTCTTATTGGCTTAAGACATCTTCATGAGCACATGAAGTCCATTGCCGCTCTCCTTTTCCTGCACAGGTTTGACAGTCTCAAGCCATCTGTTATCAGAAGTCACTTGAAAAATCTTGGCCTTGTTTTCTGTTTCTGGGATCTCAGTTTGCTGGAGGTAGCTGTGCTGTCACAGCAGAAGGGCATTGATCTCACTTTGAGAAGTGGAAATGAGTAGATGAGAAACAGACAAGATGTTGACAGAAAGGGTTTTTTCTTGTATTCATTTTACCAAACACTGGTGATGTTTAAGAACTGGAATTGGTGAAGTGATACTGCCTTTGCATTGGGAAAATACCTCTGTCCCTCTGGGGGCACATGGGGTGGGTTCCCCCATAAGGTACATCTGCAGCAGTGGCAGCTGATCGCTGTCTGTGCTCGCTCCGTGTTGGCTTCACATGAATCACTTCCAATCTGGGAGCTGCATATCCATGTCAGCACAGCACTTTGTCCAGCCCAAAGAGGCTCTCTCGGCAGCACGCTGAGATGCCAGCCTGGCTCCCAGCTCCTCACCCAGCCGTGAGCACACATGGGTTGTACACCCGTGGCTGCCTCCTGCGTTGCCAAAACAGCCTTGTTTCAGGGGGCAGAACTCAAGCCAATTAGTGGCCGAGTGGTGAAATTTGAGTAGAAACTGGATAGTTATTTTCTGTCTTGCTTTAGCTAGGTCAGGACCAGCTCTAAATTTTCCCCTCTAGACTTGGATGCTATCCTATTCAAACTAATATTAGGTCTGAAGATAGAGGGGTGTCAAAAACAGCTGAATAAACAGGTCAGCTTGTTATTGTGTGCTTAGGTCTCGGCTCTGAAGAGGAGCAGATACAATTGCTGGAGGATGTTGTTTCTCAGGAATGCTGAACTGCTGGCCAAGAGGGATCCTTGAGTTTTGTGCCGGTGAATTGCTCCTCCGCATTATTCCAGGGCTGACCTTATGACTAATTCTTTGCAGTTCAGAACTCTGAGGTCACGGTGACCATGAATTTCACCAAATTACAGCTTCTCATCTGTAGCTGTCATAATATAGAGCTGCACCTAAATTATTCAGGTTCCTAGCTGCAGAAAAATCTGTTTTTAGGAGCTCTCTTATGAAGGCAGGACAAGACTGGTAGTCTTTCCCAGGAGTGTAATTATCCTCCTGGCATGATGCATCGGGTGTGAAAACCTAACTCTGGGAGCTGACACATGCTAAGTGCCTTGTTAAGCTGCTGCCATGGGGCCCAATTCTGTATTCTGGATGTTAGGAGAGAACTCTTGGTGTCAGAAGACCTACATGACCCTGAAGGAACAAAGGGGATCTAGGTGTTGTTTTAAATGTCTCTTTCATTTCTTGCTCAGTTTTGTCCTTACAGTTATTTCTTCCAATATAGTTAGTGTGTTGAGTGCACCATAGTATACATAATGTATTAGAGGATTATAAGACTGCTGCTAATGTCCACAAAAGAACCTGAAACAGTATATTGCAAATATCACAACCTACAGCATCTGCCCTAACTCTTGCTGTGAGTCCCTTGTGCATCTTGTTTATCACACCTCTTTTTCTTTGTTTCCCAGGACATTTGATTGTTTCAAAATTAGGGAAAAAAGTATCGAAGACCAACGCTTGTAAAAGTATGTCCTTTGTTCCCCTCTCTTCATTCAGAAGCCATGGCATTGCAGCTGTTTACCATAGCCTGCTCTCTGGTGCTCTTTGGTGTAGTATTTAAGGTGGAAATAGTAGATTCAGAGGCAAGATCCATCAAGGACAACGGGGTTGTTGTGAGTGACTCTGAACACGAGGTGGGCAGTGGTTTTGGGAGCATCCCAGTGATCTCTGGTCCTGTGCAAGGAGTCTTGGGATCAGAAAGCTGAATGCTGTAAGACTTCATTCAGTCTTGCATGTCACGCAGTAGTTGTACAAAGGAGAAAGAAAATGAGGAAATTGCAGAGGTTCAGTGGCATTTTGGTAGGCTGAAGAGATGCAGGAGGTTTGGGGGGGCTTGTGCTGATGTGGCACAATAAGATGCAGTTACAAAAGCATGAAACAAAGTGTTTCAGAAGCAAATGCTGCTCTGAAATTGGGTATCTCCCCGTGAGAAACTGCAAAATCCAGTGCTGCAAAGCCCAGAGATCTGAAGACAGAAATACCCTGCTTTTCTGAAGTCCCTTTTAAGATGCTTATAAGCATCACATCAGCATCCAGTCCCTGCTCTCCCTAAGGCTCTGCAGCAGCTTTCTGACACAAACATGTTCCTTGAGCCGTGCACATCTCTCTTGCTGACGACACTGATGATGCAGGTGCACAAGAGAGAAGCCAATTCCAAAGCCATTTATGGTGCTGAAGTGCTAGAAAATCAGCAAAATAATACATTTGCCAAGGAGGAGAAAGTGAAACAGGTGCGTAAACGTCCATTTGGAAGGTTTTGCTGACTGGTGGGAGGGGAGGAGGGCAGGAAAAGCCAAGGGTGTCCACTGCCAGCAGTGGAGAGCGATAAGGAAAAGGGATGACGTGGCTTTTTAATCCATTTTGCATATTTGTGAAAAAAATAATTGCTTTCTGTGCCACTTGGTGCTGCCTAAGCTTACTGGCATTTCCCAGGAAATAGGAGGGGGATGGATTATCTTTCAGAGGTTATCTTTTGTTAGCAGTTACCACAATGTGTAGTGGTAGTAGCTGCTTAATCCCAGTTTGAGGTGGTTTCTCAGGTGGCAAGCTCTTCCCATCAGAGTTCTTACGTGCCTGAAGTTACTGGCATAGGTTGTGCAGCCTTGCAGATGAGGCAACGTCCTGTTTTGCGGGTAATGACCAGCTCTCTCATGCCTGGGTGGGATCTGAAGGGTGCAGTGCCAGAGCAGGGGTGTTCTGCAGGGCAGGTATGCCTGGCTGTGCTCCAGGGTGGCCTTGTGCACAGCTTTTTCTCTGGCAGACCTGGTCAAAGTGCAGTGACGATAAGATTGTGCGTGTTCCCTTTTTTCCTACACACTATCTCTCCTCTGCAGTGGCAAAGTCATTTATTCCCACCACAGACTGGGAGCTGTTGGATGCCAAGGACCAGGCTCCACAGACACAGCCATCATGTGTGGAATGTAAAGGTATTAGGAACCTGGATCAGTGTAGCTGGGTGTCAGAGGTGTTCTGTAACACGGTCAGTAATGGTTGGTCTCTGCACAGAGAAGCTTGCAGCAAGGACTACACCTGGGTGGCAGGTTATGTCACAGTGCTTTGTTGTCTTCTGCTTTCTGTTTGCTGCATGTCAGACTCCACACTCATACAGTATCTGCTTGTAGTTCATTTAATACTACTTTTTCCCCCCTTTGCACTGCAATGCAGTTAGTCCACTGAAGGTTTCGGAAACCATGGAGTGTACATGGTACACATATTCCTGCTTTTTGTCTGGGAGTCTGCCTTTTTTTTTTTTAATTGGACATAATTTTGCTGACTCCAGCTCATGCTGCATAATCTCAAATACAGGAGCACGTCAGACTCACACCCCTCTGGAAACTGTGGGGTGTGCCAGAACACCGAGATCCCGACGTCCAGACAGTGTCCACGTGGAGCATTTGCTGCTCTGGAGAGAAGGGCCAAATATGCTGCAGCAGGCAGGTCCTGCAAGAGGAGGAGGCAGTGGTGTCTAAACATGTTTGAAACCTTCCCTCTGCTGATGAGTCAGAGGCTGTTAAAGTGCTATAGATCAGGCAGGGTGTCTGCCTCCTGCCTTGCTTGTGTGAGTCCAGCAACCTCTCTGGGGAGGTTTTCCCCACTTATTCTGCATTAGGGATTCAAGCAACTCAGGAGGGTTTGTAAACCCCCTTCCCCCAGCCTGCTTTTAGGGCAAACTTTTGCTGTAGATGTGGGACAACTGTGCTCATCAACGGTAGTGAAGTTTTTTCTCCTGCCCAAAATCAGGAGGAAAAGGTGTTATGTGATTTTTTTTTTTTTTTTGTGTAATAAAAAAAAAAACCAAACCAAAACACCCAAACGCTCACAAACATATTTTAAAATATTTCTTCATATTGGGAGATGTCACATGAAATTTGCACATAGCGGCCTTGTCTCTACCAAGGCTTTTTGTGAGCAGGGAGTGGCTTCTGCTTCTGCTGGAGACGTATCTGCAGTCATAGTGAAATTCCGCATAGCCAAAGCAACATTAAAAACAAACCCCAACTTGGCTCCGGTACGAAAAATACGGAACAGCAGTTGCTGTGTGCAGGATGAAAGCTGATGTTTTGCCAACCTGAAGTGTAAAGCTGGTGCTGGAACTGGGGCCTGAAGAATGGGAGTGTTTGCCAAAAGGAAATGGAAGCAGGGATGGAGGGTTTCGGGGAATGCATCAGCATCGACCATGCCAAAAAATGCCTCCCCTGTGGACAGGTCTGATTACAGGAGTAACCGCATTAGCCCAGGAGAAGTGCAGCTGGAGCCACACTTGGCCTTTTGCGTTTTCTTGCTGGGGAAATGGCATCTCAAATGCAGGAATAAGGTAGAGCTGGGTTTGGCTTGCCCAGCTGTGTTTGTGCATCTTAGAGACCCAAGGGCTGTGCAGGGATTCAAGAGAGAGGCGAGACACCAGCAGAAACAAAGCCCAGTTTCTCTGCTTGGTGTGGTGGGAAGGTCTGCCAAAGATGACCTCCTCCCTCCCTGCTTGGAGGCCAAGAAGGAAGGCACAGGTTTTGAGTTGCTTTCAGTTTTTGGAGGCACACACACTGTATTTGCATGCAGGTTTGCCTTCAGTGTAGCTCCCGAATTTCAGATCTGCTTGCCTGGTGTTTTTAGTTTTCTCTTTTTCCCTTGCATGGAATATCCTTCCCTTTCCATCATCTCATTCCCCCTTGTTACTGGAGGATATCTTTGCAGAGATCCTGAGCACATCGGAGAGCAGAAACCCAGAAGGATGGTCAGTCAGGTGGCAGCTGTGTGCAAAGGAGGTGGAGATACATATATGTATATACAGATAAGATATATAATATGCTTTGGGAGCAAGTTCTTCAGTGCATCACTGTTGCAGCTACCCTGTGTCCTGCTGGCCGGGGAGTGAGGAGCCTGCCCTGTGAGTCCCCTTTGCACTTCTTGTGGTCCAAGCAGAAATGCATTTTGTCTCCGTTTCATCCTTTTAAAATTCTGTTTATTTCAGCATTCTTTTACTTTGCAGTGGTACTGTCCCAGTGGTATCCGAGCAAAGGACAAACTGAGCTTCTGGGAAGTATCTGTGTGGTTGTTCCAGCCTGTGCATTAGTAACAGCTGAACCCACGTCACCGCTCACTGAACCCGCTGAACTCTGTCAGCTTTGGAACTGGCTCTGACCTGAGCCTTTGGGGCTTCTTGCCTGGGTTACTGAGATCTGGAGCGAGGTGGTGGGCACTGGTGGAAAAAACCAGGTGAATGAATGTAGGCTGAAGAAGTGGCAAAGGGGAAGCACAGCCAGCAGGGTGTCAGCACTGAACTTGGTGCAGGCACGGTACAGTCCAGTGGTGCTTTTCCTTAGGGGTGTCTTGTTCTAGCAATTGCCTCAGGGGCCTGAGAATCAGAAGACCTCAATCTGCTCTGGTCCTGGCTTGCCATACAAACTCAAGGAAATCACCTTGGTTTTCTTGCTCTCTCTCTCTCTCCTCCTTGCTTTCAGTCATCAGGACTGTGAGCTCAGGACAGAGACTGTCACTGGATGTCTTTATTCAGAGCATAAATTCATGGGTGCCAGTTGTGGTGTAATAAATAAATGGTGATTTCATCAATATCTTTTTTATATGAATTGGCAAAAAATGAAGCGTTTTGTAGACCTTAGCTGAGTGAGAATCAGAAGTCCCTGGCTTAAAACATTTCCCTCCAGTTCTCTGGTCTGTGGCAAGGAGCTTGTGGGAAAGTGAGCCTTGAGCAAGGCAACTGCATTCAGAGAAGTAAGTGAAGCAGAGAAGTTGATGCACTTCAGCATTTAGCACTGAGTGGAACAAAAAATGCAGAAAATGCCTTGACCTAAAAACATGGTAGAGAGCAAAAGTTTGCTACTGCTGTTTTACATCTATTTTAGAGAGCAGCACATTAGTCTTTCTGTACAGGACTTTAGGAAGGTCATGAAGAGTTTGATTACTGCAGCATGAGCAGTTTGAAGTCCCAGATTTGGAAAAGCTTCCATAATCTCATCCCAGGCCCAGTCCTTTGCCTGGATTGGGACTTTTTATAGACAGTCTTTTCAGATAGGTTGCTTTTTTCTCCATATTGGTACATGTTGCAGGTAGGAACTGAAGGTTTTCAGTGGATCCTGGGGATCTGGCTATCAGGAAACTTCTGTTAGCAGTAAGTTAACCTTATGTATTTTTCAGAATGCCATGAAGTAAGTGATGCCTGCGAGTACTAAAAGCAGAATATGGATCTAGCTGAGTTGTGGGGATGCCATGCCCTCTGTTTTCATGGAGATAAGGAGTTAACAGAAAAAATGCCAGCAAGTGGTGCTCCAGAATACATGGTGCACCTGGGCTTTGTAGGACAGGCCAACATGTGTGTCCGACATCCCAAGCAGCTCTTCCTGTTCCTTGTTGTGCAGCGTTTTAACAAAATGTTCAGCCGCAGGGGGGAAAACCATTCCAGTGTCTCTCTCTGTGTTGTTTTTCCCTCGGTACATTTGCATTTAGCAGGAGGCACCTCCATTTTACGTAAGCACCCTCAACACTGAAGTGTAACACAAGCCCGTGTCAGCCGTCCCCGCAATGATCTGGGGAGGAACCTCCATGCGGGAGCTTGACCTTTTCCCTCTTGCTGGAACTGCCCTGGTTGCTCAGCAAGAAATAAACAATTGCTGGCACACACAGCCCTCAAAGGCAGTGCCCGCTCCTGCAGGAGCTTCAGCTTCTCCCATAAAGACACCATCAGTTGTGGGCTGGTGGGTGGTGAAGGGTGAGGAGAGGTAGAATTTAGCAGACTTTAGGCATTAGGGTTGGCCGTTAATTTTTGTGTGTAATGAGGATAGTATTTGCTGATGGGAAGACAGGTTCCCAAGAGGACAGAATGTTCCCTGGCCAGCAGTAGCAAAGCAGGGATGAAATTCTGCCATCAGGAAGGCTAACTTCATTTTTCCCTGTTTGGATCAGGTGTGCTGGCTGCTTTAAGATGTTCCTAACGTGAAAGGTCTTCCTAGGGCTGAAAAAGGCAAATGTTCCATGCTGGCCAATTTTGTGCATTAGAGTCCCTTTTTCTTAGCTGTTGACTACATCAGTATTATCGTTCTTATCCAAGAAAGTGGTGTATGAGCAAAGGCTACAGAATGAGGCCATTATAGGAGAGAAAAACATATGAAGATCTTACTTGAAAAAGCTGAGGATTTCCTAGGCTCTCCTAACCTTTCTGTTCATGACGGTGTTCAGAAGCTTTTGAGCACTGATGGTAAAACCCACTGCTTACAGATTTTTGTCACATTTACTAGCCTAATAACTCTGGTAAAGTAATTTTTCACATATGGACTTCAATTCTTTCTCCTCCAAAAGAGGATTGAGACTTATCTCTCTGAGTTTCTGCAAGACTTAATTAATTCGAGTGATTTGAGAATGAAGGATGCCCTGTCAGTGTCACTTATTTCTCGTGCTGCAAATTCAGTGGTTATGCATTTAAAGTCAGCATTGCAAGATTTCGGAATGGCACTGGTGGTGTGGTTCTGGCTGGTCAGGAACTAGGAGGGTCAAATTCCAAGCTGGCATGTGTTATTTTCACTCACATAAATTTTCACACGAGCTGCTGCTTTTATTGAAGTCCCAGTTAAACTGTATTACGCTGCCCCCTCCCCACCCTGATATTTTTCTTGCACAGGCCATTAATGATAAATTGTGTGAATATTTTCAGCAACTGAAGGCACCTTTTACACCTACATCCAGGGGGAAAGAACCCCTTGCACCCGTTGATGTGTCTGTTCTCCCATACAGGTCTTTGCCAGGCAGCTTTGTTTTGAAGGTTGTGAGTGTTGCTCCTTGCTGTGGAGCCAGCGCAGGTAGAAAGGAGCAGATGGCTCAGTGCTGGCTAAGTGCTTGCTGATACACAGCAAATTGCTCCTGTGACCGACTGATAGGTTTCAGGCTTTAATTGAGGCTTTCAGCGAGGCGCTCAACAGTGAAAAGCATTCTGCTGAGAAACACAGCAGCGTAACCATGGGCAAAGGTTCAGGATAGCAGAGTTCAACCCTCTTGGGGATTGCGCCTCTATTTATTTATTTATTTTCCTGCTGCTTTCCCACCATCATTCAAGACTTCTGTAACGTGGCCTGCAGATTGCAGCTCAGCCTGTCAGTGCAGCACAGTCCTTTGTGCTGAAAATGTGAAGCAGAGGCTGATAAGTTTGGATTTTGTGCTTGCAGCAGGCTCGGCATCTCTGCAAAGGTAGCTGTCCCCTGATGCTCCCTTTGAGTCACTGCGTGCCTGCTCTGAGCAGCAGCTTTGGTGGGGAGCTCCTGCTGTCTTCCCTCTTCTGTGCGTCAGCACCATCAGAATTTCAACTTTTAATGGACATCTCTAAAAGGGAAAGGAAAACTCCCCTGCTCCTCCCTCACCCCAAGCAAGAGTGGATTTGACAGCGGAAGAAAGATATTTGTGGTGGAGTTGTCTGAGCAGCGTCCTGTTGGGCAAGAGTTTCCTCCAGCAGCTGCCCCTTGGGCTGAGGAGCTGCTCTGAGATGGCGTTTTAACTCGTCCAAGTAAGGGGCACTCCAGGGCAGGCAGGGAGGCAATAACCCAGTGGTCTAGCTCTTATCATCCCCCTCATACCCACTCTTTGTCAGCTTTCAATTCTGCTTTGCATTTGGCTTCTTCACAATACAGGGCCAAGGAATAAATTTCAGCATGGGAAATTCATTGAGCCAGCTTGGTTTAGTGTCCTCAATTAGTCTGAAAGGAGTTGCTTCGAGTTAAAAAGCTGTCTGGTTGCCTTTGAAGTTTAGATTTTATTTAGTGCTGGAGTGGGTCTAACAAAAAGACCCTAAATAAAGGCACTACATGAATAAGAGAAATTAAACTCTATGATTCAAGTTTCCTATAGAGTCCAAGAAATCTCTGATGATGGTAGCAGTAGTGCTGGTAGCTTAAAACCACCTGTCTCTGCTCCAAGGAGCTCAGGAGTACAAAGATTTTTGCTCAGTTCTGAAATCCCAGACACATTTGATAATGTCTGCAGCATGTTTTTATGTTCCTTTAGCTTTTCAGTGGCTTCAAATGCACTGGAAGTGTGAGCTACACTGCCAATGTGCTTTTGTACTTGCATGAATTTAATTGAAAAGATAATTGGATTGCTTTATCAGCCTTTACATGTCAGCCCAGTGCCGCCCTCCTCTCCCCCCTCTCCACAACATTGACAAACTCAAGGCATCTGAAGTCTGTGTTTTTCTGCATTGTTCTCTCTTGTTTTGGATAGGGTACAGAGGTGACTGTTGCTGTTGAGCATTAGATCTGCTCCACGGTGGGAAGGAAGTGGCTGATAAGCAGAGAGCCAGCCTGCTCAGATGGTTCCTGCTGGGGCTGCCCTGGGCCAGTGGAGGGGGAAATGCCCTGGAGCCACAAAGCTCCAAAACAAAAGAAAGCAGACCGACCCTTTGCAAAGTCCTCTGCTTTATTGCACTGATGTATAGCCCAAAATGTGCAGCTGCATCTGCACACACAACATGGGGCAGAGTTTGTGATTTTCCTGGAAATGCTGCCGAGGAATGTAAGATTCATTTTGTAGTGCAAAACACTGCTGTTTTTGTGTAAACAGAGAAGTGCCCAGCCTGTGCTGTTAAATAAACCCCAGGATGTGACCAGACTCCTTGACATCCCTTTGAAGGAGGACCAGGCTCCCACACAGGAGTGGAAGGGCATGTGAACACAACACATCATGGGGGTCCTGGTGTTGGTCAGTGCAGAGCTCCTGCCCTCTGGCACTGCCCACCTTGGCAAGCCCCTCCTGGTTCTAGTGAGCCCTTCCTGTTGTTTCCAGGAGTGCCATTTTAACACTCATCGTTGTTTCCATGATCTTGCAGAGTACCACCAAGCCACCCCTGGGAATTTGGGAGGGTGGGTTTTCTTTAAAGAATGCTGTTTATAGTACAAAGCAGCCTCTGTTGCAGTGTTTGTGGCAGCATGGCTGCTGAGGAATGAGTTGTCCTTTGCTTATTCAGCTGGTCTGTGGATGGGACAGTGTGTGATACAGGTTGGGCATGGCCAGCAGTAATGCAAGGGCATGCAGAGGACTGGGCAGATGGGTTAGACTGTCAAGAATGCCGTTCTTGAGAGTGGAAATGCTGTTGCATGGAAGATACAGAGACTTTACAAGTTGTTGTGTGTTCAAACGGAAGGGTGACACCACAACTTTTCAAGGTATTTCAAGACAAAAACAACCCTTGAGGATCTGCTGGAAATTTGTGCTTTGATAAAATGGATTTTATTCAATTTTGAATGTAAATTCACCAATTAGCAGGGTAGAATAAAGTATCTGTGGAGTGATGTTTTGATGGCCTCTCTCTCTATCCCTTTCTTAATGGCTCCCTTTAAAAGAACCTGCAGCTTTAGAAACAGTGCAATAACAGGTATCTGTTATTAACCTGAGGAGTAAGGTGTTTACAAGAGGAGATGGTGAAAAGAAAGATACTCTGGAGTTATAAAACACGCTTTAAAGTAAAGAGGGTCATGGTTTCTCATTGCTTAAAAGAAATCAGTTTAGACACACAAGGTTTTTCTTCTTCATTTAAAAGTTTTCAGCAACCAGAAAAGGCAAGACCCAAAATGCAAAGGAGCTGCGTTATAGAAAGCCCAGCTCCAGTCAAGGGGTTTGTGGTGGTGTCAGCGTGACCCTTTTGGTGTTCCTTGCAGAAGAAGATTTACAAGTACAAGAAGGTGCTCAGTAACCCCAGCCGCTGGGAGGTGGTGCTGAAGGAGATCCGGACGCTGGTGGACATGGCGCTGACGTCCCCGCTGCAGGACGACTCCATCCACCAAGCCCCTCTGGAGATTGTCTCAAAGCTGCTCTCAGAGGTACGGCCTCAGCAGGGCTCCTGCACCACAGTGTCACCTCTAGATGAGACACAAAACAGTTAAAAGTTCCCGAGTGGGTTTCACTTTAACTTGGGCTGTCAAAATTCTCCCTGTGACTCTGTTCGTGACTTCTGCTGACTTGAGTGGAATTTGTACTTGGTGGGGAGAAGGGAAATTTGACCCGTGCTGTCAGGTAGATTTCCAAAAGCAAAACAAACCATGTTTGTTGGTTTGGTTTTTGTTTAATTGTTGTAATACTTATGGTAAATTTATTATGGGTCTGATTCATGCCTTATTTTGACTCAGTGGTAAAACTCCCCTTGACTTCTATTCCATTGGCTTTGCTTCCATGACCAAATAATTCTTGTACCTATATATATACAGCCCAATAAATTAGTTGTGCAGCTATTTTATTATTACTAATTCTGTTTTTTTCCTTCTTCAGAGGTATCTATCCTCCTTCTATAACGTGTCAAATAGTTAACTTCTCATGAACAGGAAATGTAGTGCCAAACAGGTTTTTCATGTCTTAGTTCTGATGTGCAGAGATTTGATATAAGCAAAAGAAGGTGCTAACAGTGTTTCTTAGAGTAGTCAAAAATCTTAGCAACTCAGAACTTTGTAATTTTTGGACAGATTATGCTGCTGGAAAAGCCCAAAGGAAACTCTTTTCCATAGGTGACTTCCAGTCAATTTATTGGCTTTGATTGGTACTGTGTTTAAAGAAAGAATTTCAGGAAAACTGCAGCAGATAGTTTACTACCCACAAAGGGTAAAACCAGCCTTAACCAACACAACAATCCTTTTATTAATTTCGTGGCCAGGGTGATGTAGATCTCAGTGTGCCGAGTCAGAAATGAAAGTTTGCACCACCCCTCATAGCAGACAGTTTGCCACCTACCTTAGGGGAATGATTTTAATTCCATGATTTTTGTTCAGAAAATAAGCAATGGCAGCCTTGAGCCTTTCTGTTTGTGTCTGTGGTGGCTGAGAACTGTGTGTGCTGATGTGCCAGCTCAGAGTACTCTCCTCGTTCATTGTTTTCTGTTCAACTCTTTCAGAACAACAACTTAACCACTCAAGACCAGGAGAGCATTATTGTGGTGAGTATCTTTCTGCTGAAGTCTGAGGTCAAATTTGTATTGTTTCGTGACACTTCTGTTAGTGCTTGTCTGTGTCCCAGTGAAGTGGGGCAAATGTGAAAGCATTTCCATCAATGCTGGTGAACCAAGGCAGCAATCAAAACCATTTGTCTGTTTTTTGTGTGGCTTTGTCGTTGCTCTGTACTTGTTCCATAGGTGAATAATAACAGAGCTTTCCCATCAGCTTATATGAAAGAATACAGCATGTTGAGTGTTAATAGTCTCCCCAAATGGCCCCCTTACCAGGCTACACAAACCAATGTTCCTATCTATATATGTACTTTAAACAGTCAAACCCCATCATTTCCAGATGTGCCCTGTAAAACCCTCAGGCTCAGTAGTTTCCTGAGGGGCAGATGCTGTCCCATACAGAATGTATATCACTGTTGATAATATATGAGCAAGTGATTGTTGTAAGTGTGGATATGTGTGAGCCACTACAGTTTAACCCCTGCTTATATGATTTGTGAAAATATCCTCTTCAATATTTTTTTTTTCCTGTAGGTCACGTTTATTTAGACATAGAAATAAGTGTCTCAAATAGCAGCTCTTTTTGCTGTGAAACAAAATACAAAATCTCAACAGTTTATCAGCGGTAGAACTTGGTTCTTCATCACTGTAATTTAGTTTCATTCTTTGGCAATTTCCAGGAGATTTTCCCAGTAATCTAATCTAGAGCCTCACCACCACCTGATTGTATCACATCTCCCTGACTCTTTCTGCAAAACACCAAGGTGGCACGTAGCTGCCAGTAGGTGTGAATTGTCTTTTAGTGCTGTCTAAGATACCATTTTAGATGGAATCAGTCACTGAGATAAGTTTCTGAAGTGGCATTTACTTTTCACTGCCGTAGCTTTCATTTTACTCTAGTGCAATGGGTAATTCAGTCCCCCAGTTACAGCTGGTTGTTCTGGGGGAAGGAATTTTCAATAAAAGATGTAAGGAGGCCCTGCTGTGAGCAGGGAGGTTGGACCAGGTGGCCCCCAAAGGTCCTTCCAGTGTACATTGTTCATCCCTTCCGAGTGATGGAGGTCCTGCCCTCGTGTAGGTTGTGCCCAAGCCATTAAGGAGGTGGCAGCTCCTGGGCACTCAGAGCTCACTGCCATTACACAGATAACCTGGGCTATTCTTGGAAAGTATGGCTAATACTGTGTGTTTATGTAGCATGTGAAAAGTACACAGTGATTGGCTGTGCACATGGAGCCAGCTTTCCTTCTCTGGCTGGTGCTGGAACAGATCAATATTACAACCAATCCCTTCCTGCTCAGTTCCCATAACTGCTTTGGGCCACGGCACTCATAAGGAAAATGCAGGAAAAGGTGCTTTCAGGCTGTCACTCTTCCACACTGACTGTAGAGATGGAGCCATGACTTGCTTGACTGTCTCTGTTGTGGTTTGGCAGGTCCTATAGCAAACACTCCAGAAATGCATTCAGGGAAGATCTTGAGTTCAGATGTTGGAGGGGAGTGAGGATATTCTGCTCTGACTGGATGGTGTCGCATCCTCCATCAGTTCCACTCTTGCTGGGCCACCACCACAGGATTGAACAACTGCAGGAGGATGGCACATGATAATGAACAGAAACTTCAAAGTTCTTATGCATAACCAAAACAGAGCTTTGCAGATGTGCTTGGGTTTCGTCGTTAAAATTCACACTAAGTTTGACTTGTGTGTGTGCAAGTGGCTACTGTGAAACACAGCCCTTGCAAGCAGACTCACAGGGATGAGACCCTTGAGGAGATGAAAGGGAGGGCATAAACCAAAGCAGGCTGCCTTAGTAAAACTCCAGATGCCATCCAGATAAAATATCTGGTGTTCAGTTCTTAACACAAACTGTCCTAGCTGCTGTGTTTAGTGGCTTACTCTTAAATGGGTACTGGGCATCCCTGTGGCTGAAGACTGGAAAAGCCCAAAGGCACCAACACAAAGAGAGAATGTATCATTCTAGTACCATTTTTTAATTTGAAAAGGAAGTAACAACAACATAAGTTCATTACACCCTCAGCGGCAGATATGACCTCTAATGTATTTACCCAGTACAAGCACATTGGTTTGTGTAGCAACAAAGAAGGAGTAGGTGATCTGAACTTTCAAGAAATTAAATGCTTGATTTTGATGAATAGGGTCCTGCCAGGTAAAAACAGGGCTAGGTTGCTTTTAGGGAGCTGTTTCTCAGAAAAAAGAGCTCAAAGTCCTCCATAACAGGTATGTGTATGTGGTGTTTTTCAGTTTTTGCTTTTAGGGACGTGTTCTAGCTGAAACAGTGAGCCAGATTCATCCTTGCTTTATTACATCCTAAAACAATTGGTCTGCTCCTGTTTTCATTTAAACTGTTATAGCAATTGCTCTCCTTTGCTGTGTTTTATGTATTTACACTGATGCAGTTAAAGGCAAAGTTTTCCAGAGGCCTCGTAGCAGAGGTGTGCTTGAGTTTACTTGTAAAATAAACACACAGCCCACCTCTAATTTCTCAGCTTATGCTTTTGTCCTTTTCTAAAAGTGAGCTTTTTTCCCCACCCAAGAAAAATACTTCCTTGCAATATGCAGTTACAGTCCTGTAATTGAATTTTCCTTTCTTTTTCTCTCCCCTTTTAAAGGCAATTGCACCTTTGCTGGAAAACAACCATCCTCCTCCTGACCTCTGTGAATTCTTCTGCAAGGTATGAGAACAACTTTGCTTTCTGAAATCTCACAGTTGTATATGAGTGTAGTTCTTTGAGGGGGTGGTTGTTCTTTCCTTTAACTCCTTACCTCCTGCCCAAGTTGATCTCAGTTGTTGGTTGGCAACCAGTGATAGTGGAATAGTTAACAGCACCATTATGATAAATAGAACCAGATGCTTAGACATCAGACTGTTCTGTCCTGATACTGTGTGAAGGTTAAAGTCTTTGAACCCTCACACCTCAGTCTGGGTACAAGAGGTGTCCTACAGCATGTTCTGTTTAGCTGCTGCAGAGATCATTGGGTCTGTGAGGTGGTAATGTGATGTGTAACTCAGCCCTAATGTATTAAGTCACTGGGTAATGGCAGTGGGAAGATCATAAGGACTTGTCCTCTTTTCTGCTAAATCCATGCTTGTGCTGCATTTTGCATCCTTTCCATAAACTTCTGAGCACTTGGGATTGCAGACCTTGTGGGTTTGAAAGTACTGCATTTCCTCTAGGCCTGTTTGTGTTTCAGTTTCAAGTCTGCTTAAATTTGCTTACTGATGACTGTGTATGCATCTGTCAAATATTCTGGATGCTGCTTGTAATTCCCATCCAGAGTTATTCACCAGCTGCTTCTTCCTACAGAAACTAAGTCAAGTTTCAGAAACTTCTCTGTTCATTTTTATACCCACTCTTAGGGCCATATTCAGCCTTGGACTCAAGGCATTTTTATTCCTGGTTTGGGGTTTTTGCCTTTGGTCTCCATCAGAGATGGGCACCTGATTGTCTTAAATTTGTGAGATGGGCTGTGTAGAGTTGCAGGAATGGAGACAAGTTATGGACTTTTCAGAACTGAAGTGGACAAGGTTAATGAGAATGTGAATTTATCTTCAAAACTGACCCTGCCCTGAGCAGAGGGTTGGACCAGATGACCTTCAAAGGTCCTTCCCAACCCAAATTACTCTTGACTGATACATTATGACTGTGTGTTTTACCCTGTGATGGGTGAGTGGGTTGTTGGTGCCCTTGGAGATGCGACACAGGTTTTAGCCTGGATCCCAAGGGAAGGACATTTGTGCCATTACACTGCCTGTGTGGACATATATTCTTGTCCCCAGCCCCTTAACAATCTTCGAATTTGACAAAAGAAGGTATAAGTCCCCAAACTGCTTCATTCCAGCAGTAGGAAAGGGAACTCTTATGAGTTCACGATCTCCCATGGCAATCTTCTATTAGATGCCAGCAAATCCATAGGAGAGAACAGTGTTCTGACTGCCCTGATCCCAGGAAAGGTTAATTTAGCCCTTGGCTCTTGTTAATCTTGGGGTAATCCATGCATGGGGTGTGAAGCCAGAGGAGACCCATCTTCATAGTTTCTGCAGCTCACAGAATGCCTTGTTGCTCCTTGCAGCACTGCCGAGAGCGCCCGCGGTCCATGGTTGTGATTGAAGTGTTCACCCCGGTGGTACAGAGGATTCTCAAACACAACATGGTGAGTGCACGACAAATCTGTCCCTCCAGACTGTAAGTGCAGAGCTAATAAGCATTCACTGGGATTTTCAAAAGCTTCCAAGCAAGGCACTGTTTTGAGGGGCATTTCTTTTGGCAGCAGTGCCAGCATATGCAGCTCCAGCTCCCTCCCACCTGGCTCTTGGCTCCTTGCTTACTCCATACGTGGCACCCTTGCAGTTAAAATGGTTTAAAATCCAATAAATAACAAAAGCAGAATGGGGACTTTGTTGATTTTGAGCTGGGGCCCTTAACATTTTTTCTTTAAGACACCCCCAGCATTCTGGATTTCCATTTTTCTTTAGGCTCATGTCCAGTGAGTTCTTACCTAGGTTTCCTGAATTACCTTATGCTTTTCTGCAGCTATTTTTCCTTCTCGTTGCAGGATTCGTGTTCTCGGTCATTTATGACTGTTCTCACCCAGCTTTTCTCTCACTGCCAGTCAATTCTTTCTTTGTGTTTGAAATAAATGCCAGAAGACTGCCCTGCCAGCTTCTCTCTCTCCACCCTGTGGAGCAGCTTTCCCTTCTTCCCCCCCAAACTCTGAAGATATTCTTACATGAGCTATATTTCTTTCCTAAGAGAGGTCTGGGGTATTTACCAGCTCTCCAGCCTTTGTGGCATATTAAGTTTCCTGCCATGGTTTTTAAGTTGCATAAAGAAGTCTTACTTCATAATGCTGTGGCAAAGACTAACAAATAAAATAAAATAAAATATTTAAGGCAGTTGACTTGGATGTGATCTCAAGGATGAACCTCTGTACCTACATAATCAGCTTCTTTTCACTGACTGATATAATTTGAGAGACCATCAGCTGCCATGCTGTGTAAAGCAAGAACCCAATAGAAAACAGTTCATATTTCTTATTTTTACAATCTTATTATTTAACTCCCTGAGTTTACAGAACTAGGTAGAAAGCCCAAGATGGCAAAAAGGTCGTATTCCTGGCTCTGTGCCTGCACTCTGCAGACATGTAAACATTTTTGAATATTCTGTAGTGTTCAATGAAATATTCTGTAAATGTTATTCTTGGATTCCAGACTGATTTTTTTTTTAAAGCATCCAGAGCTCTTGAGGGGTCTCAAATAAAATCTAAATGCATAGAGTAATGCTTGTATTTGGTTAGCTTCAGAGAATTGGGTATATTTACCATACTTAACATTTGCAGATTGAAAATCAACATGTCTGTACCGCAGCGTGTAGTGAGGGAATTTATGGTGTCATGTATTAATTGGAGTGGATTTGGGCACTTTACTGCTCTCCAAGGACTGCTGCACTGAATAGTCCTTTAGAGAATGTGTGTGTGTGCACGTAACTGAAGTTCTCTTTAGGGGGACAGTATTGTTGGCAGGAAACTTCACCACCTCTGGAGGCTCCGTGCAGTTCAGCATCCCCAGAGCTGAGCTGGCTCTTCCCACCTTTGCCTCTCATTTGTTCTGTGGCCTTTGGAAATTCCTGACAAGTTTTGTTCTACAGTTTCCCACCTGTAAAAAGGGGAAAGAGTGTCTTGTTTATCTGTGATTTTTGAAATCTCAAAAGAGCAAGGATAGCTTTTTGTCTTGCTGATATACTGGTTACGTGCAGGACTGGAGACTGTTGTATGTTGAGTTGTCTCAACCTCCCAAACCTTTGGATTTGAGCTGTTCGTAGGCTTAGCCCAAATCCCAAATGTTTGAATGTAAGCACTATTTTTTTTTTTAGCAAACAATATCAACAGTGTGTATTGTTCTGTACTTGGTATGCTGACAGAGCACTGTGTTATATTTAGAGAGATATTTTATTTTACAGGGGTCAGCAATGACATCCCCTTCATGATTTCTGGGACTTTCATTGTAGCTTCAGTTAAGACACCGAGACGGGTTGAAAAATTTCATAGGCAAATTGCAACTGCAAAAGCTGTTTCGCAAGGCATGTTCACGACATTATTCAAATGTTGGATGAAGCACACGTGGTCTGGTGCCCGTGGACCAAGTGTATTTGCACCTGCCAGAAGTTGCTGTTAGAAGTTTAATGATTTTAATTGTAACACCGAAAGTGGAATCGCCCACAGTCCCTTTGCTGGGTGAAGTTACCAGGTGGCCATTCAGTACTAGTAAAGTGACACTTAGGCTTGAAGGAGGCATTGTTCAGCCTAGGCTTGTTGTTTTCATGTTTGTGGTGATTTTTTCTAGCTGTGAAACCCAGATGTTATTGCTGCAAAAGTGCCCGAAACCAAAAGGAGTTAACAAGGTTTCAATGCTCTGGAAGCATGTCTTCCCTTTTGCAGACCAATAACCAGCTCACTGCCATTGTGGCATTTCTTTAAAATTTAAGTTGCCATGAAGTTTTGTGTTTAGGATGACTCTTCTTCCATAGGCAGCTGCTGGAGGGATAACTGGGAGTGCTTGTTTGTCCTCAGAGGACCTTGCTCCCCCCTCGGAAATCCAGCTCTGTAGTTCTGCAACACCTGTGTAATAAGGTTACACCTGTGTAAATGTGAAGAAATGTGCTGTGGAATAACACTCACCAGACAGCAGAACTTACTCCTTTCACATCTAAAAATAGCAGGTGACGTGAGGAGGTGCAGGATTTCAGTTTGCAGGTGCCTTTCTGACTGCAGGATTTAAGGAAAGCGACTCTTGAGCTCACCTGTCAAATTCACGTTGTAGCTGGAGTAAAAACCCTGGGGAAAAACAAACTGAACTCTGGTTTTATACTTGATTGCTTATTGATTGCATGTCCTAAAGAATTTCTTGAAAACCAGAATAGGTATGATGCCAAACGTGGAAGTATGATACTATTTTTGAGTTTTATTTCTAAAAATCTGTGGTTATGAGTGGAAGCAAAAATGCAAAACAACAAAAAATGTTCAAAATCAAGGTGTAAAGTGAAATGTAGCAAACAAATGTGAGTGCAGGTGGGATATTTTTGTTGTTGTTTCTTTAAACATATCTTTTTGTCAAAGAGGGTATGGGAGAAAGAAGAGATTGGAAAGTGTGTCATTATTAGTGGGGAGAACGTTACCTCAGCATGCAGCAATACTGTGCTCTTGAAGCTGTCAGCATAACAGCAAAGTGAATCCAGTTGTGTTTGAGCTGATTTCTTCTGAAAACCCCCAGTTTGGGTGTGCATTCAGCATCTTCACTGAGTCTCTCCTTTCTGAACAGGATTTTGGGAAGTGCCCTCGGTTGCGGCTGTTTACTCAGGAGTATATTCTGTCTTTGAACGAGCTGAATGCTGGAATGGAAGTGGTGAAGAAGTTTATTCACAGGTTAGTTACATTTGATTTATGGCATGTTTCCAGTCCTGCGTACGTGCTTTGGTGTGTCACTTCTCCCAGCCCTGCTCATCCCCTTACTGGCTGTGAAGAGTAGCTGGTGCTTTTTTGGGACTGGCAAACAGCAGATAAATCGAGTCCATTGGGCAATGTTGTTGAAGTCTCTTTAAAAAAACCTGTTTCTCGAATAGGGCTGGGGGTTTCTGTCTAGTTCCACACTGGAAGCAAATGGACTTTGCTTTGTGCACATTCTTCTTATACATTTAGACCCAAAGCCTCTACAAAGAGATTTTCATTAATTTTGGACCTCATAATGCTCAGTTAGGTATGTATTTTTTACCACATCGATGAACTGGTGCTGCAGCTTAGCCTTGATCATAAATAGGGCAATTGGTAGGGATTTGCAGAGTTAAAGTATCTCTGTTATGGCCTTCCTGAAGATTCCCCAAGGGTGCTTACCCAGGTCTGACACCTCCTTCTCTCTGACTGGTTCTTCCCACAGAAATCTTCCTGGCAATGATGTCATCTTGGTTTTTGTTTTTCAGCATGCATGGTCCAACAGGACAATGCCCACATCCCAGGGTCCTGCCAAATCTTGTAGCTGTCTGCTTAGCAGCCATTTATTCGTGTTACGAGGAATTTATCAACAGGTCAGTATGAATTCCCAGCTGACCACGTGTTGCTCAATTCCAAACCCACGACAAGATCAGTGTGATGGGTGTGGGTGTGTGGGAGGGTGTCTTTGTTATGTGTGTGGGGTCTGGTCAGTCGCATCTGTGTGTTTGTAGATATGTAGTTGGATTTGTTACACTCTGTGCTATAAAACCTGAAAGAAGCTGCACCTTCCTTCACTGGTACTCACCAAAGGGAAGGGTGAGACCTTGAAGAAGGGGCTGTGTGTGAGTCCCTGTGTATCTGGAGCTTTGAACCAGAGCTGGTTCCACGATGTTGTCTCCATTATTGTGGAAAATTTGATTCCTGACTTACCGCAAAATAGACGCTGTAGTTCTTGACACACGAGCCAGTTTCCAGTAGACACTGAGGGTTCCCCTCTGCTGTGTTTCCTGTTTGTTTATGCCTATCTAACTTTGCTCATGGTAGAGCACAGACAGGGGCTGCTTAGTGTCCAACACAAATTCCAGACGTGAGGGCTGCAGACAAATGTCTGGGCACGTACTGTAGCCAGATACATACTTGGGCATGGATTCTGTTACAGCTTTGCACAACTTGGATGGGAAAGTTCACCTTTATACTAAACTGGCCTGTCAATTAGAGTAATGAAAAGCCCAAATCTTTGTACAATAGGGGCTGCAGAACGATCCTATTGGAGCCTTTTAATGTTTTTAATTGATTTCAGTAATCTGATTACAGAGAGGAAAACCATCCGGTGGACTGGGGTGAAACACAGTGGGAAATGGCAAAAAGTCTTGGCTTCTCAGTGTTGCTCTCTCCCTCCTGCTCTCTGCTGGTGTGGCTGTCTATTGAAATTACCTGTTTATTTCTCACATGCAGTCGGGACAATTCGCCAAGCCTGAAGGAAATTCGGAATGGCTGCCAGCAGCAGTGTGACCGAAAGCCTAACCTCCCCCTCCGCCTTCTGCACACGAGTCCTGACCTGGTCTCTCAGGAGGCCACCTTGACTGACTCCCGCCTCAAGCCAGTCATCGTCACTGCAAACGAGATCCACGTGGAAGTGGAGCGCAACAACACGGCGAACCAGAAGCTGACAGCCAGCGTGGGCAACGACAGCGAGCCCAACCTCATCGACTGCCTCATGGTCAGCCCCACCTGCAGCACCATGAGCATCGAGCTGAGCGCCCAGGCAGACAGGATCCTGGGCTGCTATGTCGAAATACTCAAGATGCTGTGAGTAACTATTTTTGAACAGCTTCTCCAACAATGTCATCTTAACAATGGGGGGGCTTTTCCCACAGGCCTGTTGTCTTCAACATCTGCGGTGAGCAAGCACATGGTTATAAATCTTAACTCCAGCTCGAGAGAGTCCAGCCTTTGAAAGAGACATCTGGCACTGCCAGTATGTTCTAAAAATAGCATTAGGAAGATGAAAATGGAAAGCTTATTTGTTCAGTGAACCTCAGGCATTTTACAGAAGACGGGGTGTTGCTGCCAGTGGTTTCTGGTTTTGTTCTTGCCCAGCAAAAATAAATAAAAAAAAAAAAAGCATTTGTCTTCTTCAGGGCTCTTGGGATTGCCTGAGACAGAGCTAAAGAAGGCAGGTCTGTGCTAGGCTCAGTGATAGGCAGCACACTCCCCTGACCTCAGAGGAGTTGGATGAAGTGGTTGTTCTTCTCTTAGGTGTTCTCCCTTCACGTATATGTAGAAGTTTTATGACCCATTCACATTTACTTGTATTACAGTGGAGTCTCTATTTGTCAACCAGTTGCTTTGGTACAGTGGACCTGGATTAGGGGGCAGGGTGCTCAAATAGTCTTTACAAAATGATGGCTCCGTAGTTTCCTGAGAGGCAAATCATCTGTATATCTTCAAAAGGAATATAAAGGAAAATGTTCTTCAGAAAAAGCTTGTTTTTCTCCTGGATGAAAAATGAAATGTAATAACACAAAAGGTGAAGTACTGAATAGAAGCCTGTAATAAAATCACAGTAAAATAATATCATTTGCTTTGACAGCCAGCTCTGGTACTGAGTTGCAGTATGTCTTTGGGCAAACTGTTAAACTTCTTCAATAACTATTTTTAAACAGTGTAAGGCTTAATGAAGTAATAGTTGAGTTTTTTAGACTCCAAGACATGGTGGTTGAAATTTGGGCTCCACTGTAAGCCATGAGCATGCAGCTACACTTAAGTCAAATGCAACTCTGGGGCTTTGCCCTAAAGGAATTACGAAGTCAGACTGCTGTGATGGACGTTTTTGTGAAGGTTTTGTCCCGCACTTTCCTTTTTCTTCAAAATACATAATACAGATTTGCAACATATCTCCTTCACTCACTGCAGCTCTGGCTTGCAAATACTCAAGCACACATGCAAAACGGGAGCTAGAACAGGTGAATCCCAAGTACTTTCTCATTAGATTCTGGAGGAGGCAGTTGCTGTGAGGGCTAATTTTATATTTTTTCCCTGTGGCTTAGGCTCTTCCTCCTTTAAAAATGTGCATTAAAAAAAGCACAGCATCTGAGTTTGCTTCATCTGGGGGCTACTAAGTCTTCACCCACCCAGGTGCTTCATTAAACACGTCGTGTGTTTATTCCCATCCCCTGACTGTAGCTGTTTTCCATAAACACTGGAACTCTCTGAGTCCTGATGCTGGCTGACGTGCTGACTCACTCAGCATCGAAGGTTTTGGTTTCATCATGCAGCTGACACATACTTATAAACAAATTCACCAGTGGGCATCTTCTTCCTCACAGTCTCTCCACATTTGAAACATTTGATATGCTGGGTCTCAATCCTTATATAACTTCCTACACAAAGAACTCTTCTTTTGCTCTATACCTTAAAATCTATTTTTTTATTTGTTTGGTATCTTTTTAAAAACCAAGCTGTTCAACAGCAACAGTGGAAATGGGAATCTCTTACTGTTGCAGGTGTGGAGCAGCTTTGGGGCCTCTCTCAGGTTGTGTGATGGGAGTTCTGAAGGGTGAAACCCACAGAGGTTTTTTTCAGCCCTGAAAGCATTAACACAGAACTGAGTTCTGCTGATTCTGCCACTGGCTTGGGAGATTTTAGATAAGTCACAAGTGCCTCATTTTTCTTATCTGTAAAATATAGTAAAGATTTTTAACGTTGTTTTTTAAATGCTGAAACAGTGATGGAAAAGCACCGTAGAAGGGCTTGTGGTTATTAACAAAAATACATGCTGTTATGTTTGATGCTGATTCCTTTCATGCTCAAACTTTTCTGCAACAATGGCTTTCTGTTGTATGAAATACTGTTACTGTACTTTGAGAATCTGAGAATATGAACAAAGAGTTGAAGAACATGCCAGTAGGAAGAAAACATTAATTATAAAACAACTGCCATCCAGGAGGTGAGCTCTCAGCAGGCAGTCACTAAAATAATGTTCTTATTAATAACAGTGGTAAGCCAAACATAAATAAGTTGCTTAGCATTGAGTTTGATTGTTCTTTTAGGTGTCTGACTCAGTATCATCATCAAAACAAGAGAGTCACCAGCAATGATATCTTTTTTACATAATTAACTTAGGGCAGCAGGGAGTAAATCATTTAGGCAGATTTTAATTATTGAAAGTCTAGCAAATAAGAATTCTCAACAGTAGCTTTGGCAGAGGACATTTTATTGTTCACCTGACTCCTACACAATACTTACTTTTTGGGGAAAAAACTCACTTCTAATCTTGATAAAAATGTTATTTAAAAATCGCTATAATACCTCACTTTTTACACAGAAGGCTAAAAAGGCAGTTGGAAAGTTCATTTGTGGGGCTGCTATAGCACCTAGAACATCTTTCACCCTTTTTCTAATGTAGTTGAGTAATAAAACACAGCTATTGCATACTAAAGGAAAGCAAAAAAAAAAAAATCATGATGTTAAAGATGTTGGCAGATGACCCAAAGTCTGGGCAGATTTTAAAGGAGCCACAGTCTCTAGTGGAACATGGTATTTTTGTCCTGCATTCAAAAGTGGATCAAACTTCTGTGTCAATATTCTCTAACGCATTCTGGACTCTGATAGTGTTACTGATGCCAGTCATTGCCTTCTGAACGCTGCAAGTCTTAAACTGGTGCGTGGAAAATGCACTAAATTAATTGAAAACTTTCTGTCCATCTTATTAAATTAGAGGCTCTGAGAACAGCTCAGCGTTGCCCAGCTCCTACTTGCATGTTAATGTTTCCACGAGTTAGGGAATTTCTTGTGCAGCCAAACTTGTGCTTGTACAGCACACCCGTGGTTAGAGGAGGTTGCAGGGCGAGGGGCTGTGTGTCCTCCTTGGTCTGGGTAACCTCAAAGTCTGTGTTTTCACCTGAGGGACCCCACTGGTTCCCCTGGCAGCACCCAAGGGATGGGGGGGACGCTTAAACTGTGCCAATGGTGAAATCTGGATCAACAAAAAGCAAACTACTCTGGCTGTGAGAACAGACCCCTCTCGGGGAGGCTGTGATGGTGTTGTATCCTAAGCCATTACCCTTTGTCTGTGTTATTTTTTGTTTCCATGGCTGCCTGTAGTGACAAGGGTCCTTCCAGATGGCCAGACACTTGCACCCCTCTCTGGGGCCAGTGTGACCAGGGCAGTGTCACCTCCTTTAGGCAACCTCGTGTTGCTGTTTCTTGATGCTTCCTTGCCAACTCTGAGCAATGGAGCCTGTTTCTGTCCTCAGCAGCCTGGGCAGGACCCTTCTAGGGTATTTCAATGGTGCTACATTTTCTTCTTTTGAAAAAAAAAAAGAAAAAAACAAACCAGACAAGCCCAGCTCAGAAGAAGGCTGAACATGAAAAGGTACCTCACTGTTTTGTAGATAGCAGGTTTGTGCCTTATGTGACAGAGGGTCTGATGGAGTTTTCTCTCAACCTGCCCTGGAGCCCTGAGCTAATGCTTGTGTCACAAAATTCGGGGAGCTGGACCTACACCCAGGGAAAGAAGGGATCAGATAAATGTCCAGGGGGACATCATCTTATTGTTTGACAACAGAGCTTGTCTAATAGATTTTTGAGCTTGTCAAGCTGCTCAGTCTGGAGAACAGTCTGCTTCCAAGTAGTTGCTCTTGTCTCTTCATTATCCTCCCCAGACTGAAGATCTGGGGCTTGTAGTCTGTCAGAGATAAAAGTGATGGCTTTCCAAACACAAGCACCCACTGGAGCTTCCCCTGCCTGCTCTGCATTCCCCAATAGGTCAGTGGCATGCTCTGAATATCCCAAGTGGATTCTCTTATGTCATGTTTATCGGGGTTGCCCTGGGCTGCTAGTATGTTTTGGATTGTTTGTGCTGCACATGACATATGGGCAGGTTTTCATGCTGGTGAAAGGTGATCCCGGCGAAGGAAAATGTATTATGTTGGCAGGCCAGGAGTGACGATGGCCCAGAGGCAAAGTCACTGCAGTCGGGGATTATTTAATTAATATGATTGTCCTGTGTTTTGGCCAATCCCCTCCGAAAGGTTTCTGTGTGCAGCAGCAGGTGATGGCTCTGAGGAGCTGTCACAGCCTGGCTTCCTGACCCCCCGCCCTCCACACACTTGCAGGAACCCACGGGTCGGGCTGCAGCTTGGCCGTGCTGCTCACCCAGAATTGCACATCCTGCAAAAACCGGAGCCAGGGAGCGCAGCATTTCAGGGAGTCTTTCTGCCCCTTTGCTTTTGTAAGCTAGTCCTGGGATTTGAGCTGTGTGAGGAGTGTTGAGCCCAGCACCCTTTGAAGAGCTCCAAAGGGAGTTTGTCACAGGTGCTCTCCCTGGAGCTCCCTCCTTCTCCTGGCCCAGCCTCTGTGCCTTGGCTCATTGCAGTGGTTGTTAACTGCAGCCAGAGATAATCCATCTCCCTTTCGTTCCCTGCTTCAAACGCTTCTGCCTTGTGTTAGAGCTTTGAATGGCTGGGGAAAAAAAAATAAAAAGAAAGAAAAAGAAAAACCAACTGTCTGAAATGAAAGAAGAGTGAAGATGAGATGAGCACAGACAGAAGGAAAATGTTTTTGAAAAGGGAATAGGTGGGAGGAGGAGAAACACTGTAGGCTTTTAATAAGTAGTTTAGTTTTATTCTTGTGCTATGTTTGTTTCATGTTTCCTAGCTCAGATTGAAGGGATTACAGGCAGTGCAGGTTTTATGTCCAGGTCCGACTCATATGACCAAATTTTATATATTTCATAGGAAATGGTTTTCTGTCTTTTCCTGTTAGGAAAGCAGGCTATGGTTTATTTTCACTGCCCTCTCACTGACTGCTCTGCAAGTGGAGGCTCCCCAGCTTCAAAAGTCAGAGTGATAATGTCCAGTTCAGGAACAACAAACAGTCCTGTAGAGAGCCTTAATTAATCAAAGCTTTGTTGAAAGAACCCACAGAGCTCATCTTAGAGATGTTGTGTCAGAGGTTTCCTTGCCTTTTTTCAGTTTATATGACAAGCCACATCCTCAGGTGTTTCATGTTGTTCACTTTGCACTGACTAAGTGGAAAAACAACCCCTGTTATGAAGTCCTCCTTCATGTCTTGCTGTTCTGAGACATTAAAAAATTGATCATCTTCCTTATATGTTCAGTATCTAAGCAGGTAAGAGACTTTCTGTCTCTGGAAAGAACTTTGTGAATGGGTGATCACAAAGAGCTCTCCCTGCAACTGCCGCACAGTGGCTTTAGGGTGATGTAACACCCCTTGTCCCAGAGCTGCTCCTAATTTAGACCCAAGAATAGAATTTTTGATGGAGTTGAAAAAGAGGCTCACTGGCTTCCAATGCAGCTGGCATGGGCACAAGGTTTCTTTTTTTGGATTACTACAGCTTCACATATGCTATGCTTCTGGTTTTTAATAATTAATGTGTTAAACTACTTTCAGATCACAATGGGTTGGTTACTTGCATGAGGTATTATACATTTTTGTAACCTGAACTTATACTGCTCTTGGGCAAATGATAACTGCTTCCCTGGTTGATTTTTACATCATTATTCTCCCTTCAAGTACAATTTTCCTGCATGTTGCTCCTTAAGAATACCCTGCTCATGCCATGTGAATTTTCTTTGTGTCCAGGAACATGTCAATGTGGACTGTCCAACATCATGTGTGTTATTAGTTTATGGAAATTTCTGTTTATGTGGTTCAGATGATGGATGAGACTTTTGGAAATGCATCCATCTTCAATTTCTCTGGGCTAGATATTCCTCTTTGCAAAATTGCATTCTTCTGGAACGGTTCCTGTGCATATGTTGTCTGTCTCTAATGCTATCAGTAGATACTGTCCATTTGAGAACATTACACTTCGTTCCTTCCTAAAGACACACCATACTTTTGTGCCAAGTTTCCAGTAAGCTGCAGCCAATAGTCCGTTTTTTAACACTGAAATCCAAAGGGTAGCAGCAGTAAGAGGAGGTGGTAGGCTGTTGAAAATTGTCTGTGCAAACATCCCAAATTGTTTCACCCCATATGAGATTTGTTCCTGTGTGTACTCATTGTTGCTAATGGGAGTGAGGGTGGCCTGGCTGGCAGTGCCAGTGACTGGGCTTTGGCTGGTGGGTTCTGTGCCCTGTTTTGGTGGAGACTCACCAAATTATCATACAACTGCTGTACCCTTTGTGCAGTGCCTTGGTGCAGCAGTCAGTCTGTGCTGACTAGCCCCTAAATGTTTGAGATCCTTGGAAGGATGGAGTGGCAGTGTGCAAGTGCTGTTCCTGCATGAGGAGCCTTCCCCAGGTGTGGCCAAGCGGCTGGAATTTGGCAGCAGGGTGGGATGATGTGCTGCCAGATTAGTTTGCCCTGATCAGTGCATGCTGTAAAGCAAAATATTCTCTGTATCCTGGTTCACATGAGCACCCCTTATGGCTGGCTCCTCGTGGGACTGTTCTGTGTGTTGGTAGCAGAGCTGAAAACCAAGCATGAGCTGGCAGCTGTGCTGCTGACACAACAGAGAGGAGATGCTTCTTACTGGGTGCACTGGGCTGGGCTCTCTACTGTGGTTATCCTTATTTGTCCTCTTCCACTCAATAATTCTGACAGTGCTGCCTTCTCTAGTCTCTCACCTCTTAGGCTAAAGACTTTGTACTGTTTGAATTGACCCATTTCTTTCTGCCAAGGCCAGAGATGGATTGGGGGGTATCTTTGTTTTTACAAATGGGTTTACATCTTATAGTAAATAAAAATTCCAATTACATGCAGAGCAGAGCTGTAAATAGCAATGGCCTGGTAATTGCTGTACCAAGTTAGATGAAAGTATTACTTAGTGATTAAATGTCAACAGGTTTCATAAACAGCAAATGTCTTTAAGTTGACATAAAGAAGGCCTCTCTGGAGGTCACTGTAAATACCAGATTTATTGTGCCTCAGTGGAGAATGTGCTGAAAATGGAAAGGGAAATGTCACTGTAGATCTTTAGAGTGTTTCAGTAACACAGAAAGGTTGTTAGTGCCTGCAGTAAAAAGCTTTTAACTCCTTGAACTAACTGTTGACAATCCGTATCTAAAACCTGGGAACCTATTAATAAAATGTTCATTTTTCAGGTCAGACTATGATGACTGGAGACCAGCCCTGGCCAGCTTGCTTCAACCCATCCCATTTCCCAAGGAGTGAGTTTGCACTGGCTTACTATTTACTGGATTACTGTTTCTATTGCTTTATGGTGAAATATAATGTCAAGTACAAACTGATGGTGATGGGAGCTTTTTGTCTCGAGTATAGATTTAGACTCTGGAGTTGATTTTGGCTGATGCAGAGGGATGTGAAGACCTCCCCATCCTCAGCTTCCTTCCCTGTTTCTCCAAGATGATCCTGAATAAAAATATAGTTAACTAGAGACAGGCAGACAGGAAGGGAAGGAAAGCTGGTGAGGAGGAGAGCAAAGTGAGAGATTTAGTGGAGGAGGATGCTTTACTGGCGTCACAGAGACTCATATCATTTGTATTTTGCATTAAATGAAGAAGCTCCCCTACGGATCAGCCGAGCTCCCTGGGAAACCTATTAAGGAGCAGCAGTGTTTAGAAAATGCAGACCTCCACGGACAAAAATTACAACCTGTAATTGTACAATTTGCTGGCTTATCACATCCCCTAATGACCTGATGTCTTGAATCAGAGAGGTCTAATCCTCCACACCAGGTTACCTGGGCTACAGTGAGAGCTTGGAGATAGGCAATGGGGACAGCATTAGTTAAGACACACGTGAGTCCTGGGGGAGATGCAAACCATGCAGTGATGCAAGGCACTTCACAAAATGACCATTAATTGCTTTACTGATGTTAATTAGCTGTGACCATACCCTAACTGCATTGTAATTAAAGAATTCACCTGGCTCTTGGAGGTAGCCAAAACTCTGTAATTAAATAACTGCATTGTAAGTCTTTTGCTTACTTTCTTCTGACCCAGAGCTCCCACTGACGTTAGTCAGAGCCTTGTCTAAGACAGGCTCAGGAAAAGCTACAAGATTTGTTCCAAGTGATTTTCCCCCCTAGGTTGATGAAAGAGGCTTTATCTGATTTTTTGGAAAGATTTTTTTTTTTTTTTTGGTCTTGTGTGCTGCAGTTGCTTAGCAAATCCTTTTATTATCTGGAAAGAACTGAAAAGTGGTTGTTTGGCTTTTTGGGCTTTTTTCCCCTCCCTTCTCCCAAATTCTCATGATCTTCTGTTTTCTGTTTTAAATTTCAGGGCTCTTGCACATGAGAAATTCACAAAGTAAGTCTGTGGGGCTCTGTTTGTTTTATTGAAGGGGGTAATTACTAAAAATACTTGTACTAGTCAATAACAGCAACGATGCATTATTTGGTATTGTGTCTAGTGGTTTTTATGTGTGAGGGTCTGTAAGCATGTTCAGTTAGCAGTAAGAAGTTTTCTTTGTAATTTACTGTGCTAACAGCAGCCCAAGGACTAAAGCTGCTGATAGAGTTTACAAATGACTTTGTCAGTGCACACCTCTGAAACCTTTTCTACTGTGAATAGACACTGTTCTTGGTAATTACATTTTAGATGTCATACTTCCTTCCTGCTGAAGGAGTTCAACTTGTTTCTCTGTAAAGTTCATCAATATATATCATTTAAAGTGTAAATCAAGAGAAATGTGACACCTTTGTGAATGCTGCAACCAGTAACTGCTTATTCTTGTCCTTCTTACTCTTATTTTTTTCAGAGAGCTGAAATATGTGATTCAGAGATTTGCAGAAGACCCGAGGCAAGAAGTGAGTTTGTTGGCAGTTTACAGAGAGAATTAATTGGAGGGATTGCAAGTATGCTTGTCCAGATCTCCCCTTAAGTAGTTTGTTTGAAAACATGGTGTGGTTTTGCTCTGCTTTAGTTTCTTAAGGAGTAATGACCACTCAGGGCACACAGTGTGAGGGGTTTCTGGCCTTATGTGTAAGATGTGCTGTCACCTCCTTGTCTGGCATTAGTTGCTGTCCTTGTTCTGCAGCAAACTGCAACCAGAAAGATTTTCCCTCTGTGTGGAATCTCTCAGAGCTTTTCATCCTTCATACAAAAAAAAAGGGAAGCAAAATCCATGGATCCATCCAGCCTCCAAAATAACAGGTTTTATTTAGCTGCCTTTCAGCCACATTGTGTGCAAATGACCGTAATTCTCCTGAATTGGCAGGAGAAAGGGGGTGGGAGGTGTGTTCCTGTAGTGAGTGTGTCGCTGCAGCCTTGTGGTGGCTGCTGCTTCATAGCTGCACTCATAGCTTGTTCAACATCATCAGCTTTGGCTGAGTCAGAGGGAACCTCTCATCCACAATAATCCTTGCTTTTGACATACAGGAAACAAAGCTCCCTCAAACTGTGGGTGAGGCTGCATCATCATCATTGCCCAGAACTCCTGTTTTTCATGATTTTGCCCCTTGTCAGATAAAACCTTCCTGTCCTAGAATGGCACCAGGATTTTTTCTGTCACTGGTGTTGCATCCCTAAAGGAAAGAGCATGGATTTTACCTCCCCCACACAGACCTCAAAAATTGAAATGGAACATCTGTGTCTTCAAGGGAAGGAAAAAAAAAAAAGCTTAATTATGACTCCTTTATTAAACTGTGTGACTAAATATAGTAATCTCTACAGTGGGACAAATTTAGACTAATGGTTGCTCACTGGTGCTGGATCTTCAGTGCAACTTCTGTGTTACATATCCATGTTGAGTTTCTCCTGTGGACTTCCTTCACTGTGGACTGACCTTCACTCTGGTCAAATTTTCTTAGAGCAGGAGTAATAAGGTTTTTTTAATGATTGGGATGAGCAAACCATCAGCCACTGCATTTGATATGCAGCTCCCATCAGATGTGTAGACACGCAAGCTGGGAGGATGGGGGGGAAGTGGCAGAAGCTCAGAAATTTTGGGGGGGTTTGTTTGGGTTTTGTAATGGTTGTGTTTTTTCCAAGTGGAAGGAGCTGTTCTAGATTAGAGCTGTTTTGTGTTTGATTTGTGCAAAGGGAATAAAAAAGGCCAAGCAGTTAGTGATGATACAGCTTCCCTCCTTGTTTATACTGGAAAAATGGATTCTATGAGTGGAGACCAGCCATTTATTAACCATGGCTTTTCCAGCAGTCCCTGGTTCTGCAGTCGCTTCTTTGGGCCCAGCGTGGGACCCACTGGTGGTCATTGGCAGGAGCTGAACCCTTCCCAATGTCTCCACAGGTCCACTCGTGTTTGCTGAGCGTGCGGGCTGGCAAGGACGGCTGGTTCCAGCTCTACAGCCCGGGGGGAGTGGCCTGTGATGATGATGGAGAGCTGTTTGCCAGTATGGTACGTGTCTGCAATAATGTGAGTTTAGAAACCTCTCTACAGTAAGTAGCTAATGTGGAGTTGGCAGTGACAACATTTACTTGTTTTTGTCGAAAAAAAACCAAAACAACAAAAACCCCAAGAAAAATCAAAATCATGATTCTGCAAACCACAAGTGTTCACCAGGGAATCTGGATCTTTCAGTCACCAAATCCATTGACCTCCCTTGTAGTCTCAGTTTGTTTAGCACATTACTGTTCTCTTCTTGGACTTTGGGATGTTTTCTCACTGGTAGTGTAGTGCACAAACCATGCCTGTGCATATGTGTGTATGTAGTTTTGGATTTATAAATTTGTGTGTCTGTATAAAAAACCCTCTCAGGAAACATAGAATACCAGAAGACAGACTGTTCTATACATGCACACCTATAGTTTTCACTTATAGGCTACCCTGAAATTTAAAAAAGTAACATTGACTTAATCAAAGGAAAAAGAGAGGGATTTAAAAAGATATATCAGGGTCTCTGTCCGGTTACATCTGCGTGGGGAGGTGTAATTAGGAACCAGTATTCCATTTCAAGAAGTTACTTCTTTTGTAACTCTGAGAAGGACTGGACAGAAAATAACAGGTTTTAATCAGTGATGTGATTTAAGCACTGTCTTCCTGTGCAACCTGGGTCAAGTCACGTAGGTCTCTCAGTGTATTAATTCTCCATGTAGCAAGTAAGATGGAAATGATATTACTGCCTTTCCCTGGTAAGGGGAAAAACATTTGTTGAATTTGGCTGTTGGGTACACAGTGAAGTGACTTTCAGAGGGAGATACACTTTGTGCATCTCCCACATGCTGAACATTTTGGGACGTAAAGAACATGCATGCCTGTCTACCCTCTTAAATTCAGGTGGATCAGATACCTTTGAAACCGATAATGAGCAAAGACTGTTCACAAAACGTTTCATCCCTCTTCATTGTTTATGTGGCTTTTATCTTTGAAAAGAAAATTTCTTCAGAACTATCATTTCTCCTGAGAGCTGTTGTGGTTCGAGATATTTATGAGCATCAGGAGATGGTGTGCATGAGAAAGCACAATGCTAACACACATTAATATGCAGTACTCTGTGCCCTTTGCAAGGATGTTGATAAATACTTAAAGAGCTGCTAACGACTAACCGTAAGTTTGAAAAACATCCTGTTCTGAGATGCACCTAATGTTACATTAGTGTTAGAGTCAGTGTTTTCTATCACTCAAGAAAACCTCTGAAAAAGCTTAATGAAAACTGCATGAAATGAGATCCATTTTGGCTTGAAGGTTAATGTTTTTAAAGGCCACCTGAGCTGATGGATGCTTTAAAAAAAAAAGATTTTCTGTTTCCCTGAAGACCCGGCTGGTAATCAAGCCATGAGGAAGAACAATTGTGTGGTAGCACATGATTCATATAGAACTGACCTCATCATGGCATGGTTGTGATATTTTCAGCAGTATTGAACATAGCCCAGGCAATGCCATGAACCAAGGGGACCACACAACAAATTTACAAGGTCACTGTAGAGTAGTGCTGATGCTGAGGCTCTATGTAATGGAGCTCTTCCTGCCCAGGCCATTGGAAAATACAGCTTCTCACATGGTGCTCTGCAGCAAATGGTGAATCAGCCATGCAGGCTAAGAAATAAGACCAGGTTTAGCTGGGAACCCAAAATTTTCTGCAGCTAATCTCCAAGGCTTTTAAATGGGAAATAATATGGCCAACCCCTTTTGTGAGAAGAGGTTTTGATTTGATTTGTGCAAGTGGCTTTGCATTCCTGCCCTGGGTGTTACTGTGTGATATCTCATGATGCTTTCTGGAGCTCAGGAAGAGTCTGCAGGACACTTTCCTTACTAGTGGACTTGAAGGAGTCTTACTCTGGGGATGTTCTCAGCATTACTTGCCCTCCAGGGAAAACTGAGCAAAAGAGAAAACAAGATAATGACTCAAGCCCATGAAAGCACATGAAGTCATCTCTGACTTAGGGCTCTGGACTGCTGGATTTTCTTAAAGCACTCCTTCCTTTCCCAGTCAGATCCTGTCTGTTCATCCTGAACAGGTGATTTTGTCCGTCACCACCCCTTAACCAAGGCCAGCAGGTTGCCAGCACCACTGTTCCCCAGACCCCCAGCCCAGGAAACCCTTGCTCACCAGCTGGCATTTCCAGGGAAACCGAACCGCTAACAGATGCGAAAGCCGAATCTCCGGTGGTTCCCCTGGGGCTGGGTTCATCATGTTACTGGGAATGGGGGCAATTGCACAGCTGCTCTGGTGTTTCCTGGGGACTCTATAGCAGGCCTGTGGGCTGTCAGCTGAGCTCCCTTGTGGAGAAAAGCTTCCCACTCCCTCAGATCTCACTAGGCATCACCTTCTTCAGAAAGTCACTTCCATTCAGCAATAAAGCTGTTGGGAGACTGCAGCCATAATTGTAATGAGGGCCTTTAGGTTTGTTGCAAATACTTAATATTTTTTAACTGCATAACAATGTGCCTTCCAGAGGTATATATGTGTTTCTTAGGCTTACACTCCTAATTATACCTCTGTTTCTTGAATAGGTTCATATTTTAATGGGATCCTGCTATAAAACAAAGAAGTTCCTGCTTTCACTGGCTGAAAATAAATTAGGACCTTGCATGCTACTGGCTTTGAGGGGTAACCAGACGATGGTAGAGGTAAGCCCTAAACACATGTGGTCATACAGGTGTAGGAGCAGTGTTCAGCCTTGCTTTCACACTGCCTTTCCCAGGTGTGTTGTGTCAAACACACCAGAATTCTTTGCAGTTGTGTTTCTCTCAGTTAAGTGGAACAGAATATTGTCGTTCTGCAGATACAAATGTGAATAGCATGAAGTTTTGTTGCAAGAATTTTTGGAGAAAGAAATGGCTTGCTGTAATGTAGCTGGAGAGGTTAAGATGGGAAAATAAATGGCCATGCTGGTGGTGGCTGTGGTGAGGGAATCAGAATTCACAACCACAAAGCTTTTCCATGACAAAATGCTTGATGCTTGTCTTGCCACCTGCAAAATGAGCAGTGCACAGGAAGTACATTTACAAAACTTTATTTGCTTGCATTAATACACAGTTTTTGTGCTTATGATGGGTTATTTTTGTTGAGCTAATAGTTTATATGTAATTTTCTGGGTTTCTTAAAGAGAAATTTCTTGATAAATATCATAATTTAAGTGAAAGTAGAGGGTGGATAAATAGGTGGAAGGAGTTACAAATTTTCACTGACTTAGATCTGTCCATGCTAATTTAATCCAGTAAATAAGGGAGCATGCTGCATGCATTTGAACATGATATTGCTGGATCTTTTTTTTTTTCATTAAAAATAATTGAAATTATGGAGGGAATAAGAACTTTGCATTTTAATTGCAATGGCATGACACATAGCTGAGAAGGAAAGGCAGCATGAGGGAGCAGCTTGTGTCCCAAGTCTGTGTGACCTGCTGGAATCAGCTCCTGAGGTCCAACTTGTTCCTGGCAGCCCCTTTCCCAGGGGTGAGTCAGGTGTGTTCCCAGTGAGCTGGAGGGTGTCCTGGCCACAGCATCATCATCCTCTCTTGGAGCCTCTGACTTTTCCTGTCCTGCCTCATGGACTGGATACACCTCACATGTGTTCTGCTTGCACAGAAACCTCAGCACTTAGGGACAGAAAATCCAGCACTTAAGGAGCTGCTGGAGTGTAGTGTCCCAGCTCTGCCAGTCCACAGTCTGTCCAGTGTACCTACCTGGGAAATACTGGATCGATTGTACCTGTGCTGAAGAGGGCTGTGGCATGGAGCCATCTTCCAGGTCTGATGCAAAGTAATTGCACCTCTCAGGCAGAAGGAATGAGCACTAACAGAAGACACGCTGACTTTTAGAGATTGCACTTCATTCTTTACGAATTAAAATTTGGTTTCTTGTTTTGGAAGGTCAGTGAATGTTGCTACAATCCTCTAATCTAAGCTACATAATCCATGCTCTAAAAATTTAGCCAGGAATTTAAACTCCCATTCCCAGTGTAATTAGGATATTTGAAAGAAATGGAATGCAAGCCCCTGCAGTGACCACTCCTCTTTCATTCTGCTGCTAGATCTTGTGTTTGATGCTGGAATACAACATCATTGATAATAACGACACCCAGCTCCAGATCATCTCTACCCTGGAAAGCACAGACGTGGGAAAGAGAATGTATGAACAGCTGTGTGAGAGGCAGAGGGAGCTGAAGGAGCTGGTATGTCACCCTGCTCGCGGGATTGCCATAGCACGCTGGGCTCTGTGCTCTCCACAAATGGAGGTTCAAAAGAAAGACAAGCAGGGTGTGAAATTCCCAGTTAACAACAGGATGGGAGCAGTATTTGGAGGATTTTGCTGTGAATATATATACCGTGTGGTATTTAGTGATGTGGCTAATCCCATACTATGCTTATGAATGATATTCAATAACCTGCTTAGGATCTGTGTGAAAGAATAAAGGTGAAACCCTGCTGTCCCAAGATCTTACAAGTCAGCTTGTCAAATTCTGCCACCTTTTGACATATGAGTAGCAAATATTTCTAGTGCTGGTCAGCATTTCTGAATGCTCTGTCACTCACAGCGTTTCACTGAGATGGTCTTTAGGTCTAGTTCTCAGAGCTAGAGCCTGAAGATGAAGGTTTTTTCCTGGTTTTAAAGAGAGGATCTACAGATTGAAAACGGATCTGTTCTCATTAGCACATTTTTTACCTATGCAAACATAGCCTTGCACAGTCTTCCTCTTCCCTCTTTCACATTTATATTTGTCTTTAACCTCTGCTCCCAGCCTGAAAAGTAGATGCTTTTTTTGAAGTCAAACAAATGATTTTATCAGCTGCACAATCTCAACCCCTTTGCTCTCTTAGTCCAGCATTTTAAAGCTGTTTCCTTTAAAGTGAAAGTAGCCAAATACTGCCAGGCTGCAGCAGACAAATGGCATGAAGACCCACTTAGCTGTGGTTAGTGGGTGTCCCTTGGGTAGCAACAGGCACACTGAGAAAAAAATCTGTCAGTGCAGAAAAGGCAGGGATGAGGTGGCAGGAAGCTTTGAAACCAGAGCAGGGTTTGCTCTAGTGAAGAGCCTGCTGTACTTCAGTGGGTCTGAAATGTGGAATGGCAACTTGTTTGACCAAAATATCTTCTCTTTTACAGCAAAGAAAAGGTGGCCCCACAAGGTTAACACTGCCATCCAAGTCCACAGTAAGTTAATCATGTCAATAGAAAAACAAGCTTTGTCTTTCCATATTTAAACATTTGATTTATGTGTGCCATGTGGCACAGTGGTTTTGGGCAGTCGAGTGGGGAGCCATTTCGCTTGCTCTGTCAACACAACTGCAGTTTACACAAGTAAGGGCACATTTCTCCTCTTGGGGCTGTGCAGCAGTTTCCAGCCCCAACACAAGCATCAGACTCAGGTCTGTACTGCTGTGCAGGTCTGGGGACAGAGTTTTGTATTAAAAAGGCCAAGTTCACAATGTCCAGTTCTGGATCTTAGACATGGACTCTCAAAGACACCAGCAGTGTTGCAGTTAAGCCTGGTGCAAACCCAGACTAACTTCATCGAGGCCAGGTAACAGTCCTGAACACAGCTGGGATCTGGACCTCGTGGTTAAATCCTCCTGAAGTTTAAAGACCCAGCTTCAGCATTTGTCCTGACACCG
Organism: Anabacerthia variegaticeps; assembly: GCA_035583185.1. Lineage (NCBI taxonomy): Eukaryota > Metazoa > Chordata > Aves > Passeriformes > Furnariidae > Anabacerthia > Anabacerthia variegaticeps. Next base: position 16,041,257 of record JAWWEW010000020.1, read on the forward strand.
AAGCCTTCGTGTCTCCTAAGGATACACACGCAAAGAACATTTTTGTCCTAATGTTTGGATAAATTTTTCCCAGGGTGTGTGAAGCAACGCTGCCACAAGAGCCCAGCTGCTTGCCAAACAAACAGAAACTTCTCTGTGTGGTTCTCTGTTACTGTAAACAAGTGGAGTAATTGTGCAACTCCCGCCGGTTACCAGTATCGGTGACACGGCTGGTTCCAGGCTGGGCACTCCACAATCCTCATTGCCAATCTCTGGTCTCCTTTCAGGATGCAGACCTGGCCCGCTTGCTAAGCTCGGGATCCTTTGGGAATCTGGAAAACCTCAGCCTGGCCTTCACCAACGTGACAAGTGCTTGTGCTGAGCACCTCATCAAACTGCCTTCGCTCAAGCAGCTGAACCTGTGGTCAACCCAGGTGAGTGCTCGGCAGGCTCAGGGCAGGAGCCAGGCTGAGTAATTCTGAAAGTCCACATTACGTCAGCACAGCAAGAGTGTGTGAAGAGGCTTGCTTAGATCACTTGGTCCTCATGCTATTTTTACAGCGCCTTCCTGTGGTCTTGCTCTTCTGGGCAGCTGATTTTTCTCTACCCCATTTTTATTTTTAATTTTTTTTTTTTTTTTTAATTATAGAAGGGTTTCTGCTATCTTGGGTTGAACAGTCCAGTTGGGCATTGTTGCTGCTGTGTACTGTGCTCTTCATCTGAGAAGTGCTTATGTTTTCATGCATTTAGGACGAAAACACGATGCTCTGCACCTCACCTGGTCAATCGAAGCACAGAGTCTGTGCAGTTTAGGCAGTGAGTTGCTGTGAATGCTGATCAGCCCAAGAGCAGCAAAAAGAAACTCAAATAATAAATAAGGAGAAGGAAAATACAATCATAATATGGCCATTTTGTAAGGAAGAAGAGACCAAGTTAACTGGATAAATTTGTCTGTTAATTTAAAGAACTTTTCAAATTAAAGTTTCTTCTACGTTTCCCTGCTGGTGTTGGTCTCTGAGGTTCTCACTGAATAGGTTTTCTCCATTTTCTGTTAGCACCTCTTTGTAGAGCTTGCTGAAAATATGATTATTCTCAGTGCAACCACAAAAAGCAGCATTCTTTCACCCAAATGCCATGTAAATGTTTTGTTTTGTGTTCCTAACTACTTTGTATCCCAGAAATTTCCTTTTTTTTTTTTTTTGTCTGGGGAGTATGAACTAGAAACTGCTTGCTTGCTTTTTTTTTTAAGGCTCTTTGTATCTCCTCCAGATTTTTCTTAACAATGTAACTTTCGGATTTGAAAATTTTGACGCTTTTTGCTCAAAATGAGTTTGATTTCACTGGTCAAAGATTTTGTGTGGGTTTTTTTTGTTTATTGTTTTTAATTAAAAAACTAAAAAAGGGTTTAGATTCCATTTTATTTTGCGATATCCTGGTTTCCATTAATCTTAGAATTTAGAAACAGCAGAAACCAAGTGGGTCAATAGAACAATTACCAATCAATAGTACATTGTTCTTGAGACCAAAATAGCTAATTAATACCACTTGCATTGTGCTTCTTCTGTGTGATGTGGTTGGGAACTGGCTGAGGCTGCCATAACCATCATGTATAGCCTGGGTGGGAGCCCACTCCTACAAAGTCCAGGCTTCAAAGGCACCACTCTAATTAAGTGGTGGCCTGTGGTTGAGTGTGCACAAGTCACTTAATTTCTCAGTTCCCAGCCTGCAAAACAGGGATAAAACTCTTTGCTTTCCCTGCCGTCCTTCGCGATTGTGGTGAACGGTCAGAGCGTGGCTTTGAGGGCTCGTCTGCAAACCCCATTTCCCACGTGCCTCTTTGCACGAGGTGCCGGTGCATTGTCTGAACACAACTCTGCTTGTGCCCGCAGTTTGGAGACGCAGGGCTGCGGCTCCTGTCCGAGCACCTCACCATGCTGCAAGTGCTCAACCTGTGCGAGACTCCGGTCACGGACGCGGGGCTGCTGGCACTGAGCTGTAAGTGACCAGGGCAGGCTGTGCAGCAAACTCCTGGGGCTTCCCACAAATCAGGGGGCTTCAGACAGAGGGCTGAATTTTGGCTGCCACAGCCTGAGTTGGACAGGCTTGGGTTGTGCTTGGGTTTCAACTTGCCTCCTCCCTGCCCAAGCGTGCCGCTGTTCAGCTGAGGGCAGGGGAAGGGGGATGGTGACCTGAGCCTGATGGCACTTGGTGGCCTCGTGTGGCCTTCGTTAGCCTGGACCTTACTCCAGCTCTTGCCTCTGCCTTTACTGATGGCGTCTGTCTCCATCTCACATGGTGACCTGTTGCCCCGGGACTTCCCAGCTCTCTTCCCACACCCTCCCGTGGGTATCCCCTCTGGGTGGGACCTGGCCTTGTGATGCAGGAGGGGCAGATTGCACAGCCATGTGGCAACTCCTGGGTCAGTTTAGCAGCTGTGCACAGCAGGTTTCATGCTCTTTCGGGCATTTTTTATTCCTTCTTTTTTTGGGGAGGTGAAACTCTCCCTATTCTTAGATTAAACAAGGCAAGGCAGAGTGAGGCATTCAGGATTCCCTGAGCAGAGTGAAACATCTCTTGCCTCCAGCAGTGTATTATAAACCTTGCTGTTGGGTTTAAAGGGCTACTTTCATAGGCTTGATCCTAAGCAGACGTGCCAGACAGGCCAGTACTTATGGCTCATCTTAGGAAACTATTCTGCCAAGTACTGGAGCCTAAAATGGGAATGGGGGGGGAGAGAGAGGACTGCTGGATCAGCATGGCCCCTGGAGCACCACGCAGAGCACTGAGAACGGGCACTATTCACAATAATGTGCAGGAAACCGATTATGAGAAGTTGACTGAACTCCTTTGAAGTCAGCAGACTTAAGCATATGCTTAATGGCCCTTCCTAAATAGGGACTTTTTCCTGGATGAGGGCCCAAACAGCTGTTTATCCATTTGTACTTCTATATTTTACACTATTCAGCTTTTTCCTGAGAGTGCTGCACATAGTCATGTCTTGTTTATGCTTTGGCCTACTGTAAGTTGGATATTTTAAGAAAATGCAGCATGATCATAAATAACTGTGTGTTTTCTCTTTTAGCCATGAAGAGCCTGTGTAGTTTAAATATGAACAGCACCAAACTTTCAGCAGATACCTACGAAGATCTCAAGGTATTTGTGAATTGCATCCACTAGAGAAGTAGATTTAGCAAGTATATGGTGGTGACGCCTAGTGCAGAGAGAACTGGCACCATGGAGTGGGTAGAAAGTTATCTGAAGAGGGTGCAGTGGTTTATTTTGGGGAGAAAATAACTGAAAACAGCATTGGGAGGTTACTGGATTTGCTGGACCCAGGAAACATTTAATGTACTGAATGGAGAAGTGTGAGAAAGAATCAGAAACTGAATCTTTTCGCCAGTGCTCTCAACAGTAAAGGTTTTATAAACAGGAGAATATTAATTGTTTCTGGTGAGGATGCAGAAACAGGTAAAATCTAGTGCACAGCATGTCCTATACTGTGGACAGGACCAAAAGTAACATGGGCAAACAGCATCGCAGAGCTTTGATTTGGAAGGCAAAGGGAGAATTAACTGAGGAGGGTGGAAGTTTATCTTGACACCTCTGGGAGTGGATTGGGCTGTAAGCAGAAGTGCCTGTGCAAATGCCCAGTTCCCAAATGTGACATGCAAGATGTCTGGTGTGGCTGGGAATTCACAGCGCTTTGGCAAAATGGTGCCAAGAACTAGAATGCAGCTGTGGGAGGGGAAGGGCCCCAGGTGGTTTCAGACAAAGCTCGCCTGAGATGTGTCAGCCGTCATGACTTCATGTGGACTTTGCCTTCACTCTGGCGTTGTGTGAGTCGCATCTCCCAAAATTTCACGTCAGAAACGCAAGCACTCAAGATGAAACTTGACATTAGGTTGGCTTGTATGTTGAAACTTTAGATTGGGCCAGGTTTACTCAAAAGGTCACAACCTTGGATTGAGTTTCGAACTTGAGGCAAGCCCTGAAACTGCCCTGCTTTCAAAATTCACTGCAAAATTCTATCTTTGGTTCTGGCTGTGGAGCCAGGGCTCCCCCAGGGACTCAGTTGCAGTGCTGTTAGCATGGATTTTTCAAGATCAAGTTTTCAAAACTTGTGTCACAATTGTATATGCGAAGAAGTCGTCCTTGGAATCAACAGCTGGCTTGCAGATGGGTTCACACAATGGAGCTTGTATCAGGCCCCAGGCATTTACAGACAATCAAGGTCAATGCTGTATTTGGCCTGGGGCTCTGAAATCACATCTACTGAAAGGCTCCCTCAGTCCCACCCCGTTGCCACTGACTTATTACTGAAACTTGTGTTTTCCTAACTGGTTCCCTCTGCTCTGCTATTGCATTAACAGTCCTTAGCAGTAACACAAGAAAGTGACTTGCCAGGGCAAACAGCACAACTGGCTGTGAGCAAAGTCCGGATGATTGCATGGAATTCAAAAATGGAATTCAAAAACCTGAGCAAACATGCAGGCATCACTTTTCCCCCTTTTTACCTCTTCCATTGAGATTGGTCTTGGTGGCCGTTCTGTAGTGCTCTGTGTGTGTTCAAAGGGAGGGGAATAGTTTCTCTCCCTGGGGCACAAGGTTGTAGGTCTTTTGAGAACAGCTCAGACTTCAAAGAATGCGTTTTTGATACAAATCTTTCCTTCTTCTCCCCTTGGTCTGCAAGAGCATTTGGGGCACAAGCCAGTGATGACATTTCCTCTCGGCTCCATCCCCCACCCCACTAAACACACTTGCACACACACACAGACACCCACATATGTACCAGGCAGGCTGAACCAGACAATAAATAAACACCCACTACTGAAGTCATTATTGCCTAACTGAAAAATTATTTGCTGGCAGTGTCTGTAGGATTATGACTAGCTCTTATCAAAATATGCGTGCACATAAATCAAGGAGTGAGGTAATAATGACTCCTAGAAACTTCCAAGTCCTCAATTATGCCGCAGCCTAATTAAAGGTGTTTATTTGTTTTGAGAGAATTAGCTGTGCAATTATGGCCAGAGAGGATGGAAACGGGACCGACAAGTAGGAGCAGCACAAAGAGCCGATCCCCATCTGGGGGAATTCAGGAGCAATGTGGAAGTTGCAGAAGGGAGACCACAGAGACACCAAGAGATGCTAAACTCTCCAAAGCTTTTAGTGTGTGAAGGAAAGAATCCTGCAGTGCCTTAGAGTGGAGGCTGAGGGAGGAAGGCATGGCCGTGCGCTCAGTTTGAGTCCACGGCTTCCTCAGCGGGAGTTGGACAAACACCTTTTCCTAAGCATTGGTATAAAAACGAAGATTGGGGTCTGATCTGGGCCTGATGGCTGGTGCATGGGTTTTAGAGCAGTTTGGGACTTAGTCTTGTGTGTCTGTAAGGGCTCAGCATCCTGTTCCTTCACCAATCCCACGTGCTTGGGCTCTCTGCCGGACTCGGCACCGCTGCCCCACGACGTCGAGGCCGTCGCGCATCTCCCTGCACTTTGTGGCCAACAGGTGGATCCTCCCAGTTCACTGACGGCACAGATTTGGCAGGAACTTCTTACCCACGTCCTGAGCACGTGTCATTAATTGTGACCTTTTCCTCCCCTCCCACACAGGCTAAACTACCCAATCTGAAGGAGGTGGACGTGCGCTACACCGAAGCGTGGTGAACCCTCCCTGCCTCCGACTCTTCTCTTTTGCTTCTGACAAGAAGGAAGAGATTTTTAAAACAAACCAGAGAAAAAACAAACCGGAAAATAACTTTTGGCTAATACCTGTAGAGCAGTGAGCCCGGGGACTTGGTGGCAGGAGTTGTGGTTGTGGGGTAGCAGAGTGGCGTTGTGTGTGTTGGGGGCGTGGGGCGAGCCTGGACCCCCTTGGATTCTTTCAGCTTTGTGATTTCAGAATCAACATAATTTAAATTGAAAAGGAAACAAACAAACAGGGAAAAAAAAAAAAGGACTTTGTAGCAGCAAGAGGATTATAAACAGGAAAAAAACACCTTTGTGGATTTTATTTGCCTTTGTGTTTTATGCCGTGTGGAGAAAAACAAAAAAAATTCATTTGTCATTATTTACCTGGGTTTCCTTGGCTGGCACCCAGCCAGCCAGAACTCCTCTTTCACCAGTTTTGCTCCAGAAAAATCAAACTTACAAAAATCTCAAGAAAACCAAAACCAATATGATTTTCACCTCCCCTCGTGTTCTTGCAGTTGTTATGCAAAGTAATTTTGTTGTACATAAGATTTACATAATGCACCTATTTAAGAAAATGGTTCACAAATAACAGGTCTGGGACCTGTCTTTTATTTATGAGTTGTTAATTCTTTTACCCTTTTTTTGCGTATAGTACTGTATAAACTAGTTTGCTGTCTTGTTGTTATTATTATTTTTTTTTTTAAGGAAATGTCCTCCTTGAAGAATTGCCTTTTAGTAATGCAGACTGTATTATACTCCCTCTCTGTCGACATTCATCGCGTTGTCTTTTTGATTTCAAAATGCCTCAAACGTTATCAAATAGGAAGGAAAGCACCGAGGGGGGCGTGGTTGCTGGGGGAGGGGACACAGGGATTAATAAAAGTCACATTTCCTTCGGAAGTCTGAACCCTTTCTTTAGTCCTTCGAGCCGTGCCAGGTGGAAACACGGGCGGTGGGGACGAAATGCCGCTCGTTTTGCCCGTGGGGCGTTCACCAAACTGCAGGTTTTTTTACAAGTTGCCTCCGTTGTTTTCTGTTTACGTCCGATATTTCAAAAAGAGAAGAAAAAAAAGTTCTCCCTCCACTTTGTGCATCAGCTTTTTCTGTTTGTTTTTTTGGGTTTGTTTTGTTTGTTACCCCCCTCTCTGCCCTCCCTCCCTGCCCTGTTCTGTGCACGCATTGTCCTGCATGTTCCTCTGGGGACTCGGAGGAAACCGCCGTGTTGCTGATCCGATAGCTCTGACCTGTCTGTAAATGTGGCTGCTACGTTTTTTCAAATTCCACAGTTGCTTAGAAGATGATTTTTTAAAAATTGTGGTTTCTTTTATAACTATGCTGTTGACTTTTTTTTTTTCATAATGAGCCTTCATTGTACAGAGCTGCTTATTTAAAAAAAAAACAACAAAACACAAAAACAAAACAAAAAGAAGTTTTTCCTCTGTTTAACACCTTTATTTTATTCTCCAGCACCTCGAGGTTTCACATACAGCCAATGTAATTTTTTATATATAAATATATATATATTTAATCTTATTCAATGGAAGCCAAGCTTTTGTTCAGGTTTTTTTGTTTGGTTTTTTTTTTCTTTTTTTTTAAAGTTTGTTGCTATGTAGACAACCCCATCTCAAATAATGTCGTTTTTCTTTTTTCTTTCTTTTTTTTTTTTAAATAATCAAACAGAAATTGAGTCTTAAGTAGTGTGTCAGGTTTTTTCCCCCCCTTCAAATCCCAAACTGTACGAGGATGCAGTATGGGAAGAAAGAAGAAAAAAAAACAAAAGAAGAAAAAATATGCCAACATTTTCCTTAGCACTGTTGCTTTTACCAATGGTTTACTACTACTGTTCTGTAGCTGTGTACAAAGAGATGTGAAATAATTTCAGGCAAAAATAAACTGTAAGTGAATATCTTTTAGCTGCGTGCTTTGTGTTTTCTTTGAAGGAGGCTGTGGCTGGTGACGTGGGACGCTGTGGGAGGTGCAGACACCAGAGCCCTTTGCAGAGCAGGCGTGTTTTCCACCCGTCACCAGGTACTGTCACCTACAAGGGAGGAGGAGAAGGACATCTGAGTCTCCCTGTGTCTGGTTCTTACACCCTTCCCCAAGTGTGTTGATCTCTGACTGTCCCCAATCCCTCAAAGGCTCAAGGAGTCCTTGCACTGGCCAGCAAAGGAGTTGCCATTGGTGGGGGAGTTCCTTGCACTGGTTGCCTCTTGTAGGCAGTGCTGGAAATGCTGGGGTGTTTCCAGCCTCCAGAGGGGTTCCTGTGTGTGAAGGTGCATCTCAGGGCAGCAGTCAAGCGGAGGGATGTGCTGTGTGTGTGTTCTGCTGTCCCTGGTGAGGTGTCCTGCTGGGTGGGGTGGACACCAGCAGGAGATCCAGCTGGAGCTTCCCAACTCTGCCTCCATTGTCGAGATGGTTATTGAGCTGCTTTAGCCTTTAAATGAATGGGCCTCATTGGAATCCAATTCCTGCAGATGTTCTGAGAGCCACTTTCATCTTTCATCACCTGTGTTACGTGGCTCCTATACTCTCATTTTTATCTATATTTCTGTTCTATCCTACAAAAGAGACTTCAGGACATGGAGAAACACAAGTGTTTGTCCTGTGCTTCCAGACAAGTTAAGAAGTGCTCACAGGATGACCCTTGATAAAGAGAAAAAACTTGTGCCTTTGTCTTTTTCCTTCACTGAAGCCAGACAGCTGCAGCAGAGGCTGTCAGGCTCTTTGGGTCTTTTCTCCTTGAGCAGTCCCTGCTGCCTGTGGGCTGTCCTCCCTTGGTGTCCTCACCAAGCCTTTCTGGACCCTGAATAGCCAGAAATATTCCCATGATGTTGCATGAGGGATGGAGAAGTTTCCCAAGGATGGAGAGTTTTAGGCCTTGGTGAGATGAAGGCACATGTTGGACACAGCTTCTCCTCCTGCTGTGGGCAGTGACCCCATCCCTGAGCTGCCCAGGCTCTGCCTTGGAGGGAACCAGTGACAGCACTTGGGCTCTGCAACCTCAGCTGGACCACGGGCAGCGGGAGAAGCCTGAACATCCACGGTGTACCAGCTTCTCCAAGATGCCACCTGGGTGACTTGGAATGAGAAGGGAATGGATGTGCGTGAGATCGCCCTGCAGCACCTACACATGTCCTGCCTTCTGCAACAGCCTCCAAGGAATTCCTGCTCTGTGCTTCGTTCCCACTGCAGAACCAGCAGGCTAAACAAACCCTGAGCAAGCCTGAGGATGACCAGTGTGTTGTTGAGTAAGTGGCACTCGGGGCTGGTCTCACCTGGCAGGAGCCATCGCTGTGCCAGGGCAGGTGCCTTTGGTCTCCATCCTGTGGCAATTACAGAGCAGCTTTGTTAGGACCCTGCAGGATTGCATTGGACTGAGGATTCTCCTATCCATCACAAAAGGTGGGGACTGGACATGCTGTAGCAGTTTCTGCATCTCACCTTGTGCTCGGAAAGGTTGCCCTGAGTTTCTCTACCAGAGCGCTGGGCCTTTTAGAGGGTATCCAGTGGTTTCCCCTGCATAATGCTGCCTTTCTGCCTGTGCCCAGCTGCTGCTCACTGATAATGGAGCCATTCCAAAGCTGCCTGGTTCCTCCTGGGATGTTACTGAAGCCCTTCTTCCCGGGGACTCCGAATGCCAGGGGCTTGTCCAACCTGCAGCTTTCGGCTTTCAACCCAAACTAGTGCAGTCGCTCTGAGGCAAGTCCAAAGAGCACAAAGCTGCTTCACTGCTGAGCTTTGGGAGCAATTTCCTCCCAGCCTCGTTAAAACCCTGCAGTTGTCCTGCCTTCCCACTGCTGCTTTCAGTGCTCACAGCCACGGTCTGAGGTTCAGAGAACCAAACTCAGAGATGCATCTCACAAAGTACTGGATGTCTCCAGTTTCCCAGCTGTGGGTATGGCAGGTTTTTTGCTCAGAGAGTAAAATATGTGCCTGAAATCCTGACAGTTCAGCATGGGTTTGCTTGTAGGGGAGTGCTGAAACAGCTGCTGGCCTCAAGCATCGTTTGGTTGTATTTTTACCAGGTAAGAGCTTGGTATGTCTTGTCCATGTGATCCTTTCACACCAGCTGCAGGCTGGGTTATCCACAAGTCCCATCCAGTGGGATTTGAGGCTACTTTCCCAACACTGGCTGAGGGACCTCACGGGGAGATGTGTCAGATCGTGGCACAGGGGTGAGTGTGGAGCATCTGGAATGTCCTCAGGGCACATCTGCAGGTTGCTCGGTGCCCTCCTGAGGTCTGTGGGTGTCCTGATGTCCCCATGGCAGGGGAGGGTCCATCTGAGCCTCAGCAGGAGCACAGAAAGTGTCTCTGAGGGTCTTCATTCCTTACCCTTCCCAGGGAGCATCAAGCCTCTGTTCAGGTGAAGTCCTCTTGGAAACAGAGCAGGCTGTGGACTAGAAATCCCTGAATGCATTAAAGGAATAAAATAGTAATAAGCCAAGAGCAAAGCAGGGAAATGCCAGCTCCACCCAGCACTGCTGCCTTCTGGAAAACACCAGCAGCTGGGCCTGTCCCCATCTTTGGGATTGCCACTGATGGCTGGGAGCAGCAGTGCCCTCCTCTCTCATATATCCAAGGATTTTTCATCAGGAGAAGGAGCTCCTTGAAACTTTGTACACATGTATAAGCAGCAGGGCAGCAGTGCTGACCTCTCCCAGCCCCTGTGACACCAACCAGCTGTGCCTGTTAGAACACATCACTCAGTTATATTGCTGTGTCTTGAATTTTTAATGATTTTTTCCAACCAAATAGAGTGCTCATCTCAAAATTCTTGGTTTAAGTGGATGTTACAAAGCAGCTTTTTCCATTTTCTTTTCTATTGACTGGGGAACAGTTTAAGTAAATATTTGAGATAAGCCATTTTTATTAGTAACAGATCTTGGAATGTCCTTTTTGCCAGTAATACCAAACATGTAAGCACTTTTCCTGCTAGCCTAATACCTGGTTTGGTTTTTTTTTCTAGGTGATTCACTTTCATGCTTTTCGCCAACCAGCTAGAACAAGTACTGTAATACTTTTGTGATATTCAAAATAGGTTCTATCACATTTTAAATATATACATGCCCAACCTCACAGAGATCTGCTGGTCATGGATGAACCTTGTCTGATCCAGCACTGCCAAGGTAAATATGTGTCTTTTCCCCACCACTCTCCACAAAGATCCAAACAGAGCTCTGTGTAGCAGATTACAGTTCCCAGGTCGTGTTCAGACCACTGAATTGGCCTCAACACCTAAATTCACCAGTTTGCTTCACAGATCTGGCAGTTGATATAGTAACCAGTTTCTTGTTAATTTTTCTTCCAGCTGGGATGGGATATCAAACGTTAATCCTTTAATTCTAATGCAGGATACGTTTGAAATAGGGTTGTTCACAGTAGCTAACTGAGGTACTTTTAAATCTTAGCAGTCTCTCCCCCCCAGAATCTCCTGGTTTTACATAAGCCTTTGCTATGAAATCAGTGTCTTTGTATTAAATTACATAAAGTTCTTTTAAAAAGGGAAGTTTGCTTTGAGTATGGGGTCAGAGACCTGCTGACTGCCTCACTGTAATGCACGTGTTGCTGCTGTCCTTGGTATGCCATGCACCTCCTTACACTGAAACACAGAAACTTTGGTTTAGGGGTACTTTCCTTTCCATATTTTACTAATTTTGATGACATTAAGGATAACTAATGTTAGTGACTCATTTGCCAGGTGCTTTGAGATCCTGGGGCTAGGTTTGGTTATTTAGTGCTGCAGAGAGGCAGAGTGTGATCCTCAAAGGTTGCAAAAACACATTTATCAGGAACACTTTGGACTTGAGTTTAAGCCATAATGTTAGAAACACACACGTTGTGGTTGACTGTTGTTTTTAAAAGAGAAAAGGCATTGTAAACCTGTCTATTGACTTGGGGTTTACGTTGTTCTCTGATTCTGTTTTACCAGCTGTCTCCCTTCCACGTGGTTCTCTCTCCAGCTCTGATGGATGGGAAGAGCAGTGGTGGTGCTGGGGGAGCATCCCTGTGCCTGCGTGGTGGATCCAGGCAGATGGGGCCCATCAAGATCCCTTTCCTGGTAAGGAAAAGAGCAGATCTTGCTCTGCACGATGATCTACTCTAGAAGGAGGGTTTGTCCAGTGTAACAACAAGGAAATAAATCAGACCTTTATAAAAATCCACAGCTAAAACAAACCTCCTCGTGACTCAGGGCTGTGTGAGAGGGGCAGCCAGGACTGCCGGGCTCCTGCCCTGTCACTGAGGTGAAAGGCTTGTTTTAACATTGCAGTGAACTCGGTAACATGTATTTTTGGCTGGAACAGTCTGACCCAGACTTCTGTTACAGTCCACTATTAATGGCAGTAGCCCTGATAAGTTAAGGGAGGCTCCAGGGGAATCAAGGATTTGTCTAATGGGATTGTATCCACTCCTGGAACTGGGGGTGGCAGAGGTTTGAGCCTCCATGCTCGAGCCCTGTGAAGATGCCAGGTCCCAGTCCTTCACCATTCCTTTCTTCAGGAAATGTGCCAGGTGTTGTTTTCAAAGGGATTTGTGGTTTGGTGCTGGGGGGACCCTGTGCTGGTGCACACCCGAGCACCAAGGGCAGAGCTCCACCAGCAGCCATCAGATGCTCCCTCAGGCATTACATCCTTCATGGAGACATGGAATTTCCTCCGTCGTGGGTCTGTCTGGCTCCTCCTGACAGGAGAGCCAGCAGTGGTGGCTCTGCCATAGCTCAAGTGACAGCCAGCTCGTGGTGTTCCTGCAGGGTGAGACCTGCAGGCACCACCATGCACAGCAGGTCCCCCGGTGTGAGGCATCTCCTTGGGTGCAAAACCTCTGCCCAGGTCACCTCCCTTACATTTCGGGAGCTTCCAAACTGTCTTCCTTGGAAATACTGTCAATTTATGAGGACAGGGAAAATGGGTCACTGTGTGCAGGGCAGAGCAAAGTCCTGGTGGGTGTTTCCAAAATACAACCCCAACCCACTGTGGCAGGCTCCCCAAAACCCCCAAATGGTGCGAGGAGGGGGTTTGGGCTGGTGGACATCCCTGGGTGCTGCAGCAGGGTCACCTCCTGTGAGAACCCTACAAATAAATAAACAAAAACCCCAAACTGGGGAGAGGGGGGGAGGAAAAAGAGGAAAAAAAAAAAAAGTTGCAGTTGAGGTTGAGGCTGCTGCAGAGCTGATGACATCAATGTTTCCATGGAGACAGAATCTTCACTTAGGTATGGTGAGTGCCCTGAGCTTGCGGCTGCCAAGGAAACCCGCACCAGCCACTGCGGTCCTGGGGCCTTCCTCCTCCTCCTCCTCCTCCTCCTCCTCCTCCTCCTCCTCATCCTCCTCTTCCTCCTCCTCTGCCCCCTGCCCCACCACTCAGGGGCTCACACCTGCACCTGCTCCCTGTTCCTCGTGGAAGTTAGTTGGTGATATTGTCCATTTTTCATCCCCTCTGCTGTCCCAGGAATGACGAGGGAGAGCTGCCACCAGGAGTGACATGGGGGGCACACGAGGGCTCTGTGACTGCCCCTTGGGGCACCACGGGGCACCTCCTGTCCATCGAGGGACTCCAGTGTCTTCACGGTGGCCAAACAGACTTGGAGTGAGTGAAGTTACTTTGATTTTGGGGCCTGGTTTGGACTGACACCGTGCTCAGGGGTCACAGCCTGGTGTGTGCCCCATTCCTGTCCCAGGACATGGTGTGGTGTGGCCCCAGGAGGAGGAGGTGGGTGACACTTCTCCCATTCCTCCACGCCTTGAAATGCAGCACGAAGCAAACCCATCTGCAGCCACTCCTCTGCTGGGAGGCTGTACCAGCACAACGTGGGCCAGGGCTGGGTCACCTTTTGCCTTGTGAGTACCCACAGTGTTGGGGATCACCCCCAAAGGAGAACTAGGGAAATTCAAGAGATGACAACAATGTTTATCCTCCACCACCACCATGTCTTCCCCCCTCTTCATTAAGTAAAAGAAGCTTCTCCTGAAGCACTGCATTCAGACAGGAGCAGAGACTAGTGAGTCACCAGGGTAAACCCATGGGCTAATGAATAGTGAGTGATGTGACAAAAAATATTTGATGAGAGGTTTGGATCTGAGTAAAGTCCCAATTTGAGTGCTGTGCTCAGCTGAAGCCACGCCATAGCTGGCCAAGTGTGAGCATCCTGACCAGTGTTCCCACAGCAGCTTTGACAGCTGGAAGGACCCCAAAAGCCTCCCCAGCAGTGGTGGCAAGTGGTTTGGTGGCTGCTGGCTGAGAGGTCTGTCCTGCCATGGATTCATCTCCAATGAAGAAGTGTAATCCAAATCAAATGAAAGTTGACGGGAAAGGTTCTTTTTTTTTTAGGTCATTTTAAAGCAGACCTCAGTGATTAATAAGTAGTCTGGGGATTTTTGTTTGGTTTTGTGTTTTTAAGTGGATATTCAGTACAGGCTGAAAGGCTCGAGTGACTGATCATGGCAAATGATGCCACCACATCACTTCACATGTGGCCGTGGCCAGCCCTGCACGGCCCCAGCAGGGACCATCCTGCACTCCAAGGTGATTTCAGCTTTGATTTTAGGAGCTGGGGGTTTGGGTCTTGGTCGAGCTCTTGTTATTTCATTAAAAAAAAAAGGAAGAAGAAGAACCAATCCATCTAAAAGAGAAACATCTGCTGGCATGAGAGACACTGCTGGCATTGAGGCTTTGGGGTCTGTGATTAATCAGGCTCTGAGAGTGTGGCTGAGTTGAGGCAGTTCCTGGCGAGGAAGGGAAAAGCTCAACAGTGGCACGGCACAGCAGAGCTGCCAAATCCCACAGGGCACGTGGGAGCCAGCCTGGTAACCCCCACCCAGCCCCTGTGGAGGGCATGCCCAGGGCTGTGAACCACCTCATGCCACCTTTATTTTGGGGGAAAAACACACAGTTTACCAGGAGGCAGATCTATGGCTCAAGGAAAGCCCAACCTGCTGCTTGAATGCTACAAGAGGCTTTAAAAGAAGTCCGGCAGAGCTGTGGGAGGAGCAAAGGTGATTAACTAACAGTAAATCTCTGGGGAAAATTAAGGATTTTTTTTTAGGCCTGAATTTTTTGAGAATAATTACTGATTTATTGATATCCTTTCAAAATAATTATGAATTTTACACAGTACCCGATTTCTCCACTACCTGATTTCTGGTCACAAGAGAGGAGTCTAGGCAAAGGGAAATGACTCATGGCTGCCTGTGGTCGAAATTAATGAGATATTTATCTGGAAATATTCTTGTCAGTGGCTTTTCCTTGTGTTCCAAGTCAGGACAACTTCTTGGAAATCATCACTGAGGACGGTGATGCCCTCGCTGTGGTGGCTGCAGGGACTGGAGGGTCAGCTCTGGTAAGTGGAGAATCAGACAAATGGTGGGGTTTAAGGCCAAGAAACCCCAGTCAGACTGTCCCAGCTGACTTGCTGCAGAAAGCAGCCTGTGATAACCCCACAACTGGTATTTACTGAGGACAGAAGGGAGAAAGGAGGACGTGGAAAACCAGAAATCAGCTGTGAGACCTTGGGATGGGACTTGTTCTTCTTTTAAATTTTCCTTTGCCCATGAACAGTAAGCCCTTTCACATCATGCATTATCTTTCCTGTAAGCGGCAGCTCTTACAGGAGATTTAAATAGACATGGGAGAGAAATCCTTCCCCTGCCTGTGCCTGGGGTTACCCCGCGCGTCATCTTCCCGGAGGGGAACAGCAGTGGCCGTGTGAGCAGAAGGCTCTGCATTCTGGATTTCTGGATTGCTTCAGAGCCCCGCTCTGCCAACCAGATTATTGATCCAGAGGAAACGTCGGCGTTTCAGAAGCTTCCCCAAAAAGGCACGGAGCCTACTCGGCTCCCGTGCGTCACTGGGGATGTTTTTATCCGCGGATTTTCCGGCGTGTTTAACACAGCAGGGTCGTCCAGGAGGGACCCTGGCAGAATCTCCCTGCCGAGTGACTCACGCTCGCACATCATGGGAATATGGGTTGACTTCAACATACTGCACTTTTCAACTCTGATTCATGCCACCCCAGGAGAGTAAATAAGGCAACTCTGTGCACATCTCGGCCGTGACAAGTCGCCTTCCCACTGAAAAGGTGTCAGGGCAAGTGACACTGCCAGGGAATGGTGTCACCTTTAACTTAGCCAGGAATTTCCTAAATAGGGCAAACTGTCTCTTTGCACGTATGCCACGAGTCCTGTTGCAGCCTGGGGTACCTGCCCTCTTGCAGGTTGCAGGAGGTCTTTACTAAACCACAGACACTGGGCTAATTCCAGAGAGCTTTTTGGCAGGTTTCTTAAAGCCTGGGGGCATTTATTAGCAATCTGGGGATGTCACTTTTCAGGCAGATCATTTCTCTCCAGATCACTTCAGAAGGGTGATTGAAAAAGGGCCTTGCTTGTCTGGATGATTCCCACAGGCAGGGTAAGCCAGGTCACTGCTGCAGAAGATGTTACTTGATGTGTTTAGCACCATAGAGACAAAAATCAGGAGCAGATTTTTTATAGGGATCTAAATGAATTATATATCTGAAATCAGTTGTTTGGGGAAAAACTCCAGCTTGTCATTACTGGTACCTGGACGGTGGTGAGTCACCAAATTGCATCCTTGGGTTGGAGAAACAGGTAGCTGTATAAATAGATGTCTAGTTGCCTGTTAAGCCAGTGAAGAAATCCAGCTAAAAAGCCTCATGTACCAATCAGATGATTTCTTCAATACAATTTCACTCCAATCCCGGCTTGCAGATTTGCCAAGAAAGCCCATGGAAAGCACCCAGGTGCTCCTTAAAGCTCCTGTTCAGCCTCTGCAGGCAGTGGCAGCCCCTGCCCTGGGTCTACTCTGGCAGCTCTTGCCAGCACGTGGCACTGCAAACCCAGTGACTCAGCACGAATATCTTGGCAAAAATTATCAAAGGAAGGAAGCCTTAGACATCTCCTGATAGCAGATTGAGGATTTGTGCTCTTTATTTAGCCTGATCTGTCAATAAGACCATGTAGCTCTCGGTCTGTGCCTGGAGGAAGTTGGATCACAGGTGATTTTTCTTATGGTAGGTTGCTGATGTGAAGTGGTGAATGTGTTCTTAGGCAGGTTAGCCAAACAGAGGGGCAGAAACTATTGAATAAGCATTAAGTGAATTGGGGGCTTAATTCTCAGTGAATGCCAGCTCCTCCAGTTCTATTCTCCCTGAAGCTTTAATAAAAGTCTCAGTCTTATCCTCAAACCTGCAAGAGAGAAATATCCCCCCAGCATAATTAGCGCATGCTATGCCACCTCTTACAGTGCCGTAATACTGTCTTGCTTTCAAAATGAGTAAAGAAAGAAAGAAACCCCCTCTCATTTGATTACATGTTCTGTTCTTTTCTTCAGCCTTGTCAACATGAAGCACAGAGATTGCCTAATCTGTTCTTGTTATTTAATTACGTGACTGCGGTAGCAGCGCTGGCTTCTGGCCGTGTCCCATCGTGGCTGGCACCACATTCCTGCCCAGCCTCCAAGCAGTTCACACTCAGGTGGGTAAGGGAAGCATGTCCTCACATTTGGAAGTGGCCTCACATTTGGAAGCGTGTCCTCACATTCTCTGCCCATCAGGTGCTGTGAGTGGTCAGCAGACACCGGGGTAAGGACGTGACTTAGACCCAGCTGAGGGCTCGGTGAGTGAAGCTCTGGGTCTCCAGACCCCAAGCCTGTGGCCACAGGGGGACATCAGCCAAGCCCTTGAGGAGGAGGCAAGTGGAGGCGCTGGATGTCCACGCCCTCCCTGGCATGCCCACTGCCTGGGTGTGCAGGCTGGGATCTGTGCTCTGGCATCCTCCCTGTGCTCCCGGGATTCCTCCCAGCCCTGGGTGCAGGGCTGAATCCAGGGGCAGGGTGCTGAGCTCTAGCCCTGGCACAAGCCCTCCTCTCCTGCCCTCAGGGAACAGCTGCAGCCCACGTGTGTCTGGGGGGGTGTCTTAATCCAGACACTTAAAAAAAAACAATGAAAAAGTCCTTTTGCTAAAATGCTGCTCAAGGAAGGACAGAGCTGGCTCGACAGCACGGATGAGAGTTGAGCTTCAGTGATGTTATACCAGATGAATTTATCCCCTTAGCCTTAGTCAAACTGTCTGCATACCTGGGCCCTAAATCACTGTCTTCATTGTCTTGTTATTTATCTGTCTCCCTCACAGAGCTATTAAAGTCCGGGGATTAAGAACATAAAATGTCTCTCCAAGACAGAGTCCGTGCCCTCTCCTGTTGACAGCTTCCCACGTGAGGCCCTCGTGTAGCTGTGTGTGCCAGAGAGGGAAATAAGGAGAACTTGGTCCTCATGGCTTAAGCCTTGAGACACAGTGTGCTTCTCTTCCTCTGCCACTTGCAAGGAAATGAGTCACCATCAAGACAGCACCTTCTCTGTGAGGTTGGTGGAGCTCTGGAAGGTGGTCCTTGGCAGTGATGGAGGCTTGGTGGGGCTTAGAAAGAGCCACTTGCATTGATAGTTTTGCACAAGCACTTCTGTTCCTTACAGTGTTCATTAGGTGAACATCTGCAGAGGCACACAGGAATGTATCTTCCACTTTACCTGAGAGCTTTGCCTTGGGGGTAACGTGGACCTTGTGGGGCTCCCGCACTGAGGCTGAATTCCTCCAGCAGTAGGACTGTAACATGGACTGTAACTGGGAGGGCTTTGAACAAGAAGGGATTTCAACTGGAATTTGCTGCTTGTGTTTCTTAGGCTTTGAGCATCCCCACCTCAATTCACAGGGTCCTGGAGGATAAGGTGCATCCTGTTTTCTTCTGTTCTCATTTCATTTTGTTTGCTTTGTTTGGGCCCCATCATAGCAGCTGTTGGGCTCAGGCCCAGCACTTAGCAGCAGTAGCATAGGAATTGATTTCAGCAGAAGCAGACAATGTCCTAAATTATTAATGTTAATAGTGGACAAACCAGAGGACACAAGCAGAAATGTACAGAACAAAGAGCTGAAGAAAAGCAAGAGGGTGGCAGCTGAAACCACCAGGGCAATGAGAGACAGAACAGGGATAGAGAGAGATGTCCCAGGTGACTGGGAGCAAGATGGAGCACACGCAAAGAAGGATTTGGGAAAATCCAAAAGCAAAGCAGTGCACCCCTTGGAGATGTTCCCAATTGCTATGGATACATGCACTGTTATTATCAGGGTTTTATAACCAGCAACAAGCAGCTCGCATGCAGAAATTTGTACCTCATGAAAAATACGTGCCCCGTGCCTGTATTAGGAACCTGCTGGGGGGCAGGGGACACAAGTGCCAGCACTGTGGGGCAGTCCTTAGGGTTGCCTGGCCCGTACCACACTGGGTAGGTCGCTGGCAGCCTGCCTGGCGTGTCCTAGTTGTGTTTCTCAGAACCCCTCCGTGTTTTCAGCTGATTTGCTTTGACATCAGCAGCCGGCAAGAAGTTCTCTGTGTCGGGGTGCGTGGGAGTGCTATGTGACACCTTAATCATGCTAAACAGGAACACACATTGAGATTTCCTCAGCGTTTCAAAGAAATGTGATTTCCTTTGTGCTGCAAAGAAAGAGTTGACTTGATTGCGACTCTCTGTGGAGATCAGCTCTGGTGGCTGTGGATTAGGGTGCCAAGATCTCACTCTGGGAAAAAGAGGGAGATAAAACACACTGGGTTCTTGAGCTGCAACCATCAGGGTTAAATTTCTTGCTGGTAGCTGGGGGTCATTTTGAGGAGAGCTGTTTAATTTAATTGGCTGATTTATCAAGAAATCAGTTTTTGTTCAGAAATAAAAACCTGTATAGACTCAAAGTATCAGGAAATACCATATTGAATCCCAACTTTGGAAACAGTTGTTAGTCATTTAGCACAGGCATTAGAAACTAATACAAAATCCAAATGAGTGATTCACTTGTTAAATTATTTCTCCTCCCTGTATGGGTGACAAACATTTAAAATCTCAGTAAAAACTCAACTAGGGATGAGTATAAATCAGTGTAGATATAACTGAGCATTTGCTGACCCAGATGAGATGAAATAATGGCAGGGAAGAGGCGTGAGAGACCTGCTAGCACAGGGCTGGGTGAAGAATGATGATGACGTAGGGTGGGATTTTATAGCTGCTGTTATTTGTGATATGTGGCAAGGCCTTTGGGAAGCTGGATTTGCTGGTGTGTTCATCCTGCTGACAGCCTCACTCTCCCAGCCTTGCTCGTCCAGACACACAGGACTGCTTCGATGCTCAGCATGGAAAGGCTTTTCAGTTTTTTCTGATTTAAGAGATAACATTGTAAACACTACATTTGGTAAATTAACATGCATGGAAATAGGGAAAACTGTTGGATCTGATAAATGAATTTGAATGATTGTGCTCAGTTTAGCAAAGGGCTGTGTTCCTGCTACATATGCACCCAGAGCTTAGGGGTGACAGGGGGCATTGCTCAGGAGCTCCTGCCAGGGCCAGTGAGGTTTGCCATGGGGTTCACCAGGCACGTGATAGTTGTTGCTGCCCAACAGTTTTAGTTTTCAGCACCGAATGAGCTGTTGCCTAACCCTATTCACAGAGCGTGCAGGAAAAGTAGGTCACTCAAGACAGCAGGTATTGCTGGGTTTGGAAATCCACTTCTGCACATTCCCAGGTCAGCAGCTCCTCTAGAGGAAGGATCACATCCATTGCCATCAGGCTCCTACCCGAGCTGCTGCTTGAAAAGAGCAGTGATGTGCATTCTTCTCCTCAGTGTAATGTGAGGGTGCTTTTCCTGTTCCAGGTGGATTGCTCTGAGACAGGGAATGTGCCCTTCCACCTTCACTGGCGATGATCTTCCTGCTTTAATTGAGGGTAATGATAGGTTCACCTTGCTCTCTGAATCGGGGTCTGGATTTCCAGTCTCAGGCTGGGAAATGACATCTCTGCTCAAGGGCAAACTGAATGGCAGATGCATTCCTCCTCCCATGCCTTGGTGTGCTGTTCCTCTGTGATGTCCAAAAGCCACGTGGTGCCCAGGAGCAGGATAAGCCCTGCTCCCTGCAGCTGTCAAGGGCCACTGGGCTGCACGGTGGTGTCCTGGGCCCAGGGACAGCAGGATAGTCCACCAAGGAGGTGGCTGCTGGTGGAGCAGCACAGCCCTGGAGAGCAGGACAGTACAGACTGGCAGAAGCAGGGTGGGCTTGTCCTATCAGCCTCTTAAGAGGAGTTCAGCATCGGATTGACAACGCTGGATGTTTTCCCCTGACGAACTGCTCTTTCCCACGGTGCTCAGGCGCTCTCCTTCGCCCTGCTCAGGGGGATTAAGGCAGCTTGCAGACCCAGGCAGGAGCTTTCCACATCTCCTTTGTTGCATTACCACACAGTCCCACACCCAAATGGGCTTTCTCTCCCCTCCTGCTCTTGCTGTATTTAAGCTCTTCACAGTGTGCCCAACTGTTGGCCCGTAAGGCAGGAGGCAGACCCGTGATGGCACATTTGGGAGCAATTGCAAGTACCAAAGGGTTCTCAGTCCCTCAGCTAAAACACATCTCCTTGCATCTTTGTATGGGCTGGAGGGCAGTGTCCATCACTGCTCCTTCTCCCTGGGCTCTCCCCCAGTCCATTTGTCAGAGCTTGGGGATCAATGCTGGTTTAGGGCTGGGGTTAAGCAGCTACACAGAATTACCTGTGTAAAAATACCGTGCAGGGAATGTTAGCTAAGCTTCACTTAGATCACTGCAGATGTGTTATTTTGGGACACATTCATACTGTGCAGTCCTTATTCAGACAAAACTGCAATTGACGTAATTTTTTCCATAATGTTGCTTTTATTTGAAATCATATCTATACATCTTGTACAAATCAAACTAATAATAAGCATTTCCATGTCAGACTCTACTTATAGATTAATTTTGGAATTTACTTTATAGGCACGATTTGACTTCAGTGGGATTTGTGTCCTTAAAAGGACTGCAGCAACAGGGGACAAATGCTAGAAAGTGGCTTTTTGTCTATAATTCAACATATTTGTTTGTGGAACCCCGAACAATGTTCTAATCTTCCATCTGAAAACTGCCTTGTCACCTCCTGATTTACAGCATTTTCCTTTGCCTTTCCTCTCTACGACTCAGTTGGAATTTCTTACAAGGCAGGTATTGTCAGATTTCTTTCTTGAAACATATAATAACCCCCTTTTGTATCGAACAGGCGTATAAATTACTCAGCTTATATGACAGAACAGAAAATAAAGAGTTGAGTATCTGGCAGAGATGCCGAAGAGTGATGTTATTATAACCTTACAGTGAAAGATTTGCCAACAGAAAGTTACATATCAGTGAGGTAACCAACGGCAATATTCCCTTTATTACACCAAATACCAGAAAATATTATTGTAGGGTGTATTTCCAGACAAATCACAACTCTCTTATTGGGGTGTTCAGTAGCCATCCTCGTGCATAACAGATGGGATTCGTAGCTTAAACAGACCCCAGGCGCTGAGAGACACATGATCACAGGGGCCAAGGCTGTCAGTATTACAGACATATTATGCAGATCTTCTTGGGAATTTTTCCAAGATGTTTGTTTTTAAGTGGAAATAGTGTTCCTGCAAAATTGAAATCTTGCAGATCTTCAAATTTTCCTTCCTGAAAATTTTACCAGGAATAGAATCTCAAGGTAGAGTGGTCCAAATGAAACGAAATCACAGTGCTTGGCTTGGAGCAGTTTCACACATCCATCCCATCCATCCATCCATTCTTGCCTGTGCTGCTGACAGACCTGTGGGATTTATGTTCAAGTGCTTTGTCCCTCCAGTTTCTGTGAACAGGCTTGGCTCATCTTCTGGGTGAAGCAATGCATCCACCCTGGCAGCCAGGAAACACCATGACCCTGGGCAAAGAAGCAAAAGGAAGCAGAAGATTCCAGTTTGTAGGGGAGAAGAAGATTATAGGGTTGAGAGGCAGCTCAGAGAAAAGCACCTGTAGCTGCCTGCCAAGCCTCTCACTCAAACTGCTCAGCCCTCTTTCAGCCTCAGACTCAAGTGGCCTGTGCAAGGGGCCATCAGGACAGCCTAACACAGATATGGACACAGAACCCCAAGGCATTATTTCACCAGCTCTATTCTCAGTGCCTGGCTGCACATCCCGAGGCCACCCTGTTACCTGGGGATGGTGGGAATGGCTATCCCTTCCCTAAACATCACCTGTGGCACAGGAGCAATAACGAGCAGCATCCCTGTCACCGCTTTCTGCTTGATTTATGGGTGCTTGTAAACATCGCCTGACTTTGGATGGGGGATTAGGATCACCCTGGCTGAAGGGGAAAAAGAAAAGACCTAAAAGCCCTTGCGATTCGCGGTTGGGATTTGGTGCACGGCTCCACCTCATGGCAACTGCACAAATAGGCAAGGAAAGACTCAGAGCTGTGCCTTGGCATCGGAGGCTGAGGAAAGACAACCTTTCCTTCTTTGTAAAATAATTGCTGAGCGCCACCAAGTCAAAGAGACTTAACCGGGGCTCTGGAAATCAGGGTCAGGTGTAGCCGAAGTCTCGGGGTTGGGCTTTTTCTGCTTAAAGACTGAAAGTCGCACACAGGATTTGGCTGCTCTGTATCCTTTCCCCTCTCTGCATGATAGATGTTTGAGTGTCATAGAATGGTTTAGGTTGGAAAAGCCCTCTGAGATCATCGAGTCCAACCAGTAGCCCGGCACTGCCAAGCCCACCACTAAACCATGTCCCCAAATGCCACATCTGTATGTCTCCTAAATCCTTCCAGGGATGGTGACTCCATCGCGAAAGTTTGGAGTGTTATGGACGCAATGGAGGTTTATTTATGGTTTGATTGCTCACAGGCTCGGCATCCCTCGGGATGCCCAGCACGGATGCAGCAGTGCCCGGGGTGGCCGGGACACCTCTGGGGACAGTGCCACTGTCCCCGCAGAGCCCGCACACCGCTCCCCGTTCCTCAATCTCTGCTGCCCTCGCATGGCACGTCTAGGAAAGCAAAGGAGCCTGATTTGGGCAAACCCAAAGGCAGGGGTTGAGCAGGACCTCTGCCATCAGTGACGGCCACCGTGGGCTCCAGGCAAGAGCTGATGGCCATGGCCTTTCCGCAGTAATAACAATGAAAGAGTGATCAGTTCTGGACTTCGACACGTTTGAAGCCGTGTTCGGTAATAAATCTGAGCTTCTCTAGGAAAGATCTTGAAATACAGACCTCACAAACCAACCCATCAATCTGCACGTGTGCAGGTGGGGAGTCCTCGTCTGCTCTTTGGTAAGTGTTTTTTTTTTTTTTTTATTTATAATGTCATTTTGCTCTTCACTGATGCTCTCCGTCCAAGGTTATCAGGAAGCTAATCAGCTAGACTTCCCAAGAGCAAATCATTACCTAGAAAAATATTACTCTTCCTGAAGACCAAACACAGCCCCGAGCCCTGCTTGAAAATAGATATTAAAGAAGGCTGTTCCAACCTGATGGTAATAATCAAAATTTCCTTTGCATTAGGGTCTTAGTGCTGTTACTAGTAAACATTGTATTTTATAAAAGTATCAAATTATGGATTTAACTCTCAAGAAAGTCTGAACTGAGACTGCTTCTCAGCTCTGAGAAACTCTGGTGCTCTGAGTGTGGTCAGTACAGTGTCCTGCCTCCATTTCTAGTTATAAATTTGTAGACCTTTGCTTTCATCTTATTTAAGCCTAATTTTAGTACAAGGCTGTTGCTACTGTTCACCTCCCTGTAGTTAAATCCCAAGATGATATTTGCAGTACGATGCACACCTGCATGTGTGCTCTTGTAGCCTAAAGAAAGCTCATTGTAGAATGGATGGTAATGTACAGTGTGCAAAGGACTAAAGCTGCTGTCCCATGGGATATGTGCCATATGCAAACATAGGTCACGTGCAAGAGCAGATTTGAGAAGATAAGCTGCTAAACTGGCCTATCTCTGGGAGAAAGTCAAGCTGGCAAGCTAAAACGGCTGAGCTAATTGCTAAACTGATCTTTAATCCATCTTTGTTGTAAACTATCTAAAAAGATCACTAGGCATTAAGCAGCTTGTGGGGATGAGTTAAATGATAAAACCTGGGAAAAATCACTGGAAAACTGGGAAAGTCAAAATTTTCAAGCATCAAAACTACTGGAATGCCATAACTGTATCCAGTCCAGAGCAGAAAAAACGCAGCCCTCTTTTCTTGGTTCCAGGCAAACAAAACACAGCTGGAGTTACTCTGGATTAAGTCCCTTGATCAGGTTTACCATGTGTCCATGCAAATGCAGCAGCCTTGGGAAGAGAAGATGCAACTGGTGAAGGTGGAATTGAAATGTTCGGTTGTGTAATTCCATTTCTATGGATGGATGAAAGGCTGTGGCACAGACAGAAAGAGCATCTTCCCTGGTTGTTGTAAGGTTTCATAGCTGTCGGAGGGCTGGAACAGACCTCGTGCTCATGGCTGTTGGGGTGTCTGGAGGTGACTTTGCTGATGCAGTTAGATTTAGCTGCTCACTTATGTGTCCCCTTTGAAAGAGCCCAGTCAAAAAGGTCCAGTGGGTGTGCAGCATGAAAAGAGGCACTTAGGAGCCAAGCCAGAAACTTGCACAGTAATGCTGAGGTAGCAACATTTCTACTAAGTGAATCCTGAGCAGAAAGTCTGCTAATACTGGATGTAGGCAGTGAGTGGCATTGTGGTATCACAGAAGAAGCAGCAGAGCAACGAACCGAGATGGTTAGACACAGCAGAGAGCCAGAAGAGAGGCTGAGGGGGGATTGTTCTGAGGATGGGGATCCTACCTGTGTTTACTGTTCTGTTCATGCACCCACTCACAATAAGCTGTCACACTCTGGATTTTGGAAATAAGTACTCTTTGCCAGTGAATCTTGTGTTGCTGCTTTGTCTCTGCCCTGCAGCCCCCAGGGATATGGAAAGCAGCAAGACTCTCCTCTCTCCCTGTGGACTGAGGTGCCTTCTTCATGTCCTGTAGAAATGCACTGCACAAGTAACAGATCTCGGTGACGGAAACACCTGGTACGTTTGGACTCACTGAACCATTACTAGTTTATCATTAAAAGGGGGGATGGCACAGATGGTACTAGAAGAAAGCACACAAATCCTGGTATGTGTAACAAAGCAAGTGTCAGGGTGCTGACGAACAGCATGGATGATATTTTAACCTCCTGGGAGAGGAGAATTTTAGGAATCTGAATCATGCAAAGATGCTCATTGGTGTTTCTGGGTCACTGGCCTGAAACCAGGGCAGCCAGGAGCTCCTGGAAGGAAGGCTTGCTGAGGGCTCTAGGCAGGAGGGATGGAACTGGAGCAAGTTTGCTGACTGAGGCTCACAGTCCACACACCACAACCTTCCAGCTGGAGGAAATACAGCAGAAGGGACATATAAATGTAACGTGACATATATGAATAGGAATATTACTTTGTTATATTCTCAGTGGCAGAACCTATAAATCATCAGCTGTTATGTTTTATTATCTGTAATACAGGATAGGGCCAGTATTGTTTTAAAATTCAATTTATCACGCTAATTCTAAACCTCAGCGCTGTAATATTGACTCTCTTTTTATTACATAATCCTTTGCCTTCAGGAAATCAGTGCAGAAGATGTTCAAGTTGCCATAAACAACTGATGCTTTTAAATATATTTCTTTTTTAGCTAACATGATTGCATCATATGGTGGCTGAAAAAAAGAGAAATATAAATAAGTATAGTTGGCATATTGGCCTCAGAATTACAAATTGGGGTTTTTTTCACTTGTGTAGATTTAGTTTCTAAATACAGCAACATAATTTTTGTTAGCACAGATTCCATCTGTAGTAAAACAATAACAATGCTAGTTGTAATGACGGTGCTGCATCAGTGGTTTTATCTCACTGTGAAATGCTGCATCACAAATACTGCCTCCTGTAGTCCTGAGGCAAGAAGATCTCAGCAAAGCTGGGAAGTGTCCTCCTCTCCATTTTACAGCTGGGGAAACTGAGGCATGGAGTGGTTTGCCCGGAGTCCCCAGGGAGCAGCTGTGGAGCTGGGCTGTGATCCCAGGGAGAAGGCTGTCCTGACATGCAAACCCCGTGCTGTGCAGACCACAGGGGCTCTGGAGAGGGGATTGGGAAGCTCATGATGCAGTGACATCTCCTGAGCCCCTTGAAAAAGACTCACAGTCCTTTGGAGGACTCACATCCTCTTGGCCGTGTCAACCTCCATCCTATTTGCTGTCCAAACACTTTGAGGACAAATAAGGAGAGCAAATGAACAGCCAGCTGCTTTCCATCGAGTTCACTGGTTTCTCCTGGACACTTTGCAAGAGTTTTGTTTAGCCCAGCTCTGGCTTCTGCCCGCAGAGATATGAACAAACAAATGAGCCCCCACCGCTCTCGTGTGAGCGTGCATGGCCTGACAGAGGTCACACAACAGCAGCAGCTCACGTGGTGGGGTTTGGAACAAGACCTGGTGCTACAAAACCACAGCATGGCCTCAGTGATGTCCTTTGGTTTGTTACTCTGCTCTTTGTTCTCACGGGCACGTAAGAAACCCGACAGAAAGAAGTCATTCCTGTGTTTGGGATTTTAGGGTATTTTTTTTTAATGTCATTGCAGCTCAGATGCTGAAAATGTGCTAGTCATTTCTTTAAAAAAGATTTCCTGTAAAATCAGCTGGGATTGTTACCCTGCTTCGGCTTTCTTCTCCTCTGCAGTAACCCAGCACTTCAGTACAGGAAGTATGGCCATCTTTATCTTGTCTTTTCTCAGCTAAAACATACCCAGAAAGACTGCTGGTCTTCCCCTCTTCAAGGGAAGACTAGTGTAAAAACACGTTCATTATGCTGGTAGAACCAGCCTATCCCCAAACATTCACCTCTCCTTTGAACACTAAAAATGAACAGGAGGTAGGGTTGGACCAGTGTCGTGTGGGGGCTCCACACACATGGAGAAGCAACTGCAGATTGTTTTCAGCTGACCCAAATTTTTCTGCAGAGCTGCATTTCTGATAGAATGAGTGAACACCATTTTTGAACAGGCCTGGGAAGGCAGCAAATTTTCTCAGCACACACATAAATAAGGCCATGATGTCTGAAGGTCTGAAAAATATCTGTAAAACATGTGTCAGCAAGAAATAGCATTTCCAAGGCAGCTCAGTTCTCAACTTTTCTGCTTGGGTATTTCAACAGAAATTACTAGTGAGGATTTTCTTTTCTTTTAATCACCATGGATGTGTTCAAAAACCTTGGTAATTCTTTTCTGATTGCAGAATGTTTTTGTTTTTAGTGTATTGTTGACAAATTTCTTTCTCTATTTTTTATTTTATTTTTTTTCATATGAACTATGATATCTTTAATGTCTTTTAAGGTGTTCATAGATGTCTTTGGCACAACAGATTTTGCCTTTTCTCTTTGTCATCATAGGAATCAGTTGCTTGCTGGCGGGGTGGATTTTTCCTTAACAAATTTCAAAACACACAATGCTTTGCTTAATTACAGTCTCTTTTTTCCAGCTTCCTCATCAGAAGATTAGATGTAACATGTAGATTGAATTCCAGGTATTTCAGCCAACTGCACTGTGCAAGGACTACTCTTGTGGGCTTCTGAGTGGTTCTGTTGCACTCATTTTTCATGACCATTTGCAGCAGTAAAGATTATCAGCTAGTTTACTGCTAATAAGTAACAACCCTGAAAGGCCAAATTAATAACTGTTTTGTAACTGAAAGAGCTCTACCTCCAGCTGATTCTCTCTTTTCCATTACTTGCCATATTCTCAATGTCAGTTTTGGACCTGTCTTTTCAGATTTCTTTCTTGTCTTCGTGGCCCAAGCCAGGGCAGGGGCAGCAAGAGGCAGATGAGGACAGCAGAAGCAGGGACTGCCTTTTATCATTGCAAGTGTTTAATGAAAATGTATGTGAAACTTCAGCTTGAAACCAATTATGTCTCCCCTCTTCACCTGTGGGAATAGAGTTAATAATCTCTCATTGTCTTCCTGTCCTGTCTTCTGCTATTATCTGTGCTACAATCCAAAGGAGCCCTGATTTTAACTATTTAGCATTTCTAATTGCAGCTACAGATGCAAAGTATTCCACTTAAAGTGACATTCTTCAGAGTGAAACACAATGTTGATACGTCAGCTAACTATAGGTGAACTTGAACTTTGCATTTTTAACTAAAAAAAAGGTTTCTTGTATGCTTTTGTTCTCTCAGAGAACCACAAAACAAAAATACCTGTCTTTTAAATACCCAGCCCCACACTTCCTGACTGACCCAGTATGAGCCACTGCTGCTCTGCACACATTATTTCCTCTCTTTGAAAAAAAAAAAAAAATTAAAAAAATTAGTCACAGTCTGGCAATATCTTGCTTTCCTCTTGGCCTTATCTCTCATCTTCTGGGGGCAGCAAGCAGAGCAGAGCACATGTGGTAAGAGGGGCTGGAGACATCACTTCTCCAACCCTGGTCTGTTCTCATTCTGTTGTCTGATCTCCTGCCTGACATCAAAGCACCTCACTGGTGTTCACTGCAGTAGGAGGCTGAAAACCTTTTGTTTGTCTCTTTCTATATTATTGAGGATGTTCTTTTGCTGCCTTTCTAGTTTGGCTTTTTCCCTTAGCAAAAGACATCCTTGCTGCAGCACCACTGCAGTTGCACTGCCCGGTGCTGAAGCCTGGCTGCTGTCAGACATGAGAAATCAAAAAAAAAAAAAGCAACTTTAGCTCTTGTCTTTGGTTGTAGCTGAGGCTTTCCTGCCACAGCAGTAGCCAAGGTCTCCTCAGCCCACTGAAGGTGTCTGTCATCGAGTCAGCAGCTCTGTGTGGCACCTCCATCTGTGCTGCCAGACCAGGGCAAGGCTGGTGACTGGCTCATGCAGGGAGAAGGATTTTCTTCCTTTTCCTTAGAGTTCCTATAAGGAATCACTTCTCCAGTTATATTTCTGCATGATTTTAAAAAAAATAATATTTATTTTAGGTTTAGTTTTGTATGGTTTTCTTTTGGGTCAAATGATGTCACGTTTTGTCTTGTTTTCATAAAATACCTGGGAAAATGAAGTCTGTTTTGCCATATTCAAACACTGTTTTGATATAAATATTTGGATTTCCTTTTCATCTGTTAAAAGGTCATATTTATTTCTAAATAGATTTATCTATAGATCTAATTATAAATTCCAGTTATTATTTACATATAAATCAATAGAAAAACTGGTATTATTCAGTTTCACCATTTAAAAAAAAAAAAATAAAATTGGTGCCAATTACCAATTGTTGACAAAGCAAACCTTCTTTTAATCTACTTCCCTCTGGGGTAACAAGCCAAGAGTTGTCTTCTGGCATTTTAAATCCTTGGTTTCATGCTTAAGCCATGTTTGTCCTGACAGCACGTGGCTGAACACAGGCTGGGTGTGTGTATGTGTATTAGAAATGCATATCTCAAAACAGACATAAATGCTTTCAGTTCCCATGGCTTTGATTTTTTTTTCTTCCTAAGGATTAAAGGTATTAGGTGTTTTCCTTAAAGCCCAGCTCCTGGAATCAGCAGAGTTCCTGAGACTCTTAGTGTTTGTTAAAAAAAAAAAAAAAAAGAGGAAATTATGAACAACCCTTTGGTTACAGAGAAAACTTAAAACAGGAAGAGGGCATCCCAAAAGTTTACAAACCAGAGAGCAAAGAATTCAAAATTTGAATCAGAAACTGCTCCAATTGTTGTGTGATCTCAGGTGAGGGCATTATTAACACATTACCCTGTTAATAATGGGTGATGCAAGTGAGATAGCATGAAAAGAGCTCAGGCCATGAGGAGAGGGGAGAGTCCTGCTGCTTGGAAGTGACATATTTCAGAATTAGTCTTCCACTTTCTTTCTTAGGACTTCCTTTTTCTCCCCCCCACCACCAGCAACAGCGGGAACAAAATCTGTCCTTGTGAAGAAGACAGTGTCATCAAAGGGGACTAATTTTTTTCTTTTAAATTTTAAATTAACTAAGAGGCCCAGGCTGTTGAAAACTTGCTTAGAGATTTTGTATGCTGAAGGGGTCTTAGCAGTGAGTTTTCACCCAGGTGGAATCAGAGTACAAAGAGGAAGAAGCCTCCGTTTGACACTGCTCATCTCAGCAGTATGTCACTCATTATTCTGCACAGGATTAAAGGTAAGCTCTGTATTGCTGCCTTTGAGACTCAGCAGGGCAGCCATCCTTTGCAAAAATGGGGTTAAATAATTCCTGATGTGTGGCAGAAAGGTTCTGGAGAGAAGATGGTTGGGTTTAAATTACCTGGCAGAGCCTTCCGTGTTCCAGCCTTTGTCTTTGTAAAATATTCTGTAGCTTAGCTCCAGGATAAAAGGAGTTTCTTAACCAAAGGAAATTTAAAAAGCCTTTTCTTTGAGAGAGGAGGTGGTATTTTAAAATTACTAGTCCAGTCTAAGAAAAAAGAGGAAACAATTTGTGTGTGTGTGTGTGTGTGAAATTTTTAAAATCATTACAAACACACAGAAGTCCTGGGTGCTCAGCTGAAGCTAACCAAGCTATTTTTAATTCATTCCAATTTGGAGATCAGACCAAATAAGCATTTGCAAGTTCACATTGTTAAGTTCTTTATTCTAGAAATTGTCTCCTGTTAAATGAGGGACATGTTAGAAATTTTCCATTGAAATAAGTTTGGTTGGTTTTTGCTGCTTTTTTTCCCCCCTCTGTTGGTAAAGTTCAAATTTTGTGTTTATTTTTAAAACCTCTCATAGAGTGTCTAAGATCAGATTTTCAGTCAAATGTTACTGACTGAGAGGTGTTGGCAGCTGGTGCTTACTAACATATTGTGAAGTTTCTGAATTTTGTAGCACAAATTTAATCTGTTTGGAGATGTGAAAGGCTTCTTATATACGTTTTTAAATAAGTGAAATAATAGGACTCTAAGTGTATGTACAAATACACATGAATTTGACATCAGCAACCATATGTGGTTGTTGTTATCTGCCTGAATTTCTGAAAAATGGTCCCTTGCCAACAGAGGCCCTTCTGAAGCTGCAAATTGAAGTTTGTTCCCCATGGTATCAGAAGACTGCACAGGTTGCAGGGTCATGTTTTCTCCACCTGCCTGTCCCAGAGCACAGTCCTCACCAGACTCTAACACAGATTTGTTCTGCAAGCTGGAAGGCAGTTTGAGAGACCAGAAAACTTAAGTAGCCTATCTAAAAATATCTAATTTAGTCAGGCTTTTAGTCATTAGTACATATATTATGTCAATTTTTCTCCCCCTTATTAACAAATATGTTAATAAGATTGGGTGTGTCGTAGGTCACCCAGTACCAACTCCAACCACGATCTGTTGATGCACAGGATCTCTAACACTGTATGCTAAAAAGATGCTTATCATAAAAAGTAGAACAGAAGGGTTTGACCCTTTAATGTGACTCACTCAGTTATGACTACAGTGCATAAAGATAACAGCAGTTGCAACAACGATTTGCATTCTATACAAATATGCTGATCCTGGAAATACACCAGATGGACACTCTTCCCAAGCACAGGCATCTGCAAGGCGTATCCCTGAAGAATATCTCTCATTCTATCCCTATTCAGAAATTATCACTCAAGTACATCATTAATTTTTCAATCCTATTTTGATTTGAGTGAGATTTGGACACGTGTTTTGACATGATTACATGTTTATCTGCACTAGGACCAGTGTGCTCTCTCCATCCCCGGTGCTTTGATTAGCTAGAGGGCTTTTCTAAACTTTTCTGATGTAGCACGTGTGGGATTAAAGCTGATCTTTGCATGAGTGAGCACAGATGCAAGGAACTTCTCCTCCCTTCCTGTGTGCCCTGAGGAAAGGCCTTAGACAATAATAAATCTCTGCAATCAGCCATGTAGAAAGTAGAGAAAGACCTGAGCTATCTCTGGTTTGGGGTCTCAGAAGAGCTTCCAACAGCAGAAGCAAAATCAGCGTTAAGAAAACTTCAGCAGAATGGGAGGAAAATGGAAAACCACCAGTGAGAGAGCACTTGGTGTGTGTTCCTCCCGTGAGTGCAGCACTCTGTGAGAAGCCACCATGAGGAGCTCAGAGCAGTGGCTAAACACTCTGGTTGAGCCTTGCTCATCGCTGTGCCCAGCCTGCCTGAAGTCACCCTTCCTAAGCTTCTCCGAGCTCACAGGGATGATGAGTGAGAGCGAGAGGCTGAAGCAGGTGGTAACAGAGCCTTTTCTCTCCTTGACTCGCCTGTGCTGTCACTCTGCAGTGGGAAAGAAATGAAAGGTTGAAAGTTCCCAAGGGGGAAGAGCCAGACTATTTCTTGCTGAGCTCACTTCGTTCGAAACTATTGTCAAATGCTGGTTTTTCCCTGTCTTTGCCACTCAAAATCACACTATTTTTTTTTATGAAAGATTTTCATGTACTTGGCTTAAAAAGCACAGGAGAAAAATTTGCCAGGCTCCCTGCAGAGCCTCCTGCAGTTTTGCTGTTCTGTCAAGGCCTTGGTAATGTTGGTATCAACTCACTGTTGATAGTGCTGGGTATGAGCTGCTGGCGTTTTATCACTGTGGATGTAGTG
This sequence comes from Anabacerthia variegaticeps, assembly GCA_035583185.1. Taxonomy (NCBI): domain Eukaryota; kingdom Metazoa; phylum Chordata; class Aves; order Passeriformes; family Furnariidae; genus Anabacerthia; species Anabacerthia variegaticeps. The sequence goes on from JAWWEW010000020.1 coordinate 16,074,359, forward strand.
GCTGTAGTATTTAACATTTCAGCTGAAGGTGTGATTGCAGACCCTCTAAATACACTGGAGTTTTATGTAGCCCAAACTGGCTCAAGACATGGAGTAAATAGCTAGGTAGTGTGTGTATAAAAACCCCATACTTTGACAACTTTGTTCAAATGTTTTCACATGTATGTTTAAAAAGGTTGTTACTGATCACCCCAAAACACACAGCAGAGTTTTTCCCTTGGCTGAAACTTTGGAAAAAAATAATTCTGACAAATGAAAAGTTTTTCTCTGGCATACTGAGCTTTGCTATGAGGAAATGCCATTCCCAAGTGAGGACATTAAGCATAAAACCTGGAAGCCATGTTCTGCCCAAGGCATGTTACTGCTGGGAGATCTTTGGCAAACCTCCTCGCTCACGGGGCCTGATGCCTTTGAAAATGGGAAATAATGCTTTCCATTCTTTTTAAAAAAATTATTGTGACATCCACAAATGCAAATGTTACAGAAGCTCTAAGGGATGGCACTGTATTTTGTATGAGGCGAGCAGGCAGTAACTCCTTTGGATTTTTTTAAAAGGCAGTGCCTGCAAATAGCAAGGGACAGGGTGACTGAACGGAGAAGCTGAACATTGGAGGCCTCAGACAAACATTTCAGCAGGCAACAGGCCAGCCACTTACAAGTACAACCTCCCTTCCTTCATGTCAGCTTTTCCGCTAGTGACTTAAGTAGTTTACTTTAAGTCAATATTTACTTTAAATATTATGATTAAGTGACAATAATTTACCAAGATTAAAATGAAACTCCGATAAGAATGGAGCCAATATACACCAGAACCCTTTTTACAAGAAACACACTTTTCAAGGAGCCTGAACTCTGTTATGCTGGGAAGATGTGCTGCGGGTGTTGGACCTGCCACACAGTTTGATTGTGTTTGAAGGTGGGTCCCATGTGAAGTTCCTTGCTTGAGTTGTGCTGCTACAGCTGGGCAATGTTCTCAAAGGTCAGCCTCACAGGACAAAGGCCCTTTGAGACACTAAAGGTGGGCACTAAAACCCCATCGAGGCTTCCCAAAGTAGCTGAAGCAATGCCATGAGGCAGTTTTGTGACCATTATTTATGAAATCCATGAGGCCACCCAGCCAGTCCTGTGATTCTCTTTTGTGCCTTCCTTTATTCTTCTGGGAAAGCAATCAACAGTTCATTACCAAATACAAGACAGGGTTGAACTTTCCAGTGCTGCAATTAAGAAAGTGTCAGTGTCAACACCATAAATGCCCTTTCTGAGGGATTTATGACCAAAACATAAAAATATACTCCCAGCTGAAAAACTTGCTGTTCAGATCTTATAGTATGAATTGTGATTGTATTCCTTAAAATTTAATAAGCCTTTTAAAATTATAAGAAGAAAGATAAACTCAAAAAAAAAAAAAGAAACAAAAATGGAAGGAAGATTTTATTCTAGTAGCTAACCTTCTTTTCCACTTTAAATACACAGGCTTTGCTGGGGCCAGCTTGGATGGAGAACTAATTTCCCTACACCTCTCCTTAGCTTACATATACAGGATTTTTTGCTACAAAAACAGAACTGAAGATGTTACCTGATAATTATCTGTGACTATGAGGTTCATTCTCCTTACAGGAAAATCTGTTGTCTGCCTGGGAGGTCCTGCTTTTGAGGTGTGAGAGTTGGATGGCAGGGTTGCTTGTTCTGACAATAACTCAAATCTCTTGGAATGGTGAGGCTGTCTGAGAACTCTTATTTCTGGTGTAGTGGATGTGCTCCATAACAGCTGATGTTTCTAAGAGTTACTATTTTATTGGTTTGGTTTTAAGGATTGCTTACTCCATCTCTATGGCTGGGATTTTGTTCCAGGATTCAATGTCATGATCCCCACTGCAGTTACAATTTTCTCCCACATACACAGTTTCTCTGACTCTTCAGCTTTAACAGAGTTTTATCAGATAAGTCCAAGGCTGTGCAAGAAATGTTGGGAATTGGTAGGTTTTAGCAGTCCTTTCAGAACACGAGTGAGGCACGAACACAAATATGTCTAGACCAAAGTCCCATATATTTTGCAGTGGTGTTTATTTCAGCAGCAAAGCTCTGAGCACGATAAAGATGATCAGCTCCGTGCCTGTGTGGCTTGCAGGTTGCTCAAGGGTGGTTCCTGTGCTGAAACTGTGCCATATGACTGGTGAGGAGGCTGTTGGTACCTGGCCAAGTGAGGCAGAGCCAGGAGGGGCTGCTGAGGGTGTATTTGCTGGAACTTGTATTCACTATCAATAAACCTGAATGGCTTCTGGATCTGACCGCTGGGATTAAGAGATTACTGTTATCTCCTGCCTGTGTAATGCCCAGGATCACCTGCACCCTTCGACTCTTGGTGGAACGTGGTGTGTATGGATGTTTGGGTATCAGCTTTTGCAGCTGGGGAAGTTGGCCTCCTGGCACGTGCACTCTGCCTCTCTTCATATAATTTCAAAGGCAGCTTCAACATAAAACACTGAGCGCCTTAAAGATGAAGAACTAAAAATGAAGTATGGGAGAGACACTGTGATGTGATTGGTACATATTCTGCTATTCTCATTCATGGCTCCTGTAAGATATTGTTCTGTGAATTTGTAACTGAGTCACAAGTCATAAAGAGGGAAACTTTTCCCAGGTTTGGCTTCTAGAAAAATATGAAGAGTCTTTAGCAAGATGGCATAGTGAACAATGGTGAGATTGTAATGATCGTATTTTTGTTTTGCATTTAAAATGATCCACACCTTTCTCAGGTATCGGGTTTCAGTCTTTCTCCCTTTTGTGGTGGTGTATTTTGAATACCTTCTTCACTTCTGCTCTGCTAAGTCATACTTTTTCGAATCCCTTCGGTGCTTTTGACTATGATAAAGGTTTGCAAGTTTGCTTCTGGGAAGAGTTTCCCAAATTGCTCCTACAATAGAGGGGGATACAACTGACTTCACTCTTCACAGGTAGCTAGGTAGTACTGCTGGAGGTGTTTGGTGCAGAACCTGCCCCTACCTCGTTCCACTTTCCCAAGCTCCAGGTGATGGTGGCACTGGCACTGCTGGATTTTGGGAGCTGTTCGGATGGTGCTCCCGGACACAGGGCGTGACTCTTGGGGATGGTTTGGTGCGGGGCCGGGAGCTGGACATGGTGATCCTTGTGGGTCCCTCCCAACTGGGGATATTCCGGGATTGTGTGATTCCTGGCTCGGGGAGGCACGGCAGGGCAGGGGAGGGCAGGATAGTGGAGGGTAAGGGAGGACAGTAAAGGGTAGGGAAAGGAAGGAGAGGGTAGAGAAGGGCAGGGGAGGGCAGGAAAGGGCAGGGGAGGGTAGTAAAAGGCGGGGCAGGATAGTGAAGGGTAAGGGAGGACAGTAAAGAGTAGGGAGGGCAGAGGAGGACAAGGCAGGACAGTGAAAAGCAGGGAGGGTAGTAAAAGGTAGGGGGGGACAGTAAAGAGTAGGGGAGGACAGTAAAAGGTAGGACAGGGCAGGGGAGGACAGTAAAAGGTAGGGGAGGACAGGGGAGGGCAGTGAAGGATAGGGGAGGGCAGTAAAAGGTAGGAAAGGGCAGGGGAAGGCAGTGAAAGGTAGGGGATCGCAGCGAAGGGCAGGGCGGGCCGAGGCCCCTGGCCGCGGGGTCAGTGGCGCCGCCCCTTCCCGGTGACGGCAGAAGCAGAAGTGGAGCCCCGGGAGGCGCCGAGGGACCAGCGGGACCAGCGGGACCAGCCCCGGCCTCGGCCCCTGTCCCGGCCCCTGTCCCTGCCCCTCTCCTGCTGCCGGCACCTGGTCCCGTTCCTGGTCGTGCCCCCGGTGGGAGCCGCGGGCGCCGCGCAGGTGAGGGCGGCCCGGCCCGAGTGGCGGCAGCAGGTGCGGCGGGGCCGGAGGGAAGGAGGGTCTGCCGGGGCCGGGCGGCGGTGTGAGGGCTGGGCAGGGCGGGCGGCAGCGCCGAGAGACATCCCGGCGGTGGAGAGGGTCGGGGAGGGTGTCTGGGGGTCGGGGAGGGTGTCTGGGATGAGGGGCCGGGGCAGCACTGAGGGATTGAGGCAGCCCTGAGGGGGCCAGGGCAGCTCTGAGGGGGCTCTGAGGGGGCTCTGAGGAGGCTGATGGGGCTGAGGCAGCACTAAGGGGGCTGAGGGATTGAGGCAGCGTTGGGGGGCTGAGGCAGCTCTGAGCGGGCTGAGGGGGCTGAGGGGGCTGAGGCAGCGCTGAGGGGGCTGAGGGATTGAGGCAGCGCTGAGGGGGCTGAGGCGGCTCTGAGGGGGTTGAGGCAGCCCTACCCCGTGTCCGGCCTGGCGGAGGAGAAGAAGAAGGAAGGAAAGAAGGAAGGAAGGGAACCTTCACAGTGCGGCGTGCCCCTGAGCGCAGCCCGGCCGGGGCAGGTGGGCAGGAGGATCCCTGCTCGTGGCCAGGCCGCACACGGGCCGGTGTTGGTGCTGTGGTGGTGCTGGGGGATATCCGTGCTGGCACGGGGTGTCCTGAACGCATCCAAAGGCAGAGCTCGATGTGACAGCCCCTTCTGCAGCGCCCACAGCACGTGGGGAAAGTCAGAGGTCGACTGGAGTCAAACTTCGGGTGGCACTTCGTGGGTGACCCTTGTGTTGCCTGGAAAGCACCTGCTGTGTCATACCAGGGAAATTATAACAGTGTATGGGTTCATCAGTGCTTATCTGAGGCGTTCTCTGCTCGTCTGTACAGCTGTAGTTTGCCTTTACTGCAGTTACTCCTCGCTTTCTATTATCACAAAGAAAGTTTGGAGCTGTAGACTGATCTTCAGATAAGAAGGGTTTGTCTCTGAAAGTCTGAAGTACTGTAATGAAGTAGAACTAAATATACGGTGTTTTGGCTAGATTAAGTAGTTTTTTGGTTTTTTTTTCATGTCCATGCTCACTTGGTTATTTGCAGTGAGTCTTTTAGACTTTTTAGTCCAACTCACTTGGGCTTTTCAATTAAAAACAGTATCAAAACGACTCTTAAATAAACAGTAACAAGTGGTCCCAGTTCTGCATATGGTACAGGACACCTTCAGAATTAACTCCTGTAGTTCCTGCAGTTAAAGAGTCAGGTGTCAGTGTCTAAACTAGAGCTTGTGGCTTGTTTCTGTGATGATTAACTCACTTGTTGAATCGTGTAAGTGATGCTGGACCTTTCTACTTTAGGCTTCAGTAACTTTTCAGTAGAACAGCAGTAATGCTTCTGTTGCACACAGCATGTTGTAGTTCACACTCTGCTGGGTTAGAGGCATCCAGGTAATGGGGTGATGTGGGTCATTATGAAATTCTGCTGCATGAATGGGTAAAAATATTGTTAATTCAAATAGTTGTGCAGTCATGGGTGTAGGGAGGCTGAGGGGCACCTGTTGATGAGTTTACGACAACTCTTAATGTTTAAAGCTTAGGTCTCAAGCCAAGGGCTTATGTTAGTTTTTTAAATCTTAGACAGTGCTCTGTGATGTTGTTCTTAAACTGGAGCAGGTAAGCAGAACAGCCTAGAAGTGGTCACTTGGGTTGGTCAAATACTGCAATATTCCTTCCACCTTTTCTCACATAGTGGATGTCCTCAGCTGCAATATTGTTTCACAGTAAGTTAAAAACTTGACTTATGATTTAGGTTTTAAGTTAGACTAAAACCACCATTCTCTCTGGTTTTGGAAACAAGGGCTGCTGTAAAAGAGGAAGTCCAATATATTATATTCAGCGGAAACTGTTTAAGAAGCCACCTCAGAGAGGCAGTTCCTTTGTACTAAGGGACTTATCTCTCACAAAACCTGCTGCATTGCCTTTTATTAAACAGCTGTACTTAGAAACTCTTTTTCTTGTTGTTCCTAAGTCATGTTTCATTTTACAGCTACACCTTGTGCTGTAGAAGGCAGAGCTGATGTGTATTTCGTGATAGTTTCCTAAAAAAATATGCCGATTTAAAAGTTCAGGTGTTTATTATTGCAGTGAAGTGTTACTAAAACAGGCAAACCTTGTTCCAAATCACAGCATATTCATCTTATTACAATTCTTAATGAAAAGGGCAAAGCAAGAAGACAGGTTTCCTTTTATTTGTCAGAAAAACAGGCACTTACAAATATTTTAATAATTTTTTTTATTTTTCCTTCCTTTCATTTCTTGTTAATACATTAAGTCATTGTAGCAAGTCATAATTAAGTCATAATTAAGTCATTGTAGCAAGACAAGATGACTGCAGCTGTCTTGTTAGGTGCAAACCTGTGATAATTCAGTTGGTTATCTGATTAATTCCAGGGAGTCTGAAAGGGTTAGTTACATTATGGCTAAACAAAAAAAATCTGCTGTTGCTTATGGTACTTAAAATTGTTTACTCCCTCTCAGTTGTGGGATTGTAATATATATATATATAGTATTATAAGGAAAAGAATACTCCATTTTTTTATGAGCATAACAAGCTCATTGATATAAACCACCAAGTAATGTGTATAATGTTTTGCAAAACATGGAGGAGCATAGTTCCTGCTGTAGAGCACTTCAGGTTCATGGTGGGCAGTGCAGAAGAGGCCACCCTGCAGCTAATAAGCTCATTGATATAAAACACCAAGTAATGTGTATAATGTTTTGCAAAACATGGAGTGGGATAGTTCCTGCTGTAGAGCACTTCAGATTCATGGTGGGCAGTGCAGAAGAGGCCACCCTGCAGCTAGTAAGGGACCACTGTGGCTTCTCTGTTAGTTTACAAAAAAGAGGTTTTTTGAAGTGGTAGAATTTAAAAAGGGATTGGCAAGATTGCACAGGACAGCTTCAAAGTCAGATAGATTGCACTGAAAGCAGCTGGTGACACGATGTCGACAGGCAAGTTGGTGGCTTTAATGAGAGAGAGCAGAGAAGGGTGCTGTGTAGTGAGGGGCACGTCAGGAGAGAGTGCATGGGGTGAGGGGGAGGAGGGCTGGAAGAAGTTACAAAGGGGAAACAAGAAGTGCCATGGTCGAATTAGCCATCAACACGGAAACTGAAACTGCTTGTGAGGGAGAGTAGTGGACTGAGGAGAGAACCAGAGGAGATGCTACTATGCCTGCTGGCTGCACGGGCATAGAGATTCTTTAAACCTGCCCTGCTAGAGGTGAGGTTCAAGAGGGTGGCTGCCAGCCCCTGCAACTTGTGTTGTGTGAAAATGAGATTCATGGGTGAAAGAGCAGGTTCCAGAGCACCCTGTTTGTAAATAGTCTCACTGAGGAGTAATCAAGCTTGCTTGGTGCAATGACGTGTGGGAAACCAGAGCACAGAAACCTGCTAATATTTGTGAGAGCTGCTGTGTTTGGTGTCAAGACGTGTCCCAAGTGTGCACACACAAATACTTGCCACCCTACCTGGGTGAGAAAAGGACTGTGTAGGAGAAACACAGCCAGGAAGTTTTAAAAGTGCATAAACTGAGACTTTTCAGACGTAGCCAACATTTATTTCATTGTTGGTATTTACTCGTGTTTTCCCCTCACTACAGTTCTCAAAAGGACAGTTACGTGGTTTAGATTCTCATATAGCTCTCACAGAGGTTTAAATTCTAATGTAGAGCAAGAGTTTATGCTAGCTGGTACAATTATTTCTTGTGTTACCCTGTCATTGGATTGCCAGGCTTCAATTTTCAGCATGTCCTTGCTCCTCATGATGTAATATCAAGAAGACAGTAACACTACCAGCAGAACCGGTGAGGCTTCTCAGATTTTAGGGGTCTCATCAGGCAGCAAACTGATGCAAAAAGAGCAAACCTAATGCAGTTCACCTGGGTACATAGTTCTGTTCATTGGAGGATAGCATGGGGAATATTAAAAAAAATAGTCCTGGGAAAGTAAAAAGAGTATGATTCAAATCTGTTGCATGTATCTTCTTTTCTTTTTATTTGTTGTGATCCAGGTACTGGGATTTTTAGCATTTCAGTAGTTTGCATTCATTGTGTTTTGTTGTTTTGTCCATAATACTTGGTTATTCTCAACTTCGATATTTCCTGCAGTTTACCTTTCCTGTGTGTTTTTTATTTTCCCTGCTTTTTTCCTGTCCTAACGTGGGGATTTTGGAGATGTAAATCTGTGTTTATAGTGAGGGTGCTGTACATGCAGTTGAAGATGTGTGTGCATAAAAGCATATGGGAGTTATGCCCCTTATGTATAAAAAATGTGATTTTCATGTATTTGGGCTAACAGACCTTGGCTTGCTTTATTTTGCTCTGGAACACTGGGTACTTCTGTAGGAGAAGACTGAGGGAGCAGTTAGGGGTATGTTGCAGCCAGAAGAGAGGCATTGGTCTTTACTTGAGAAATTCAGGTGCAAATCCTCTGCATGCAGTAGCTGCTCCACCCAGCTCTTAGTTTTTTACAGAGATGGGAGCAGGGTGTCTACCAAATTGTCACTGGAACTGCCTTCTGTGAAGGCTCTTTGTGCTGCCTTTGAGGAGAAAACAGCAAAGATGCTGTTGGCCATGAACCTGCCTTGCATTTGCATGGGCAGGAGTCTCTATTAGGTATCTAACTTACACAAATGTGATTTTTAAAGAAATGAAAGTGTTGGTTTAAATGTTGAATTGTCTCCCTTTTTTTTCTTTTTTTCTTTGCAGAACACTGAAAAACCATAGAAGTTTGATCAAAAAGAAAACATGCCCAGAAAGAGTATCAACTATGGAGTGCTGCCAGAGTATGAGAAAAGCCAGATCAAAAGGACTTTGGAGCTGGGAACTGTTATGACAATATTCAGCCTTAAAAAGAGCAGCTCAGAAAGAAGGACTATTCAAGTCATAATGGAAACCAGGCAGGTTGCATGGAGCAAGACAGCTGACAAGATTGAAGGTGTCTGTGAGTATTTGCAAAGCACACCCGAACTTGGAGTTAATTGTAAATGGATGTACTTTTAATGAGCCTCGGGTAACATAATGAAGCTTTTGGCTGAAAAGAGTTTGGTAATTTGCTGAGAATATTCTGAATTGTTGCAAGGTACATGAAGAATTTTCTGCAGCTCATTATTGAGGTATCTAAAGCTACTTAAATATGATGAATGTGCTTTTATCCCGAGCCTTGTTTTCAAAGTTTTCATCTTTTGAGTATTGAAGGTGTTTGTGTTCTCTGAATTAAGTTACTGAGTGACAACTGTTTGTCATCATTGTGTCTTATAATTTCATATGAGTGGTTCTTTACTGCTCCTCTCCCCACCAGAAAAAGTCCCAAAAACCCAAACCAAACCACCTTCAAATACAAGGAAACTGAATTAATATTTCTGTTTTCTTAGGCAATTTGCTATTTGAGGATAGAAATCATTATTTAGGACCATTATTGGAAAGTACTAATGACTTGGGAGGATGAAGCTGTGAGATAAAAGAGGTGGCTTCAAGGTCCTGAGTTGGTAACGTCTCTTTAGTTGATAGTGGAACTGACTAAACCCACTATTTATAACAAGGTCAGGAAACAGAAGGGAAGTGTAAAGCTGCATGAGGCTGCAAAAGCTGTGGTAGAAGAAGAAAGTGAGGCTGATCTTCAGTTCTTACTGAACAGGGCTGATGTCAAGGAAGCTCAGCCTGTGCTTTCTGGGATTTGTACAGCTCATGGTAGTGTAGAGTAATTACAGTGCTTGCATATGACTATATGATAATGGTTTTTATTTATTATGAGCACGATCTTACTATACAACTGCTCAATAATGTTTGTCTTCAATAAAGGAATTGAATAGTTTGCCTGAAATGCCAGAATCATTTATTAGTCTGTCGAGGTGTGGATTTTTACACGAAAGGAGTTTTCTGACAAAAAGGAACTGTGGAGAAACCTCTGTATTTTCCCTAAGTGAAAAAATACGGATTGGTTGTGTCCTGTAGGGAAGGATATGCTATTTCACCAGTAGTTCAAGAGGCCAAATTTTAAGCTGATATAGATCAAATAAGACCACTCACTTTAATAGAGCAACTCAGGTTTTTGGTCACTCTTTTTTTTTCTTTAGCTTGGGAGTTCCTGCAGTGCTGGGAATGGTGCTACACAGTCTCTTAATTCTCCAAATACAAGATTTTGTTTTAGGTTCTGGTGAGTTCTAACTTAACAAATCAGAGAGGAAACTTTATGTACCAGCTCTTCTACTACTGCCAGTCCTCCCTGCCCACCTGCAAGAGAAGGGAAGGAGCAACTCATCACTGTCTGTTCACACCCTTCCTGAATTGTCCGCACAGTGTTGGGAACCTGTGCATGAGCTGTGTTTTTTTCTGTAGAGCTGTACAGCCAAGTGTTGTTCAAGTCAAGTGAGTTCTTGGATGGCATTTCAATTTTCATGAGGTCAGTTGACTGTTGAGCTTGTCCAAGCTAGTGAGACTTGCTGAGGGCAGTAGATGTTGCTGTTTGTAAGCAAACTCTGATCCTATTGTAAAATCTGCATTTTTTGGATTTACTGTCACTCTGCTGTTGAAAAATACAATTTAGGCCCAAAGAAAGTTTAAGTGACTGTGAGGTGTCTTCCTTTTTTGTTAGGCTATGAAGTTAGGAGAGATGGGTAAATGAGCACCTTCAAGGAAAGTTAAATCAAATTCACCCTCGTTTTCCATTTTATAGGTGTATCAAGTGATGAAAGGGGAAAGATTAGCCATGGAAAGAGAGGAGCTGCCTGTTCTGGAGTGGTTTTTGGGTTTAGTGGAGGCCAGAGAAGTTTTTAATGCTGCTGTTCTTTTAGTCACCTGCTAAGACTCCAGGGTCCCTTATGTTCCAGCGCAACCCCTCGTCCAAACTGAATAGGCAGAAGGGAGCCTTGCACCTTAGAGAAACCTTTTCATCATGGGTGTTTGGTGTGCAGGGTCTGGTTAAAATTAAAATGATTGCCAGCACCATGTGCTTCCGTAGGGAGGCCTGCAAAGAGCTATGCAAATAGCTGAAGGAAGCAGGTCTGAGCTGAACGTGCCTTGTGTTCACCCATGCTTGGGCTTCTTTTCATCATCTCGCTGTTGTTCCCTGCAGAGAGACATTTTAGGTCCCCTAATAGTGCTAAGGTCTCTGGGGGAAATACTTGTAGATGCTGGCTAAAAGATGTCAGAGCATTTTCTTCTGCCTTTTACTTATTAGTGGCATTTCTTTGTGTTCTGCATTGTCCTCATTTTCAACTGTTAGAGATAATCTAAGATTTACTAGGTATGTTCTGGGGCTGCTTGTGGTATCTCAGCACTGTCCATCCTAAGTTGCCTAAGTCATGAGTGCCAAAAGCTTGGTTTAACTTCTGATGACAGTTGTTTTTCCCTTGAGGAGCTGTGTGTGTTTTGTTTGTTGTTTTTTTTTAATCTTTTTTTTTCCCTCTTGTGTTTCGTATGTTCTGTGTGATATTAATATTTCATCAGGTCACCCGTGATTTGAAGCCATTGTGTTCTGGTTTTTTTCCTCATTTATTTCTTGCTATGAACACTAACTCTGATTTCTGTGGAGCCCCTGTAAGTAATTGCAGTAGGAGAAATTTTCTGTTTCTTGAATGAGAAGTAAATTTTGCTGAGTGTTGCAAACACTCACTTGACCTGGTGAAAGGTTTGTGCCTTTAATGCAAAACACCCAGGGTCTTGGGGAATGAGGGTTATAAATAGGAATGGTATTTCTGACTGTGTGTGAAGTAAGTTTGAGGGGATGTGTTCACAGCCTAGTACTAAGCAGTTAAATTCCAAGGTCAGTCTCACCTGTCTGCCCAGATAGTCCTTTGAGAGAATGAAAGGTTCTTTCAGAGGAAAGTTACTGTCTGCTGAAGTCTCTTCCTCTGGCCATTGAGTATATAAAAAGTGTATGGATCACTATAAACCCCATAGATTTTATAGACCATTGTATATTCATGGGTTTGCAATTGTAAGAATTACAGATCTTGGTAACTGTAGTAAAGCTGAACTAATTTTTCCTTGAGAGAAGGAAAGTTTGGTTTCCTTGTATGGAGGGATTTGATTTGCTTGTTTAATTTGTAATGGCCCTTTTCTTGCAGAAACTAATTTATGCATGCTAGATGGATGACTGTGGGGCTGTGACTTGCCAGCAGGATTTATGGCAATGTGTTGCTCAGTGTGTAGCTTCCTTATGCTCTGTATTTTTAGTTTATGTTTAACCTTTACAGCTGAGCGTGGGTCTGGGTGGGGGCCCTTGGGTCACGCGCACCCTGGGTGTGTTCTCCCCACTTCAGTCTGTCCCAGGCTGGCCACACAGTGGGGGTGTGTTGTACACCCCGTGGTGTCTGGAAATCACTTCTGCCTCCACATCCATTACTCTGCTGGGCTGTTTCTTGGATACCAGATGTCCCACAAACAAGTGCAGTGTCATAGTGGGGCTGGCAGTGGAGGGAACTGCTGGACAGCAGTGAAAGGCAGAGGGGAAGGAAGAGGTGGCTGAGGGTGAGCAGAGCTGGCCAGGACTCTGCTAAGAGATGTTCTGTGTGACTGGCACCTGGGCCTTGGTGACCGAGAGGACATTCAGGTATTACCAAATATGGTCTCCCAAATTTCCTTGTGTTGTGATGTATGCATTTATATGCAGATGAATAAATTAGGGCCCAAGAGGTTATGGTGTTTAAGCTTGTAGAGCAAGTAGATGGCAAGATGTAAATCTCCAGTGCTTTAAGGACGATTATTAAGGGAAAGTTCATGGTGACTAGAATTTGATTAGTCACTGGAAAATATGTGAGTTTGTGCATATCCTTCCATGAATCTGTGAGTGAAGGGATGATTCACAACTAGGAGAATTTATACTCTCAGAAATCTTTGGTGCCTTCCTTGAATGTGTGTGATTCTCTGCAATACAAGCAGGCTCATTTCAAGGAAGGTTTTCTTTGAGGACCTAGGATGATTTATGTTGTTTTGATGACCTAGGAATCCCCCACCACCCCATCAAGAGGAGACCTGCTTTTGTAAAATGATATAATAAATCATATTTGAATCCCTTGATATTTGGAAAAGAAAGATCACTGTTGATACAAGTGGCTTACATTCTTCAAGATTTCCCCCATCTCCAACCCCCCAATACATTAAAGAGCTAAGTAATTTAATTTGTAGAATTCTTAATGCCAATGTAGATTTCCTCCGTGGTGGAAAACTTATTTTTTCCCACTGAAGAAGATGGTATAAATATTTACAGCTCAGTACCTCTCTGGGAGAAGTGATTAGTATCTACATGTTCTGCTGAAGAGTGTGAAATGAGAGCTTCATTTGGTTTGAATGTTAGAGTTGATCTTACTACTTTCTAGTATTGACTTCTGTTTTTCCTTACTGCTAGCAGAATTTCTTTCTGTCTGAATTTCCTTGCTGTTTCAGACTTACAGTAATAGATTGAAAAACCTGAGTCTCTGTTCTGTCATTTGCTTTCTGTATTCTGAATACTATTAAAGAACAGTATGTCATTGGAAAAGTGAATCTCCTTCCTGCTCTTTGTGGAGTATCTTAGCAAAGGAACATTAAAACTCACCTTTTTTCCTTGTTTTGAAATTGCTGTTTCAGTTGGTCCCCAGGGGATCTTTGTGTAAGTCTTCAGCTGAGTATTTAGAGCTTGGTTTCTGTGGTCAAATGAAAAAATGAATGCATGTAGCTTCTGGCCCTTTTCAAATAATTTCTTCCCTTTAGCAGCTCAGTTCTTCAATGTCTAATGCTAACTTACAACAACCAGACTTCCTGTCATGGCCAGCCAGCAAACGGGGATGGAATGAACTTCACAGGCCTGACACCCCTAAAGTGCTCAATGAGAGTGAGGGTGAGATGGAGGTACTCCAGGGCACTTTCCCCAGAGCCAGGTATACATGTCAGTGGTTTGGTTTGGTTTTGTTTTGTTGCATAGAGCAGAGTGTAAACTTTTATGGGCACGTACGTAAATTTCCCCTATTCTTATGTCATTTTTTGGAGGTGCTTTCTAATTTTTAATAGGAAACCAATAGCCACTTGAGATGTCCAGCCTCTTGAATTCAGAGCTCAAACTGGGAAGACTGTAACATGTTTGCTCTACTGAGCAATCCAGTGAGAATGGATTAATGGGAATTTGTTGTTGCTGTAGATGACAGCTCAGTGTGACCTGATTATGTAAAACCCTGTGGGTTTAAAAGGTGCACTTCTCTAAAGCTCGTGTCAGTCACTCAGCTAAATCCCCAGAGAACCCTTGGAAAGGTGCTCACGGGTGCTTTCTCAAGAAGCACCACACTGTTCCATCCTTGTAACTGTGTTTTCAGATCATTTTGTGGCTTCTCTGTAATGACTTCCTTGGGCTACTGAATGTCCCAGCAAACATCTGTGTTTGTATGAGCTGGGTTACCTTCCCAGCCACATCTGTACTGCTATGCTGCTTTCTGCTTTCTTGTGACTCTGTCCCCTGAGAGAAGCCTCACCTTGTTGCCTCTAGAGTCACACAAGATTCGTGTTTCATTGCTGCTCTGAATAAAAGGGGCTGTTAAACACACCTTGTGTAGTTAATACTTAATTCTGCACAAGTGAGAGCAGAGCCATTGTCCTCACTAGGCACCATGAAGTACATTTGCCAAAGGATACTAAAGGCTTTCTTCATTCACTGGACACTCAGTTGCACACAGCCTGTGTTGAAGGGGGCAGTTTCTGCCTTTCTAAAATGAAACCTTCTATGGAATATTTTGTCATGCAAATTGTTGTGAAAAAGAAAAGTATTCTGAAATCTGGTTCTTAAGTGTGGTATGTTGCTATGCATAGACAGAAATGACAATGTGAATATGTTCATGGAGAGAATGCCCATCCCATGTCTCAGTGCACAGCACCTGGGTGATCAGAGGCCCTTCTTTTTGTCTCTGAAACATTGCCAGTAATTTCCCATTAGCCTTTTGAGACTTACTGAAATGATGCTCATAGCATGATTTCAAACTGTAAGCCTCGTCTGAATTGCTCTGTAGGCTTTTTCTTCCCCTTCTTTGTGTGCATTACTGAGCTCTGATCCAAGCTCATTTGTGATGAAAGGCTCCTGGGAAATTTAGGCTTTGAATCAGCAGTGTTATCTTACAGGACTCTGTAGTCCAAAATGGCAGACTCGGGTGAACTTCGACACGGTTAATCAAGACTTTTCTATCAAGGATGCCTTGATAGGGTAACAGCCTCTAAGGTTTTTTAACTTACTCATTTATATATAGTCTGCCTGACTTTCCAGCCTAAAGCTACCTGACTCAACCAAAGGTGGTCAGTGCAAACTTGCCTTCCTACATTGAATTTACGTGGGCACTCGCAGCTCACAGAAGGTGCTCTGCAGTTGGCACTGTCTGGTTTTCAGCAGGGGCTGTTCCCTCACCTGGGTGCTCAACGGTTGTGCTCCCAACCAGAGGTGGGTGGTGGGTGACCACGCAGCAGACAGAGGCAGAACTTCTCCCTTTAAATAGCAGTGCTGGTTTGT
This sequence comes from Anabacerthia variegaticeps, assembly GCA_035583185.1. Lineage (NCBI taxonomy): Eukaryota > Metazoa > Chordata > Aves > Passeriformes > Furnariidae > Anabacerthia > Anabacerthia variegaticeps. The sequence goes on from JAWWEW010000020.1 coordinate 16,089,667, forward strand.
TCTCTCCTTCTGGGATGAGAATCACAATGTTGTTGTATATAATAACGTAATGTTTTTTAAGTTCTCCTGCTCACAGTTTTCTTCCTGTGCTTGCCTTGTGTCTTGTCTTCTGCTCAGCTTGCACAGCACCTGCTGTAGTGAAATCCAAGTTCTGTTTTACCATCTACCTCTTAAGTGTGGCTGAAGGAAATGTAACAGGAATTTGTACCTCCAAGCGTGTGACTGAATGTGATCCCTGCTGCCAGGTTATTTGAGTGGAGATCAGGAGAGATGTGGAAGATCAAAAGTTTATTGTTAAGTTCATGGCAGTAAAGAGCTCCAGGAGGTGCCCTGGCAGGCACGGGGCAATTAATCGGTGCAGTCTTTGGAAAGTAGCTATGTAATAGTGTAATGATCCATTGAATTAACTGATTTGCCAAACAATACACAACAGCAGGAGCTGAAGTTCATCAGCTTCAGGCTCTGAACTGCCAGGAATACTGCACGTCCAGATCAGAGCCTGAGTCAGGGTGGTAATTGAAGGTGCCTTGGAGTCCGGTCTCATTAAAGAGCCACTTGAGGGATTTGTCAGAATAAATCCGTGACTGATGAGGCTGCCAAGGAGATCCTTTCGACCTGGGGAAATAACCACATGAAGGAACGGATGAAATGTAAACTAATGTTGTGGGTTTTAGAGTGGCACTAGACTTCCATAAATTGTTTGGCTGGGAACTGAATGTGCTGGGAGCGTCCTCCTTGTCTGGCTGGGTGTGAGTCAACTTCTCCACAGGGCATCCTTTGGTTTATGTTTCTTTAGGAAATGCATTAATCTTCTTTCAGGTTTTTTTTTTTGGTGGAAATTGCACCTGCAAATGTATTGGATTTGACCTGACACTCCGAGCTGCTTATGTTCATGTCTGTGGTTTTTTTTGGGTGCATCAGGCCCCAGGAATGTGTGTCTGTGAAGCCAGGTCAGGATATGTCTCTGCAGTTTGCACATGGCATTGAGGAGGAGGAGGAAGACTCCAGTGCTTCAAGGCAGCACGAAGATAAGAGTGTCTGAAGTGCTGTGCTTGTAGAGCTGGCACAGGCACGAAGTTACATTTTACTTGTTCAGTGACAGATTGTGCTATAAAAAGTTCACAGTAAGTGGGTAACAGCTAAGTTGGTACAGTTGATTTACTAATCTGAGTCTGAAACATGTTGCAGCTTTTCCTGGCCCCTTCCTTTCTCTGCTCGGTTGGGATCAGCCATTCTGGAGTTTATGGGCATCATGTGGCAGGTGCCAGCTGACTCCAGACTACCTGGGGACACCACAGAGCTTAGTGTGAGACCAAAATTTATGCTTGGTGTGCATGTTTCTTTTTTCTCCCTCTGATTTCCTGCCTTGGCTTTTCTTTCAATAACATAGAATAATATATCCTAAATGACACACTAAAATGGGATTAAAGTGTATGCAGGTAGTTTCTATTCATTTTCTGAAAGCATAACATGTATTATATCCTTCTTTTATTATTCAAGCAAATTTAGTGCTATCATGCCAGAATTCTGTAGGACTTATTTAATATGTTGCATGAACAGATTATTGTAAAATTTTGAATTTGAGGGGGTTTTATATAAATATTTCTCTCTCTCCTCCCCTTCCCTCAATTTTGTTCTCTTGCTGACCCATTCCTCTATCTTGTGGATATTTAGCAACTAGGGCATAGTGATCTCTTTTTCAAAGACCAGTTGGAGGAGCAATAATATGCCTGTGCCTACAAAAATCCTTGTGCCTCCATGGATATACACAGGTTCATGCAGGAGAACAGCATGGTAGGGTTGAAAGGCTGTAAGGCAAGGAGAACTGTAGTGAGTGTGTGTAACTGAGGGGAGGCATTGAGTAAGTTCGTGTGTTTATTTCAGAGGTCAGGGTGAGGTAACAGCCCCTGGAAATGACAGCAGCAGAGCAGGTTGTGAAATCTGTTTTATCGCTGCTCATAGTTTATACTTCGAGGGGGGCTTTGTGGTGTGCTGTTCATGTGTGTGGATTTATAGGGGGTCTGAAAGGAGTCACTTTGAAGTTAAAACTGTTTTTCAGTTGGGTGAAGGGAAGGCAGAAGAGGTGATTGGGTTTGCTCTTGCCAGTGATTACAGTGAGCCAGCCTGTACAGTGCCATGCCATTTACTGCAGCCATACAACCTCCTTCCTTCTACATTTGGGTACTTTCTGTCTGCATCCCAATTGTTCTCTGCTGATATTAATGGGAATTGTTGGGTAAGATCAACTTTTTCAGGTGGTAGCATTTAGGATGGTAATTTGGATACATCACTAGGGATCTAAGAGACCCTCTGGATAGTCAAGGGATCAGAGTTATTATTAGAGCTTTTTGTTCCTGGTCGTTTATAGTCACAGTAAAAATTTATTTTAGAAGTTTGCATCTAATTTAAGATCCTTGAATAATCAAATATGCAGATCTTAGGACATGTTTACATGGGTTGAGAGGGAGGCTGAGACACAAAGGTCAAGACATTGAAGGCTCTACCTTGAAGATAAAGATGCTTGGAAAAATCAGTTTGAGAAGGGTGCTTATGTCCTAGGATGAGTTCACATTAACCTTTGAGGTCTCTTTTTCCCACTGGAAGTTGTTTAATGACTGGGAGGAAGGAGTATCTGGTGGAAAGTTTGGCCTGGGATACTTTGCTTCCAAGATGAATTAATGTTTCATTATCAGGGTTTTGGTGATGAGCTTCCTTACTTCTCTCTCCTTCCCCTGTTGGCATCACAGAAACCCAGCGTTATGCAGGCTGAAGCTTTACCCATTGTTCAGCTCACCCGCCGTTGGCGGCAGTGCCTGTTTATTAATTGTCTTCTGTTACCCATGAAGTGCTCATTTAAAACAGGGCTTTTCTATTGTGGCATTCTTAAATGCATGGACAGAAACCCTCAGCTGTTTTCCTTGGATCTTGCTAGGTCTGATAAACACATTTCAGGAGTAGCCATGAAATGTTTTTCTTCACACTTCATGCTGTAGCTCGTAAGTCAAGACTGTCCAGAAGTGGGAAGAGCTGTTTATTTGTCTGGTCCACAGGCAGAGCAAAACCACTTCCTCAGTTTTCTAATAAGCATCTTATCTCAAGAGTGCACATATTTCTATTTCAGTGCTGTCCTGCTGCTGCTGTGCAGGCCTTATGGCAAGAGTTTAATTAAAAGGGAGTTGACTTTGAGAAGTGTGTGCTTGTGCAGCATTCCCCTTCTGCTGTGCTCTGATACACACCTGTGTTCTCTTGAGAGCAGAAAGTTGAAAGTGATACAACAGGTTATGTTAAATAACAGAGACCTCTTTACAACCAACCATGAGAGAACTCACAAACTTTTTAATTATTAAGTGCAATTTTCTCTTTATATTCCTACTTAGAATGTTTTTCTTCCAAGTGCCAGTGACTGGACTGGGTGACAAGGTTAGCTGACTGTTTAAAGTATGATTTGTAACTTTCAGATGATTAAGGTAGAAGTTACATCTTTCCTTCTTTGAACAGTTGTCATGGCAATTGGAAATTTCTCGCCTAGAGTTAATTCTGCTTGTGAAGTCATATCTTCTGTAACCCAAAGGATTGTGTGTTTGCACATTGTCCATGGACAATTAGTGATAGTGAAGTAATAAAAATAGGACAAGTTATTTTTCTTCTTCTAATCCTTCTCTACCATCATATGTTAGTAATATATTTACTTGTGGGTTCCTGGGTTGCAAGCTGCTGCAATTTGCAAGTGTCTCAGGCTCTGCAGTTGTACTGACTGAATGTTGTTTCCTTTCAGTGGATTTGATGGAAATAAAAGAAATTCGCCCAGGGAAGAATTCCAAGGACTTTGAACGTTGCAGAGCAAAGCACAGAGAAGAACACTGCTTTACCATTTTTTATGGCACCCAGTTTGTCCTCAACACCTTAAGTTTAGCAGGTACTTTTTTCTTCTTTGTTTCTTCTTTATGGAATGAGTCAAACATATTGGAAGAGTAATGCAAAGAATACTGTGGGTTTGATTTCTGGAGTTCAGGAGTGCTTAAAATCTGGAGACAGACCTTTTACTTGGCTTTTCTTATCTGTGAACTGCTGCATTTATAGTGTTTCACTTTCAAATACTGCATTGTACAAGTGTCATTTGTGATTTGCTCAATTGTTTCTAGCAAGGTAGACTCTTGCTGGTTAAATATCTCCAGCAAGGTTTTCAACACTGAAGAGCAAGGTGACATTGTCCTCTTTAAAGTCAGCTATTCAGTGTAGCCAGAATATTGTCCTGGCATTTGCAGTCTGGCCAAATGATTCTGGAACAAATACCCATACAGGGTTAGACTACAGCTGTGTCACAAAAACCTTCCTATGGGCAATTGCAGACGAATTTGGAAAAATGAAGTTCTAGTTTGGGTGATGTGTGTTTGTGTCACCTGATAATACTAAACCTCTTCTAAAGAAATCCTGGGGCACCATAAATAAATTTGAAAGGTGATAAATTGAAAATGAAGCGATCTGTGTGAAACAGAGGGACGTTGTATCCTGTAGGGGCACAAAACCCAAAGATTTTGAAATGGAAAGGGATATAAATTCTTACCATGGAGGCTGAATACAGTTTCTTACTAGCAGAGTTTGCAAAGAGATTTCTCCTCTAAGAAGTTTGTAATGAATCCTTGGTTTAGAATCATACAGACAATTTATTTGGAGTAGTAGTTCTCTCTGTCCTGAGGAGGAACGTGCTTACCCATTTAAATCATTAAATTCTTTGCAAAGTCCTAATGTGAGGAAAAGGGAGTGTTTTGTGAGTGATTTAATGCTGCCAGCTTGTTTTTTTTTTTTTTTAATGGAATGAATTGCTTATAGATTGCAGTGCTAGAAAACAAGTTTTTTGCAGTCTGATGCTCTCGAAATGAAAGATTGCTTGTGACTAATCCATTGTTAGAGGCTTTTAACTTTCAATAAGTTTTACCATTGTTGACTGAAGTCTGTGAAAATGTTGAGTAAGTGGCTGTGCTCACGTGCAGCTGTGCCAGGCACTTCAGATTGATTTCCTCCAACAGCCCCCCCATCCCTCCTCCAGGGCAGTTCTCAACACAGGGCTCTGCCAATACTTTGAAAACACTTGGTACCATGAGATCCGTTGCTGTAATGCTGAACAACACGACATAACTTTCAATTAAAGGGGAAATCCTTTTCCTTGGTAAAATGCTTTGTCGTGGTTTCTTAAAACAATGTAAAAATAACTGTTACTTAAAGGGAATGGTAGCTGTCATAAAGGGCAGAATTGTCTTGGGAGAAGAATTGCTTTGGCAGTGGTAGTGGGTGTTCTTTTTGAAATTGTAACTAATTGAAAAGCATTTCCATGGGGAGCTGAGGCTGGGCTCTAGCTTCATCCTTGGGGGATAAAGCATTGTTTCAAAGTATGTTTAAATAAAATGTAATCTTCATCTTTGGTTTACTTTGAAGGCTGTTAAAAGAACTTGCACAGATTACAGCTCCTGTGTGAAAATAATTTTTCAGAACTGGTTTAATTGGAGAAAGCCTTGATGAAATTTCAGAACCTGGATGCTAAATCAAATGGGTTTTGCTCAGCTGAGGGCTGTGATGATCACATCTCATCCAAGGCTCAGAAAATTGGTTTCAGCTTAGCTGGTATTTCCTAGGGAAGGCTATACTCAGCAGGCAGTTCATCATCTTGCTTCTGTTGGGTTGAAGAATTATGAAATGCAATCAAAATAAATGATGGGGAGGACTCTTCTGGCTTGGAAAATGGAAAGGCTAAAACTAAATTTAAAACAAAACAAGACAGTGATGTACCAATCTTCAGGGTTGGGAGGAAGATGTACCTGGCTTCTAGGGTTAAGGCATATAAGGCATTTTAGATTTTTTTTTTTTTAAACTTGTATTAAAATGTATTCTGTATAAGATACACCAGTTTTTTCTGTTCCTCTTGCCTAGGTTTATTCTGGAACAATCTGTGTTTAGGGGCATGGTTAGGGCAGACAGGAGGTGGTTACTTCCATCAAAAGCCAGTATATTGCAATTTTGTTGTAGGTTGATTGAATTATAAGGAACCAGCTTTATTCTATAGCACTGAGTTCTTTTGCCTGTGTACTTTAAGTTGCTCTGATTTAGGTCCTGGGCTCTTGGCACTTTGGAGACAGAAGATAAGAAAATTAATTTTGATGGTGTTACTACAGGAGCTCAGCAGTAGATTCATAGTGTTTCTGTTGAGATATTGAAACTTTCCTACCCTGATAAGCAGACTCCTAAAGGGAGTTATTTTTTTGTCAAGGCTTACCTACCCCCAAATTCATGCTGTTTCTTTTCAGCTTTATTATTGGCAACATGAAGCCATGCAATGAGATTTACCAAAGAGAAAGGTCAGTCGGCAGCTTTGTATACCAGGCTTTATCTAAACATCACAAGTTATGTCTTGGGTTTGTGATGATCTTGTTTTGGTGTTTCTCACAGTGTATTACTTTTTTCAGCTGACTCTAAAGACGATGCTGATAAATGGTTGTGTGGCTTGAATATCTTGTATCAAGAGGTCATGAGTGCTCCCACACCTGCAATCACAGAGAGGTATGTGGACATATTTTCACTTTGTGAGACTGGATGGTGCTCTGGAATTGAAAGTGGAAACTCTGAAAGAAAGTTTTAAGGTGCAACAAGTGGTGCTTGTCAGTTACCCTAAGGACAGCTACTCTCCAGTTAGTGTAGGATACTGAAAGCTCATGTGGAATTTCTCACGGTCTGTTTTGTTTCATCCATGCTCTGGAATCACACCCTGCTTCATCCACCAATGTGGGCTTGTAATTTACCTTGTTCTGTGGACCCAAACCAAAATCTTTTCACACAAGAACACCTGTGTATGTGGGTGTTGGCTTCTTGGAAAATCCAAGTGTCTTATGCAGCCATAATAGGCTTGTTCTAGTAGATGTCCATGTGTCCTGTGTCCTAGTAATTCTGAGGCACATCTTTGCAGTTTTTGCTTTCTGTTGGAACCCATTGCATTGTGTGGCAGTGTGATTAGCTGACTTGGAGGCTCAGGCTGAAAATGAACACTTTTAAGAATTACTTTTTAGCAACCTTGTGTTGGTGAACCTTTGCCCTTAATCTTCTGAGGATGTTGCATGTGGAACTACTCATGCTTGGATCGCTCTGTTGAGGAGCTTTCAGCATTGTCTCAATACCTGCTTGCTTTTCCTCACTGCTGGCATTTTTGTTTATGGTCACTTGTATCACCTGTTGTGAGGGTGTACTCTGCTGTCTCTTGCTCCCTGACCAGATCATGGCTTTGACATTGTTGCTGTCAAATGAGTAGTTCCTGTTGAGGCTGACGATCAAAATTGTGTGTGTGGATATATATTTACTATTGATGCTGCTAATAGTGTTTTACTGTACACCCAGAACTGACATGTACTCGTGCATCTAAGAGATCCTTGAGCCAGCAGCCTCAGCTGGCATAAATCATTGACTTTGTGGAGCTGTTCCAGTTTAGATTAGCTGAAGTTTTGGCTCCCTTTATCCCCTTATGTTTTCACAACTTCTGGTTGCTCATTCTTTTCAGTCCTGCCTGCCCTTCCCCTTCCTGTGTTGTTTATATGACTCCTGTTTTATTGACTTGAAAATGCAGTATTAAACAGCAAGAAAACACATATTTACAAATGCACTTATGAAACTAGCTGAATCCTTAGATATATCTTAAGACTTTTAAGTATTTCTGTTGAGTTTTGAGTTTTGTCTATGGATTTTGAAATTTCATTGGCTGTATTTTCTTTATAATTCTTAGATTAAACCTTTTTTTTTTTCTTCTGTCTTTTCCACAAGCTGGTTGAGAAAGCAGATCTATTCTGTTGATCAATCTAGAAGAAATAGGTAAGAAACTCTGTCTTTGTTCAGTTGCTTTTAGTGAGCTTTTGTTGCAGATTCTAACGTGGAATAAAAATAAATAAATAATCTTTTGTCCAAGATGTGAAATGTGAGGCTCCTGAAAAATGGTATTTGCTCTTGATCTGGCAACTTGAATTTTGCCTTTTGCTAAGCAGTGTTCATAGCACTCATGTTTAACACAGACAGACCAAACCAGCAGTTGGCCTGGCAACTTGGGCTTGTCTCTGCCACATATTTGAACAGAGCAAAGCAGAAGAATCACCTCTGACCTGATGCTTCTCGTGTGAGAGAAGCCCTGTGGGTTGCAGCTCCCAGTGTGCTGTGTAGCTTCATGTGTTTTAGATTCAGCAGTTCATTTCAGGTCCATGTGTGATGTGGCTTTGTAGCTTTTGCACAGCAAAAGAGGCTTCATTTTTTAAAACGAATTCAGCTGCAAAGCTCTCCTCAAAGCTGCCAGAAATCATGGGACACTGAGAAGAATGTTAACCCTTCCTCCCCTGTGTGTTATTACTTTACTATGAGTTTTCTCTCTGTCTGAAATATGCATTTTATTCTAAAGTGTAATTCGGTGTAGAAAAGTACATGCTTTTCCTCTCATTGACACCTTTTCCCAAAAGCAAGCCACAGCTGGTGTTTCACTGTGTGACTGAGGCTGTGCTATTGCAGGAAATCACACCCTTGTGCAGGCAGCCTGTGGCACTGGGCAGGGTGAGCTGAGGCACCAGTTCAGAGCCATGTTTCCTAAACTGGCCATGGTGGGGAAGGGAACAGTACCATCCTTCACTGGGTATCAACTTACACCCCCTGATGCGTTCTGAAGACTAACCCAGCAATGGGGATGTGTTGTTGGGGATCACGAAACAAACTCCAGTGTTAGGATAGAGCAGCTGTGGCTGGCTGGCCTGTAGATGGCTGCTGAAGAGGTTTCATTGGTTGCTTTAGGGTTGGTCATCACTGCAGGGCAGCCTGGTTGGGATCAAGGGGGCTTGCACTGCGGAGAGGGCAGTTTTTCATTCTCTTCCTAGAAGATTCATGCTTTTAAGAAAATTTAGGAAAGGAGTTTGGACTGAATTCCATCGTGTTTAGAGCTGCAGATTCTGGGGAGGTTAATTGTAAAGGTTAGGCTTCCAGGCAAGCCCTGTTTCACAGGTGGAGTTTTTTCCAGTGGTAATGAAGTCCCAGCTCTTTGTTTTCGCTTGCACTTGCCTGGCCAGAGGAAATTGCTTGTGCTTGATATTTAGGGTACAAATGGTGTGCTCGTTCTTGCTTCTAATAGTGTTTTTTTCCAGAGGTCTGGCGACAAGGCGGAAAGCCAGGAATTTCCTGAGTTCTAATCTGGCTTCGGCATGGACTTTGGCTAAGTTCCTTCTTGCTTTGCCTCTTTCCCTCTCTGCACAATGAAGATGAGAAGATCTCACAGGGTAGCTGCTTATATGAACACTGTAGAATAGAAGTGTTGCTTTCATCTAAGTGCTTTGTGGGCATTGGCAGTGGGACCCACAGATCCTGTGCCTGTGTTTTCTTGACCTGCTGTCTTGCTGTTATCTAGAAAACTTTGGGGTTTTAACTGTTGCTGGTATATCACTGGGCATTCTGAAAGTCTGTAAAAGGGGTCAGAGGGCTGTGTAATTGAATCTGGAAGGCAATTCTTTCTGGGAAGACTTGGTTGGGAGGGGAGTGTGAGGACACGTTCAGATGTTGCACAAGGGAAGAGTCTCGGTCTGCGAATCAGCGTTACCATCTAAGTGAATAACAGCTGTAGAAAGGAGTTACAATAGTATAGAAAACTGGAGCTTTTTAGTTTCTGTTTATGCTCCTCTGTTTGCTATATCCTTTGTGTGATATTTTCTGTGTCTATAATCCAGTTTCAGTGAGACTGGAACAGTGGAAGAAAGGCTGTAGTTCATCTGACCGTGTGTAAAGATCTACATTTGAGCTGATCATCTAAATCTGATTAATTGTTGATGGAGAGAAATAGGGCATATCTGCAATATGGTTCTTATTCTGATATGGATGTTCAAGTGAATTGAAATGACTGTTTCTCCCTGTCTAGATTGATTCCATGTAGGTGTTATGTTTGTAGAAGTTTACAGGTGTGTGAGAAGAGCCCAACCCAAAATGTTGCAATAATCACATTTTTGTGTTGATAGAAAATATATGACTAGCTGACTAGATACAACAGAACTGGTTTTGCTCTCTTCTTTTTAATGCTTTTTTTTGGTTTGTTTCCCCAGTATCAGTCTTAGAGAGCTGAAAACTGTCCTCCCCCAAGTAAACTTCAAAGTGAGCAGCATGAAATTCTTGAAGGATAAATTTGCGGTAATTAACAGATTATTTAAATGTGTGTGATATTATTTGATGGGTGTTGATATTTCTTTTGAGGACACTGTCTATATTTGTGATTCTTACCATGCATGCACAGTTAAATTATATTGATTAATTTTTCAATTTGGCTTTGCCTATATATAAGGCTCTAAGAAAACACAGACAAATGTTTCTTCTTTTCATTATAAGGTTGGCCAAAGCAAACACTGGATTTTGAGCTCCAGTATTATGCAAGTGCATAGGAAACTATTTTATCTTTAAGATAAAATCCATATATAAGTAAAAGATTTTTTTTTTATGATATGATCAAGTAATAACCTCTTTATTCAAACTTATGCTAATATGAATAACTTCTGAAGGTTGTTTCCATTCTTACAGGAACTTTAAATATCCCCACCTTTTCCTGCTTTCCAACTCTCCACCCTTAAAACAGACATTACATTCTTGCTTTTGCTGATCCATGAGCAAATGAGACACTACTTCAGTCTCAGTAATGGAAATGGAGTCAGGGTAGAAGATGCAAGGCCAAAGATGGGGTCTAAGAGCATATGTCATAAACCAATATTCTTAAAAAATTAAATACATTCAGAACATCCCAAATGGTTAAAACAAATGAAGCTGGAGTAGACCAGAACGTGTGAGAGGGTGGTAACTGGAGTAAAAGAAACTTGTTCACTGTGCAAGTGCAGTTCAGGGAATTCTAAATTCACTGTGTGCTGCTTTCCATTGTAGGAAATAGGTGCTCACAAGGAAGAGCTTACTTTTGAACAATTTCATTTGTTCTACAAGAAAATCATGTTTGAACAACAGAAATCGGTAAGCTTTTTCATATAGCCTTCATACTGTTCAACTGCTCTATCAGAATAATGAGTGGGAGCTGATTATCTTTGTGTTTCTGTTTGGTACTGATTTTCTTTTCCCCTCATTCTTGTCCCAGTGGAAGGGTGTAGCACTGTACTTGATGTGTGGATAACAGTCAGCAGCTGGTGTCAGAAGATGAAGAAGTCACTCATGTTGCTTCTTTTGTGTTGCTAGTAGAGATATGCACAGATAGAATGGAGTTTTTAGGAAGAAATTTAATTGTCAGTTTGTTCAGGATGTGCAATGTCTTTTCATTAGGCTTGGTTGATGTTTTTATTGATAGAAGCTATTCCTTATTCCAGGTTACCAGCAGTGAGTCCGTTACAGGGCACGCATCAGACAGTCCTTGAAAGGAATAAATGCAGTGGAGTTACATTTTAGCTGATTTAAGTGGGCAACTGCCTAACTAGTGTTTCCATCCATTCACTGTACAGATTCATGAAGGTGGTGCAAACCTTAGTGACTCTGGAAGTTGGGAACCCTTTTAAACTGTGTGAAAACACATAATTTGAAATTACTTGCATGAATGTCTTTGTTGACTACGTGCTTATTGTCAATTCAGCTTGCAGATGCTGAAATAGAAGCTTTGATAGTTACTGCTGTTTTTTTGGCAACAGAGCTTGTGCTGCTTAAAAGTGATGTTGAAATCATGGTGAAGTGAAAAAGAACCTAAATTAACTGACAGAGTTTTAGTTTTGGTCATGAAAGTCTGGTTAATTAGCTTGAGCAGAAAGCTGAAGAGTAAAACACAGCACAAGGAGACTCTCTGACTTCCTTAGGCTCTTGTTGTTGCCCCCTGTGAATCATTTCAGAGAAACTTCTCAGTTTGCTTAACAAGTGCTTTGGGTCAGTTGATGAGTTTCCTGCAATCTGTAACTGTGCTGTGCAAAGCTGGAAGTTGTTTAGGTTTTACATTCCCATGAATAAATGTGGTGGATGGTACCTAATTCTGGTTTTTCTGGGATATCAAACAATAAAAGCTCCCCACAAATTTGAATGTGGGTATAAGGTATCTTATCAAATCAAGGATTTCACCTGAGAATTGTGTGTTCACTGAAAGGCCTGAAGTGCAATATGTTGTTTCTTATGCCCTGTGTCTTGCCAGCTTATGTGTGACTTCTCTAGAGCAGACAGGCATTTATTTCCCCTTCCCAAACCAATGGACATGATTGGATGGAATTAGAAAATTACATATTTTTTTATTATTTATATTTTCTTTCTCTTTTATGTTTTTGTTTGTTTGTTTTTTGTTTAAGATTCTTGATGAATTCAAAAAGGATTCCTCTGTGTTCATTCTTGGGTAAGACTCTTCATTTCTATTATTTTTCCACATTTCCATATAGTTGTTGTGCTGCCGGATTGTTATTTTCATTACATCACTGTTTGTTGGGGTTTTTTTGTTTGTTTTTGTTCTGATGCTTTAGTAAGTGAAAAGAAATGATACATATTTTTGCATTCAGAAGGGTGAATTTAGATTGGAAATGAGTCCTGAATATAATCTGATGAATGTTTTTTTTAGTTTCTGACTAGAAAAATGGTATGGACTTGAACAAGTGCAGTTACCTATCCTCTGATTTTATAAAGAGCTGAGCAGAACTATGGAAGGACCTTTTGGTACAGAAATTTTAACTTCAGTCTGGAGAGTGGTGTGGTGCACAGGCTTTGCTCCGAGTCGAGCAGAGTGCTGATAGTAACTGTTTCTGCACCTTTCTTTTGGTGGACTTGAAAATTTAAGTGAGATGTGTAGAGCACGAAAAGTAGGTCACAGGCATTGCTAACCCTTTGACTGTGAACTAAACCAGTTTATCCTGGGTTTGAGGATCACACTAACAGATTAAGGAAGTAACCTAAGTTTGTTCTGAGTGTGCTGAGAGTCTCCTTAGCCCTGGGTTATGTATATGAATTAAACTTTGTGAGACTGCTTAAAAGCATGGATTTATCAAGGGTGGGGGGAGGTTATAATTACCTTGTTGGTACCACGTGCTGCTGCATTTGTGGCCTACAAAAGAGAAATGAGTTATACCACTTTACCTTGGTGCCCTTGCCTCCTTTTTCAGGAGGTTTTGTTCTGTCACAGTGGATCATCTAAACTTTACACAGAAGAAGGTATTTGTGGAAGTGTGGCTCTGTGGTATTTTAAAGAACAGTGTCCCTGTATGCCTCAACTGAACTTACCAACACCCTTGTCAAGTTAATGCTGCTCATTTGCTACAAAGCAGTGGGCACAGATTTGGTACTTTTCCCAGTGAATTACTATTAAAATACATTCAGGAATGCAGAAGGCTCAAAATACAGTAATTGCAATACTGCAAGCCCACTCTAAATTCCATTGAAGTTATAAAAGACTTTCTTAGTGGTGACAACACATTTATACTGTGAATCTGATAGAGATCTGTATTATCTTCTGCTGTAAAATCTGGTCACACTTGCTCTCTTATTTCCTTAGATTCACTTTCCCTTTCTTTCTTTTAAAGAAACACTGACCGTCCAGATGCTTCAGCAGTTCACCTCCACGACTTTCAGAGATTCCTGCTCCACGAGCAGCAGGTGAGAAGGCTGCAGAAACACTGAGGTTTTTTTCTTGAGGTTGTCTCACAAAATTCTGGGCTCATTAAAAAGAAATGTGGTGTGTCACAGAATATGACTGATTTCACTGTAATGCTGGGCCTCGGAAAGATTTCTCCTTTGTTGCCATTGAAGTTCACAAGAACTGTTATTTTTCATTTGTATAAAGCCTCTGAAGGTGCACCAGAGGACGAGAGGGAGAACAAAATAAATAAGGTTTTAACAGGCCTCCACTTAGTCATGTAGATAAACAGACAAGGCTGGAATAAGTGCTGGGTGTATGTCAGAGGTGGCTGCCTGGCCAGGTTACAGCTGTCAGCAGAAGTGGTGCCTTGGCCACGGCCCCATTTTAGCAGCTCTCACAAAGCTGCCTGCCTGCATTCCAGGCAAAGGTAATTTTCTGTTGAGTGGAGCCAGTTAGATGTCCCGTGCCAGCAAGCAGATAAGGATGGAGGCAGGGAGTGGAACAGTCTTTGTGGTTTTTTTATAACATTATGTAGCACAGTCCATGGGAAGAAATTGTGTGAGATTCGCTAGGCACTGCTGAGCTCCAGGTTTGCAAATAAGATTGAAAAGTGAGACTTGCACTTCCTGTACAAGCTTGCTACTTTCTTTTTCTCTCATTTTCACTGTGTTCAAAAGACATTCAGATTGCACTTAGACATGAAAGAGATTATAGATAAGAAATGTCCAAGGAGGCCAGTTATTTTCTGTGTGTCAGTGCACATATGTACTTATATAGTGTATATCTTCTGGACATCCAGTCTGCATCAATGGACTTACATGGAGATCTTATTTTTCCCTGCCTTGACGTCTTAAGGGCAAGCCTTAAAATATGTGGGTACAATGAAATATATTGGCAGCAAACAAGGCAGATGAGAAAGAAGTAAATCACATCTGTAGGTCTCTTTGTTCCTTGTTTGATTTTTATATTGAATAACACCACCTCTAAAGGTTTTTTTCTACTGTATTGTTATTATCTGAAGGAATCTTGGGCACAAGATCTCAGTAAAGTCCGAGAACGAATGACAAAGTTTATTGATGACACTATGAGAGAAACTGCTGAACCTTTCCTCTTTGTTGATGAGGTGAGATAATGGCACTTTGTAGTCCTTCCCTTGGACTTCTTTTCTTCCACATCATTTTCATTGGATGGCAGGTCCTCCAGGCCTCCCTTGCTACAGTGCTGGTTTTCTTTCAGTCCTACATGGTAAAAACATTTAAATTCTCTCTCTTTGTATTGTAGTTCCTTGCTTACCTTTTTGCAAAAGAAAACAGTATTTGGGATGAGAAGTATGATTCAATAGATGTGCAGGACATGAATAATCCTTTGTCCCACTACTGGATTTCTTCCTCTCATAACACGTAAGTTACCAGGAGTCCTGTTGTCTATCCCTTCTCAAACCAACCTAACACCTGTTATGAAACAGTAAATTATGCCAGAAATGCACTTTGTGGATGTGAAAAACCTTCCTAAGGTGTGACGTAAATGTGGCAAATTGAGTTTGTGGGAGTCCTTTTTCCCCTTCTCATAAGATCTTTGAGGTTTTGAGATGTAACCAAACTCAGGTCCCTGCAAACCCAAACCCTGAATTCTGTTTCAAAAAATAAAAAGAAATATTGAGTTGAAACTGTTCCAGCCACTCTGCTTTCAGAAATATAAGTTGTTGAAGGAGCATCTTTTTTTTCCAAGTACAAACAGCCTTGCTGAGCTCATGTCAACATTAATTGTACAAAGTATGTGATGATGAGTTTGAGCTGTCTTCAAATGAAGGGGATTTGCTCATCTAGCATGATAATGGAAAAAAAAAGGTGTAGAGAGAGGGAGGAGAGATGAACAAATAAGTTATTGCAGGGAGAGCAATAAAGTGGGTATGGCTGCAGCTTTCAGGTGTATTTTGAAGTATAAGGTATTACTGTAAGTACCCTCCACATCCCTCCAACATGATCATGCCTGAGCATGAGGTTTAGGTGTGTTTCAAAGCTCATGATTTGCTCTCTAGAAACACGTCAGTTAGAGTTGGTTGATGTTTACATTGAGCCTTTCATCTCCTATAATTTGGTCTATTCAAAAATCTGATAGCATCAGGTTCTACAGAGTCTGGTTCTTCCATCACAGTTTAAAAAAGTAGATCAACGCATATTCTCCACTGCAGGAGGCAAAATGTCACCCAGTGAGTGAGAGAGAACTGGTTGAAATTGGCTCCCTGTCTTTTCCTGTTTTCTCTTCCTCCTTAGATACCTGACAGGAGACCAGCTTCGCAGTGAATCCTCCACAGAAGCTTACATCAGGTGCCTTAGAATGGGATGTCGATGTATTGAGTGTGAGTAAAGAGCTTGTGGAGTAGTCTGTAACATGCTCTCTGTAGAAGTCGTTTCCTCAGTTTACCAAGAAAGAAGAAAGAACTGAAATCAAGAACTAGTTTTTCTGAATTTCAAGTTAGTCATATAAAAAACACTGATTCCCTAAATTGTTTTTCTTATGTTTCACTATTGCCCCATTCACTTCCTCTGATTCTTGTCCCCTTGCAGTTTTAAGAAAGTCTTTCTAAATCTCCTCTCACTGTATATAAAAAATTCAATCTTGAATCTATATGAAAGCTTAGGATTTAAACTGGAGTACTTGTGTAACATAGATAATTTATTACCTTCATTGTAATACAGGCAAGCCTAAGACATAGAGATTTTTGTGTTTTGGTGCCATTTTTTAATTCTGCTTAACTTGCCTGTAAATCAGTTGATGTCTTTGTGCATTTGTTCTCCATCAGTTGTGCATGCATCTTATCCCTGTGCTTGTGTTCTATATTGAAATGTTTAACGTTATTTCATGTTATTTCACCAGTTACTTCATAAAATGTAAATAGGTGCTATTGCATCTTCAATTTGGCTGATACAAAGTGTATCTCAAGTTAGAGTTTCACAGTTAAAATCAACAAAAGACATAAGCTCTCAACTTGCCACTTGTTAAAAGTGTATTTATCCTTGGAAAATTGTTGTAGCCTAGTGGACTGACACTATAGTTGCCTGAATCTCTTATTTACAGATTCCCACATTATAATGCTTTGGGAAGATTTTATATTGTATTTTATTTGTCTTGCTCTTACTTAAGTGAACTCATTTTCCTCTGTGAGAGATCTAAATTAATGTAATAAAATATTTTCTTAGAACATTAAAGTCTGTGAATCAGTATGTAGCACACTGAAGTTTTGGCTGTATCCTTTCTACTAGAGTGATTTAAGGAACTGTTTGGTCTCTTCCTTTTTCCACTGTTTGTCTTCCCTAGTGGATTGCTGGGATGGTCCTGATGGGAAGCCCATCATTTACCATGGATGGACACGGACAACAAAGATCAAGTTTGATGACGTAGTACAGGCAATCAAAGATCATGCCTTTGTTACATCTGAGTAAGCTGTGTTTGATTTTCCTTCAGCATGCTCTCATAGCCCTTTCTGAACTGATTTCCTCTGTGATCTGGAGCAAAAAGTATTAGGAGAATAATGACATTCCAGTAGTCTTGATTGTTGTAAAATCTTTAATAGATCCAGTTTTGAGAAAAAGTCCCAACACGTAATGACTCACATAGTGAGTACCCTAAAGTGGTTTCCATCTCCTTGCTTGGGTCTTCTTTTATTAAGTTGAGAGTGAAGCTTCAAAGGCTTAATAGTGTGTCTTAAATTTAAAAAAACCCCAAACCTAGTACAAGTGGCTAATAATATGTCTATCAGGTGATGTTCATGTTGTAGGGGTGGGTCTTAGCTCTTGAGATGTAGAATTCATGCCTGCCTGCTGAATTGGTAGCATGGGTTAAAATGTGTATTTCTGCTGTTCTATAGCCTGTGCTGAGATATCCTTCACATGAAAAGTATTGCCCAAAAATTGGGAAAGAGATCAGGCTGCCAGTGTCATGTTTTTCCAGTTTACCAGTTAGACATAGAGAAGCATTATTTTCTCACATGGGAAAGTGTCTGCCAGGCATATTGTCTTAGTGACAGCCATAATACCTGACACATTACAGTTTCATCAGAGTATGTGTGAAGGAAACAGACACAACTTTGAGGAGAGGACAAAGAAATTTTCACATAATGGTGCTTTAGCACTGAGATCATGTCCAAAGAGCTTGGAGGGAATCTTTGTCTTTGCACATGTTCAAAGCTTGGCTGGACAAAGCTCTGAGCAATCTGATCTGACCTAGGAATTGGGCCTTCCCAAAGAAGGGGCAGGGACTAGGTGGCCTCCACAGGTCCCTTATTGATTCTGTGATTGCACATCTGTTATTATTCGTTGAGTGTCTATCTCTTCCTTTTGTCATCTTTTTTGCTTAAAATATTTCCTTTCATCTGGGGGATGAGGGAGGGTGTGGTTTTCCTTGCCTTGCCAGCTGTGGCAAAAAGAAATTGTCTTCACTCACCTTGGTTTTCTCCATCAAAGATACCCAGTCATTCTGTCCATTGAGGAGCACTGTAGTGTGGAGCAGCAGCGACACATGGCCAAGGTGTTCAAGGAGGTCTTTGGGGATCAGCTTTTAGTGAAGCCTGTTGAAGCCAGTGCAGATCAGCTCCCATCACCAACCCAGCTGAAAGAAAAAATCATCATCAAGGTGGGCTTGCTTTGTGTGCTGGGAGGTAAAAGAGGAAAACAAGAGCGGGAGCCAGAAATACTAATTCTGGCTTCACAGCTTGGAGTTCATTTCTGTTGAGAGACAAGAAACCCCTTGCCTGAAGTGTGTACTAGTAGCATTTTGCAGTAATGTACAGTGTTCTGTAAAACTCCATTTTAAAGTGCTTGCTTTTGGTTTTCTTTGCCGTAAGTGTTGGCAGTTCAAGTGTTATCTTGAATGTCAGCTCTTTTCTAAAGGTCTTCCAGCTCCTGAAATGTCATTGCTAAATTTCAGCAAGGGTTCACTGCTGAAGATGCTCATCATAGACTTTTTACACAATGTGGCCTGCTTAAAAATGATAAAAGTATGTTCTTGAAATCAAAAGTGAGATTAGTGTTAATAATCTTTCTTGCCTCTCAGTCAAGTGAAACCTAGAGAACCTGCAGCTGCACACTGAAGTTGTCTGGATTGCTTGCCAGCTTCAGGAATTGATGAGTGTTTGCTTACTCAGTGTGATTTAAATATGCAATGTAGTGAGCCACTTGTGAAACACAGAGGTGCTGCTGTGAGCAGGTAGTCAGTGTTAGAGTGTTGACCTTCTGGGCAAGGCAGGTGCTTTACTCAGCACTGTTGTGCAGTAACACCAGGCAGATAACCAAAAGAAGGTTTCTCAGACTGAAACTGCAGTAGAACTTTTTCAAAGGCAAAATCAAGTGAAGAATCTCAGGGCTCCTCGTGATTTCTTTACTAAAATGCTTCAGTTTTGGAGCTCTTGTAACAGTACTGCATCCTGTGCATTACACTTCTGAATGGAAAAAATAAGGGTAGATAAGTATAAGCATCCAGCTCTTGAATATAAGTCTGGAAATAATAGCACCCCCCTATAAGGTACAAAAGTTCTGAGCTTAGGTTTTTGGGTTTTTTTGTTGCCTCCAGACTGTTCATTGTTATCTTGCAGAGCACAGAGGGGACTTGCATAGGCACACGACAGATCTGATTTAAAGGGAATTACAAACTCCTAAGAGTGTGCACAAGAGAACATCCATAACACTGAGTGCTGTCTAAAAGAGCATTGAAGAGTCTTTAAATAGATCAGCACCTGCCAGTGAGCTGGTTGTGTTGTTTGGCTTTTGTTTGGAAAATGTGTTTAGTAAACAGTCAGAGACAACTCCTACTTTACTGGCCTGTGAGGTTTTTCAGATAAGCCTGTCAAGTTGAAATCTGCCAGCTGAAATCTGCTGTACAGAACTGAATGTGGTTTAGAGCTAGGTATGAGGCAATCCCATCATTAACTGCAGTGCAATAATTGGTATTACCTGTGGCCCCTTGAGATATTATTTTTTGTGAGCACTCTCAAGAAAGTAGAACTTGGCCCCCTTTTTTCAGAAAGGGGGGGCCTTATGCTCATTTTTCTTGTAAAAGAGTGAATTCCCCATTCATTTTAATTCCTTACCTTTTCATTTTGTTTTGATTTTTGTTCCTTATGTCCTGCTCTCTACAGGACATAATTTCTTGGTATGTGTCACTTCATGTTTTCTGTTCTCTAATGAATGCTGAAATCTTATCAAACTAATTGTTTCTTCTCTGCTTGAATGATACTTCTATTAGTTTTTTGACCTTTATTATGAGATCTAAATTTAAAAGACAGAAGTTCCAGCCCTGTTGTTCCTTGTGGAGCAGCTGCTGTTATGGTGGTAACAGAAGGTGGCTGTGCAATGGAGGGAGATCCTTCCAGTAATACTGAGTGGGCTGAAACATTAAGACCAGTTTTATATGTGATTCTCTGCAAGTGTGTGAATGTGATGGGGTTTTCTGTTTTCCTGTTACTAAGCACAAAAAGTTGGGGCCCAAGGGAGACATTGATGTGAACTTGGAAGACAAGAAAGAGGAAAAGAAGCAACAAGGAGAACTTTACATGTGGGACACAATAGAACAGGTATTATTTCTGTGACATTTGCTAGTTTGTTACTTAGTTCTACAATACTGGGAATTTACATGAATTTTCTTAATATTTGTGTCATATTGTCAGTTGAACAGGTGTCAGTGGTGGGAAGAAGGTATTTAGTTTATTGTTACACCTTGTTTTGAGGTTGTGGTTTCCCTCTGTCCTGTTAATAGTTTCAATATCTCCCAACTTTCAGAAATGGACTCGGCACTACTGTGCTATTGCTGATGAAAAGCTTTCATTCAGTGATGACATAGAACAGAATGCTGATGAAGATTCATCCAAGGTGATGGCTGTGTTTATTGTTTAACCATATTCTTTTTATTCTCTCAGATTGTTTCAATGACTTTAGATGCATTTTTTTATGTCAGTGTTGAAATTGTAGAGGATCTGTGTCAGATAACAAGTGTGGAGATAAAAGAATTTATAAAAGGGTCTTTGTGAAGGTGAACTCCAGTTAACCCAATTTTTAATAAAATAACTTTTTCCCTTGGTTAATTGAGGACTTGCAAAGACAATGAAATATAGTTTTGGTAGTTATATGCTCAAACCAAACAGCATGAAATAATGGTTGTGTTACTAATACAGCACAACTCTTACAGGGTGCATGCTGGTCATTTCCCTTTTGCAGAGTGTTTGTCACAGTTGAGCATGTGTTTCTTGGCTGTTGTGCATGGTAAAGCAGCCTGACTATGAAGGTCATTGGCTGCAGAGCTCAGGCCTAGGAAGAGCTGAAATCCTGAAAGGGGAAATTGTTTTATCAAGAGCAAGTGTTTTGTTTCAAAATCATAAAATTACAAGTGCGTTATAAAAATTCTTATTTTTTGGTCTAGGAGGTGAAACCTACTGAGCTGCACTTAAAAGAGAAATGGTTCCATGGGAAAATGAAAGGGGGGAGAACAACTGCTGAGAGACTGCTCCAGGAATATTGTGCTGAAATGGGTGGCAAGGATGGGACATTCCTAGTTAGGGAAAGTGAAGCTTTCCCTAATGATTACACCTTGTCATTCTGGTATGGTGATTGTCATACAAATGTAATGTGGGACTTGTTTGTTTTACAGCATTGCACAAAATGATGTGTGTACTTCTCAAATATGCATTTGTAGCTGAGAAGAAATAGGGATAACACTCAAATGTGAAAGACTGTTTTCTAAATGAACCTTCAGTGTAACAGTGCATTTCAGCAGGGTAGGCTTTATTTGAAGTGTTGGAATTGTCAAGAAAGGAACGACCAGGTTGATTCCTCCTCCCCAAATTTTCTAGTGTTCTGGCAAGATACAGGATTTCCTATTTCCTCACTGGCTGGGCCAAAATTAGTTCTTTTAATTTGGGAATAAATTGCTGATTTCTGCACTGAAAGGGTAGTCTCATGAGTGTACCTTTGTTAGCAGAGATTGATCTTTTCAACATAAGGATCCTCTAGAGGGAAAATAATAAAGAATTTTGAGGGTTTTTTTGTTTGTTTTTGTTTTGATAGTCTGTTTTTTGTTGTTGTTTTTCTTTCTTTTCTTCTGGTTGGATCATTATGAGGAATTGTGTCAGATGGATTTCTGACCCAGAGAGCTGTCAGAGCAAATTTTGCAGAATAAGTTTATGACAGATTTTAAACCATTGTCAGTTGAAAATTATTATTTTTCGTCCTGTAATCTCCCTTGTCAGGATTTTTGTTGCTGTTGTTACTTTGGTTGTTTTACAAGGACACAGATTTTTTGCCTCTTCACAAGCTCACCAACTAGTTGAACAGGAATGGGTGGGTTTCAAAAGAAGAAAATCTGTTATAAACCCTGTATTTTCCCCCCTTCACTTCTTCAGGAGGTCCGGGAGAGTGCAGCACTGCCGGATCCGTTCTACAAGTGATGGGGACACTGTGAAGTACTACCTGACAGACAACCTCACCTTTGACAGCATCTATGATCTCATCCAACACTACAAGGAGGCCCACTTGCGGTGTGCTGAGTTTGAGCTGCGCCTCACTGATGCTGTGCCTAATCCCAGCCCTCATGAGAATAAAGAGTATGTACAGCAGAAAGCAAGCACTGTTGTGTCAGTGGCCCTTGCGTTGCTTTAGATGGGCTTGGATTTTTGCACAGAAAATTCCCTGGATTCAGGAACACACCTTAGCATTGCTTGTCCGTGGTAGTTGGAGGAATAAATATCCCTGAAAGATACTGGGTAACACCATTGTCTTTGTGAGGATGTGGTACAACAAAGAGCAGTCACTGGGAAAGCAATTTACTAGCAGCAACTAGGAGAATCAGTGAGAGCTGTAATGCTGTGGAAACGTGCCAATTCCTTCTTTGTCTGCTCAGTGTTTTACAACACCCGGTGGGTTGGATTAGATATGTAGTAGTTGGCTGTGGTTTGGCAACTAAGTGGTCATGGTCTGTGCCATCTGGAAACTGTTACTGGGGCAGTGAGCCCAAACTGTTACGTTTTCCTAATCCTGCCCTCCACCTCACCCCTGTCAGAGCTGGTTAGGCTGACTTCACCCCATGTGGTAGGAGCTAGTACAGCTCGGTGTTTGTTTCCAGCTGGTATTTGTCTGTCGTAGATCCTGGGCAGAGCTTGCCCTTGTTTGCTGACAGAACACTGTAATCGCTGCCCTTTGTGCTGGGGATTTTTTGGGGTTTTTAACAAGAGAAAAGTAAATCTCTTTTGCATGTGAAATACTGATCTGTGACTAAACTTCTTTTTATGGGAGTCACTGAGCACCCATAGATAACTTTGAAAGCAGTGAGAGGGGAAGGTAGAGTTTAAGGGTTAGACTTTCCTGCCTTTCTGAGTAATGTAGGGATATGCTGTCAGTGTGAGTGACCACAGATTCACTGAAGGCACATTAGATCCCTACAGTGAAACATAAAATCAAGCTCTCATTAAAAGAATTCAAATGGCTGGTGTCTTCCTTTTGTCTGTGTTTGGACTTTGCTTTAAATCTATTGTGTCAAAACTTAACTACTGAAAATGGAATGGCAGACTAAAAGCAGGATTCAGTGCCTTGGATTCAGGCAGAAATGCAGATTTATGTTTTATGATTTCAGACAGACAAGGTGTTCTGAAATATTCTTTGCTTCCATCCAAAATAAGCTTCGGTGTTACAATGTTTTGTAATAAACTGCTGTCATATGTGGCAAGATGAGGAAAATCTAATAACTTTTCTTATAACATCTGAAACTGTATTCCTAATAATGCAGGCTGTTATTTTCCTTGAATGACACTTGACAAGCCTTGTAATGCCTTGTCCATTTTGGTTTTTAACTGTTGTAGATGGTACTACAGCAACTTGAGCCGGGGCGAGGCAGAAGACATGCTCATGCGAATCCCTCGAGACGGAGCCTTTCTCATCAGAAAGAGAGATGAACCTGACTCGTTTGCCATGACTTTCAGGTAAGCCAAGGACAGATATGACTCCCTTACCTAGTAGCAAAACCATGGTCTGGTTTTTCTTATTTAAAAACAAAGGTCTTTTTAGAGTCGTGACATTCTTGCTTTGAAACTTTGAGTAATTAACATTCGAGTCACTGATTTGTGCAACAAGTATAGGAACGTGTACAAGAGTTAATTTGTGACTGGCACAAACTTTTGTGCTTTTTCTTCCCATGCAGAAGTGTGCATAGTCCTTCTTCATTTCCTTGACACCCCTTGCTAGACAGTGTTATTTTGAAGCTTCCTTTGGTGCAGGTTCATCAGTGATTCTATGTCCTTATCCCTTAGAAATCCTGACCTGTCATAAAACTGAAAAGAAAGGTCCAAGTGAAATTGTTGGCTTTTCTCACCAGGGAACAGAGTTTTGAAACTATGGTTCTTGTAAAAACATTAATAAAATGTATAGAATTGTGATGTTCTCTGTCATGCCTTCAGATCAAATTGCATTTCTCTGAAAATGCATAATTTAGCAACATACAAAATTGCTTATTTATATGCCTTATTGTGTATTGAAGATATCCAAAATGCCCCAGTCCCCTGTGTACTTTGGATTGAAGCTTTCTGCTGTTACCAAGGTGGATATTGAATTAAGTGGAGCTGCTGCATCTCAATAAAACCATTCCACGGTGGGGAAAACAAGAAGTACCAAAACTTCAGCAGCTTGAAAAGGGGTGTTTGGGGTGGGATGGTTGTCAGTGGGTTGTTTTACTGTTATCAATGCAAACACAAACCTTGTGTTCAAACACAAGAGATTTTTTTCTTTCAAAATTGAAATCTGCAGTTATCAAAAAATTACTATAGGGTAGAGACAACTACTCATTTTGAGGGGTATTTGTCTGGTGCTTAGGGACAGTGGCAGATCAGCAGCAGTGGATTCCAGAGGGACTCTGTTTGATCAGAGACATTTGTGTCAGAATGAAGGTGACAAAATACTTCTCTGTGGGGGATAAAGTACTGAAATTTAATCTAAGCAAAACCATGGATTTGTCTCAAGGCTCTGTACATTGTAGAAAAGTGAGAATTTTATTTTGGTAATTAGGCAACTGTAATTTGACTTGAATAAAAGAGTCTTTGCTAGAGGGAGGAATCATTTCACATGGTCAGGATGCTCGAGGCAGCTTTGGTCCAGGTCACGGTGCCTGTGAGCACTGACACCTTTCACAGCACATTCCCTTGTCCCGCAGGGCGGAGGGGAAGGTGAAGCACTTCCGAATTCAGCAGGAAGGTCGTCACTTTGTGCTGGGCACCTCGGCCTATTTTGAGAGTTTGGTGGAGCTGGTGACCTACTACGAGAAGCACCGGCTGTACAGGAAGATGAAGCTGCGGTACCCGGTGACGGAGGAGCTGCTGGAGCGCTACTGCACGGTACGGGCTGGGCTGGGCTGGGCTTAGCCTGCCTGGGGAGAGCAGCTGCAGGGCAGTGGGGCAGGGCTTTGCTGTGAAAGTCAGAGGGTTATATTGACTTCTCTACAAAGGAAGTCTCCGCAGGAGATCTATCCGTTGACTAAACTAGGAGCCGGAACAATTAGCTGAGGATAAAGGTCTGCTTTCTGGATGGATGGGTTTCATTATGAGAGAGCTTTGCTGAGGCTTTTGGAAAACCTGAGGTGCTGTGTTCTCTTTTCAAATATGTGTCTGCAGGAAAAACACATCTGGCACGTTTGAGGAAACCAAAACCTGGGGATTTTGTTTCCTCTGGTGAGAATAAAAGGGACTGAAAAGATTTTAGACCTCAGGATTCTTTATAATGTTGCCTGTAGCAAAGGTTCTGTATCTTAGGACCACGTCCAACTGGAATCACAAGGAGAGAATAAAACGAAAAATGTGACTGTGTATATTGTTTTAGAATTTTTATCTAATAGTGAAACCAATGCTGGTACTAAAGTACTGGAACACAGAAATCATAAGTGAAGGTGTTTCTTTCCTGGTTGCACATAGAAGGATGCTCACAATCAAAAAGCTGTTTGAATGATTAAGAGTTACCTTTGTGAGGTATTTCTGTTTCATTGGGATTTGCTGTTCATTAAACTGAGGCACAGACAGATTAAATAACAAACTCATGTTCAGCTATGTTCAACTGTAGAAAAGAGCAAACCATAGGTGTCTGCCTTCCCTCCTCTTCTGTTTGCCTATGTGTTGTCACAAAGATGGATTCAGCAATGAATGTTCTATGAAGTATAATTTTTGATTCCTGAAACTTCATTATTTTTTTCCTTTTTCTTTTTAGGAAAAAGATATTAATTCCCTCTATGATGTCAAGATGTATGTGGAACCCAGTGAAATCACCCCCACAGTGGTATGCTTATAAAGAGAGATACATTTACTGTATTCTTCTGAAAATTATGAGTCTTGTTGGTTTCCTGTTAGCACTGATGAAAAAGAGAAATGAAAGCATCAGGCTGCTTGATCATGGGGGACTGGACAGCAGAAATTTAAAGGGTGTGACTTTTTACTAGCCTCTCTTTAAAATTTGTACCCACACATTTCCTTGTGTGCAAATCCTGCCCTGATTCATTCATACTGGGAGTTTGGGCACTTTTCTATTGAGCCTGTGGACACAATTTGATTTGGTTTATGTAGGTGTGCCCCCAGATTAAATACCTGTGAGGAGATTAAATTTGAGAAGGCTACATCTTTGTGGCAAGAAAGTACAACATGTAAACCCCTTTTCTGTGCCTGTGGGTGTCTCTACACACTGTTACTTGTGTGCACAAAATCATTGCATTTCCATCAGCAAGCATGGCCTGAGTGCACAAGGAGCTGCAGAGTGTGTTCGTGTGCTTTCTATATAGAAATGGTGCCTTTGGTTTATTAATGAGTTATCAAAGTTTGTCTTCTTTCAAGATATAAATACTGCTTTAAAAACAAGTGGCACAGCAAACATTACTTATCTGTAATTCCTGCTAGAGCCTGCCTACTTGTAAATTCCCATAAAAATCACCTGCTTGTAAACATTGTGACTGTAATTCTTTTTAGTCTTTTTGGCCAGTGAATTTGCATTGCTGCAGAAGAATTTGGGTAGCAATAGTAAATTCAAGATAAAGGAATTGCTTATCCTGCTAAAACTGCATGTCTTCCTAAAGGAAATGTGGCCAGCAGGATAGCTGGTGTGGTTTTGAAGTAAAGGTTTTGTAGGGATCTAAGCCTGCAAACTCCAAATGCTTAGGAATACCTGTAATAAAAATAGAGGATTGATATTTTACTGTGAGGGGGGTGTTCTTTATTTTTTTCTACTACAATTATGTTTCAGCACCCATAAAAGAATGATTCTTTGGGATTTTTTTCTTTTTTTTTTTTCCCCAAGCTGATACTTGAAGAATAACTAAGTAGCATCACTTGCTTCCACCAATAGATGTCACTCTGGAACTTCAGTATTTTGTTTTCTAAGCTTTATCGCAACAAAAATAATCCAGTGCTCCCTAATTTTTTTTTGAAGATTGGATTATTGATTATTTTATGACCTGTCCCCCTAGATGACCCCTTTGCTCTGCTTCTCTTAAAGCCTCAGAGAACAGTGAAAGCCTTGTATGACTACAGAGCCAAAAGGAGTGATGAACTGAGCTTCTCTCGAGGAGCTTTAATTCATAATGTCACAAAGGAAACTGGAGGCTGGTAAGGACAAAGATTCCTCATGGGAGAACTTCTGGTGACTTACTAGATGGAGGAAAGAAACTGAGCTTTGAGTAGTAGTTTTAAAAAACTGCCTGTTGTCTGATTGCTGCTTGTTAACTGTGGCCTTATAAATCTTAATGCCAGTGTATTAAAAAAAAACCCCAAAAATTCCCTCAAGTCTCCTTTCATGTCTTTTCCATTTTTCTATCCCACAGCAATAACCTCAGACTGCAGAACCTCCATGGCCCAGTGTATCCAGTGTTTTTCCTGTACTACCTTCATCCTTCCCAAACATTTGTGTGTTCTGGGAAGTCACTCATCCATTTCCATTGTAATTGTTGCTCTGTTTCTGTCCTTGCTCTGCTAAGCACTTCTGAGGAATCAAACCCACCTTTTTTAGTTCTCTGTACAGGCTCCTTTCATAATGGGTTTTCTTTTTTGGCTGGCTTGTAAATTGCTTGGAAAGCTTGGGAATCTAATGTTTCCCTGTAGTTTCTACAGAGTAATCAACCACATAATAGTATTTTTAGTACTGGAGGGGGAAAAAGCCTCTTAAGTCATTAATTGCAGTTTACAGTAACTGTAATCCCTCTGAAATCATCTGTTACTACAGTTAATGATCACTTTGTTAGAGCTTTTAGCTACTTCATCATTTATATTTTGGTGATAGCCATCTAGACAAGCTAGCATGGGGTATTAATGACCAATTTCTTGGGGATTATTGCTTCATTAATGGCCTGTTGAAGCTCTCTAACTATTTTTTTTTCCTCTCTCTACTTTTCTGTTTAAATTCAGGTGGAAGGGGGATTATGGGGAAAAAATCCAGCATTATTTTCCATCTAATTATGTGGAAGACATGTCATCTGATAACTCTGCTGAGCTTGAAAGTCAGGTGAGGCTTAGGGTCTGTCCACTACGTTTCCTGGCTACCTCCTGGAAGTGAAAGTCTGGTTTATAGACTGACAGCTCTGCATGCTGTGTTTGAGAGGACACAGAGTAGAGCCATGAATGCATTCTGCATTGTTCTCTGCTGCTGAATATTTTTGTCAGGACATCCCTCATAGAAAACTGCAAAAGACAGGTGATTTGGTGAAGTTTTAGGAGGTTCTGATAATTTCCTGTTAATTAAAGTCATACCAGGTTAGATTTTTCAGGTAGTTTGGCTAAACAATAGTGTGCCTGAAACTTTTAACTAGTTTTCCTGTATAATTACTGCCTTAATATTTGCAAATAAGAAAATTGTGTGTCCAAACAGATCTTACTAACCATTCTACTCTCCATTATTAAGTTTTTATGCATAACTAACCCTGTACTGTTTGTCCAGTGTCTTGGACAAAGAGCTCTTCAACAAAAGAAAACCAAATTTCACAATAATCAGTTTTGACATTTTTGAGTTTTAAAACTAAACCATTGAATTGTTTTTGTTCTGAAGCACTTCCAGTGATTTTCCAGGAGTCTTTGGAAGAGAACACAAGTATTAAATTTCCTTCCCCCGGTCATTGTAACCTTAAGCAGACTTGAGAAACGAGCAGTTGTGTCAGGTCAGAAGCTGCACTCCTTGTTTTGACTACTTTCACTGAAGAGATTCTCATGTGTGTATCAAAATAAGAAGGTTTTTATATGAAAAGAGGCTTTTAAAAACAAGCTTTTAAACTTTCCAGTGGCTGTGCTCTCAGTGAAACTGAGGTTAGATTTAGTGGCACATGTTTATTATTTGTTAGTGTTCTATGCATGTTCACTCAAGAAGATATTTAGGGGCAGATTTGACTGGTGTTTTTCAGATTATTGAGGACAACCCCTTAGGCTCCCTGTGCCGTGGCATTCTGGTGCTCAATACGTACAACGTTGGTATGTATTTTCTGCACTCCTGAGCTTTCTGTGTTGAGTAGACTCTTTTATGTTTAGAAGGAAAGATTTTAAAAACAAAACAAAAAAAACCCCCACCAAAACCCTGAACCTTCTACTTGTATTAATACAGTCAGTGTAATCAATACATTGCAACTTTATAATACTAACTGTTGCCATAAATCAGCAGTGGCAGCTTAGAAAAAGAACTGCTGGATTTCAGTATAAATGTCTTGCTACTGTATTGCCTAACAGTGAAAATGCCCCAAGGGAAGCATCAAAAGCCTTTTGTCTTCATTCTGGAACCTAAGAATCCAGAAGATCCTTGTGTCGAGTTTGCAACTGATAAAGTAGAAGAACTCTTTGAATGGTACCAAAGTATCCGTGAAATCACCTGGAAAACTGCAGAAGAGGTATTGATAAAAATTTATTCACTGTTGGTTTTTATAATGTACTGCTCTAAATTTACAATAGTTCTTGTCTTTACTTGCCCTACACTTCTAAATGTTGCTAACACATGGCCCTTCATTTCCATGCATGTTGCTGTGTTCTGTACATTCTCTCGATGCTGTGAATCTTGTTCCATAAAATCTTTGGGGAATGGTATGTGAATTGGCATTTTATGTAAATTTATGGTAGCAGAAGTTTTTCAGCACAGCACTGTCTGTGTTGCACCCTGCACCTCAGTGAAGGTGCTTAGTAGGCCAGAGTAGATACCATTACATTGTTACATCTGGTTGCACTGGTTCATCCTGGTGTTAAGCAGCAGAAACTCAGATCTGAGACTGTTCTGTTCAGAGCTGTGAATTCACTGGTGAGTATGTGTGAAATCTGAGCTGTTGCTCCCTAAACTTCTTAATCCTCTTTACCAACTCTGCTTTCCTGTGAATGCAGTGGCACTGATAGGGAATTGTTTGGCTAATACTTTATTTATTTGGAACTAATAGGCACGTTCTGGATTTCTCAGTTTTCCAATAGTAGTATTTCCAAATACTTGCCTAAAAATTCAAGGATTCTGCCAGAGTTCAGCTTCTGTGTTCCTGTGTTGCCACTTATAGACATTTTTCAGGACTTGCTTTTCCTGGTCTGATACACTAATTTACCTCCCTGCCATGTCTCCTGGTATATAAGAAGTCTTTGA
This sequence comes from Anabacerthia variegaticeps, assembly GCA_035583185.1. Taxonomy (NCBI): domain Eukaryota; kingdom Metazoa; phylum Chordata; class Aves; order Passeriformes; family Furnariidae; genus Anabacerthia; species Anabacerthia variegaticeps. The sequence goes on from JAWWEW010000020.1 coordinate 16,119,844, forward strand.
CATGACTAAGAAGTTCTTACAATGGCTATGCTTAAGTATACTCTTTTCTTTGTTGCTTTTATTCACTTTCTATTGCTAAGTGGGTGATATGACTGATGGAAAATGTGTTTTAGTATCATGTTGGCTCATGCTGTTTATCTGTCATATGGAGTAGTAATGTTCTGAGGGTTGTCCTAATCCTGTTTATAGCAGGCAAGTTGATGTCTCAAGCAGAGGGCTGCAAATTCAGCAAGGGGAGAAGCAACAGGAGCTCTTGACCTGTTGTTGGGGGAGGAGAGATACAGTTCTTGTGCCAGGCTTTCATTTAGAAATAAAAATGAGGAAAAGAGAAACATGACCTAGAAGAAGCATCTCTAAATTGAATGTTTTTTATGGTACAAGAATGGCTCTTCAGGAGCTTGTCAGCTTTTTCTCTCTCTGTACAGTTGGAGAAGTATTAAACACTGTGTTCAAAGATGCTTTAAAACTCATTCTTGTCAGTTGGGAGGCTTTCCTCACAGCATGGCCTCTAGAAAGTTCACATGGTAGACTGCTGCATGGGGAGGGGATAAAGATGAGGAAAGGCCCTGGTTGCCAGTACGGTTAACAGGCTGAATTTTGGGGAAGGAAAAGGCACAGTGAGTTAACATGATGCTGCAATGTGATACAGGGGTTTTTTTTCAAATGAGTTTGGGTTTGGGCAATGTCTGTTACACATAAGAAATAAAGTTAAGCTTCGTGTATCTTGTCATTTCTGCTCAACACTGATCCTTGCCATGCTCCCAGGAGGATTGTTCATTGCTAGCTCTCCTGCTTGGTTATCACTAGAGGGTTATGTCTAGAGATGAGCCCACGCCATCTACAAGTGGTCTTTTGCTGTTTGGAGCTCTGATTACTGTTAAGCAATTTCTGGGAAACTGTGGTGAATCACTGAGTACAATGAGGTTTGTACAGCTTTCTCCTGAGGTTATTTCCAAGTCTGAATACTGTGGTCCTCTGCTTTTCTTACACTTCAGTATATAATCTCTGGTTCAGTGAAACATTCTGGAAACCCATGCCTCCCTAGTTCTAATTTTCATTCCTCTTATGTTTGTCTTGTTGAGGAAATTCTTTTGGAAGCCTTACTAATTGCTGCTGCTTCATCATCTCTTGTGCCAGTGTTAATCACTGTTCAGTATGGGATTCTTCTAACATACTTTATGCTGTAGTAGTTTCTTAAGTCAGAAAAGCCTCCAGCTCAAATATCTCCACTCAGGACACGTCTTGCTGCTTTGAGCAGTTCCCAGTCTCTTCTGGCAGGGAATGTTGCTCAGCTTCCACAGAACAGGTGCAAACATGGAAGTAGATAGTGAGTTTAATACTGGTGATGTCAACGAGATTGCACACAATTTTCCATACAGAACATTATTGGTTTGGTGCATGAATAGGAAAGCACAGGAATGGTGCTCAAAGGGTTTCAATTTAGCTGTTTGGGAGTTACTAGCAAGACTTAAGTGCAGCTCAGAATTTTAAATAAATACAGAGACACTTCACTACCCTTTGCATTTTTTCTGCATACATTTGCATTTGTATGAGGTATAGAGTTAAGAATGTAACTGAAAATAGTAGAGCCACATTAAAAGACAAAAAAAGTTACCACGATTCTGAGCAGCACTGAAACTTGTGCTTAAAAAAATACACCAACCACCTTTGTCTTCCATAAAAAAACCCCAAAGCACATCCCCACTAAAACCCTCAAACCACCTGGTTACAGCTGGTTCTGAGTTGGGTCTGAAAGTACTTTACATCTATGTAAGTGTCTAAAGTATTAGATGGGAATCTGGACACCAAAGAATGCACATTAGGCTATACCCTGGAGTTACTGCACCATAACTCTCAGCTTGTCTGTAATCTAAAACCTGGCTATGTTTTCCAGGAGAACCGGAGGAAATACTGGGAAAAGAACCAATTAATTGCCATTGAATTGTCTGATCTGGTGATCTACTGCAAGCCAACAAGCAAAACCAAGGACAATTTAGGTATCACCTTTAATATTACATCTGAATTTTATCCTTATATCTTGACAGATGTTATCTGGAATTTTAGAACTGAAGATAAAATCTATCCTACTGGAAAACGAAGTCCTGCCTCACCCATGCAGTTTTCAGTGGCTCTTTGAAATTGTTCACTGGGGAACTTGATGCTGTTCATCTGTCACTAAAAAAGTTGTCACAAATTTCTGACCAGTTAACTGGAGACACCTTCTTGTAGGTGTACTCCATGGGGAAGCTCAGTAGTTACGTGTCAATTGACCTTTTGGAGAATAAAAACTCTGGCTGAACGCCTGTGATTTGTTTGTTACAAGCCTTCAAAATGGGTTTACTGTAAGAATCTGTTTGCCAGGTCTAAGGTGTTGGTATGTATGTGGCCCCATAACTAGGGTCTTTGTAAGTGCAGGTGTGGAATCTGATACTGAAATTTGTACTTCTTATTCCATTCTTTTGTCACTGCTGCTGGAGAAGCCAGCAAATGTGCCCTTTTCTTTGAGTTTCTTTGCAAGTGTTTTTAATAAGCTGTCACTGTGGTTAGGACATTCTAATTATAGTCATTGTTTGAGGCATTGGCTAACCCTGGCTCGCCCTTTCTTCTCTCCATTTAAACCCAGGGAAAGATGTCTCACTTAAATATGTGTTACAGTGGTCAGAAGTACATTATTAGCAATGATGAGATGAAAACATGACTGTGGGCTCTTATCTGCCCTCCTGCAAAGCATGTGGCAGGCAGGCAGTTTTAACTTTGAGACTTGATTCTCAACCCATTTGCTATGTCTGCCTGAAAACTGTGCCAATTACTGCATTAAAGGACAAAGCAAAACACAGTAAAACAAAGTGCTGATAAAAATACAGTATCAATGTCAACTTCTTTCTTCCTTTGGTAAGCACTCTTCTTCCTCTCACCCCTGTGTAGACAATCCTGATTTCAAAGAAATCCGTTCTTTTGTGGAAACCAAGGCAGAGAACATTGTGAAGCAAAAGCCAGTTGAGTTGTTGAAATACAACCTGAAGGGACTGACACGTGTCTATCCCAAAGGACAGAGGGTCGACTCATCCAACTATGACCCGTTTCGCCTCTGGCTCTGTGGCTCCCAGATGGTGGCTCTTAACTTCCAAACTCCAGGTAATACTCCCTTTGAAAAAGGATCTATTCCACCTCCCATTTCATCATAAACAAGCCCCTTTCTGGCCCTTCTGCCATTCTAGTCGCTGTCCTATTTATTTGTACTTCCCTGCTAGAAGGGATGTGCAAGAATTGAAGTTTGCTTTTGAATGTGTAGAGTGCCTTATAGAACTGTGCCCCAAAAATAGGTCTCCAAAAGCCCTGTCTCTGAGCCTAACTAGCCCTAAACTCTAAAGGATTTATTTCACCTTGGTCTCTGTGATAACAAGCGGAGATATGTGCAGTAGGTTTCAGATGTGTGAATAGGTGTTTAGCCACAGGGGAGGCTGTGTTCCATTTGCTGGTGAGACCCAGCTATCTTAAGACACATTGATAGGAAGCTAATTGTGGATAGAGATGGGGTTTTGGGGATTAAAATTGATGAGAAATAACCTGTCAGTCTGAGTTAATGGAGGACCCAAGTCTTTGAACCTGTCTTTCCAGCACTCTCTGGCATAGAGGAGCCATTAGTATTTCCTTAGCTTTAGTCCTTTGGGGATCTTGTGTCCTGACTGTTTAACTCTCTCCCTAGATAAATACATGCAGTTGAACCACGCCTTGTTTTCACTTAATGGCCGCACTGGCTACGTCCTGCAGCCAGAGAGCATGAGAAGTGAGGAGTATGACCCAATGCCAAACGACTCGAAGAGGAAATTGCAGATGATTATGACAGTGAGGGTAAATCTCTTTTGTAAATTATGATTTCTTACCAGTCATAAATATCTATAAAACTAAAAATAAAGCTATTATGTTTCAGAGCAAGATCTGACAGACTGTCAAAATACTGTTTTTAAATGTCAATGTGTTTGAGAATAAAACTAGCTTCACTGGTTCCTGAAAAGAAATATATATCTTTGTCATGCTAATGAAGCATGTGCTTTAGGACTGGAAACACAATCCTAGGATGATTTTATGTAATTGTTAATTAAAATTCCAAATAAACTAACTTGCATTTCTAACCTCATGACTTCTCAATAGAAGGGTCCTGTTGGAGATTGGTTAGCAGAAGACTAACTAGTTTAGAGATTGAGTGTGGGAGAATCTATTTATCATGAAATATAGAAACTAAACAGAAAAGAATTAATAAGCTGATTCCCCCCCCTTATCATATTTAATACGCTATGACTTAATCTGCATGTCATTCTCATTTTTCTCTGAGACATGAGTTTATCATTGGAAAATTTTGCCATGTTGACTTAGTGCCAAAGAGGGATTGAACTTGTATCTGTTCTCATTTGCTATGCAGTAAGATATGTCCTTTAAAAGTGTGTTTTCTGAGAAAGAAGAGACACATTAACTGCTCTTCACTACAGTTTAAAGATGAGGTAAACAGGGGCTCTGAATGCAAAGCATAAATGTCTTGAAATAGGTGTGTAATAAAGACTGAAGAAGGATAAGAAAACTTATGCTACAAGCCTGTTTTGGAGCTGCATATACTGTGTGTAATAAATGTGAGCTACAGCATCTTACAATGAAAATCACTGGGTTACCCCAACCAATGGTTATTGGTTGCACAGATAGTATATTTAATACATGCAAACATATTCAAGAAAGAGTGTGTGCTTTTCCACATTCTTCTGGATTTTTAATCCCTCTAGTTCTGTAGGATGCATTCTGTTCAGAAATAATGATGCCAAATTTCCTCTGGAGGTGGTTGTAATTTACTGCTGCTTTTGCAGGTTTTAGGTGCTCGTCATCTCCCAAAACTTGGTAGAAGCATTGCTTGTCCCTTTGTAGAGGTGGAAATTTGTGGGGCCGAATATGATAACAACAAATTCAAGACAACAGTTGTGAGTGAGTATCTGTGGGTTTCTGTGTTGTAGGGATATGGTTAAATTTCCAGTGTACTTAAATAAAGTGAGCAGAGGATGACCATGTATTTATGTTGCCTGTAATTGGCCAGCAACTTAAAATACAGAGAGGAGTAAGTTAACTGTTGCTCTGGACTGATAAGTCATACAGTCTTACTCTCTTTTTTGCTTCAAGGCCAATTAATTTGAGAAACTTCAATGTATATCAAATTTAGAAAAAATAATACTGTCGCAGTTTGGAAAAAAAACCCCATCCTATTCTGTTATGTTTTTGCCTATGCATAACTTTGTGTATTTGCATATTTTAAAAAATTGCTGTCTTGAAAGTGCCTCCAACAGTGCTAGTCAGTTCCCAAAAGTCTGGCCCAAATAGGGAGTTACTGCTGTGAGATCCAGACTCTATTTATTTAAACTCAGCTTCTAGGACTGGCATCCCCTTGGAGACTGTTTGGGTGTATGGGGCTGTTAAATAGTGTAACTTGTAACGCAATAGGAGTTTGATCAAAGCTCACTCCTGGGGAGTTCTGGACTAGGGATGTGTGTTTGTAAATGAGCTTCATTTAAGTGCAGTGGGGCAATGTCTCAGCCACTTCGTATTTCACCCTTTAATATTTCTGCATGCAGCAGTTTGGTAAACAACAGGCTTTCCTTCTGATTATCCAAAACAGTGATGCCAGTGGAAAATAAACACAACATCGGGGCAAGATGTGCATTATGGCTCTGTGGTATTTCAGAGAAGGGGATTATGATTTAAACTTTTTAGGGGAAGTGACTAAGACTTTGGAGAGCAAACTTCCTAGCTGTGTCACATACACCAAATGTTGGTGTTCTGTACATGACTACCAGAACTGGGCCAGGGTACATAAGTCTTCCTAGTGCTTTTCCTGCTTTCACTCATGTATGGAGTGTGAGGCTTATGAATATCAGCTTTTAATTAGTTTCGTTGGGTTTTTTTTTCCCCCCACAAATACATGTCCAAGGGGGTTTTATATCTGTAAATACTAATAATAGCTTTTCTTAAGGGATTTTCATCCCTGCCTAGTTTTCCCCTATCTCCCCCACCAAGTAAACAGATACAAACCTTCTGAAGCAAGGTTACAACATGAGACAGATGGTAAATAGGATTTTTGGGCCCTTGTATCTCTAGAAAATGTCCTGAGATACACACCCATATGTGAGTGAGGTGAATTCACTGCTTTATACTGCACGTGTTTCCTTTTCATTACAGATGACAATGGTCTCAACCCAGTTTGGGCACCCTGTGCAGAGCAAGTGAGATTTGAAATCTACGACCCAAATTTGGCGTTTCTGCGCTTTGTTGTTTATGAGGAGGACATGTTCAGTGATCCCAATTTCTTAGCACATGCCACTTTTCCCATCAAAGGAATCAAATCAGGTAGGATCAGTGCTTGTAACAAGGGGCTATGTCAGAAAGATGCTGTTCGGCATTGTTGTACTGTGACTTCCTCTGCTTTGCCAGACTCCCTCTTTCCTCTGTGAATCCATCTTATTCTGGCTTTGGTTTCCAAGAGCATTTGAAATCAGGTATTTCTCAACTTCACCATTCTTGCCTTCTGCTTCTCTGTAATTGCCATAGCAAAGCCTCTCTCAGCAGTGGAGCATTTGAGCCCTGCAGAATCCCCTCAGGACTGTGTGACTGCAGATAACCTTGACTCTAACTGTCCTTTGTGTGTGTTCCCCTGCCCCAGGTTTTAGGTCAGTTCCTCTCAAGAATGGCTATAGTGAAGATATAGAGCTGGCCTCACTTCTGGTTCACTGTGAAATGCAGCAAGTTCTGGTGAGAACCACTGGGGGGTTTTCTTTGTGCATGTAGAGTGTATGTTATCAGTTGTTTGTGGAAACCAGGAACCAGGATTTAGTTTTCTATTCTGTATCTGATGTGTTATTGTCAGGCATTTCTTCTGCAGGTACTGGGGAAGACAAATAGCACAAATCGAGTTACTCTCCCTCTGGCTGGACAGATTACATAGTGGTTAAAAGAAATAATGCATAAACAAAGCATCATTATCTCCACTGGTTTTTGTTCTAACAGCATGGTTGTTGTCTTTTCCTGTTAACTGACTGATGCCATGCAAAGCTAGCTAAAATCAGCTTTGGCTCCATAAAATAATATTTATTTTTTTTTAAAGGTCCTACATAAAAAGAAATCACTTTAGCAAGAGAAGGTAGTAATTTATACCCATATTTCATTAAAAAAAAACAACCCATCAAGTGGAAGACATATCTGCTCCCTACAGAAGTGCTAATCTGCTTCTTTTAAGCCTCTCCAAAACACTTACTTGAAGTACTAATATTTGAAAACATAGGGGAAGAATAATGGTGCATCCTTGCTCATGAAGCTGGGCATTAAAGTGGCTGATCTGTGAACAGTGTTTGTTGGTGTTCCAAAGGTGTATATCTTGATCTGAAGTAGGATTATTCTCAGACTCTTTCTCAATAATGTTTTATGTAATTTAAATACACTTGTGTAGAGGATGTGTGGTGAATGTTTAAAGATTCTCCTGGGAAGTGGCTATTTCAGGGTGCTTTCCAACACCCTTCAGATTCAGAGAAAAAAAAAAATCAACTTCTTATTTGTAGTCTGTTACAACCACCCAAGCCTACACTGAATTTTGCACCAGTGTACATAATTTTTCTGATTAGAACACCAGCTTCTGTGAACTGTAAGTCATTATGTCTCTGAAGGGATTTGCACCTGCAGTTGTATACAGAACTGGAAATTGCTGAATTCAGTCACGTTGTTCATCCCAAAGGAGTGGCAGCCTTTTTCAAACCTCCTTTGTAGAACTTTGTACAAAGCCACCTTATATCACATGATGTGAAATGACGGTGCAATGACAGTGTTTGACAACAATGGTAGGTTCCTTTTTGGGCCAGCAAAGAGTCCTGAGGGCAGGAGAGGGCTGGAAGCTGAGACCAGGGTTGTGTGTGTAAACAAGAGACCTCTGTGCTTTGAAGATAATATTTAAATTGTTCATATTTCATTGACACAAGTCTGATAGAGGTGGCCTGGTAAACTGCTGGTTTTTGGCTTGCTGCCTTTGAGAAAACTGACAGCAAGTCACCATGGCCTAATGCTGAGCATGGGCATCACTTGTGGGGACACTGGGAATCCCTCTTGCTGTGGTTTCTCTTCAGGAATTCAGATCATTACTTGCCTGGGGCAGGAGCAGCTCTCCAAGTGTTGTTCATAGCAGCAGTGTGTGTCCCAATCTGTCAGCACTGAGCCCTTTGACAGCAGCACATTTCACACTCTAGAAGCCCCTTCTGCTTGTGAAGCCAAATGAAGATGCAGCTCAGCTCTGTATTTTACAGTGTGTGATGTCTCTGGGTGGGAACGCAGTGGAAGGAGAACTTTCACCCATTTTCCCTTTTGTTTGGCAGTCTGCAACAAACCCAGACTCGCCACAGTTATCAGCTCTAGAACTTTTGCCAGATCCCTGAGGAAGCACCACAACAAATCAGGGCTGTCTCTGTTCTTCTGCCTCTTATTAAAAAATGATGACCATCCATAAAATGATACCATTTAATAACAGGCCTGTTTATATACAGAGCCCATCTGCATGCTCTTGGAGATGAAATACAAAATTATAAAGAGGAATTACAGATGGCTGTGGAATTTCTCAGGAACAGAGGAGCAAAAATACTGTAGATGTAAGCATGCACATTTGAGAGTTATTATGTGGGACCTCATGCAGTTCCTGTAGAAGTTACACAGTTTTCTTGATTTTGTAGGAATTGTACTATATTGAGGTGGTTTTGGCATTTAGAAGCAAGTCTTACTTGCTTTAAAGTTGATTTACTTCCTTCAGAAAGTGTGTGCATCTCTTCAGTATTTTCTAATTACAATCAACCTCAATGGTGTGGATGTTTTTGACAGAAAGATTGAAGTGGACATTCTTAAATGCAGTTTTAAGGTCTACCTTTGTGGATACATTTATTTACAAGAACTAATAGTAGTACATGTGCATCTTGATGATTACACCTGCAAATTGGTAATTAGCAATCTGCATTTCCTTTGTGATTTGGGAATACAAAGTTTCCTGCTGCTTTACAAACAGAAATTAAATGAATTACTTTTTAAATCTTAATCAGTAGCATAGCACTGAGGTTGTTTTAGTTGCTTCAGCCCACGCCTGTGCAGGATTGTGTTTCAGGAGGAAAAAACCAGTTTGGAAAAGGATGTTGTCTTAAGTGAAACTCCCTGGGTATGTTGGTAACCTATCAGTTTTCCTAGATCGGGACTGAATGCAGAAAGAGGCATTCTTATCGGTATGCTGCTTTTGAAAATGTTTGGACTTATTACATTTATTGATTGCATGTCATTTCTGGTAGAATGAGTATCTTGTTTCGCTGCTGATGTGAAAATGAAGACTTCAGTCCTGCCAGTTCTATTCCTCACTAGTAACTCTATAAAGAGACAGCTTTTGCATCCAAAGTTTTGAAGTATTAAAATAATTTGAAGTCTTAAAGAGAATCATGGTGACTGTTTTATGCTTGTGGAATATTTTGAGACGTTCTACATTGGGCCACATAAAACAACAGAAACTCATAGTCAGTTCTTCTGCAAGTACTGAATTGTCATGGCTACACAGAACTACAGCATCTGTCCTTCTTTGTTGACCACCTGAGTACTTGCTTCTCTTAGGGGCCCTATTTACTCATCAGTATTTTGACCTTTAGTCTAGATTTCAGTAAATAATTCCCAGAATTGACAATTTGTTGCATAATACAGAAATGTGATGAGAGAGCCAAAACTTAAACTTTTTAAAAAATATATTAAACACTGTTATAATCTGCTAACTCACCATAATACACTATTTTCTGTTCTTTCCTTAACAGACTGACATGCTTAATTAGGGAAAAGCATTCCAATAGAGGTGTTTGGATACACACATTTTGTGACCTGTGCTAGAATGTCCCTGACAACCCTGTTAGAGGGTCTGGCTGGTCATACTATGGGGCTGATGTTTTTTTCCAGTGTTTTCTAAGTTAGTTCATTTCCATAAACATTCCAGAAATAATTTTGTAAAACATTCTATACAGTTATTGAACTCTGTTTAGGAAAACTATATGATACTGTGTCATTTTGGGTACCTATCTTACAAGTTGCCTTGGTTTCCAATACTCTTTTGCAGGAAAGTGAGGAAGAGCTTTACTCCTCATGTCGGCAACTTCGGAAGCGCCAGGAGGAGCTTAATAACCAGCTGTTCCTTTATGACACCCATATGAATTTAAGGAATCCTAACAGAGATGCTATACTGAAGGAATTCAGTGTGAACGAGCACAAACTACAGATATATCAGGAGACATGCAACCGCAGGTGGGTTGATAATCATTCTCCTTTCCAAGGCAGCTCTATTACACATGATTTATGGAGAGGAAACCTCAGATGTATCAAAATGAGCATCTAAAGAGTGGGAAGGGCAGAATGAGCTCATCTGAAGTGAAGAAGGGCTGCAGAGAAGCCAGAATGGGCTGGAAGCCACTAGAGGCCAGCAGAAGCTGTGGAATGTCTGCTCAGCAGCATCTCAGTTTCAGTGATCACAGTGAAACGTATAACCCTGTGAGGTTTTATATTCCTCTCTTCTGCTTTCCAGGGGGAGAGTCTGGAAGTACATACAGACAAATAAACCTACCTCTTCAGTCTTTTTAGACTGTTAAAATTATGTTCCTGGAAATGTCATAAGCATATTAGATAGGTAGGAACAGAGGACAGTTCCAGATACACAAACCACAAAAGATAAAATCAGTATTGAGCTGCAACAGCATCGCATTGTCAATTCAGTACGTTATCAAGAACTGAGGGGAAGGTTCTTTCTCCTTTGCTGCCACCTTTGGGATGAGTGTGAGGGAGACAGAGACAGGCTTCATGTACCAGGTGGAAGTCTGGAGTAGATCTCAAGACTTTAAATGTTCTTACTCTTTTAATGTGTGCTGAACAGCTGCATGAATCACTGGTTTACTCCCATTTATTGAGGAAAAAATTTGCAATGCTTGTTGCTGATACAACACTCGTTTTGGTATCTAAATTGGATTTGATAGACTGTTTTCGTCCAAGAAATACCTAGTAGACTTGACATTTTCCTTTTCTTTTTCCCTTAAGATTAAAGGAGAAGAAAGTCAGTAACAGCAAATTCTACTCTTAAAGGCCATCATTCTTTGATGCTGCTTTATGGTGCGATTCAGGAAGAGATTCTTTTATCCTGGTCGTCCTACTCAGTGATGGTCTCCTCAGATGGAACGACTGGAAGAAGAGGAGGAAGAGGAAAGATGGGTTTCCTTAATAAGTTCTTATTATAAGAAAAATATTTTAATTCCTAATAATTTATATTCTGTACAAAGCATACCCTCTGTGCAGGCCAGAGCTTCTGTGTATTCTAGACTCTTAAAACTTGAGGATGTTTAGTTGGGTAGACCTCACTTCTCCTTATCAATACCTGAAGTACAAGTATGAATCATCTCCTGTACTTGGGTATGCAGGCTGTAGATAAGACATTCACAATTTGCATGCATGGAATCATACCATTTTAACAACCTGGCTCCTCAAGATTAACTGGTAGTGAGTTTTTAATTTATTAAATGCTGTAAAAGCACTTCTACACCAGCATTGTCATGTCATGTATGTTACAGTCCCTGAGACAGCAGATTGTGGTTTTGATACTGTATGAAAGTATTTTGGGCAGCTGATAGCTTGTACCTTATTGTCTCTTATTAAAAGTTTTCTGTTACGTTTTTGAGAACAAGATAATATGTTAATTTTGTTCAAATACCCTCTGTGACTGTAGTTGTGTTTTTCCTGTAGAACTCTCTGTAAAGGTTTAAGAAAGGAGCAATATGTGAACCTTTGTTCATAGCACCTATGAACTTCTGTTTGTAGCCTCAAGGCACTGGAAGGAAAAGTTTTAAGATATGCAGTAGGAGATATCTGTTTGTTTGCAGAAAGGGAAGGTATTTGAAATTCTGAGAAGCATTTACTTTTGTATAGTGTCATTCTTGCAAATCCTTTCAGCTGCTAACGTGCTTAGAAATGAATTTTTAAATGAACTGTCAATTTTCAATCTTGCAATCCTACTTAGACGATAGTCAAATGATAGTGTTCTGTAAATGTAGACCCTTTTCCCAAAATGTAACTAATCCAAGAATGACAGCGTGCTCAAATATAGAGGTACATTGTTATTGGGCCTTTAATCGAGTCAAGAACATGGAGCTACAGAGGAGAAAGCTTATTAGATTAGCTAGTGTGTCTTCCTGCCAGAGCAGAACCAAAGTCCTACCATGGAGTATTTAACGGCAGTTGTCATAATTTGTGTATGTGTTGGTCCTTTGTGCTAGCACTGTGTTATTATTACTGAATTTCTAGTTGCCTTATCTGTACATGGGTGGAGTTTTGCTGTCTGTATTTCCAACTTCAACTTTCAAATGTGTGCAGAGGAGTTTGGTTTTCTGCCTGAGTGGTTGCCTGAGGCATAGAATGCTGCATACATAGTGCTGTGTATCTCATCACAGAGGACTTGCATGGATTTGGGATTCATGGCCTGATGCAGCTGCCTCAGCAGTTTTCAATTTCTCTTGCTCCCACACTGTGACTTCTGTTGTTTCAAGAGGCACTTAATTATGCCATTGTGCATTCACAGATGATGGTTTGAGGAACCCCCTTGAGGTTTTAGTTATTCTGTAAAGACAGTCTTGTCTCAAAGTTGAAAGTATTATAATAGTGTATCCCACAATGGGGTAGCTTCTGTAAATTTTTTATTATAAAGAAATTAATTACTAATCACTCAACTGAAAAACAGAGCGAAGTTAAAGGTAATTATTTGCTTTTCATCCTCCTGCCTGAAATCTCTTCAGTACCCAGCTCTGACTGACCTGTTCAAGGGTTAGATTAAAAAATCACCTCAGCTGTGGATTTGGGAGGTGGAGCTGTAACCCAGACTGCTGTAGAAAGCTGGTCTTGTCTGCAGTGTCCAGCTCTAGTGAGGTGATCCATTGCTCTCCCTCGAGCTGGGAGGGTCACCTTTGGGGGGTGTGTGTTCTGTAGCACGTTCCAGGATGTGGTCAGTTTGTCATATGATCAGTCCCTGTGCTATGGATTTCACTCAAGAGCCTCTGTGAGTCCCAGTAATGTTGTGAGAACACTTGTGTTGTCACTGTTGATCAGACAAGGTGGCCCAAAGCCTTGTCTGGAAGGCCCTGAGGTTGCTGCTGCTGTAGGACAGTGTTCAGTGAGTTCCAGCTAGGTTTGGACTGGTCACAAAAAACAGACTACAGGATGCCAGGGTTTAGGGAACTCTCAAAGCCTAGAGGGCAAAGCTGTTGCTGTGGTGAGGTTTTTGTTCTGTTGGTGGGGATTTTTTTTAAAGCTCAGTTCCAGAGCAGTCACTTGTCCTGCTTCCTTCTTTGTCCTGGCTTTCTTCTTTGGTATTCCTGACACAGGACAACCATTGTGTGATGGACACAGGAGTTCCTTGTGCAAATATATAAGAATTAGCACATTTTGTAGGGTTTGAAAAGTCCTGTGCACATTGTCCACACACATGTGATGTCAGGAGTTACAGGAGGCACTCCTTCAGTGTTTATGAAAATGCATTTTGTTTTACAGTAAGACTTTTCCCCAGAGTGTGATGTTACACTGTGTGCAGAATGGAAATACTGCAGTGACTGTTTTGTTGACTCACAATGATGGGCAAGGCTATGTTCCAACTCTTCTTTTGTTTCTTGCATTCTGTTTTCACTCCAAGATCTCATGTCTCTGTTCTTCATCAGGGCAGACTTTGTCACAGTTGCAACTGTTTGAATACGAAAGTAAGTTTGAACGTGTGTGCTAATTTTTTAATCTAGGAGGAAAAACATTTATACATTTTTGAAGTTAACAATTTTTAAACTGTTATATTCTCGTAAGAACTGTTTTAAATCATTGAAATAACTTATTTTAATAAATAATTTTTGATATCTCAGCAGTGATGTGAATGATGCCAGATGCTCCTTTGTTTAATATTGCTCGTTGAATTTCATGAATTTTGCCAGTCATTTGAAGCAGTGAACGAGTTCTTACCGAAAAGTGGTCTGCTGGTGCACCATGGTATGTCTGCTAGAGGTTGGAAGAAGGGCAATTCTGTGTTTTTAAGATGAACTGACTTAATGCTTGTTTCCATAGCCATGGTTATTGTTGCACTTCCATCTGGCTGCAAACACACAGAGCAGAAGGAAAAGGTCAAAGATCGTGTTTAACTTGTGACTCCTGCCCGACCTTTTTCAGTGAGAGGTAGAGACAAACTTCAGCCCCACTGACAAGCAGAATTGTATGAACTTGAACAATAAAGTCTGAACGAGGCACAGCTTAAGTTGGTGGTAATTTGGAAGAACAGTAATCCTAATGTTTACCCCAAAATGTTACCAGCACACTCTCTGCCCGTGGACAGAAGTGCTGCTGGGGCAGTGCACACTGTCTTTATGTTGTAGCTGTCTAGTTGTTGGGAGTCTTGGGAACTTTTTTTCTCAATCTTTTCATAAAAACTATATGCTTATTGAACATGGATCAATATGAGGTGCCTGCAGCCTAATTCCTCTAGAAGCTCCTTAGATAAGCCAAAGGGTCTTTATAACCTTTGCATTTGCAAGTGTTGGTATGCATGAGCTCTGCAGTCCAAAAAATTGTTTCATTTAGGTGTTTTGGTGCCTTTATTCTCATTTTTTTCACCCCAATGCATCTGTATGTTTCTCTGTTGAAAGCACTTTGTTAGTTCTGTAGATGGTGAGGGGGTGAGCTGTGCACCAGCTGTTGTCTTTGAATTCTCCAAACCAGTTGTCAAAATCTGAATGTGGACTGAAAGCTGCAGTGCAGGGTTGGAATTCTGCTGTAGTCACGTGTCAGCATTTCCAAGGGCAGTCCCACTAGTTGGCTTTGTCCCCACTGAAATTCCATTTATGTCATTAGAAATAGAAGTTAAATATAATGAAAATTAACCTTCAGGATCGGTTTGGAAACAAATTTATCTTCTGATCCATAACAGTAGTTATAAACATGCACAGCTATTAGTTTTAAAAGAATTTAAATTAAATCAAAAGCAGTTTAATTCATTGCTACTCTACATTCTTAGCTGTTACTCCAGCAAAACAGGGAATCATGAGCTTGATTAAAATAAAACAGAAATAGTTCCCTTAACACTTGTGTACTCCTGAATTGCAGTTTAATCCCCAGATCTTTTACAATATGTATAAATTATCAGTGTTTAGGACACTTTTCTCTGAAGATCACACCATGAATTATTAAATATGCCACTATGTTTGGGAAAGTATGTGGAAATCAGTCATAAATAAAAATGAAGGAACATTGGGTCTCTTAGGAGAAGGCACTATAAAATCTGATCTACTTTAAAGATGATTAAAAATCTAAAATAAATATATGTAAATACACATTAGAAGTGTAAGTTGTTCATGTATATCTGACAAATTTGTACCTTGACATGCTGTGTCTGTGAGGGGAAGCAGCTGAGTGAGGATTCTATTCACTTTACACCCAGTGAGGCACCTGCCAATTGCTCAGTAATTTTGAGGACTAGGAAAAACTGAATCTGTGCTGTGTTTTCATTCTGCTTTTTCCAGTTTTTAGATGGGTTTCTGGTAATTCAGTTTCAGGAAAGCAGGTAATAAACTAAAATTTGAAAACAGACACACCATTTGAATTAATTACTTTGATTTACTCAGCTGTTCATGGAAAAGGAGTAATAACACAAAAAAAAACAGGAAGAAGGAGAAGGAATTCTCATTGTAAAATACTTAAAATAGAGCAGCTACGACTGGCTTTATATAGATGTAGTTTTCAAGCAATTTTAGAGTATCTCCTTAAGCCACAGATTTCCTGTTTTCCTTTTGGAAAGAGGAAGCGTATCCCTCACCTCCACTCTTGTCAGGACTGTGCTTTTTGCACTGGATAAAGCTGAAGGACAGGGAGTTGATGAATTTACCAGTGCACTGCTGATGGCTCTGGGGTCACCCTGCCAGGTACTGCCCCTCTCTGTCCACAGGTACCTGATCCAGCACAGTCATGGGCATTTAGCACAAAATAGTACCTCCTACCCTGTTATCAGTGAGTTCTGTCCCTGACTTCAGACAGATGGAAAGGTTCATGTGTCGACTTCTGCAGGACTTCTGGTATTTGTGGTTTTGTTGGGCTTTTTTTGTCTTCTCAGGATCTTCCGCTGCTGTTGTACCTCAAAAACTGTCCAGGGCTCCAACCTCAGCTGGTATTGACAGCATAGATTTACAATTCATGGCCTAAGAACCCTTTCATAGATTTTTTTTCAACCCCACTGTTGAGATAATTATAAATAGCAGTAGCTGAGTTTTGCTAAAAGATTACAAATAGCAGAGGAAATTCCCCCCGGGGCACAGGAATTAGGTTTGGTATCTTAAAAAGACTTTTTACGAGATGTAGCATGAAATACTGGTGCTGTTTCTGTGCAAAAGCCTTGTGCAATCTCTTGTGCATTTCGGTTTTGTCTTCTGCTGGCATTCAAATTTCTTAATCTATTTCTGATAACATTGTGTCAAACCCGGAGAACTTACAGGGGAAAACAACAAAGTGGTTTCCACTTGAAAGAAAAATAGGCTGCTGGAAAGAGAACCGTGGCTCAGTGCTTTTATGAGGTCATGGCTGTCTTTTTTCTGTTTTATTAAGAAGAAGGTTTCTTCTTTCTGCAGATGATGGTGTATGTTAATGACTTCTGGAGAGTGGCCCTTCTGCCATCAGTGCTCAGTTGGAGGCACATAAGCTCCTTATAACAGAGTGCAACACTCCTGCTCCACAAACTGTTTATTTGCTATTAGAGGAAAGAAAAAGTGAGTTCTCTCTTGAACTGTCCCTCAAACTATGTATTAAATTTAGCTTCCTTTATGGTGTACTTACTGGTAGGGGACTGACGGAGAAAAGTTAGATTTCAAGCAAAACAAGACAAAAAAAGCTACCAATACTGTGGGGTTTCTTTTTTCTTTAAGGCAAACTTCTCTGGAAGAGAACTCAAAGGTCAAAAAAAAATTGCTGTCTCCAGTCATTATTAACTACAACCCCCTCCATCTTCTTAGCTGGGGTGGCAGTGGACTTTCAGCTTGGTTCCTCTATTTAGTCCCTCTTCTGAGAATCCCTTACCAGGGCAGTAGAACTGCTGTCTGCCTCTTCCTCTTCACTTCCCCATTTCACTTGCAGCAGAGTTTAACAACTGAAGTAACTGGAATTAATTTAAGATCAGTGTAGTTTCAGCTATTAAAATGGAAAGACTAAAGAGAAGTGTGTGAAATTCTTGAGGGACTCTCCTTTGATTAAGGGGTACAAAACCTGTAATGCTGCTGAGTTAAGAGAAACAGCTTTGTGTTATAACATTTGAGATGGTTTCTGTTTCTCTTCCTATATTAAACTGACAGAGGGAGTTGCTTGGGACAGCAGTGACCTGTACTTAACCAGGTCTTATCTTCCAATCTTAAAATTCCATAAAACTATGAGTTTCCTTGTAGCAAGTGTTTATCTTCCTACTACAAAGGTAAAGTTCTATTCAAATTGTGTCAGGTGTTAAAGAAATATTATTAAAGCTAAAAATGTTTTATAAATAGTGGAACGTGAACGTAATCACTTCCCAAATGTCTTTGATGGATTATTTGTTTAACCATTCAGTAATGCTGGGGAAAATCATAGGTTTTATTTATGAATGCACTTTTTGTAGCTCATTCATTTTAAACAGACATCTTTTACTGGTAGAAAAATCTAGCAATCTGTGGTGCTTCAAGCACTTTGCTATAATTTAGATTAACCACAGTGCGTTTTCCAGAAGTGTCATTTGATATCACAGACTTAACTCAGAAAAGCATACCAGAATCTACTCATGTAAAGAAATCACATTTGTTTATTGTCTAGCAGTTTATCAGTTTATCTTGGTTAGGCATATACATCCAAGCTGGAAAGCAGAACAGGGTTTTGGAATGTGATCAGAGAGTAAGTTTATTCTCCTCTGGATCGTGTAGCACAAACTCTTTAGGAATAAAGGGCAGGGATCAAGAGTGTAATTCCGTCAGGCAGGAAGAAGAGTCAGCCTAAGGACATTTGTTCCATTTGCTGTAGTGTGCTGTTGTACCTGAGAATAAATGCTGTTTGCAGTAATCCTGAGCTTCGTCTTGTTAGTGATCTGATCAGTTTTACTTTGAAGAGAAACTACATATAAAAATTACACCTCTTTACTCAGCAGTTCTGTTCCTTGGGGATAAAACTGTTAAAGATATTTACCTGAACCACATAAATGTGTGGTTTTTTAAAAATCTTTATTACCTGTCTGTCAAAATCAAGAGTATGCAGAGAACATAACTAAATTCTGTCCTCAGCATTTCATCTGTTAGAGTGAAAATGCAGCTGCAGATGGAAACCATGAGACCATCACAGCAACCAGCAGCAAAAGCAGTCCTCCATCCCTAACAAGCTGCATAATGGTATAATTTCTTGGCTTTGGTCCACATCCCTGGGATCTAAACCACTCCACCACTTCATTCAGGCTGTACTGCTGTGGCTCATACCCCAGCTCCTTCCTGGCCTTCTCCAGGCTAAAATAATGAGTGACACCAGTCTTGTAAACCTCTGTGCGAGTCAGGAGGGGCTGAAAGTTATACAGGTGTCCTACCAGAAAATGTACTAATTCAGTAAGGAATGCAAAAAAATAGATAAGGGAGAGAGGGAGGCGACAGGTTGGGAACTTGTAACCCAAACCTTCCACTAAAGGTCGGAAAAATTCAAAGTTATTTACAGGCCTGCCATCTGAAATAAAATAGGCCTGGCCTGCAGCAATGTGCTGCCTGGTGCCTTTGAGGGCCTCAGAGGCGAGGATGTGAGCCTGAACCAGGTTGTCCACGTGTACAAAATCTACCAGGCTGAGAGGATCTCCATAGACAAATTTAAACAGTCCCCTTTCAATGTAACTGACTATTCTTGGGAGGTGTCTCTGTTCCCCAGGCCCGTAGATACCTGCTGGTCGGAGAGCACAAGTCCTTAAGACACCTTTCCCATTTCCAAGCTCAGCACCATTTGCCTCCAGCACCTTCATTTCAGCTAAAGCTTTGGTTCGGGAGTAGTGATCAGGATGGAGGTGGAGAGGTAGGTAAGGCAGAGATTCGTCCCCATTTTCTATAATCTGGCCTCCAAATACCACGTTGTATGTACTTGTATAAACCAGACTGGACACTCCTGTGCTCTTGCAGGCTTGGATGACATTTTCTGTTCCTTTCACATTAACATCTTCTATAAGTTTTCGGTTCAGCTGCTCCCTGCCAGACATTCCATAGGAAGCGATATGGAATACGCAGATTACATCTCTGAGAGCCTCTTCCACTTCAGACAGGCAACAGATATCCCCCTGCATGAACTTCATTCCCTCTGGCACGGTTTGAAGTGGCTTCACGACATCAAAGAGAATCACATCAACTCCCTTTTGATATATGGCACAACCTAAACTGCAACATGATAGAAACCGTATGTTAGGGTTGTAGCACAATGGAGCATGAAACATTTCACCTGGAGGGAAGAGACTGTTAACTGTTTTGGTGCTGATTATTTTTCTGATGGGAGTCTTTTAAATATTCAGCCATCTATGGGGCAGATCCAGCTGTGATACTTTAGGTACTGAACTGATTTCTAATACTCCATCAATACTTTGGAGAAAAAAGGCAGGATTGCTGTTAAAAATTCAAAACAGAAGCAACTGAAGTCCTTTCAGTGGCCTTTTGGAAGAACCCTCCTGTCTCTTTTAGATCAGCAACAGCAAACCTTTCAGTCAAGTACTAGTCAAGTACTGAAAGAAAAAACAGTTTATTGCTTTTATCTTACTGCTTTTGTGCCATCCCAATCCTGTCAGAACAACAGGATGGTCTTTGCCATTGTGTTTGAGATTTAAGGAGAAGGGGAGTGAGTGAAATGCCTCTCAGCTGGAATGAGTATTTATCCTGTGCCACATTCTGCTCCAAGCTGCAGGTATTAACATGAGTATTGACACAAAGTGTAACTCTGGGGTTTCTCTCTCTCTCTCCTACAACTGTTGTATGTCCGTAGTGCTTTAAGGGGGTGGCAGTGGAGGACAAAGCCAAGCAGAAGTCAGATAGGATTCTTCTGAGACTTTTTTTCCCCCGTCCTCCCACTTGGTGTTTACTTTTTGGTCCTGACTGTGACTTCTCTCCCCTCTGTAAGCAGTTCTAACTCTGAAGGTACTCAAGATAGTCTAGGGCTCAAAATAGGATTTTTTCTTTACAAGGCCTGCAGAGCCAGCTACAGTAAGGGAAATGGATTTCACTGAATTACATACCTTACTCTAATCCTAAAACATCACAGCCCATGAAAATAAATATATTCTTGAGAGAGCAGCTGGAGTATTTAATCTATAGAACTGCTTAATCTTTAGAACTAATGTGTGTAACTATTTGCCTCTCAAAAGAAAGGTGTGTGTACGAGTGTAGGCTTGTCCTTGAGGGTGGGCTGAGAGGTGATGATTGACCAGAGGGTGAATGCCTGACATCTGGAGCCAGGGAAACAGAGTCCCCTGTAACATGTGGAAACGGAGTCACATGGTTGAAACTGAGACCCCAGACAAACAAAAACACGGGGTGAACTGCATCAGGCATCTCAGTCTTCCCTTTTACAGGTGGCTTTTCTTGCCTCCCCAGCAGCAATCTCTCATATTTATTCCTGTATGTAACAACTATTTAAGGCACTAACCGGAAGCCAAAATAACCAGCTCCGCCAGTAATGAGCACTCTTCCCTCGGCAGCGTTTCCTGGTTCCATCCTCTTCCCTTTTGGCACCGTGTGATGAGACTGATCTGTAAGACACACTGAAACCAGCCCGTTTTAGTTAACATCAGCGCACATTCATTCCCTTAGCTATTCACCGACCTCTCACGCTTTAATTGAAGCCCTCCATCCCACCGCCCGCTCGGGGAAGGGGATTCCCTGCGTGTGGAGGAAGGACAGAGGGACCAAGGCGAGCCTGGAGCTGCTCCGGGCGAGCTCGTCCTGTCCCCGCTCCCGTCCCTGCCGTACCTCGCGGTGCCGCTCCCGTCCCGTCCCGTCCTTCCCGACCCAGCCGGGCTCTGCGATCACGGGGAAAGGATGCAGGCGGGGCGATGCGGGCTCTGCCAGCCCGGGATTGCCGTGCTGTGCCCTTGGCTGAGCCGGGAGGGCGCTGCTCGTCCCGCCCGAGGATGCTCCGGCAGCTCCCGGGGCTGTCCGTGCCATCCCAGCCCTTCCCAGCCGCATCCAGCCCCGGTGTTGGTACCCGAACCAGGTGCTGGGGCAGCCCCCGGCACCAGTTCAGGCTGGGGAGAAGGCGAAGGGGCAGGGCAGGGCAGGGGGCACTCTGCCCCGGTGCCCCCTCAGGTGAGACCTCACCTGCGGAGCTGCCCCAGCCCTGCGGTCCCAGCACGGGAAGGGTGTGGAGCTGGGGGGGCAGAGAGGTGACACCGATCAGGGGGATGGAGCGACAGGACAAGGGGGAATGGCTTCAAACTGAGAGGAGGTTTCGATGAGGTATTAGGGAAAAATACTCCCCTGTGAGGGCGGTGAGGCCCCGGCACGGGTTGCCCAACCTGTGGCTGCCCCCGGATCCCTGGAAGCATTCCAGACCAAGTTGGACTGGGCTCTGAGCGACCTGGGCTAGTGGAAGGTGTCCCTGCCCATGGCAGGGTGATCCTTAAGGTCCTTCCCACCCAAACCATTCAATGATTCCCTCAGGAGGTGCCTGGAAGTGTCACCTCAGAGGTGAGAGGCTCTGTAGAGGTCTGGGGCGCTTAAGAGAGGCTGAGGAGCCCTTAAGCCCTGGGAGATTTGGGTGGACAGGGGCGTTTCAGACCTTGATGGTGAACATTTCCTCATGGAAATGGTGGTCAAGCACTACCCAGGAAGGTGGTGGGGTCACCATCCCTGGAACAACTGGACATGGCACTTTGTGCTCTAGTTTAGTTGACAAGGTGGACATCAGTCAAAGGTTGGGCTCGATGATCTTGGAGGTTTTTTCCCACCCTGAATGATTTTGTGATTGTGGTGCCTTGTCAGGACAGCAGTGCCCTCACAGCATCGCCGTGGGTGAAGGGGGTTGCCCCACATGCCACTGCATTTGTCGTGAGCCTGAGCTCCATCCCACGGTCACAGAAGTTTGCTGTGCCTCATTCAGAGGCTGAGGTGTGTTTGGCAGTGGAAAACACTGCCCAGCACAGAGAGGCTGCAGCAGAGCTGCTCCCGAGCTAAGCAGCAGCAACCCACTGCAAACTGTCTGCCAGAGACAGCCCTGACAGGAAAACAACGAAGAATTACACTATCAAAGTCTCTTTTGTGGTGTATTCCATTTTTCTCTGGCAGAACCGAGTCACTTGGGAATGTCAGAAAGTGGTTTCGGTGTCAAAACTGCTTAAAAACCTGAAAGTTTCTGTTTTGCAAAACCTCGATGGATGTAGACGTAGTGTGCTGTGTTGTTATTGTGATTGATGGCTGTCAGGAATTAAAACTAAACAGATTCCAAGATGAATCTGTAAGTATTCTGTAAGTATTAAACTTTTTTTTTTTCTTTTTGTTTTTAATAGCAGTGATTTCCGTGCTGGTTAACTTTTGGGATTCTTAAATAACAATTCCAAGGTGGAGCTGATGCTGTACCTGACCTTGCAGAGCTGGTGGAGATGTGCAGAGTGTCTGGCTTGGAGGCCATCCTTCAATCATAGCTGATTTCCCTGTCTGCTGTCTGTAGAGTCTGTATGGTAGGAGACTTGGTTTGAGGCAGCCTTGAAGCACTCCCTAGGATGCCATCCAGATGTATAATCAATGTTGTGTTCACAGAAGTGTAATTCCAGCTCCCAAGCAGAGAAGTCACTTATATATTCCTAAATACTAAATATAAGAATTCTATAGGGCTGCATATGGCTTCTGGAATTATGCATAATCTTGATGAAGGTTTTGAGAGTATTTTCCCAAGCTTTTAGTCATCTGGAAGGTACAACAAAGTCCTGAAATGTCCCTGAGGTCTATGAACATAACTTGTTTTGTCACTGAGACTGTGGTGTTGGTGCCTGTCTCCTGATCAAACAGGCTGTGTTAGAATGGAATATTGCACAATCCCAGAATAGCTGAGGGTGGAAGGACATTGCCCAGCTGAGCCCCCTGCACAAAGCAGGTTCAGCCAGAGAGGTTACCCAGGTCTGTGTGAGTATTGAACATCTCCAGGAGTGGAAATTCCACATGTTCAGCCACTTTCCCCTCGTGGCTCACAGAGCTTTGTGCTGCTGAGTGGTGTCTCTGACCTCACACTCCATGTTGTGTTTGAGCAGGCAGCTGTTAACCTCAGGATGGCATTTTGTCCTCTGGACTGTGTGAGGTGTCCAGGCAGGACAGTTTGCAGGACTGAGACCTCTCTCTGTACCTTCTGCTTTTTCTCACTCTCAGCCTGCTATGTCATCTACAGTGAGTGGATTGTGTCAGATTATCTCATAATTAGAGTAAATATTATGAATAGAATAGAGTTGTGGTTAAGATACTGTAAAGATTTTGCTCTTAAACCACTATCAGTTTCCTTTCTCATTATAGTGAACTGTCCTTTTTTGCCTCAGAGAAGAGTAAGGAACATTCATTCCTTCAAAATGGTGGCATCTATGAAAGCTGTGGGTAAATATTGTCCTCATTTTTCATTGCTGTTGATTTGATGTCAAGACACTCTCAGATCTCATTGTTGCACAACCCACTTGTTCATGCTCTTTCATTCCCTGTGAGACTCCACTTTTCCTAAGCCTTTATGGGCTTTCTGAATGTATCATAAATTCTGGTTTGCCATCAAATAAATGGACTTCCAGTTTTATTTTATATACAAAAGAATGTTGCTCTTGAGATTTTGTCTTTCTTTTAAAAGATTTTAAACCCTAATTTTACCTTTAAAAAGCCAGGCATTTTGGAGCGTGCCTTGCATGCAGAGAATCAGAATATGTTGCAGTCACTTGAAGAGACTACACTGATACCTAGAATTGCATGTTAGGACAAGATGTGTCAGGATAGAAACATTTGCAGGATAAGTGGGAGTTATCTCAGTACCACAACCTGAATTGCAATCAACCTGAAATAGGCTGCAAAGAAATCCTTAAATCAGCAACTAAACAGACCTAAATAAGCAGCTGTTGTGAACAGTGCAAGTTAGAAAGAAGGAACAATGAAATCATTAATTATTCTTTCATAGTATGTTAGTCATCTAGTTCCCTTTGCAATTTAAAATACTTAGCTAGTAGAATTATTTTTGTCATCAAAATACAAGGCATGCCAAGAGTACTATTTCAGGAAGCAGGGCGATATTTCATCTGGGGAAATAATCCTTAGCTTAGTGTTTTCGTATTATTTGATTGATTTCTTTTGGTATTACTTAATTGTGCTCTCTTTTTTTTTCCTTTTTGTTTTTTTTCATTGAGCAATGCGATAAGAGGAGAGAACAAGATTTAAAACTAGGTCAGAACCAACCACATTTATAGTCTTACTGAAACATATAAAACCAATTGGTTAAAATAGTACTAAAGAGGTGAAAAGAGAATCTACATTGCGAATGGAATTAGAATTGCAATGTTCAAAGTTAGAGTCAAACATTCAATCTAGGTTAGAGTGAAATATTTTTTCAAGGAGAACAGGCTCATGGATGAAAGTGCTAGTCTGAGTTTTGGCCTTGGCTCTGACAGAGGTTTCCTGAGTGACCTTCAGCAAATTGATTTCTGCTCTGTGACAGAGGGGGTGTTGCACTTCCCCCCTGCCTGACATTGTGGTCGCCCTGATTTCATTTGTGTTTCTGATGCTCAAGTGGGAGTTGCTGTAAAAGTATTAATAAAGCAGGAAATCAATGGTATGGGGCTTAAAGGGTTTAGGGAATATGCAAGTTATACCCTTTGAAAACCTTAACATCAACATCTGCTGACTGTGCAGTATTGCCTGTGGAAAGTGTCATAGATTTGGTTATGTGGACATGACAATCCAGAGCACTTCTAGTTACTTTTCCCTGTGAGTTCCAGTAGTGGAAGAATTTAGCTAATCTCTTCCAGATTGAGAAAGGAAAAGGATTTCCACATTAATTCCATTTCCTCCTCAGTGAACACCATTCACTAAAGCTGATTAAAAAACTGTTGCTCTGGATAATTTTCCTAATCTAATTCTTCTGTGTTCTCTCACTTCAGGAGATACAACTTTATAAACATTTCCAGTCCTGCCTAGAAGGGGTGCAGGGAGTAGTGGATTCCTTATCAAGGTAGGAATTCACAAAAGGGAAGGTAGTCTCTAGTCAACAGAGCTCTTGCAAAGGGTAAGACTGTTTGCAGAGTACTTGACATCCTTGGGTGAAGGAAGAAGTTTGGTATACGTTGCACTGAAGATACGTGGGCTTTGCTATATAATTCTTCCTATACTGTCCAAAAATTAATCTGCTGGTTTAGTATTGGGTTCATCTTGAATGTGCATGTGGATTTTGGGGTGAATGAATGGCCTGTGGCCAGGAAGTTCCTTCTCACCCATACACAGAAGCAAGATCCAATGAAGAACTCATAGGGTGAGGAGGATGTGATGTTGTCAGCAGCAGTGCAGGGCCCTGCTCATGAGTTTCTGTCTCTCCTCATTTGCCTTCTCCAGTGGAGCATCCCTGGCCTGGGATGGTGGGTGTGGGAAGGTACAGCCAGCTCTTCAGAAGGTATAAACCGCTCAAACTTTGGCTGTTTTCACCCCAAAAGAACAGGGTGGGTGGGTATATCAAGCAGCTGCCAGTCAAACCAGCTACTTAAAGTGTCTGACAGTCCCTTCTGCAGTTCTGTATTGTTCTGTGTGCCCTGAGAGAGGGTGCTGTTGTACCACCATGCTGAGGCACCACAGCTGTCTGATGTCATTGGTATCAGCATTAAATTTGATGTCAAGGCTTAGTTACCAAGGAGATATTTCATGCAACTTATGTGCATTGTATCGTGTAAACAACAAGCCAGCTTTGGTTCCAGATTGCTGCTCACAGATCAGAACAATTTAGGCTCAGTAGTCATGCCTTGGCTAACTTGGATTTTATGGGTGGGTTGCACTGTGGTCATCTTTAGGGTGTTAGTTATGAAAAATCATTACTATAAAAGACACTGAAAATGCTTTGAATTCTTTTTGCAAAGATTCTTAAAGAACAGGCTTGATTCTGAGGTGTCTATTCAGCAATAGGAAGTGTTAAATGCATTCTGTGAAGTCATCAGAAATCAACTTCTGTAATGCTTCAAAAACATAAATTATCATGTTTTCAAAAGTAACAGTTATTTATTCTAAAGGAAAGGGAAGAAAGTTGGCATATTCTGGCATAAGTGAACAGTTGAGCACTGGACTGACAATAACCCATGTTCTCCCTTTTTACTTTGATAACAAATTGCTGTTTGTGGTCTGTGTGTCTCCTTGTGTCCCCTGCAGAGCACATCACTAACCCACTTTTCAGAAGGAGTATATATTAATCTTCATAACCCCCATGGAGCTAAACAGAGTCTCAAGAGACTCAGCCACTCCTAAGCATTTCAGCCTAGGTGTCTGAAATAAGTGGTTGCTCCAGAGATATTGATCTTAAGCTCCCTTAAGCCTTGTGTGGTTTTTTTTAAGTTGTCATTTGACCTGATGTGTTACCTGATGTTCTGAGCTGTTTGCAAAATGTGTTGCATAGATATCAATACTTCACAGTATAGAACCACGTTATGCAATGTAATTGCAGCCCTGTAAAAGTAAATTTTAGCCCATCCTGTAACTTCCTCAGTAATTTCCACACTGCAGAGGAGACCCACAGGACTGCAAGGGCTCCAGGATTAAGCCTCTTTGTACCTGAAAGGATTACATGCTTTAAAAGTTGGTACAGCAAGAAATTCCTTATGAAAAGACTAGCAAAATATTATTGAAATCTTTTCACAGATGTTTTTGCAAGTGAGGGAGGACAGGTTTTGGAATGCAGTGCTGAATGTCTTTTGATTCTGTTACTTAAAGCAAGTCTTCTATATTTAAATAGGCAGCCATTTCAGAAGGTAATTATCTACTTACATTTCATTAATTGTCTGATTCGGTTTCAAGTGTGATTGATGTGCATCCAGCTGCCCTTATTTATCACACTGATAACAAGGAACAGCTTCCCTGTTGTAGTGATTTATAATTTAATTAAGCTATCCATAGGTTTACAAAAATCTTACCCTCTAGCAAAACCCAGATGAGATCAGTCTGCTATGAATCATTGACACTAATAATTGAACTTCCAGTTGATGGTTGGAGATGTACTACTTTGATCTTTTGAAAGGATCTAAGGGATCTTTCAGCTTCACAGGCAGCTAATCATGGTCTGTGTATACCATATGTAGAACAAACTCAAGGCAGAATGTGTTCATTAATCTGCATTTTGTAGTGTGCTAATTCTCTGTCAGGGAATGAGAAGTCTGCAGATACTGGTGGTGAGGATGAGATGTGTCAGCAAGAACAGCAAAGCCTGAATTTGGGGTAGCATTTCTGTGGGCTTCTCAGTGGAAAAGGATGAGGATGAGGAAATGTTGTCCATCTTTGCACTTCTGGTGCTTTCATATCCGTGGATCTGTGTTCAAGGTCCAGGCCATGTTCTCCCATTTTCAGGCACTTAGAACTGCACGAAAACAGAGCGGGCACTGGCTTAAAGAATGTTACTACCATTTAGTTCTGGAATTACCTTGACAACATTGCAGAAATGACATAATTTTACACAGAAGGGATTAGGTAAGAGTTGGAACACGCAAGTAGAAGACAACCTCAGAAAAGACAAAATCACTTTCTTGCTTCAGCTGTGCTTAAATTAGAGAACCTCCACAAGGCTTCCTTAATGGCATTTTTGTTTTTACAAGAGCACCACATTCTGTCGTATCTGTGATGGTGATTTATTCTGTTCCATGAAACTAATGACTGTGGAATTCAGAATTCATCAACATTTTATTATGGCCTGATGTGTGACTGAATTCTGAGCTCTTTCAAATTAAGAAGTTCTGACAAAAACCTGAGTTTTCCCTTGAAAAGGTTTTGCTCAGAACCAAAAATTTTGAAGGTTCGAGACACTGGTCAAAACAAAAGAAATCTGATAACTCTAAAATGGGGGGAAATTACTGAAGTTACAGAGATGAGATCATTATAACATGCTTTTATCTTCTGTTCAAAAGCCTTATTTGGGCATGTTTTATCCTGCAATGGTAACATGAAGAAGGTGTTCGAAGTGGGAGCTGTTCAGTGGGGATTGTGAGCGTGTTACATCTTCAAGTAATTTACTGCAAGTTTTTCTGGATCCTCATTTTCATTCCATGAAGCAGAAGTTGTGGATGCAGCATCTGGTTATAAGTAATTTTGAAGTTTTGCTACTTTGGAGGCAGAAGTAAGATCTGAGTAACCAGGGAATTGAAATATCTGATTTCTCGTTTGATTCTTGCAGTGAAAGAATTCTGAATGAGCTTTGCATTTAAAGTGCTGCTTCGTTATCTTTTGGAGAGTATTCAGCCCATAGAAACAGAATTTGTGCCAGTTGCAAACCCTGGATTAATTCCAGGTCATACATCAGCTTCATTCTCCTTTCATCCCAGGAACATGGAAGAATCAAACATCAAATGCATTATGGACAAACTGTATATGCTGAAACGTTCTTCTAAATGACGTAGGAGAACAACATGTTCTAGTGACTGGCTTTCTTCTATAATTAAGGCTTCTCAAGTCGAACACGCAATCTTTAAGTTACAAAAACCCCCATAATTTGTGCCAAAGGAGTTCTTTATACACTAGCTGAGTAGAATTATATAGAGGAAAATTACATACGTAATCAATTTATAATTATTATTATTAGCACAAGAAGGCCTGGTTTAGCAGTTGTCAGTTTAACACTGTCCAAGAGAAAGCATTATCTAGAATAATTCTTTCCCAAGTCTCTCACTGACATTGCCTGAGTTCCTTTGCCTTTTTAAAAATTACTCTGGGAAAGTCTGGGAAAGAAGTTTGAGTGGCCAGTGAGAATCCCTTCAGTGCCATGTTGTTACTAGTAAAGCAAACAGATTTTACCACTTGTGTTTCTTATGTAGTTTTGGTCCTGGCTCCTCTCCCTGCTGTCATAAATAAAGGTAATCTCTGCTAGGAACAGGCATCAACTAAAGCAGCGGTAAATCACACTCAAACAACACACTCATCAGCAGCTTATCAGGCAGAACCATCCCACCTCCCCTGATGTTTTATGTGTTTATGAAGAAAATGCCTTCCACAATTGTAATTGAGAAATCAAAATGACTCAGAGTTTGCGAGTGTCAATAAGAGTATATTATGCAGCCAATCTCCAATCTTGTTTGCAAATGGGTCACGCTGCTTCTGCCTTTTCAGCTGCACTTGCTGAAGTCTCTGGGTGATGGAGCTGTCCAGTTTTGGCTGTTTTAGTAGTTGAACTGTACTCTTGCAGGTGAGGTGCCAAATGTAAACCTTCAATACCATTCAGTGATGTCTTCATGTTTTAGAGATTTTAGAGATTACAAAAAGACTTATTTATACCAGCACAACACGCAGGTATGTGATGGCATTCACAAGAATGGATGAAAATAATTCTTGCCACTGCTCACATTTTCAATGAAAATCTTTGTGTTTTCCTCCTACTATTCTGGCTTGCATTATTGTAAACTTGACCTTTCATTTTCGTGGATAACTTGTGGAATGTATCCCTGTTTGTGCAGGTGTGCACAGTGCTGGATTGTGCTTTAGCCTCAGGAGGTTGCAGTAGCTCTTTAACACACTCACAGTTTCAGAGTTCCAGTTTGAAAGATTCCTTTGTCACTAGTTTCTGTCATGTATCCAGGGATCCTGAGGGTCTTTTCCAACCTAAAGGATTCTATAACCCTTAGAAGTTCTCATCTGAGACTCAGCCTTGTACTTCTTCCACCTGTGAGATGTCTCCTCTCTGACCTCTGTTGGTTAAATCCAAAGAATTTTGCATGGCGGATCCGTTCCCAAAAGGGACACGGTGGGTGTGAGGGTCCCACTCAGCTTCTTCTAACTGGCCTTGGATTCGAGGAAGATGTGTGGAAAAAGGACAGAAAAGGTAAGAGAGGGGTGCAAAGAACCCCTGCCAGAACTGTGAAACAAGGCAGTGCTCAGGGCTGAACGTGTGGCAGCCAAAGAGCATCCTGTGAAGAACCTCACCTGGATATGCATCTCTCTGCTGCTTCCCCAAAAACCTGAGCTGCAATGTGGGTACAGTGTGTGCCTCAGTGAAGATCTTGGGCTGCAGACTTGTTCTGACAGCGTGTTGGTTCAAGTCTGAACAATCTGTGCCTTCAACAAAAGAGTAGGAAGAACTTCACAACCAGAATTTTTAAACTCCTGGCGTTGTTGAAATTTGATTTATTTATTTTGAGCGATTGGGCTTGGATTTGTCAACGCTGAGGTTTTGTTTATGGTAAAAGATAAGATCCAAGTGGAGATGATAACATCAGATAAAGGAGATAGGAGAAGAGGAGTATCTTCACCCTGTGAATCACATTGAGGCCAGGTGTGTCACAGGTAGCAATTGGCCATGGGCAAAGTCTTCATACAATAACATTTTTTATTCAGGCTTTTGGCATAATTCCCATGGATTAGGAAGATCTTTTTTCCTCGTTTTCCTTAGTTTGAATTTGACTCGTGAAGTTTGGCCAATATCTACTGATTTCTATCAGTATTTCCCATTGTCCAGCTTTAATGACTGCTTGGAACACCCACTGCCTGTCCCTCTTCTGGAGTCATTGAATGGTTTTCTCTGGGACTGTTTCTCCTTATTTTGCACATCTCATTTCAAAATGCATTGTTTTGTCAAATGCAAGAGTAATCAACTCTCCTTTGTAACCAGTTTTAAGGGCAAGAACTTTTAAACTTTTAAATTACATTGAAATTCTAATTTTATCAGTACAAAGACGTATTTGACATGAAATTTTGCTTTATTTAGAAATAATAAACTCAGTTTAAAGGAAGCAAAAATTACTCCTAGGCAGGTACTTTTAAATCCTAGTTTCAGTCCATTAATTTGATTGTAGAGTTAAATTGAAAAACCAGAATATTTAACAAGTAGCATAAAATCCTTAAGAATTGGAGGCGCTCTCTGCTTTAAAATATTAGAAAAAGGGAAATCAGAACATATGAGCTCATTATTAATAGTAATTGAGATCTAAAGCCACCTTGGATACTTCTGTCTATCCTTTTGAAGTCGATAGAAACCTTGTCATATATGGGAGGACTCTCCCAAAAGCACGTGCCTGGAATGGATCTTAGGCATGAACTATTTAATGACACTCCAGCTTGGCAGAGTGAAACTCCTGTGACTTGGAACATCTTTATGTTCTTTCAGAACACTCTCAATGTGTTTATAAGAGTTTTTGCCCCACAGTTCCAAGTACAAATGTGGTTCTGCAGGGAGGAAAAGTAGCTGCCTTCTGGTGGCCATTTGCATCCCATCAGTTCCTGGAGATATTTGCTCACTGTGGAGGTGCTTTCCTGACTTACATCCCTAACAGAGAGAGAAAAATTATGCCATATGATAGAGAATAGGTTAAGAGCTGTAAAGAGCTATTACTTTTAATAATTGTGTCCTGAATATGCCCATACATGTATAAATGTATGAATGTAGATAAATATAAAAATCCCAGAGATCCCAGGGACAAGATGCAGACTTGTCTGCCATGTGACATTTTTGACAAGCTCTCCAGGATTAATCTCTCTAGGAGCTACTATGCCCAGCTTAATTATGGAAAGGCTGCATCTGTGTTCAAAGCTGTTGAGAGGGAAAGAAGAAAGTAAAAGTGTCCACTAGGTTTGATGAACTGCTTTCAGCCTGATGAATAAAGACAGATGGTTACTAGTTATTTTTCCTTAATGGGTTTTGAAACTCCGTTTGGTGGATGAATTAAAGTTATAGGTCCCAAGTCAGCCTTTGAAGAGATGCCTGCATAACCCTTAGTGATTCTAGCAAAGTTTGCATGCCTCCACGAGAGGGGTTTGCCCTGAGGCTCTTGTATGTGTTGTTAAGAAGCAGTTTTGAAATAAAAAATAAAAGTGATGTGATAGTTTAGAGCATGAATAAAACAAGTTCAGAACCCTGCACAGCTGAGGAAGGAATCCCTTACAAGAGGTGATTATTTTGAAGTGTTGTGCAGGTTTATCCCCATAGAATCTGTGCCTGCTCGGGAATGGCCTCCACCTGGAGCTTGGCAATATTTTAATATCGGCTTTAAAACTCGGAGAAGTTATTTTTAAAGTTGCACTTGATAGTTGTGTTACCTGGAAAGTGAAGTAAGTAGTTTTATGGTGCAGGTTCATTTGCATGAATGGATGAACATGTCTCAGGTGCAGGTGGAGGAGGTCTTTGGGGTAGGCTCTAATTCTGCAGGTGTGCACATTCAGAAACACGGCTGTGAATATTTCTGTCCTTTACTTGAGTAGGAATATCTGTGTTTATTTTAAAGAATGTACCTAAGTGCCTGTGAGTTTGGGCTCTCTGGGAACATTTAGACCTAATGGGTCTTGGGACTGTCATTCAGCAAGCTATTAAGTCATCTGTTTAGTTTTATGTGTGGATACTCATGGTGAATTTAATGGCATTAAGTATGCTTACATCTAAACAATTTTTGAGTCGGGGTTAAGGTTACTGCATGATACAAAATGTCTAAGATGGACAATATAATAAAGGGAAGCAAAACAACAAAAAATGACATTGAATATATGGATTTTTTCCCTACAGTTGGTGGATTGCCTAGAGAAAAAAAAAAATCATTTAACTAAAGTGCTACCTGCCACAGAGCCATCAACCCCCCCCGCCAGATGCTGAAAGGGACCTTGTGAGGTCATCCAGCTTGTCCTGCTGCTCCACAGCAGGATCATCTGTCACCAAGCCATTCCTGACAGGGAGCTGGTCTCGCTGGCAACGCTCAGAGGCGATTGCAGCAGTTTCCAAACAGCACAAACCCGGCTGCAAAGCAGCAGGGATGGGAATGTCCTTCAGCCCGCAGCGGGGAAGGAGAAACCGGGGCCATCGGGCACGGAGCAAACCCGCACTCCATCGAAATAATCATGTAAGTCATTGATTACACACGCAGTGAGGTCACGATTCCTCAACAGGCAAAATACATGGCTTCACCACTGGGAAGCGAGGGGCTTGTCCTTCAAGTGACAGAAAGCAGAATGGGTTTGGGGCAGGCGACACTTTGCCGTGGTTGATTGCTTAATGCTGTTTGAATCATCGCTCATTTTTCATCTCATTCTGCTTTGGCTTTCGTTTCAAAGACTAGCTGGGAGGAAAAGCTAAAAATAAGTGAATTCTGTTTATGAGAGGCAGCGAGGTTTTGAAGAGTTTGCAGATGGGAGGGAAGGCACAATGTGCATGGCTGAGACCCCAAGTGGTGATGGGGATGCCCTGCCACCCATTTCCTTTCATCCCCTTTACAGAGTCCATGCTCAAAGCCCAGAGACACATTCTGGGGCTCTAGGTTGTGTGTGATTTATTTTTAATGCTGTCACTACCTCCAATGAATGACAAGTTATGTTGGTGACATTGTAAATCCCCCCACTTTGAAGGGTCTCTTCTCTGGAGGCAGTTTCTCAGTTTGTCTGCACAGGTTTTAATCAGACTTTTGATTACCACTGATTTTCTGTTTCACCTCTATATTTACATTGCTATTTATGAATATAACTCCGCCAAAAATCATGTGACTTCTGCATAGACAATGCCTAAATATTTGAAAACGTTTTGTGGTCTACTATTCACATGTTTGGAAAAGGTTGGATGTAAACCAGATGTCTCTCCAACCTGTCAGTGTCTGGTAACGCACAGGAGAAAAAGTTACAGAAAGAAGATGCAAAAGTGTTTTATCTGATGTAGATATGGTGGGTATGACTTGTGGTTGGGGGAACCCATGTAGAAGTAAGGCAGGCAAACCTGCACTTGCATTTCAGGAAGCAGCTACAAAGAAATGAGCAGGCTGTGGGCTGGGAATGTGTGGAAATCCTTGGTGGTGTGGGCACAGAGGTGCTGCCATTGGCTGCAGAGAGGCAGAGCTGTAGGAAAGGGAAGGACACAGGGAGATACAATAAAAATCTAGCTGGAAAAACAAGCCAATCTTCCAGTTGAGGGTACAACTTCTGTATTTATTTCTCGTGTGTTGAGGCACCCCTGTGCTGAGCTCTGTCCTAAGCAGGGCTGGAATTTTGCTCTGAATATACCAGAGGAAATTTTAGGGAACAGTCTGTGCTGTCAGAGAAGTGGGCTAAGATACACTGATATCTTTTCTCCTCTAACACTGATGGTTCTGTGAAATCCATTTTAATGTTACAGGAGGACAGAAAAAAAAGCAGGCAAATGTAATTTCTCATGAGGATAACCTAGGGATGATTCCTGGCTAACTTCCTAAAGAGTATCCAATTGCTTGTAGGTTTTCTGATTCTATCACTATTTCTTCTTGGAAAATAGTGGCAATTGGGTTGATAAAAATGACTTATTTTGAAGAGTGCAATCCCTTTTTAGCTCTTCCTGAAAGGCTAGAGATACATAGATGTCTGGAGAGTTCAAGAAGAAAACCTCCCTTGCAGATACAAAGGAGTGCTCATCATCTTAATGATTTCTCTGATTTAAGATGTTTTGTCTGTTGCAGAAAATTTACAAAGGGTGATTAAAGTTCATGTAAGTGCTGAGGCAGAATTTACAGCCCTTGGCTTCATTTACAGGTCCAGTTTGGCCATCGGTACAAATGTTCTTCACTCTGAGGTTCTTGCTTACATTTGAGAAAGTAACAGGAGATTTAGTTGCGGAATTTGTTGCTGATATTCTTCTTCTTATTATTGCCCCTTTTTAGAATTGAATGATGGGCTACAGTTTTTTCTTCACTGCCAAGTGCAGATCTTCAGCAATTACTGTTAATATCAGAATTTACAATATTTACCATTACTATATTTCCAAACCAAAAATCTCCAGTAGCTTAGAGGTAAAAGATATTACTCACTTTTCTTTAAGGGGTGCACACTTTATCTGACAGGAATTATTTTCCCTAAGAGTCTTTTAAATAAATAATTTGAAGACAAAGGAGAGTTTACACAGCCTTATTTTCATTTGCACACAATCTTTTTTTTTTGTTGTTGTTGCCCTAATTCAGTTCATGCCTGTGAATTCAGAGATCTTAATTCACAAGGCTACTTGGCTGCATTGCTAGCTTTAGTCAGGGTAATGGGGACAGTTGGGATAATTGGGACAAATTCATGTGTTTCAACTTGAGTGCATGAAGAGAGAACTGGCTGAAGGCAGA
Organism: Anabacerthia variegaticeps; assembly: GCA_035583185.1. Classification (NCBI taxonomy): domain Eukaryota; kingdom Metazoa; phylum Chordata; class Aves; order Passeriformes; family Furnariidae; genus Anabacerthia; species Anabacerthia variegaticeps. The sequence continues at coordinate 16,155,179 of JAWWEW010000020.1, forward strand.
GCATTATCTCAACCTTTGTACAGGAGTTCTGCAGTGTTTATAAGAGGAAAGTCTGTTTGCCCTGCAGTGTTTATAAGAGGAAAGTCTGTTTGCCCAAATGAGTTTTGTGTATGAAAGTTCAACAGCTTCTACATCCAGGGCTAATGGCCTGACAAGTTGTGTAGCCATCAACTCCACCAAAAGCCAAATGGCTGAAGGTGTTTATGGACTCTCAGAATCTGTAGCAATCAAAGTAAATAATTTCATACTTTTTCTGCTCCTGTATGTATTTACTCATTAGAAGCATGTTTCTATCTTGGTTAATGACTCATTTGTTGAGACAGATTCCAGCTTGTTTAATGATGAAATTATTTTCCAAGAAAAGTCTTGTATATAAAAACCTCCCTACAAAACCTGAAATGCAGATCCCTTCCCTGAGCCACAAAAGCACAAAGAGCAGGAGCTCTCATGAGCTACAGTCATTGCCTTGCACAGCTGAAAACCCTGAATCAGCAAACAAAATAGAAAACTGAGGAGTTCTGTGGGAAATTCTGACCTGAAAGGAAAAACATATCTGTGACTGGCAGAGGAAGCTGAAACAGAGGTTGGATGTGTGGAAAAATTGCTTCGTGCTTCTAGACAATGGAATTCATGTTGCAGATGAGCCAGAAGAATATCATCAGGCAGCAGCTATTGGACATGGCACGTGGTACTTCTGAATCAAGGGAAAGTGCTGAAAAGAAAAAATGTTGATAGCAAATTATTGGAAAATGCAAAGAAAGCCCATGAGAAAAGTGGCCAAAGAAGTGAACAGTGATGCAGGATGAGGTAACATACACCCCTGAAAGCCTTGTGCTTGAACTGGAAGCTTCTGCTATGCTGGAAAGTTACAGAGGCTTTAAAAACTAAACATAGGAAAACTTCTGAACCACAAATGGAGCCTTGGAAAGCAAAGACAGAGTGCTCAATACCAAGGCAGAACCAAAAAAGAGCTTGGTGGTGCATTTCAAAGAAGCTGTGACCAGTCTCAGCTTCACCACATTTCAAAGTGACTGGGGAACCTGAACGTTTTGCCCTTTTTTTTGTGTTAAGAACAGCAACTGAAAGCACAGACTGAAGCCATCATGCTGAAAAACACAGAGCCAGCAAAGAGTGACAGGAGAAAAGCTTCAAGAAATGGGGAAGAAATAAATTAATAACTGTGAAGAGCTGCTTGTGCCTAAAGAATGAGACCATGGTCAATGAGTTTATGCCTATGGTAAGGATCCCACACACTGGAGAGGTGTCATTGCTTTGCCCAGGGGTAAATCTTCTACAGTGGTACTAGAGAGGGTGGAAGATGCTGCAGCTGTAGGATTTGAAGGAAAACAAGCTGGATTTGGACTCAAGAGATTGTGTGGAGACTGGCTGTTCACGTTGCAGATTACCATGGAGTGACCATTCTCCATGAGAGGTGTCTTCTTTGGCCATTGCTTTAACTGACCTTCAAAAGTCATCACTTAGAAGAAGAGACTTCCATGGAGGGGCACCCTTGGGATCTGCAGAGTCCCAGGAGGACACATCAGAGACATGCACAGCGTGCTCAGTGAGGGTAAGCAATGGCACAGCAGCTGGTTCAGCCAGGAGCCAGGTTGGAATTGTTTCTCTCCTGCTGTTTGGCACCGACATGGACTGACTGTGGAATGAGGGTTCAGGCTTTTGTATGGATTCTGTACATTGCCAGGGTGTAAAGGGGCAGGGCACTGACTTACTGTGAGGTGGCTCTGGAAAGCTGGGAAGAAAGACAAATGTCCTGGCAAAGGTAGATGGAGCTTAGCCCCAAATCAGTTAACTTAAATCCACACTTCTCGTAACACAGATGTCATGTTGATGCAACATCCTGATAATTTGGAATCTTTTTTTCTACCAAAACTACCAAGAAGGAGGTGAGAGAAGGGTGTACATTGATAGCATGAGTAGGCATGGCATAGAGAAATAGGAAATAATGCAAACACAATTGCAATCCTGTGTTGCTGTGCAGCTGTGACAGCTGGCGACATCCCAAAGTGGTAGAGAGGAAAGTAGGTGCTTTTTCAAGATGAGTAATTGGCACGAGATGATAAAACTTATCTTGTTGCAAAATTCTGCTGAAAAATCCTCAAGCAGCAATCAGTCATTGCTGGTGTCAGGGAAAGTGCAGAGGCCTCATGAAGTTGGGTACCCCACGTTAGCATTTCTGAGCCAGTTCTAGATCATCCTCTCCTTTCTGATAGCAATCTGTGCATGATCTCTACATTTATATACAATTCTACTCACACACCAGGGTGAACACATGGCCAGCTTCTCATTAAAAGAAGCCTGCAGTGGCTTGATTTTATATTAAAAATATAATTTTGCCTTTAATTCAGACAGAGATCTGTCCCCCCCAGCCCTTCCCACAGTTGCTCTGCAGCATTGGGGGTGCAGGCAGGTGTTGTGTCAGTGCACAGCAGCAGATGGGCCTATAATTCACCCATATGGCATCCCTAGCTTTCCATACATCCCCCACCCTGAGAATCAGTGTCTGAGGGAGGGAATGTGCACATGCACATATACATTTTCATGGGGGACGTGGCAGGGGAGCAGAGGGTGCAGCTTGGAGCTTGTTCTGCAGGGACCAGGCACGGTGGCCACCACAGCTTGGCCCCTTGGCCACCTCTGTGCCATCCCCACAGGCTGAGGGGAGCCAGGGCAAACGTCAGGCTGGAGGTGATCACTTCTGCCCCTCATCCCACTGCGGAAAAGCTCCATCTCGCTGTATCCTCGAGTGTGACGGTGCATGCTTTAAATGCCAGCATGTTTGAGATCATCTCAACCACATGAGAAAGACTAATGATGGAGACAGCAAATTTCTCCAGTATTTAAGAAGATGCCTTAATGGAGAGCAAGGTATATTTGACCTCAAGAACAGCATGGCACTAAAAGAAAAAGCAGCAAATGGCAAAAAGAAGTGAAAATAATTCACATTTTGTGCACTGGTGGGAGGACGGGTGGAGGAGCGTTTACAACAGCAATGAATGATGAACAGACCTGGAGGGTAATGCTCTTTTAAGAAAGTCACTTAATCCCTAATGTAAACTACCTATAGGGGTATGTAAACATTTTCACTGGCTGGAAAAGTGTATATTCAACAGATTTGTAATCCCATAAAGCCCCAAAGGCATGATGGAATGGAAATGTGCTGTTTCATGCCAGGTTTGCACCGTGTGCTTCAGTGTTCAGGGTCTGAAATCAGGTAGGTCAGCACTACATTTTCTTTTGGAAAACCAGCTACATCATGTTAGCTGAGTCTGTCATAATTTAGGCTTGTCTCTCAAGCCATTTAGCAGGGATTTGTAAACAGGGTTAAATGTGCCTAAATTGTATTTCAATCCTTTTGGCTGGCTGGATATAAAAATGTTCTTATTGTTTAAATAACTTTCAGAATACAGCACAGTAGGTGCAAATCTCTCAAATATACTTAATTGACTACTTCCCTGCTGTGAGAGCATCAAACCAGTGATTCCTGCCAAAACTAAGGGGAATGTCATCCCTGGAGGTCAGATAAAGACTCAGTCTCAGGTGTGTGACATGTGCCCCTAATGGCAAAGGAGCCATCACCCCTTCCCAGCCTCCAGACTGCCTTGAAGGTTAATTAGCTGCATGTATTTGCTGAATGTGGAGTAGGCAAATAGCCAAAGATGGGCACTAAAGCAGGGAAGGTCGCTTCAGGCTTTTTGTTGAAAGAGGAGGTTGGTGTATGTGTGGTAAAGCCCAACACAAACCACACAGTTTGTACGCCAGAGGTTAAATAACCCTGTCCTGACTCATTTTTGTCACTGACCATCAAAAGCCAGTTCCACTAAAACTACACCCTAAGTTTTTACACAGGAAATTCCAACTATTTCTCATAAAGGGAACTGTTCTTTTTTTTTCACTGTCCAGGAAAATGCACTTTGAAGACATAAAAAACTTAGCAGTTAATTTTTTCCTGGAGCCAGCACTTGCTGCATCATGTCCATTCCCAGTGCTGTCAATCATTATCCAGCCAGCATATTGTTCAGAAGGTGGAGCTGTCAGGCAGAAGGAACGAAAGGTAAGAAAGGGAAGGCTTCTGCTTCTTGCTGATGCCAAGGGTAAGTGAGATTATGTCAAACCTTTAAACAGAGTCCCCTTTCTGTGCCCCACCCCCTGCTCCTATATAACACACACTGCATTTAGCAATACCTGCTTTCACCCAGCCACTGGTGGGGTGTGAGTGCCTGCTCTCCACACCTGCTGATGGATGCTCTGGCCAGCAGCCCCCTTGGGTGGCTCTGTGCAGGTGCCACCACACTTTTTGGGGTGGCCACGCTCTGCATGGCCCAGAGGAGCCCCATGGACAAAGCAAAGGTGCTGGTGTGGAGCCTCCTGCCTGCCTTGCTGGGGCTGCTCTGTGTGGCCACTCTGGGGGCTGGTGGAGGCCTGGGGGTGTTTTTGGCCACCTGCCTCATCTCCTCCACGTACCTGGGTGGCCAAACTCTGCTGCCCGTGGGTGACAAAGCCGTGCTCATCACAGGTAAGGTGCTCTGCTGCAGGGAACAAAAACTGGTTCTTCTCACAAGTGGGCTGGAAAACTTCATGTCCTCGGGTTAGGTGTCTGTAAAGTGCATGCTTGTAAGAGTTCTTTTATTATTTTTTTTTTCTTGTTTGATTTGCTTTGGCAGAGATGGCTTTTTTCCGGGTAAATAAGCGTTCTGAAATTAAGTAGAAAAGCATCTTAATATATGCTGTTATTTTTTTAGTGTCTCATTTAATCTTTACAAGTAGCTTTTTAGGCATGCCTGTGAAATTAACTGGTGCAAAAAGCACGAGAATACTTATGATGGTCTAATTTGTTAGGAGAGCCTTAATAATTTGTGGGAGCCCTCAGAACACTACTTTCATACATTACTTTTGTTTACTTGAATTTATTGCCTGGTAATGGATGTACAGTTAGTTATCTTTTGGGGGGGAGGGTGTGTGCACTGTGTATATCATGCATGTATTTCAATATCCTTTGAAATGATATGTGAAATCATTCATGAGGGAGTAATTCCCTTCACTAGCAGTGAAAGTTCAGAGCTAATTAATTCAGTCCCTATTAACACTCTGCTCTACTCAAAACCCACTTTTATTTTGCAAGGGTGGCATTTTTCCAGTTTTATGGCTCTTCTTCTGTTTCTTCTAAAACTTGAGATGTTGTTTATTTGGGTGTTGTTTATTTGTGTTAATCAAACCTTTAAACCTGAGTGCCTGCCAACTGCTTCTCCCACTGTTAATTTGCTGGGTTTTGTTTTATTTTCTGGGTTTTTTTTTTCCCCCCTCTGGAAAGCTGAATTAAGTAGGTTTGGTTTATATAGCCATTTCTTGCAGAATTTCATTTGGTTTTATAGGGACACCTGGAAATAATTTAGATTTGCCTAGCAAGCTTTAATACGGGGATTAAATATAGAAGTTGAGAGAGGACAAGAGAAGCAGCAAGTTCTCCCCTTGCAGTTTTTCTGCCAGCTGGGTTTCTCCCTGCAGGTGTATCACATGAAGATGGGCATTGGCACTGGGAAATAAGGAGCAATCCTATCCCACCCCTGCAGACTCAGGAGTTGTTCTTGCATTTGGGCATCTCCTTGCAAGACTGTAAATCTTCAGGGAAAAGCACTCTGTGGAAGTTTAGCTTCTCTGGAGAATCTGAATTGGGACAATATAAGGGAGTAAAGAACATTTGGTTATAGTCCAGTAAGTGAAGGTGCTTTCTTTGTACCTGTGCTGCAACTGTCCTGAAGAAATACAAGTTTGGCCATCTCTGAGAGCTGATTCTTTTGAGGTGGCTCCTTTCGGTCTTTATTTGAATCCTATGCAATCAATTGAAGCCTCCATCAACTAAACCAAAAGTTTTACTCAACGTGTGTCTTTGTTAAATTCCTCTGATTGTAGTGTTCTTCCCCATACCGACTATAGGATGTGTGCCCAGGTGCATTTGCAGGTGCAAGGTGTCTTTAAATTGATTTTGGTGTCATTTTCTCCAGTTTAGACAAGACCTGAGGCAGGAACTTTATGGAAAATGGTGATTTTGGATTCTTTCCCCCCACCCTTCTCCTTTCAGGCCTGGAGGGTTGGGGAATGTGGTTGTGTTCTGGGCAGCTGCCACATATCACTAATGGGAAGGCTGCCTTTGGCCAGAGGCTGGAGTAGTCTCTGCTTCTCTCCCTGGATTTTGTCCTCTGTTGTTCTCGTCCTCTTTGGGTGTTCCTCCTACTGGTGCTGCTGTGTGTTATTTAAACCCAAAGAACCAGGGTGAGGGAAAACTGCTCCCAGTCATCACAATGCTTTTCCTCATGGATGGCTGTGGGCATGTGAGCAGGCTTGGAGTGCTGCAGTGTCCTAAAGCAGCAGCTCCACCATAGTGGGGTTTGGTAAACCCAGTGACCACCCTCACAAAAAATTAAATTACCACAAAGATCCAAAGGAACAGGCATTGTAAAATTCTGTCCCCAGTTATTCTGTGTGCACTGGGATGAATTTCTCCAGTGGATTTGGTCTTTCTATTCGTGGTGTGTGATTTGGTGTTTGATGCTCAGCACGAGTAAATCATAAATTCTCAGAAATGATTCAGTTACACCCAGTGGTGACTGCCTTCCTTGCAATAAATCTTCTCATAATTCACAAATTATTTTTGACATAGAAGCAAGAGTGTACTTGGAGGGGAATTGTCTTTTTTTTTCTTTTCTCCCCACCCCTCCCCACCTTATAGAGACCTAAGTACTGTGTGAATTCTGGGAGTTGAAGTGTGAAGTTTCTCTGGAATTCAATAACAGGTCTGAAACTCAAGTCATACTTTTTTTTTTATTTTATTTTTTTTTTTTTTAAAGCCAGGGACAAACCCAGCACTGAGCACAGACAAACACTACTTTTATTTCCTTCTCAGGATTTTTACAGCCACCCCTATTTCAAGCTGCATTGTACTCTGCCCATTCTAAGGTTAAAGTTGCATTGTAAAACTTTAGTAATATGTAGTAATACAGAGCTGTGGCTCTGTGCTTTCTGGGAAGGATTCGATCCAAAAGTAGGGGTTTTTCACTTAAAGAAAAAGAAGGAAAGATTCTCCACCTCCAAACATAGAAATCTATCATGTCTTTGGGATATTTGCAGGCCTCTTCATGTCTCTTTAGGGAATTCCAAGAATGCAGGTTTGTTCTTTCAGGTCAGGACTGGAGAAGCTTAATGTGATATTTGTAGTGCTCTGGTGCATCTTCAACAAATCCCAGACTTCTAAAATGCAAAAGAACTTGCTGCCTTTTTTTTTTTTTTTTTAAAGACTTAAATAGAGCATGAGTAATTCTTTTCTACATCTTGCACTGATTGATTCAGGCATTTAGTACATCTTTCCTGCAAGTCACCTGGAATTAATTGTTTTTCACCTTTCATAACTAAAGCCCCAGTTAAAAGATAGACTCTAAAAATGAAGCTCTAACATGATTACAATGAGCCTGTTTGGCAGTCAGATTCTATTGACTCCAGATCTTGAGTGTAGGAGCAAATCTGTGAATAACTGATGATATCTGCCTTCATGTGCTGGAATCACAGGCTAACCCTTGGAAATTTATGGTGGGGTTAAGGAGGGGGCATTGCAGATCTTTCATAAACAGGAAAACAGTAAAAAAACTTGTCAGGAGCTCCAGTCCTTTGTCCCACATTGAGGTTTCCAGAGTTTGGAAGCTGAGTGTTTATGCAGTAAATTGCTGTGGCAGAAGATAATCAAGGCCTGGGATAGCTCCATGGATCTCAGTAGTGCACAGGAGCTTTGTCATCATCTATTTCTTAACATTTACGTTGATTTCCAATGTGTTAATTTATATTTATATATATATATAAATGATAGTATTGCACAGACCCACTTTTCAGGTGTCTTTTTGGGGCTTTCAGGAAGTGACACCGGCATTGGACATGCACTGGCCAAATACCTGGACAGCTTAGGTTTTGTTGTGTTTGCTGGGGTTTTGAACAAGGATGGGCCTGGGGCTGAGGAACTGCGGCGAACCTGCTCTGGGAGGCTCTCCCTCCTGCAGCTGGATATCACCAGTGCCACTCAAGTCAAGGAAGCCTTCCTCAAAGTCTCTGAGAAGGTGCAAAATACAGGTATAACTTTTTCCTCTCCCTTTTAAATGGAAGTACTGATGTATCTGCTTACCGGGTGCATCTCTGAACTGTTGGCTGCATCAGGTTGATTTCCTGCTGTCCATTTGCCTGTGCTTTCTCCCCTTCCCAGGACTCTGGGGTGTTGTGAACAACGCAGGCATCCTGGGCTTCCCTGCTGATGGTGAGCTGCTCCCCATGAGCACCTACAGGCAGTGCATGGAGGTGAATTTCTTTGGGGCTGTGGAGGTGTCCAAGACCTTCTTACCCTTACTTCGGAAATCACAGGGGAGGTTGGTCAACATGTCCAGCATGGCAGGTGAGCTTGGCTAAAGCACCAAATGAAATTCTGGAGCAACACAGAAAACAATGAACTTCCTCGGGACAAAAAGCTGAGGAAGGTGTCAGCCAGTCCTGCTTGTCTGTACACCCAGGGAATTAATATTGAGCAAATAAGTCCGGGTTTTTCTTTTGGTTGGAGACTATTTCCAGAGAACAGCCTTTAAAGAAGAATTTAGTGTGACTCAAAATATCCTGTGACAGAAAAGACAGTAAAATTGTGTTCTAGCTGCTATGACTTACAACTTTATGAGCTTCCATAAAGATGAGTGGTACATCAGACATGTTTCCATAACATGTTCAAGCAGAAGTCTGTGACCACCTCAGTTTGTGATATCTTCTGAAAACCTTGGACATGAAGAGATTGTGTGTTTATGTTTCTTTAAAACTATTTCAGACATCTTCTTACAAATACTTAGGCCTAAATTATTAGCAAAACGGTAAATTTTTATTAAAAAAACCAAACCCAAACCACCTTTTAAAAACTAACATATGCTTTCCATTTTTTACCCCATAAATTGTGCTTACTATATATATATATATCTGCCTTTACAACATGACCTTCTATTCTAGGAGGACAGCTGAGATGCTCAGATGTAGGAACTAATGTAATACAGTATCTGGTAGCCAACAGCTGAGGGGCAAGAATGCTCCTTTGAAAGTGAGACCTGCTAGAAGCAGGATGTCGTGCTGCTGGAAAGTATTTTGGTTTCAGACCTCTTAAGTGTTTACTGTATCATTTGTTTCCCAAATTTTCCTTTGTTCTGTGGGGTTGGAGCCTTCTGTGCAGTTGGAGTCCACCCAAACCCTGCTGCATTGCTGGGGTGGCTTGTGAAGGTGTTCAGAGCTTGCATGGGGCTGTGGCTGCACTCTGGCTCTGACACTGACTGTGTTCTCTTTAAAATCCCAAAGATGTTCCATAGCTGCATGTCTACAGTGAGAACTTGTTTTCCTTCATACACAATTTTAGAAATCATACAAGGATTTGCAGAAGGGTAGTTGGGATTTGCATAAGTGCAATTTCTCTGTGGTTGCTGTAAAGAGCCCAGCCCAGAGGAAGAGCCTGAGAGGAGAATTCTGAGCTCCAAAGGAAGGTCCAGCGGTTCTACCCTGGCACTAATCACACAGGCAGCTCTGTTTCAGGAGTTATCTTATCCAGCTTCTGCAGCATCCCTTGCCTGCTTGGATGGGTGCTGCAAGTGAAAATTGAAATTCAGTTAATTTTTTTAGAAAAGGAGGTGGGGAAGGAAGTATCTATGGGGAAACTATACGGAAGTGAGAAAACAGACAAGGCAGCTGAAAGTGCTCAGAGTCAGAGAAGTTCCAGGTAAAATGTTAGCAAGAAAAATGTTGTCTGTTTCAGTTACTTCTTTTGAAGTTTCTCCATATTGAAACAATTGCCTCTAATAAAGCTGTCTTGAATCTCACAGATCTAAAATGTATGGAGGGTTGTAACCTTGCTGTGAAAAGACTTAACAAGGACTTAAATAGCAATCTTTTAAATGATGATACAGAATAACTGTGTTCTTCTGGCAGTGACACTATTAACAGAGAGCAAATCCTTTTATGTAACAGCTGCCTGCAGGAGTCTGTTTGTGGTTCATTGCTGATATTTCAAGGAATCAGGATGGAATTATCAGAAGGACCTCTCTGGTGCTGCTCTGCCCAGAGCACAGAGGCTGGGGCCAGACCTCTGTTTCCTCTGAGCACCCAGGAGAAGCCTGCACTGGTGTTTTGGGGCAGATGTCTTAATTCCTGGCATGACTCCCTGAGCTGCCTTGCAGGGATGAATGGAGAGCTTCCCTGTGCTGAGTAATTTGCCCTTACAGGAGTTGATAATGACCCTGCTTAAACCATAGCTGTCTGCAGAGAAGTTCTTGCCCGCGGGCTGCTTTGGGTGAACAGCTGCTTCTTAAGGCAGGGTCTGAGGGTCCTTTGGTAAAACATTAGTGGAAAAGTCAGTGAGGTCTCCTTGTGCCGAACCTGTGTCTGTGGAGAGCTCATTTAACTGGTCTCAGGTTAGCCTGACCTCAGAGGGGAAGGTATGTGACTCAATTGGCTCAAACCAGTTGAAACTGCAGCTTATTCAGATGCGTACAGAAGAATAATTAACATATAATGGGCCTGACTTCTTGAAAGGAATGGCTCTGGGTAAGAAGCCCCTGCGGTACCTCGGTCACCATCATAGTACAATACCCAATAGAGGCACCTGTGGCTTGTCTGAAAATTCCCCTCTATCCAAGGATTTTGCTCAGCCTCATCGACCTTGTAGAGAAGGGCTGAAGAAGGAGAATATGCTCAAACCAGAGCATGGATTTTTCTAAAGTGGAAGGAGTGACACTCTGCTGGTTTCTGGGACAGAGGAAATCTCTGAATTTGGAAGATACTGTTTTCTGGAAGCTTGTTTTTGTAAACACGTAGGTTTCTTTTAAAGTCACTTAAAACTTTGGCTGTGTTCTTATCTTTTTTCATCTGAACAAATGCTTTTGACATTGGAGAAGATGAGATATAACTGTAAGCAGGGAATCTGCTTGCTCTGATGGGTCTCAGGAAGTCCTGTCACCTGCAGGGTGTGATTCCAGCTTTGGTTTGTCCACAGAGATTTTCTGTGTAATTGTCTCTGGTCTTTCTGAAACTATCTGGAAAGAACAGGAAAATAAGTTGGCTTTACAAAGATGGAATTGAGATTACTGCCCCTGTTCTAACTATGGTTTATTGTAGACCTTGAAATTCGTGTTACAGTGACAAGAACAGGAGCATTAAACTACTGCTTCACTATTTATATGAACTAAAACATTATCTGTGTTTCTCAAACCAACAGTCATAACTTTCAGCAGTTTTTACCCTTAAATGCAATACAGTTTATTTTTCTGCCCTACAAGGTGCCTTATCAGGTGTTACTGAGCATAACTGCTATAAGCAACTCTTCATTTACAGCTTTCACTCTCTTTTAACCTCTAGCAAGAAATGATTCCCTCGGTGACTTGTCTTTAACCTCAATGAGACAGGCATAATTTTCGTTGTGCTGTAATCTTTCTTCTAAATCACGACAATAAAGGCTGGAAGGAGCCACCACCAAGGTTTATTGTGTTTCTATTGCTCCTGCAGGAGGCATTCCACTACCGAGGTACGCTGCGTACGGTGCATCAAAAGCAGCTCTGTCCATGTTTTCTGGAGTAATGAGGCAAGAGCTTTCCAAGTGGGGAATTAAAGTTGCTGCAATTCATCCATCAGGCTTCAGAACAGGTTGGTGTTTGACATTTCAGGCTGTTCTTTCTGCCTTTCCACTTTCCCTGTAGCCCAGCATCCTCAAACAAAGCCCTGAGTGATGTTCAGGAGCTGGATTCTTTCCCTACTCTTGAAGTTGGTTATGGAAATTCAGATCTGTAATGTTTGTGAGAGATGTTCCCTCCAGTAGTGCACACTGCCTGCCTCTGCCTCTCCTGGGCAGAGCTGTCTTTGCTTTGAGCCAGGGCAGGGTTCAGGCAATGGGTGCCTTCCCTTCACTCCAGCTTTGTTGAAGCTGATGAACTGAGCACCGTGATGTGCTCAGTTTGGGTGTTAGGACTTGCTTGTTCTGCATCAGAGCTCCAGGTCCCCCTTTCAGTCCTACCTTCCTCAATATCAGGATGACATCAAATCCCATTGCTCCCCACTCAGCAAGCCTTGGTGACTTCAGAGAGGCAAATTTTATGATGATGAAAAGCAGAATGGTCTTTTCCATAGAACCCTCTTGGGGAAGGGCTCTGCAGGGCACTGAGTTCTGACAGCCCTGCATAGTCAGTGGAACCTGATTTACCTTCAGGGCTCTGCTTTTGACTTATGGATCCAAATGAGTCCAGGGAATTGAGATTTAAATATTTATTTAAAGATTTTACTTTATTTGCAGTGATTAATTCTTGATAGTTAGGCAGTAATTGTATTGGTGAAGCCACTGCTTTCATTCCTACATGATGGAGATGGGGTGGAAAAAGAGATTTATTTATGTTTTAAAATCTGTCCTAATACAAGGCTCATCCTTCATGAAACTGGTTATTGAAATACTAATGTCACTTGTGAAAGGACAGCTTAGCACTTGGCCAACCGAAATGAATCCTGTTCATCTTAGCTTGTCTGTCTGTTCTCAGTTGCTGACATCTGTTAATAAATACAGATTGGAAACCACAAAATGAGTGAGGACAGAGAGGAAAGGGGGGGAAGAAGTGGAAAGAAAAAAGTGCTGACTTGGCTGTGAGAGAGCCTTTTTAGGTAGAGCTGGTGACCAAAGAATGCATGAACCTTACAGTTTTTGTGCAGCGTGTACTTTGTGCTTTCCCTTCTTTTCCAAGTTAAAGCCCTCGCAGGAAGAGCTGTGGGGCTTGTTCTTCACTGACACAGTTTAGAACAATCATGAATCAGGTTGTTGGTGGAGAACAACTCATTGATTATTAATTATAGGTGATTTTTCTTTTTGTATATTCAGCCCCAAACCCTCTTACTGTCCTATGATGTTGCTACTACAGGTATACAAGGCACATCCGACCTGTGGGATAAGAAGGAAAAGGAGCTGATGGAGAACCTCCCAGCAGACACGAGACAGGCCTATGGTGAGGACTATCTCCTGGGGCTGAGGAGGTACCTCCTCCACCTGCCCACCTGCTGTGACCCTGACCTGTCCCCTGTGCTGGGCAATGTCCTGCATGCTCTGCTGGCCAGGAGACCACACGGGCTGTACACCCCTGGCAAAGGGGCTTACGTGCTCCTCTGCATCTTCTGCTGCTTCCCTCTCTGGTTCTATGACTTCTTCATTAGTAAGATGCTGAGTGCTGAGTCTGTTCCAAGGGAGCTGAGAACATCAGAAGATGACAGCAAAAATCTCTAAGGTGTCCATCAGCATTTGTCTCTCTTGATGAGATAGCTGGGAAAAACTCTCTAAGACACTGCTGTTTATTGTACTGTCTTCGTTAAGTTGAATTCACACTGCCTTGCAAAGAGGTAAATCTTTGTGTTAAGAGTAATGTTCAGGAAAGCAGTGGATAAACAGAAATAGAAGGTTTTTCCAAGATGGGGCATTTTTGGGGGGGATTTTCAGTGTTCTCCTGATGTCTTTATATCCTGCCTTCTGTGTAAGGTATCTCATAAAATTATATTGTTCCTATCTGCTTCAAAAGGCACAACCAACACACAGATGCATAACCTTTGGGTTTTTTTAAAACAAAACATCACTGAGAGTCAACAACCTTCTTAAATATTATAAGGAATTACATATGTTCCTATCATTGGAGAGATTTAGAAATGTCTAATGCACGTCTTTTTCACTGCAGCTTCAGCCTAATATGTTTGAGGTTTGGTTTTTCGGTTCTGTTGCTCTTGAACTTGTGAAATGACTGTGCTTTTTTTCCCCCTCTGAGTTTTGTCATGTATAGTTGTGAAGTTTAGAGTGTGTCCTCTTTGCTAGACCAAGCAACTTAAATTAGTTGGGGGGAGGAGGTGGGAATGTTTGAAGACAGGTAAAGGCCTTTATGAAGAAATAAACAATTTCCTTCCTACAGTAATAGAAATAGTCATAGTAAGTGTATCAGCTGCTGATTTGATGACTGTCTGGGTCATCCTATGCATTGCCTGTATAATATATATATAGCCTGTGTGTATCTATCTAATTATTAGTAAAGTCTGAACTCACTTGTGCTTTTCGTACAATTCCTCACTCAGTTGTGGGTTTACAAAGAGCTCACATTCTTGCCCATTTCTCCCAGTACCTTCTTGTCTCCCTCTGCTTTGGGAGCAGTTCATGCTCACTCCTGTAAGATCAGTCTGTCTCCAGGCTGGCTTTCCTGGAGTCCAGCGTCCGTCCTCTCACAGACTGTGGTTGTTCCCCTTCCCTAAATCCATTCTAGGAGCACCAGGTGCCCTCCTCAGTGCCCTATGCCATAAACACCTCACCAATGCTGAGTGCTGGGGCAGCTCACCTGTATTTTTCCTGCCTTACTCCCTTTCTGCATTGCCTGTCACGTCCTCAGGCTTTGAAATGCTGTGGTATTTTGAAAGAAACCCTCATGCCCCCAAATTCCCTGCTTTGGCCACCTGTCCTGTGCCCTACTTTGACAAGATACATTTCTTTTCCAATGCTGTAAAAGTGATCACATTGTGGGCTTTAAATGTAGAAGGAACTCTTTTCCTTTCCTTTCTGAGCAACTTCTAACTCTTCTGTCACAGTCCTAGTGGTGTGATGTGCTCTTGCAGCCAACTGAATAAAATCACTAATTTGGATCTGTAGTATTTTTTCCATCACCTTCTTGGGTCTTTTACATCGATGCAATTCTCCTATAAATGCACAGAGGATGCTCAGAAGGCTTGGGGAAACCCTCCTGTCCTGTGCATTTTGCCACAATCACTGCTTTTGCTACAGAGGTTTATCAGCAGATGGGTTTATATCAGTGCCCTGATGATGGGCTTTTGCTTTCCTTTGAGGAAATGTGGCAAAAACTGTTCTAAACTCAGAAAATTTAGGACTATTTCTCTCCCTCTGCCAATTTCTTCCTCTACCTATTTCCCCAATTTTTTTTATGTATCAGTAAAAATGCTTAATAAAAAAAGCCCCCCACAATAACAGTAACTGGGTGGCTGTGACTCTTTCTGTCTCGTCTGACCCTTTGTGCTTCTTGGGGATCAGTTCTGCCTTTCCTCCCTTCCTGGGCTGCCCTTGGCCCCACATCAGGAGAGCTCTGAGGAGGAAGGTGGTGGGGAGTTTCTCCAGGGAAAAGAGATAAGATGGTACTTGGTGCCCTGCTTTGGGCAGGACGTGTTCCCAAATGGCTCCAGGGCATCTTGTGAGCTGGAAGGGAAGGAGAGCGCCACACTGGGTGGCAACCTCGGAATTTTGGCTGCCTTCAGAGTGAGGGAACTTGCTGCTAGTCAGCCTATCTCTGTCTCCATCACCGATGGAGCTGTTTGTTTTCCCTGCGCACCCGATTTAAGTGTAAATTCTGTGGGCTGGAATTTTGCCCTTAGACTCATTATACATTATAAAACCAAAATTCTCTTAGCAGTCAGTTAGCTGTTTTGCCTACCAATCCTCATAACAATCTTTAATTGTTGCTTTGTTGTCTGGCTGTGGTTATAAAATGAATTTTTTTTTCTCCCCTTGACTTTCTTAATAGGAATATTATCTTGCACATTGCAGACATATTAAACTAGACATTTACTTGGAAGTTTTTACTTCATTTTATTTTTTTTTTTTTTACTTTTATTTCCCAGGAAATTTCTGTTCTGAGTAGTCATTTTATATCTCTTCACCTAACTACGAAGATATTTTAGCAAGTCTCAAATAATTGTGGTATCAAAGATTGTTATTGTATTTCTCTTACAGGGATCTTACTTTGTGTTTTAAAGATAATTCTGTTGTAACACATTATTGAATTTTGTGTCATTTAGTGGGCCGTAGTATTAGAAGTAAATTTCTTTTGCTGAGGGCTTGCATTGCAAACAGTCCCAGCTGTGAAACTGGGAGAACTGCAGAATAAATCTGGAGTGTTTGTGGCCAACAAGACCATGTGGATGTTGGTGCTGACACTGGCTCGTGCCCTCAAGGATGAGTGACTGGGTCTTGTGTTCCTTCTCTTACCATGAAGGCTGATCTAATACAAAGGTATTTTAAGGCTAAGAAGAGAGGATATTTAGTCCTAGCAGTGGAAACTGATGTATTAAAACCTCCAAATTAACTACCATGATTTGGGTCTGTTTTCAAAGATAACATTTCTAGCAAAATGCATATGATGTGGAGAGAAACACCCAAGAAATTAAAGAAATGGGCTGTGGCCCTAAAAAAGGACTAATAAATAATACTCTAAAACATCACTTGCCCCACACTAATCAAGTGTGTGCATACTAAAAACACACATGTGTGTAGTTTAAAAGCTGTGGAAATCATGAGTAAAGAGCAGGTTTTATCCCCATCCCTCTGATCCAGCCTCTGGAATGCAGGTTGTGACCAAGAAGCAAATGTTTTCAGATGCTTTTTACCAAGCAAATCCCTGGCTGGTGTCCTGGGGCTCCCACTCTCCTACTCTGCATTCCTTACTGTGCCTGACACATGTTCTTACTTCATGTAAGGAATTGATTTGGAGATATGCAGCTTTGGTGAGACAGAAGGTGAGTTATAAAACAAGCTGGTTTCATAACATATTTTTTTTTATCCCGGTTCCATTTGCCCTCTTTATGGGGCCCCTGATGACAGCCATGCCTAATGTGTGCTGCTGGCATTGCAAGCTGGGGAAGAAAGGTAAAATATTGTGCATTTTTGTGGCTGTTTCCCTGCCTGTCCCTGGTGGGGAAGTTTTGCCAAGGGATCATCTCTGAATTTCAAGAAGTGTTCATGTGTGGGACTGTCCATGTGGCTGGAGGTAAGGAAAAGGGTTGAGAAAGTTTAAAATGCACATATGAGAGCTCTGCCAGGGGGGTTTGAGTGGGATAAAAGTGGTGTAGGAGAATGGGGAACTCCAGGTCACTGAGGGATATGGACTCGTGCAGGGACAAGGATTAATGCTAAAACTGCTTTCAAGGTCTGGAGGAGGTTGGGCAGACCAATTTTTCACTAGCAGAGGCCAAAAACAGGGATGGGGAGAAAGGGCATAGTCACTTTGTCTAATTTAATGAGCATGCACAGCAGTCTAGTTATTTCCAAAGTAAAGTCTTTCAGGTTTTGCCAGTTTGAGTCTGAGCTACCTCCAGAAGACAGGGATTAACTTCCATGATCCTCTGAGGGCACGCCCTGGCATGTATGGGTGGGTTTTTCTGTGTGTTTTGTTTATAGTTGCATATGAAAAGTCATCATAATTTTGGTATGTAGTCTTTGTATCAAGAGGATGCTGCCAGGGAACTTTCAGACCTTGGTGATGTGAAAACACGCTAATCTTGCTGTAAATTTACCAGTCTGGGCACAGCATTGCACGGGAACAACCGAAATGGGTCACATTTCATTTGCTTGAATCCAGGAGTTCACATCTAGCCATCAGCACCCATCTGTGCACCGAGGGGAATTTGCAGCATGTTTGGGACAAATATGTGAGTTTGGACATTTTGCCTGAGCAGGCTGGGCCTGGGGTCTTTTCTGGGCCACAGTGTTGCCTGGTTGACCCTGTTTGTGTCTGTGGTTTGGAAGTCAGCTGGATTCCTACAGTGATGCAACAGCCTGGTGCATTGTGCAGCAAGGAGTCATCCTATTTCTAGGAACGCTCAAAGAAATTCCTTTGAAACAGAATTCATGCGAGCTTCAAAGGAAAAGCGTTCAAACAAAACATCCTGGTGGAATTCGGGCAGGGTATTTTCTCACTTCTCAGAAGGCTGAGAATACATAAATGGAAAGTATTGCCACTGCCAGGAAACTCCATGCACGGTGGATCCTGAGATATCTGGGGTACAACTGCTCCTGCAAAAACCTGTCAGCTGGTGCAGTGCTCCCTGCTATGCACACACCATCCCAGGCACTATTTCAACAGCCAGTGCTTTTGTCACTCAAGCTGAACATGAGAGCTGATGCTGTGCAATTAGAGCTGTATTCTGGCAACCTTCAGGCAGTGGGCTCTTACTGTAGTAAGAGAGGTAATTGCTTTTACTTTTAAAGCATGACCAAACCATAAATCAAGAAGCACTGACATCTCATGAAAGGAGGTGAGTTTTAAATCCCTTTAATAGGCTAAATGGGTTTTAAGCATGTTGTATAGGTCATTGCAACCTAAGCTAATGAATCTGACTTTATCAAACTGTATGAAAGCAATTACAGTGATATAAACAGTCTCCACAGGTTTAATGCCTGGAATATGTAGGTTAAACAATACAAGTTTATATCCCTGGTCATCTTGTTGCCTTTAGCTTTGGAAAGAGAACTGAACAAGCTGGAAACTACTCCTGCGAGCTAAGAATTTGGATCTTGCCATCTGACATGAGTGAGAAAAGTAAGGACAGCTCAGTGGTCAAAGGATGGAGCCAGCCTGGCCTTTGCTACTAGCCTGATAAATGAGGGGAGCTCTGGGAGGTGCAGAGTGTGGTGCTCTTTCTACAGAGCCTTTCAGAAGTGACCTTTTGATTACAATTTTTTTCTTCTACGAGTTTTGCATTCTGGACACGTTTTCTCTATTTGGGACTTTTCCTTTGTGGTATCAAAGGACATGTTTCAAATTTCAAAATAAGAGCTGAAAGATGAAGCAAAGATCAAGGGGTGTGAGAATGAAAGATCTAAAGAAAACAAAATGACACAAGGATGATGGTCAGGAAATGGGTTTAGGCAGGTTCAGCTCTGTTGGCATGTCGCCCTCTGGGTCATGTTAATCTATCCACTGTCTTCCACACCTTCTCCACCTCCTCTCTCAATACCTGCCTTTAAAAGGTGTTATTTAAGAGACTGTGAACTGTGATAAATTAAATTACTTTGAAACCTTACTCATGTTTCTTGGTCTTGTGGCATCCCATCCCGTGAAACCCAGGGATCAGGGTTACCTGTTCCGACACGGGGTGCTGTGGTGAGGATGGTGGTGGGTGTTTCAAGCCTGACCTACTTTTGGTGATGTTGAGAGGTAATGGGAGACACAGATCTTCTCTTTCCACATCCCTGTGAGTGTGGAGATGGTGGAGGTGAGGCAGCACTCAGTGCTCTCACCCAGTTCAGCTTGGCCCTGAACACTTCCAGGGGTGAAGCATCCCCAACTTCTCTGGGAAACCTGTTCCATTCAGTGCCTGAAGGCCAAAGTACTAAAGGACTAATTTAGTTAGAAATATAAACCGGGCAAAGAAGAGCAAACCATCTCAATGTTTTAATGTATATACACCAATGTAATCATGTTGCATGCTTGGCGTAGATGAATTAGGGGAATAACAGGCTTTAAAACCAGCATTTCTGAAAATGTTTTGTCATGTAGAAATGTGTTAAAAGTTCATGTTGGGAGCTGGGTGTTTCACAGTGTGGGTTGCATTGCATGTTCATGCCATAATGTTGTGTGGTTTATATCTATTTACCCCAAATGTGCCTCTATGGTTGCAAATAAGTTGCTTTAGATGTTAAGAATGGGAAGCACTGCTCTTACAGGTTAAAAAACCCCAAAGAACCAACCAAACAACTCACAAATACATCTCCAAAAAGGGATCCACTCACCTGCAGTGACCCAAAAGTGTGACTTTGGGCCATGCCATTGCTCCCTCAGCACTTTTCAAGTATTCTTAAGGACAGGAAAAGGCTACTAGTAATATTGAAAAAGGATTGATGTTAAAAACTAGAAGATAAATGATTCTGCTAAGCCTACTGGTTTAACATATGGTGTGGAGAAGCAAATGGGACGTGGTGACAGGCCCATGTGCACTGTAATGGATGGCTGTGCTCAAGAGCAGTGGCACAGCAGCCCAGCCCCTGTGGTGTCAGCTGAACCTGAGCATCACAGAGGACAGGGTGCCTAAGTATGAATGAGGGCAACGTGATGGATGTGCCACGTACCAGGCAGAGCTTGAAGGTAAAATCCATCAGGCTGGGTTTGTGCAATGGAGATACAGGGAACTCCCGACCTGGGAGAGGTTGTGTCCTCACCAGTGCTGAGGAGCAGCAGTGGGAGGTGATGAATGGAGAGGCAGGGGTTGATTGAAGTGCATTTTTTTTGTTTTGTTTAGTTTGTTTCATTAATTATGCTAAAGCCTCTTGAAAGCATTGCCAAGCGTCAGAGATTTCCTCTGTGGGGAGGGAAGGAATTATGGGCTTTCACCCTAAAGAAAGTTATCTGAGACTGTTGACTGTAGTATGTGAAGTTTTCAACCTACTGTCTGTCTTTTAGGGGATTAATGGCTGAAGATGTCAATCTCTGTGACTATGAGGAAAAGATTGTGGGGATCTCTTCTGGCTGTGTGAGCTGAGAGACAGCTCTTGAGACCAAGGAAGTACCCAATGCCTCCAGACAATAGTCAGTCACAACCATTTTTTAAGTAATTGGCTTAGAAGTGCCAAATGCCTCAGGAAGGGTTAATTTTCCCCATAAAATCTGCACAACCTCCTGGTATCCACTGAATGTAGGGGTTGCTTTTGGTTTTCTCTTGTTCCTCCATAGTGCTTGCTCAGCTCAGAGGACACATTGTTCTGGCAGTGAGTGTATCTGGGTAAGGAGGGACAATGGGACTGATGAAAGAGGACTTGCCTGTGGTCGCCCTTCTGTTAAGGTCTGATTGTCTCATACTCCTGAGGTCACATATGCCACCATGGAAACTGGTTCCCCAGAGCTGCTTCTTGGTCTTCATTTGGGCAGGCCCTGGAAAATTCCCATCCCTTTGCTGTACCTCTGGTGGGAGCAGAATTGCCATGGCTAACATGAAGGAACAGCCAGGGTGAGGCTGATCCTGGCTCTCCCACAGCCTGTGGCAGTGGTGAGTGGCCTGCCAGGGTCCTACCTGGATGTGTGATATGCCCACACAGTCCTTTTCTTTCCAGAGTGACATTAATAGGGTTTGCTCAAGGGGGACAACACTTGCACGTCAGAGCTGTGTTAGAGCTGCCTCCATCTGAGCTCCTGAGTATATTTATTGCTAGGAGTGGAGTCACTGGCAATGGAGATAAATGTTGGTTCTCCTTTGGGGAGTCAGATTGTGTCCATCAGCATCACTGGCTCGGCAGGAATGCTGCCAGACCACCAGGAATGCCTGCAGGGTCCCTGGGCACCTGCACTGGGATGGCCAGGGCAGCATTCAATGCATGCTGCTCTTGCAGGAGCCCCTGGAGATAAAGCAAATGTATCCACACAGAAATGGAAGCTCTTCGGGCTTGGTTTCCTTAACCTTCTGAAGCCCTGTTGTAGATTGGGTTGTCCCTGGTTTGTAATGGATGTTTCTACATCTAACAAATTCCTGGTGCAGTAATTAGTTTTTCAATACTGAAGCATTTAAGTGTCTTAATTTTTACACTAATGAATGGGGATTCCCCATGGGTTGTCACACAAGCTGTTTCAGCATCACAGAAACTCTCTGTGCCAGATCCTGCTGGTATTTTTTGGGAAGCAGCAGTGACAGCAGCTGCTTCTCCTGTGACCCCTCCATGCCATTGAGCTGGTTGCTCTCTGCCCATGTCCAGGGTCACTTTGACAACCCAATTCCCTTTAGGCAGCAGAGCTGGTCGCTGATTTTTCTCATGAACAGTTTTCTACCAACTCCCAACCCAAACCAGACAAAGCTCTTTCTCCATGCTCTGATCCATTCAGCATTGGGAGCAGCAATGAAAGTGGACAGTAGGTGTTGCTGGGGCACAACCCCTCTCTTGTGTGCTCTGTATGGAGACCAGTGCTCACAGGGACCTGGGGGCAGCACTCAGTGGTCAAATCCCCCTTCCCCTAAAATCCAGAGAGCAGAACACACCACTGCCTGCTCGGCTGCAACCACTCGGAAAAGTGTTGAGGCAGCAATCAGAGTCTGCATCTCTCTGCCAGCATAATTACTTCACTTTGCTAAATATTTACAACGTATTTACACCTCAATTTGAGCAACAAATCCTCTCACGCACAGAGACGCTGTGGGGAAAGAGGCAACATAGTGAAAAATAATAATCCCAAGAATCGGTAAAATTCACGCCAATTTCCCCCAACGAAAACATCTCCTCTGCAATTGAGCTATGGTCTCTTTAACTCCAATAATGTAATTGTCATAAGATTTAACAGGAAGACAAGCAGATGGTTTAGCTGTTTTTCTGTGGTAGATGAAGAGGAAAATCAGGCTGGAGAGGAGTGGAGGTAACACCTGGAAAATGTGAAGAAAAGCAGGGATTTCCACAGCTGAGCTGCTTTTGGGGAGCCTGGTTTTGAGGATGTGTCACACAATATGATGTGTACTGCTGAGAGGGACAGGTGAAATGGATTCTCTGGATGATGGGAGTGAAAATGATAAGAAACAAGGCAATGTGTCCTGGGGTGTTGTGAGGGGCTGTCAGGAGCGAGCTAGTGGGGCTCAGGACATTCAGAGGGAGCTGCAGGACATCTCCCTTCAGACCTAATGCCTTTCCAAGGTGTCAGGAGATGGCCTTGGCCTGGTGAGCACAGCCCAGATAGGCAGGGGGGACACCAAAGGCTTAACTTGGCAATACTGCCCTGCCCCCAGCCCCGGAGCAGACTGGGGTTTACTGGTGCACTAATCTTACAGCTCTAGAAGGCAGAGGAAGGACTCTGGACTTGGCAGCTTCGAGGTCATTTATAAAAATATCATTATTGTCCTCACATACGTTTTTGGGACTGGACATGTGGCCAGCTGCTGCTGTTGTGGGGTTAGACCTGCAGCATGTAATTCTTACCATCCACGTGGGTCTATAGGAAGCTGTTGGTAATGAGCAAGTCTGGGCTACCTTTTCTTATTAAAAAAAATTATACTTGGGCAATTCATGAACTTGAACCTAGTGATGAAAACAGTGGGAGCCAATCCGAATGTGCTAAGGAGGTGGATTGCAATGAGGAGCACAGCACGTACTGTCCCAACTTAGAGCTGTAATTACTTTGAACAGAAACGAACTGCAAATTTTCTTTCTGGGTAAAGGAAAGAGAAGTGCCAACCATTCAACCTCCATGCAGACACAGTGTCCCCTCCTTGAGCTAAATGCACCAAACTGAAGTAACTGGTATTCTCATTATTCTCATCCCGAGTAAATGCTTACTGCCAGGAATGTGTGGAGTGGGATTCACAGGATGTTCTCATTAAAACCTACATCATTGTAAACAGCAAAAGCCAAGGGCAAAACTAAAAACCAAACCCAACAAAACAGGGCTTGAAATTACGAATGAAATCATATTTCATACATAAGGGAGAAGAAGTTGTGAAATCCTCTGAGGCACGGGAAGCACTGCAGTTTGGGTGCAGTTGGGTGTCCAGAGCCTTGCCAGGGCTTCTCTCTTGTTTATTCTAAGTAAAAAGCGTTTGAAGGAGGAAGGCGAGCCCCAACACCAGCAGTCCCTTTTCTTGTGGCCATCAATGTTCACCAAAGGTTTGAAGCCCATCAACCCCTCACCAGGACTGAGTATTTGTTCATACTGTCTGAATATATAGCATAGGTAAGAATTAAAGAAAACCAAATCAAAACATGAGGAAATGAGCAAAACTGTCTCAGCTTACTGACACTGAGCTTAAACTGGAGAGAGCTCTCCTCTTTCTCACCTAATCCTTTCCTGTGAGCAGGCTCTTGATTTCTTTCTTTGTGGCCATGATACCCTTCAGGCTCTATCTGGGTAGAGGTCCCCATCAGACAGCATTAATTAAAGTGCATCTCCCCCTCCAGAGCTCTTACTCCCCTCTCTTGGGCTCATCTAGGCACATTCCATTTTTCACCTTGAAACTTCTTTTGCTACTTCTTTACCTATGTGACTGCCTGGCTGTGCTTCTTAATTCAATGACTGATTTAGACACTTTCAAATCTTACCCCAACATAAAATTTTATCAGTTCTGCAGAGATTCAGAGAAAAATGAATGACAGTCCTAATATTCCATGATTTCACAGCAGCTGCCACCAAGGGCTTGTATAATGATGGACTTTAT
Organism: Anabacerthia variegaticeps; assembly: GCA_035583185.1. Taxonomy (NCBI): domain Eukaryota; kingdom Metazoa; phylum Chordata; class Aves; order Passeriformes; family Furnariidae; genus Anabacerthia; species Anabacerthia variegaticeps. The sequence goes on from JAWWEW010000020.1 coordinate 16,179,158, forward strand.
GCAGCCGGAAGGGCAAGTAGTGCTGCAGTTAAGCAGGAGATGCTATAGCTGAGTAACAATCTGCCATCTGTCATGAAAATACAGCTGAAAAGGCAGAAAGGGTGGGATTTACAGCGTGATTGCATCCTTGCACTGCCTGTTGTCCCTTTGTCCTGCAGAAATACCCCTTGGTTTCAACGAGGTAAAGTTGTGGTTGGCCAGCAGTGCTGGGTGTCGATGATGATGGGCATACACTGGTCAGTGATGGGTGTTGGCCATCTGTGGGCTAAGGAACCCTGTGGGATCCTCCTGAAGTCAGTCCCCAGTGACAGTGGGAGAGGCTCAGCCTCTGTGTCTGGCTGTGCATGATCCTGCCATGGATCAGAGGAGCATGGTGTGAAGGGGAGAGAGAGCTGAAGGGAGCACCAAGATAATCCTGTCAGACAGAGCAATTCCTGCAAAGCCAGCAGGTTTGAGGAAGTGTCTCAGACTTCAGAGCAAAGTAATCTTTGCTTTGTCTCATGCAGAGACCCTTAGCTGGATCAGGGGTGTCAATTTTGGGTGTCAACAGACACTTCTGAAACACTTAGAGAAACCAGAAACAGGAAAGCACCTGAAGTCCTAGCAGGGCCAAGCTATGTCTCCTATCCTGGATGTGAGATTCAGAAAAGTGAATATCAGCTCTAGCATTTCCCTCATGAGGTGCCAGGTGTGGGATTTGGTTTCTTTCTGGGGCTTCCTGAGCAGCTGAAGGGGTGACCTGACCATGCCACCGACATTTGCACTGGGGCACATTGGGCTCTTTGTACCTGATCTTCTACAGTGATCCTCTAATTAAATTTAAGATCCAATTAATTTAAAGGTCTGTGCATGCCAAAATTTTGATACACATTAATGTGAGAGCCTGCAATTCAGCACTTCAGCGTGGCACATGCCCTTTGTGAGTCCCATGGGTGCTGATCTGCTTCACCAGGCAAGTGGCTGTTTCCCCAAGCGTGTCTCTACAAGGTGCACACAACCTCACACAACAGCCCTGCCATGGAAGCTGGGACTGGGTGTCTCTCTCCAAAGTCCCACACTGCTGTCCCTACCACCAGGCTGCTCTCACCTCCAGCACAGCAACAATGCTGTTCTCTCAGCAGTCAGACTCGCCTGCATTTTCAGGCACGGAGCCAGAAGGAAGCTGGATCATGCAGTCCATTTCAATGGACCGGTTCACTTAGAAAATCCTCTGCTAATTCCTGCTGGTTTCCAAGCTGCTAAAAAATTTGAAAACACGATAATGTATACCACTATAGACCAGTAACATAGCACAAATAATTGCTTTTAATTTTTTTTTAAAACTCTTTTGTCTCACAAAATAGCGAGAAGGTTGAAAACTAGATGAGAGGATGTAAAAGAGAATAATTGAGAAAGATATGAGGTAGGATTTGCATCAGAACAGGTTTCCTGTGGGATATGCCAGTTTTACAGTGGGATATATCAGACATCTGCATGTAGGAACATATAGACCATTTGCTTTTTGCTTGTCTAGGATCAGCACGAGCCTGTGTGGCCCCTCCTGAGCCTTCACCTCCAGGCGCAGCACTGTGGCAGTACTTGTGTTTTGGACAAGCCAGTTCCAGCTGGGATGTGCAGGGAAAAGAAAAATGCAGCTTTACCTGGCCATGGTTTCCCCAGTAAATCTGTCTCCAGGATGTAACTGGAAATCTGTTGATGCACTTCAATTATTCAGTTAATTGGGAGATGAGTTAATTTTTGTGTCAAGCTGTGCAAAGGAGTCAATGAGCTTAGAGTCCTTCCAGCCCAATGCCAGCCTCTTTGACATGCCTCTGATAGCTTTTTCCTTTTCATTCTTTCCTCCACACTAAAAGGGAGGTTAACATTGTTTATTCTTTCCAGAAAGAAAAAACAATATTAAGTGTTTTGAAAGCTGTGACCTGAAGGCTTTCATTGTGCTGTGCAGTCGAGGGCAAGGCTTGTATTCAGAATTGCAGAGAGATAGACAACAACGTGGATCAACATAATAAAAGTTATTCAGCTGAAAGAGAAAAAAAATACACCAAAACCCCAGAGACCAAACAATTGCTGGTAAATGCAGAGAAATAGGTATAAAGAGGTGGTTGTGTTCAGAGTTTTCAAGACTAAATTACCTTCCCAGCAAAAGGGCAGCTAAGTGAGGTTTCCATCCCACCAGCAGCTGCTTTCTGCTGATGTCAGTGGCTCTTCTGTGAAATAATGGGGCAATTATGCCTTGTTGACCTGAAGAATGTTTGTAGGAAACAAGAGGAGAAGCATGAGCTGGTCAGGGCACGCTGGCATTGCAGCAGAGCATCACCCACCAGCAGGAGATCCACGCTGCCTCTGGGACAAGAAACTTGAATTTCAGTGTGATTTTTCCCCTTACAAACAATGCCCCCAGCTGCTCTGACTGGCTGTTGAAACACGTTCAGTCCCACGCAATAGCTCTGACCTGTGCAAAATGAGCAGGCAGGTCCTCAGGCTGGACTGGGGGCACGGAGGCAGTAGCTGTCCCTGTGCTGTGGAGGCAGGAGCTGCCAAATCTCCCCTTCCCAGCCTCGAAGGGCAGCCCAGTGTGGGAGAGCTGCAGCAGCGCAGATGGGCTGAGCTGCAGAAGGGAACAGAGCACTTCCCCAAATTTTCCCTCCAGTGCCTGAGCTTCTGAGGCTAATGAAGCTTTGAGGGATAATGTGAGTTGCTGCATAAATTGATATCCTTTGCTAATTGCATCAGCATTTTGCTTTGATGAAAGCCTAGTACAAGGTGCCAAGAAACTAATAACCTACAACATCAATAGCTATTTTATGAAAAACAAGCACCCGTGATTGATTGAACGCCTGATGATTCATGGAGCCGTGACTGGGGTCACCAAAAAATGGTTTTAAAGGTTCAGTGGAAGAGTATTTCAACATGGTAAAGGATCATCCCTTAAAAAAAAAAAAAAAAAAAAAAAAAAGCCCCAAACATTGTCAGAACATCATTCAGGCTACTAAGATGGAGGTCACTTTGTTCTGCTCGCTGAGATGAGACTTATCACCACGCACAAGCTGCTTCAATCCTCTCTTGCTTTCTCCCCTCCTCGACCATCAGCCAGTCATCTTGTCTCAGTTGCAGAAAATCAGGTGGTCAGAAACCTTGCTGAAGGTCTTCAGAGCCAAATTGCTCCCAGGGCAGGGCTGCTGTGAATGCCTCACAAGCATTATCATGGCCAAATTGCATTGAGGCAGATTGCCTCTGTTTAGCTTGGGGTCTGACAGAAGGAAAAGCCCTGGTATTCTTGCATGGTGCTGCCAGGCACCTCTGTGTCAGATGGTTGGCAGCAAACAAATTGTTATTACCTGGCACTTGGCTGGAAATAGAAATTCACTCCCTCAAGTTTTCTAAGGACATAAAAAAGCTTAGTGAAGTGATGCCATTCCCAGAGGTGGGGGCTGCATCCTGCCCAGCCATGACCTCCCTTGCTGCTGGGCTGCCAGCTTGCTGCTCCTATTTTGGACACTTCTATCTTGACCTTGCTGCAACCTCCCGTCACTGCTGGGGTGGTGACAAATGCATTTCACACCTACAGCTTCTGTGCTCCTGTGAGATCCCTCTCTCCATCAGGGCTAACAAGCCAGGGAAGTTTGCAGGAGCAGCAGGGTGGCACCGTGTTACAGCAGAGACACGAAAGCCAAGAGCTGATTTTGCTTTCCTGCTGAGGGGAAATCCAATAAGGATTCAACAGCCTTATTTTCTTAGGCATAATTTGCTATGGAAGCTGTTGGGGAAGGCTGTGAGGAAGGGGTTGGCTGTCCACTGGCATGGGAGGCAGTGTGAGTGTTCACCCAGCCAGCAGTGCAGGAACAAACAAACACGCTGAGAGATGCTGCAAACGTGCAACTCCTGTAAACCATGGCCGAAAGTGATGGCAATGAAGTGTGAGAAAGTCTGAACGAGCAGAGAGCAGGAAGGAGCCCAAAGATGCAGAGCCATGGGACGGTGTTTTGGGGATGTGCACACACCCACCTTCTCCCTGGTGGGAGCCAGGGGTTAAAACACGTGCCAGTGCTCTAGAAAAATACACCCAAATTGCATAAAAGCATCACTTGTGTTCGAATGAAGCAAGAATAATTCCACTGAAGCCTCCTAGGGAACCACAGAGGGGTCTCCACCTGGTTTCCTCACCCTTCAGCTCTGACCCACTGGTTCACCTGCATGACTTTTATTCCCATGTATTCCTCTCTTCATTGGTACCAAGCACGTTACTGGAAAGCCTTACTGAAAAATACATAAATGTCTGCAGGAAAATACATTGCTAAAGAGATTTCTGAGAGCAAATAATTTCAAGCCAATCTAATTCATTTTTAAGATGGAGCCACAGTATGCACTGATCTGTCTGTATCCTCAAAGGACTTTTGATGTTGTGCCTGTGACATTCCTTTGAACCAGTGGAGGAAATACAGGCTAAAAAAATTGACACCAAAGTGGATGTATTGAAACAGAGAGACTGTTTACAAAGAGCAGCAAGAAAAGGTCCAATCACTGCAGTGATTTAGAGGCAAAGGTGTGTTGAGCCTTGTTATGCATCACAAGGGAGGGGGTGCATTGAGGGGGAGAGAGGACCCCAGAGGAAAGATCACAAAAATAACTCAAACTTTTTGGAAAAAAAAATCCCTTATCAGAAAGACTGGCTAGAACAGGGTTTGTTTAGTCCATGAGGGAGGCAGCTGAGGAGGGGCAGCAAACTTTTTGGCTGACTGGGATGCTGGGGAGCAGGAGGGAGCTGGCATGGTAGAATGGGGCTGGATGGGTGGGAGGGGCAGGGGTGGGGCAGCTACTGCCTCCTCCTGCCAAAACTGGGATTTGGTGTTGCCATGGGCAGGATTTCTTTAATTCTTCTCCTGCTTGATGCCTGTGTGTTCTCCTTGAGTCTGCTCTGGTGCAGGGGGTGGGAGCCCATCTGCTCTTGCCATCCCATATGCTGCATCCCTGCAACTCTCATGAGCTCAGCTCTGAATCCCTGAAAACCACCCAGGGAAAACTTAGGGGTGTTTTGGCCACGAGCTCAGGCCATGGTTGTACTGGAATTAGTCAGTTCTCACTTGCATAAAGGACAGGCTGATTAAACTAAGTGTATCTGAAGTTTCTGTGGTCCTGGGCAGGAGTGTCTAAATCACACTGAGAAGTGCCATTAAGTCCTGCCAACATGAAGAATTTGCCCTTGTTTAATCTGACTCCACTTTTCACATTAATTTAGCTAAATGGATGCAAGTCTCAGTGTATTGAGAGAGTGGCTTATTTTAATTAATCAGTTCCAGGTCAAATGCAATAACTAGGAAAAAGTCACTAAAACTGATCTAAGTGCATCTGTATAGGAATTTCCCTTATTAACTAAATGGGGTTTAAGTCATGCTTTTATTTAAAATTATGCACTTTTCATGTGCAAAGGTTCGGATCATTTAAGCAATCTTAAAAATTTCACTCTAAAACCTTGCAAATTAACTAAAGGATCAGAGAAGACAGCAGAGGTAAATGAGAGAGATGCCGGGTGTTTTTTTCATTGTGTCACTGGGTTTCCCTGCCCCTCTTGGCCCTGCAAGCTGGGGCAATGTGGGGCTGCACCAGGTAGGTGTGGAAGGAGCTGAAATCTGGTCTTCAGCTCCTCTTTTCCCCCACATTTGTGCAACATAACAGATTTCTCTTGCTTTTCGGGCAGTGTGATGAAAGCAGTGGCATTGCACGCCCTTGGGTGCTCTGGATTTGGTGCAGCTGGGGGTGGATGAGACTGATGCCAGTGGGTAACACTGCCATGCCATTCCAGTGCCAGTGCTCTGTGCCACAGGGATGCAATTCCCAGTGAAATGCAGCCCTTGTTTCCCCACAGCTGAGTAGAGAGCTCTTACCAATTTTATGGTTTGTTGGCTTTATTTAAACTGACCCAAAGGAAGTGTGCAGGTATGGATGATAATTGCTAACAGCATCATTCATAACTCTCCCTCGGCTCCATCCTCTTCCAGTTTATGCCTCAACACTTAACGTTACCCATTATGCAGAGATCAATGTGTCAAAATGAAGTAGATTTACAGTGAGGATAATTCTGCTTCTGAGCTTGAAAAAAAAGAGTGTGATATTTTCCCTGAGTTAATCAAAGGAATTCAAAGGGAGTTTAAATCTTTCAATTTTCTTTGGCTCGTGGAGAAGATGAAAAGTGTTTGACCTCCAGTAAACCAACTGAATTCATATGGTGGCTCTGTAGATAAATAAAATGTCCACCCAGACAGAATATTGATTACTTGGGTACTATTTGCTGAATCACAAATAGGACCATCAAATGCAACAGCAAGAAAGTATCAAGATGTACATCAGGGCATCCCAAGTGTTGGGCTTAATGCAAATAGACAAACTAAAGAAGTGATGTTAAACTAACAAGGCTGAGAAATGGCAAGGGGCATTGTTCCATTGTGTTCCTCATGGAAGCAGCAGGTCCTCTGTGTCTCTGGGTGGGCAGAGGGGATAGGATCACCCTCCTTGCCTGGCAGGGCATCTTTTCCCTGCTGAGCAGGGTGGTGTGGGAAGAAAGAAAAGAAGATTGGGGGAAATAGGGCATGAAAAATGGAGATGCACTTCTTTTTGTCTTCCTTATGGGAGTGAGCTCTGGCCAGTTCAACCTGGGTAGTACACAGGTTTTGCTATCAGAACAAATGGAGATATTTTGCCAAAGAAAGTAATTTGAAAATTAAATGGACTTTTTAATCCTGAAAGAGGGATATTTCCTTCTTTCCTAAGGAAAACTGTGAAGGAGAGCCTACATCAACTCCATAAACAGTAGCAGGATACAAAGAAACAGTTACAGATATTCTTGCATGAAAGAATTAAAATAAGCAACTTTTGGTCTTTTTATATTTGTGCAAGAAGTCACTATTAAATGTATATTCTGTTTCACCTTCTTCTCTACAGAAAATACATAAACTGCAGTTAATTCCAAGTGTAGCAGCACTGCTGGAAGAAGTGATCATAAACCAAACCTTAGAATAATAACCTGGGCAGTAATATTTCTAAGCTGAGACAACTTTGGCCTTGTCATCTTTGGCTGAAGGTCCAAACCAGGCATATTTTCTTTTGTATTAAATATATTATGTGTCATGAGGCAAAAATTAAAGTAACTCTGGACTTAATTTAAAAAGCTGTCTTGAGACAGAGCTGTAAAATGTGTTTTGTTTGACTTTTCTCAGCAGATAGTGGACTTCAGATTGAAAGAATATGTGCTGTGGAAGGCCCAGAATGATCCCTTAGGCAGATGTGGGTATCTCCAGGAGTTATTGATGTGGGACATAAACCTTTAGCTTTGAGCAGAGAAATGGGATGTATCTGGGGCTGATGGGGGTAAGGACACTTTCATCTTGCATGGAAATCTTGAAGGAAATACATTCAGAGAGGTCTCTATTTACAGTAATTTATGCCTTGCAGGGCTTATCCAAATCCAGACAGTCTCACAGGGATCTGCATGAACTGAGGGCAATATCTCAGTTCCTTTTGAAGGGCTTTATGTTGTTGGGCTTTGGGGTAAGTGAGGGGGATGGACCTGCACAAACAGCTCAGACCCCAAGATGCAGAACAAAAGGACAAGGATGAGCTGAAAGCAGAATTTAACAGCCAAAGAGGAACTGGCAGGCATTAGGGCTTGTGCTAATACTTGGCCAGTGGGGTAGGATTATGAAAATATCTATGTTAAAAAACCCAACAGAGGGGATCAGGGTTCTCAAGAAAAAAAAACCAAACCAAAGAGTTGTGTTCAATTCAGTGTCTAAATATCTCAAAAATCAGACCATAGGTTCAATGTCTACATGAAGTAGCACAAATTCCTTGGTGTTAGGCGGGGGGAGATCATCACCAAAAGCAAAGATGGATTTTTAGGCTTTGGCATGGGTTGTGCTGCCCCCTTGGGAGGCTTCAGCAGGTCCCTGGTGGGATTTGCCCCCACACCTTGCTTTGTGCATCCCGTGTTTGGGCACATAGCTGGGGTTTCCTGCATTTAGGCTGGCACACGTGTGGAAGCTGGATCAGGCTCCAGGGCTGCCAAAATCCCACCTCTGCCTGGGGCTGCCTGGATGTGATTTTGTGCCTGTGAGGTAAGAGATAAAGTGGCTCCTCCTGGGGTGATGAACCCAGTATCTAATCTTTATCCCCCAGATTATGAATGGTGTGGTTATAGGTTAATAATTAACAGTGAAGGTTCATGCAAATAAACGTGTCAGCTGCACTGATGACTGGAGCCCTTTGTCTTCCTATGGCATCACACAGTTTGGAGACAGAGGAATTCCCAGAAGTGGCTTTGCTGATTTGTTTGTACCTCGAGCCATTTGGTCCATCTCATCCCCAAATCTTCCCTTGCCCACTTTACTGCCCAGTTGATGCTGTTCACCATTAGCTGCTTCTCTCTGGGCAGGATTACTGAATAGGGGGGATAACTTTACACGTAGCAAGGTTGGATAATTAAACAGGGATCCCATAAACACATTAACAAAGGCAAGTTTTAGCCTGATGCTGAGCTGGAGAAACACAGTTTTTAAGATATCACACTATCCTGCCATCAAAAGGCAAGTCACATCCATGTGTACAGGTGTCCTGTGTAAACCCTCTCAGAGATGGGACACACAAAAGCAGGAGTCTGGGTCACTTCCCACTTCTCTGAGCTCTGTGCTCATTGTAATAGGTGGATTTTTTTTAATTTTTCATGATTATTTTCCTCTCACTCTCTTATGATCCCCGCTTGGACATAGACTAGCAAGCAAGTAAAACCCTGGTGACATCTAGTGGCTGCTGGGAATTCGCTGTGGCATTAGAGGTGAGAATGCCTCCACTCTGCACATTTAAGCAGGCTGTGCACAAAACAGAGCTGGAAATATTGAGCCTTTCAGGACCAACAGACTCCCATAAACTGAGTTTAGAGCCCTCCCCATCTCGCTCAAGGACGATATTGCAGGAAATTCTTTGAACAGTGCCAGCTGTCCAAGCAGTCTTGTCCCATGTTCCTGGTCCTACCCAGCACCTGTGATGCTTTGGAGACACCAGAAATAGGTGATGTCACCAAAGTAGCCTTTTGTACCCCAAACCCTGCCTTCCTTTAGAGCAGCCACTCCCACTGCCTGGCTGATGCACTCACCATCGCCCACAGACTGGCTCTGTGCTGAAACCAGCCACAGGGAGATTAGTTTGCAGATGTCTAGCGAGAGAGATTTAGGCCAATTACAGAAATATTTTGAAAAGCCAAATTGCAAGGAACATAATATGGCATTATGTGCTAATTACCAAATCCAAAAGGAAATAACTCTGTGAAGCTGGAAGATTTGGGGCGAGTGCAAGAACACAGGCTGATTTCATGCCAAGTAAAACAGGTACTTAGACAAGGAACATTGATGTGATTGGAGTTTAAAGACCTGGTTTGGGCAGCCCGCAAGAACAGGCCACTGCCAGTGTGTATCAGCAGTATGCAGGTAAGTATGGCTGAGAAAAGGTTTGAAAAGAAAAATGCAGGAAGGAAGCAACACCTCTGTGTTGGAGGGCTGCTGGCAGCTGTTTCCCCCAGGGTGGGCTCAGGGAAGGGTTACCCTCACTAAACCTGAGCCCAGATCCCACCTTGGTCCTTCCCTATTGCTCTGTGCCTTGAATGGAGAGACATACTTTGATTTTTGTAGTGATGAGGGAGTGAATTGTACGTGGGTTCTGCTCGAATGAATTGGCAGTAATTCCAGAGTGACTGCTCCAGGGACAAGGCTGGCACGTGTGGCAGCGCTGTGTTTGTGCTGGTGTGCCCTCAGCATGGAACCACAGCCTGTCCTTAGCTGGGCACTGCCTCCCCCAGCCAGGATTTCTCAGGTTAAAACACAGAATAAGCACACACACACACACACACAGAGAACTAGTGTTGATGAAATGTGGTGAAATAAAGAGAAAGCAGAGGGGGGTGTGTGTGCAGGCAGGTCCTTCCTTGCCACACACCATCTGCCTCTGCAGTGTCCCCATCTCCATGTGCTCCCCTGGTCACCCAGCTGCCTTGGCTGAGGGTCACCAGCAGCTGGGCAGCAGCTCACACGTGTCCTGCACTCAGGGTTTGCTGGGGCAGTTTGAAAATGAGAACATTTGGCAAATGATAAGGGAAACTGAGGCTTGAGATGATGCAGTTGGCAGGTTTCAGCACGGCCAGTCAGCACATGTGGTCCAGCTCTTAATGGGGGTGGCCCATTATGTGTAATTCATAAGGAAATGAGAGCTGCAATTTTGATGTGTTTGCACAGCAATATGCCTGTAATTACTGGATATATTTACACCCATTACAGCTCAGTACAGAGAAGTGAACCCCTTCCCCTCTCTGGCTGGGTGCTCCCAGCCATGGCACAACATCCTCAGCACAGCCAGGGCTCAGACCACCAGCACCCTTCTAGGAGGGAAAAGCAAGTAGTCTTCTTTTTAGGGATAAAAGGGATGATTAGGTACCACCCAGACAGCAGACAGGGTATGTGGGTGTACAATAACCCCACAAATAAAGAGGTGGAAAGAAAATCCCTGAAGGGGCAGATAGGCTATGTGGGTGTACAATAACCCCACAAATAAAGAGGTGGAAAGAAAATCCCTGAAGGGCTCAGGCTGCAGAGCTGGGAATGCAGCACATCTGAGGAAGCAGCAGCAGATGTGGATGGAAAAGGCTCTTGTCCCCCCTCCCTGGCTCTGTCTGCACTGCATGGCAGGAGTGGCACCTCCTGAAGGGGACTTGTCTCCTTCCTCTGCTGCAAAGCAAGTGAAAATCCCCCGTGATGGAGGTGAGCAGTGTGGCCTCGCCTGCAGCTTGTGTCAGCCTCGTCTGGGCAAAGCACTTTGATAAGTGAGATCTGTTTATGGCAATATTATATCACTCAAGGCCACTTGCATCAAGTGCCAGTCAGAGTGAATTAAGGAGGCAAGATGTGACCATGAATAAAGGTTTTAAGACGGGGGATTCACTTTCATTTACGAGCACATAATGTTATTTTTGCATTTAAGTCCAATTTTCAAAATGGAGTTGAGAGCAAGGCTCCCTGGAAGCCCTAACCTCGGGGCTTGTCTGCATGAGGAACTCTACCCGCATTTCTCCTGCAGTCAAAATAGAAGTGAATTAAAATAAATCCAATTATGGCCACATTTTCTCTGATGGAGCGCATCCACACAGGCTCACCATCTGCTTTAACTAATCTGTGCTATGAATTCAGAGCCCTGTATTGTTCGAGTTAGTCTTGTGGGGTATTTCTGCATAAACAAAGATTAAATCTGTTCAAAAATATGATTTACAGTAATGTTTATATAAGGGTGTTCTACATAACTTTAGTCTTGTTTTGAACTGTTTTCCATGTCATATTAATCTGTTTTCCAACTGATGGAATGAAATGTGTGCTAACTCTTCATATGCAATCCCTCACTTTGGATTGACATCAGTTTAATGTTGGGTTTTCTTGAAAGGGCTGCTGATTGAGTTGAATTATGTTGAAGTAAGTCAGTGACCTGGAGAGACATTCTTTGTGTAGGGAGTTGCCCAGGCTTAAATGGGGCTTAAAGTTGTCACACCTGTAATTGGACTCTTTCAACACATTTTATAAATGCACAATCAGTCTCCAAGGTAATTTATGGCCCTTCAAAACAAATAAGAAAATTAATGCAATTGCTTAAGAGGAGCCTGCTCTATGTGTACAAACAGATCCAGGATGGTGTTTTCATCAGCTTTAGTCCTTCGGTTTCTCTGTCCCTCCTGGCCTTTTTGACCAGATATCTTCAGGAAAGACTCTCCAGTGCTGCTCCTGGCAGAGGAATGCAATGAGAGCTGCCATGAGTCCGTGTGTCCATCATGAACCTGCTCCCTCAGGGCCCTAAGCCTGACAGATGGGTGCATGCAGAACCAGGGTGCTGCACCCAGTACACCCCAAATCCATCCTCCTGCCCCAGGCAAGGCACTAAGGGCTCTACATTAGCTTTATTCCGGGACTATTGAGTCTCCAAGTAACAAGGACTTCTGTCTACTACCCTACCCTAACCCTAATCTAACACAGATGTGGCTGTAATGTTTTATCAAGGTTCCAAGTAATGTTTTAGGGTCAGCGGCATAATCCTAACATTTGTCTACATTTGGTGGCAGAACTTTTAGTAGTCTCTTTACCTCCTAATTTGTCTGTTGCTGTCACTCCTCAGACAAAATGTGGTGTGTGCTCTTGGGTGAGTTTCTAAAGAGAGAACTGCGTTGTTTCAATGAATTAACAGAATTCAATTGAAATTTAGGACTTTTCAGGCTGTGGCTGACACAGAAGACAAAAGGCGTTTGTCAGCATGGGAACCAACAAATCTCCTCTGGTGGCTCCACAGAAAAATAAAATGCTTGTCCATAAGCATGATTGCTCATTTCGGTTCTCTTTAGTGAATCCTGAACACAAAGGCTCATCAAAAGCGAGATGGTGTTGATACCAGAATGTAAAGTATTAGAGCAGCCAATGTCTGGGTTAATACAGCTGGACAGGCTGTATAATTTGGGTGAAAGTAGCAAGCCAGAGGGTGCCTTTACTTATGGCATTACTCCCTGCACGGACAGCCCAACTCTTCCTACAGCTTTTGGAGTGGCAGCACCGTGAGCCTTTAAAAACCTGCTGTCACCAGACCCCATGGCTCCAAAGCCCAAGTGGAGGGTTGCAGACATTTCATTTGGCTTCTGCTGAGTGCACACCACCCCAGCATCCCTCTCACCACCGTGGCTCCTGTCCCTGCTTCACAGCAAAGTCACTTCCCTGGCTGTGGAGCTCCCCAGGACGTGGCCAGGCTCTGCCACCCATCCCTTGCCCCTGCAGGGACACGGACACAGCCATGCCCTTGGTCCCTTCTCCCTGCTCACCAAAAGATGCCAGCAAAGAGCTTTGGTTCCTCGGGCTCAGCTGCCAGCACTGCACACCCGAGAACTGATTTTTCCTGAACGACCTGATTTTGGCAGATTCCCCAGCGGGACTGGAGCACAGAGCGAAGTCTTATTCTGCTGATCCTCATAATGTCATCAGATGGAGACAAATGATTTTTAAGCAGGCGTTTCCACTAATTTCAGTGGTGATTTTTTTCCAATTAAACAGTAAAAAAAAAAAGAATAAATCCCTTGTGTGCCTGTGCAGGAGTGTGGTCTGTCATATTTAAATTGCCATATCCCAGAGGCTGAGTACAACGGAGAAATCAACAATTCAGGAAATAGGGAGTGTTGATTTGAGTTGGCCTTGAAGAAATGCATCCTGTAAAATCTTTTAAGGCAAGGGAAAGAGGCAAGATACTTCTATAGAGTTTTTGAGTTCTAAACCCTGTGGGATTAACTGAAGTTACAGTAGGACTGGGATGATTGGACAAAAAGGAAGGAGATGGGAATGCTTAGATGACAGTGAAGGAATCTGGGCTGTGTGTTTGGGAGAGGAGTGGGGTGATTATTAAGAAATGACAAGATTTTAAGGACATTTGGTCATTAAAGCTACAGGGAAATCTGCAGAAGAACCTTCTGGATGTACCATCCAGGTGAACCTCACACAACCAGGGCACTGTGGGGCCACACACACACTTTGCTGCAGGCACACACCTGAGGAGTTCAATAATTCAGCATAAAATTAACAAGACTTTCCCGTGCTGAGCAGAAACCTGTGTGTACAACCTGTCCTTCGCTCCCACCCCAGGAAACCCTCTGTGGGGACGGCAGCTGGGGGGTTTTCTGATCCCTAATAAATTCTTCAACAGGAGTTTAAAGCAAGCTCGCCAGAGCCCAGCGGTGGGGTTGGTTCTGCAGGGCTGGAGGCAGAGTAAAATCACAGTGACATCTAGTGATCACTAACAGTCACAAAGGTGCTACCTGTAGAAAAAGTAAACGTATTATTAGTCAGTATTTTAAACACATACCACAAAAAACAGATCATTAATGGAGGCCAGGGAAAGGGATGGGCTACAAATGGGAGTAGATTATGTGAATGAAAGTGCTGCAGGGCTGGCAGAGAGCAAAGTCCTGGTGCTGTGGAAGGGCTGGGGGTGGATTTCCACAGGGATCTTTCCTAGGTCTGCATTTCTCACTGTTCCAGCGGAGTTTGCTGATGGTACTAAATTGCAGCACATTCATATAAAAGAAACGCGATGTTTTGGAGACTGGGAATAGAACTAATAAAATGATGTGCAGCTCCGAAAATTTGTGCTGGTCCCCAGGGAGGGAAGAGCCAAATGAACCATGTTCCACAGCTGGAATATGTGGAGTGGCAGCAGCTCTGCCTCACAACTCGACAGACACTGAGGAAAAAGCAAATAAAGAGGGAATGCCAGCTGGGCATCAGAGCCATGGTTTGGGTTTGCATCTCGAACCACAGTGGGATTTGGGGTTGTACTTGGCAGCAGGAGGAACTCGCTGGGTTTATGATGTTGATTGAGTGTTTTCTACTCCAGGTCACTGACTGACTGATGATAATTTAAAAAAACTTTTTTTCTTCTGGTTCTGAGTATCAGTCTGGCCACAGTCATGCCCAGTCATACCCACTTAGCCAGGCTGGGCTTCAATGCTGCCATCCTGCCAAGTACTCTCAGGTATGAGCAAATGGTACATTAATGAGCAAAGGATTAAGAGAAACTCTTCATCGGAGGAGGACGGGGCAGGGCGTTGCCTATTTATATTTTCATTGCGCAGTGACGAAACCCAAATCAGATGTGTTAGCTGGAGTAACAACAGGGAGAATGGATGCAATTGGTGAATTGATTTCGTGGATTTAAACTGAGTATCTCTGTGGCCATATATATATGCAGACAAATTTTCCTGTGATGAAACATTCAGGAGCTGCTTTGACACAAGTTGAGAAGGAAGCTCTCAGCCAATTTCCAAGCCCTTCCCTTGAGCCCCCAGCAGCCAGGCAGGTTTAGTCTCTCAATTATTAGCTGAAAGCAGAATATACATTCCCACCGTCTGATTTCAGATGCCGCTGGAGAATTTCCCTCAGACAGATGTGGAAGGGGAGAGACAGACCCGGGCACATCAGATGCTGTGGCTGCCTCTGCCTGTTGTGAGCAATAACCACAGAAGGGGAATTTATTAAAAATGGTAGCCCAAATTAACTCCTGGGTTGCTATGATTAGGTCTGTGATTTTCTACAGGGAAGAAATGTGTGGTGGGACTTCAGGTGCTGCATTTCAGTAGCTTGATACAATGCTATTTGGAAAATTATTAGCTATGCTGGCATAGGAATTAGAAGAATAATTGGGAATGGAGTCAGGACCTGGCAAAGACGGATGAGGGGACTGGTTATTGCTTTGGTGAGGTTGCTTAGTGCTTTCATGGCTGATGAAGGGGATGGAGTTCACTTGCTGAAGGATTTATACAGACCTGCTCACCCACCTTTCCTGCAGGGCTGGGGAGCGCCTGGTGCCCCTCGTGAAAGCTGCAAAGTGAGAAATAAGGCCATTGCAGCTGCTTTGCTGAGTCCTGCACATCTCCGAAATTTCCCAAAGGGTTTGCACTGCTCTGATATTTCAGCAGAAAGCTTTCCTGAGTTGAAGGCACTTTCCTCCACCACCATCCTGGTTCAGGTTCCAGTCTCCAGCTCCTGTGACAAAACTGTACTTGTCACCATCATGTTTGACTCCGTTTGATCTGAGCTGGGAGGAGCTGTGCTGCAACACGAGGAGCGGCGCCCGGCACTGGCTGGGCTGCCAGCACAACTGCTGAGAAAGCAATTAAAAATAACATTACTGTGAATTGACAAATCTACTGTTAGGTTTGGTCTCAGAGGGACTTCCTGGTGTGTGGCTGAACCGTAGGCTTTTCTCTGTGACAGGTCTATTTATTTTGAAAAGAGGAACGGAAGAGATGTGTCTCTAGATGTTTAAAAAGCAGGTGGTTCCTTTTCAAGGACTATTTGACCAGAATTTCATCCCACAGCTTCTATTAAATAAAGGTTTGGATGGTGGGTGACAATCTTCCAGCATGACAGCATCCTCAGCACCTGCCTGTGAGGAAACAGTGACCTGGGTGCAGCATCAATTTGCAATGGTTTGATGAGGAAAAGAAAGTACCATTGCCATTGCATGGAAATTACTTGCCTTTTACCTTATGGGATGAAAACACCCAGGGCTGATGTCAATTTAATCAGGTTCATCATTTCACAGCAAAGGCCGTTCACTAGTTCATATGATCAAGGACCAAATTGCTCCTTGCTAGAAAAACAAGTAATAATATTGTGGGTAATGTGTAAGCCTGCACAGCAGGTGTGGAGCTGTTTTTTGGGAAAGGGCTGCTTCTTGGCATTGCTTGATTCCTGGAAGATGATTAGGTTCAGCAACTTGAATTTTTTTTTATAAGATTCACTCAGTTCCCAGCCAAGCGACGCAGAAGTGGATGTGATTTGAGATCCCACCAGCTATGACAATTTACCTTGAATTTCTTTCCCCACTCTGCACTCCAGAATATGATGCCCTGCACTGACCTAATCTAAAATCTGCTCCCAGCTTTCAGTCCTTCCCAAACCCCTGGAGGGCTGCATCCTTCCTTGGACACTGCAGTGTGCAGGGTGCCAGCCAGCAAATCCACGGGCAATTCTTCCCAGCTCCATTTGCTCCCCTCCTGCTCCAGGTGTGGATGCTTCATCTCTCTTCTATTCTATACACCTAGACATGGTGCACATTAATTTGTGCTGTACAAACCGCTGTGGACATACTGGGGAGGCAGAAAAAACACGTGAAAAGTGTATTTACATGAGCACGAGTCCCTGCAGTGCCACTTGGAAGTCACACCTGTGCCCCCCCATGAGCACACTGCAAGGAGGAAAGCCAATAAAATCCCAATAAAAGGAAGTCTGGGGAAGCATTTTGAATCCAGAGCATCTCTTCTTTCTTTTCCCCAAATGCACTCCAAATTCAGCAATGGAGTTGATGTCATCACAAACATATATTATTTCTGTGATGTGTGTTAGTACATTGTAATGAAAATGTGCTTTCCACAGGCACAGTTGCTGATTTTCCCTTTGCTGTCACTGTAATGCTCTGTTTTCTACCCTTCACTGAGATAAAAGGTTTCCCTCCCACCTACCTCCAAAAAAAACCCAGAGTAAAATCTGAGTAATGGGAATGACAGAACTCGTGTAATTGTTCCTGCTTTGCATGTTTCCAGGCTGATTGCCTGAATTATGACTGAGCCAAATTCCCACCGAAGTCCACGAGAGTCTTTGCACTGAAACAACAGTTCGGTGTCAAGAGGAGCTTTTTGGAGGAGCAGGCTCAAAGCCAGGTGAGTGGAAACAGCATTGCTCAGTGGCTCCAGTGGAATGAGGACAACTTAACCCTGCTGAGGATGAGGCTGAGTAGTTTCACTGCTCAAAAATGATGACTCTTGCTGCATTTAGGCACATAGACTAAGGTTTGGTTTTTTTAAAGTTCATAAATATAAATACACATATATTGCTCACCAAAGGAATTTCAGAGGCTGAGCAAACTCTCATCACCCCCTTGTATTAATCTACATATTTGGTCATTGCACCTTTTCATTATTTGGGAATAAGTTCCTCTTAAAATAATTTGCAAAAATAATTTTGTGCATATGCTGGAGAGGCTGGAACACCCAGCTATTTCTGGGCCTGATAGTGACAGAGATTGTTGACTTGCAAACCCTCTTTGTTTGGCAGCTGGTACTAAATGGGTGGAATTTCGTGTGCTCAGGTCACAGGATATTTTATGTATTTGCTTGGCATCTGTACAGAATTTTTGCAGATGACCAGCTAACTAATTGCAACAGGATGTCTTGTGCTGACTTTTGGACTAGACCAACATAACATCTTTATTTTCAAATGAGGCATTTCTGTCCCAGCACAGGAGAATGCATTGCCCTGCAATTACCCAGGAGCTACCAGTGATGAGTGCTGGACAATAAAGGTGAAAACGTGGTGAAAATAAAGAATTTTAAGCAGTATTTCCCCACAGACCATCTGCTTTGTTTGCAGGCTCTGCCATGGCTGTCCATTTTGCCTGGCTGCAGCTTTCTAACAGTACTTCAGCCCTACATTTGTCAAATTTTCAAATTTTTCCCTTTGGAAAATGTCCAAAGTAGGCTTTTTGACAGTGTGATGGGCAGTTCTCACTGGGATGTGTGAAATGAAAGTGTACCAGGGTGCAGCCAGCCATGCTGATGCCCCATTACATATTGTGCTTCCCTTGGGCAGTGTCAGTGTAGTATGATGGCCATTATTAACTGGTTAATCATGGGAACATTTACACCATCTTGCTCTCCTTGTCTTCTCCATCCTCCTCTTCAGTGCTCTCCAACACTTTGTCTCCAAATGCCAGTCAAGCCATTGCCACTGTGACTTGGAGCCTCCCCAGCCACTTGCCAGCCCCACAGACCCAGCTCCTGGTATGCTCAGGGAAACCAGCATGACTCTGCTTTCCACCTTTCAGGACCTTCTCCTCAGTATTTTCATGGCTTGACTACACTGTTGACATCTCCAGCATAGGAGACCCATGATGACATAGAAACAGGAAGGGCATGTTGAGGGTGTGATTATTTCTTGTGAAACAGAAGTAACTTCTCCTTCTTCCTAACAGGCAGGCGTATGGGCATGTTTTTCATCAAAGCACTTACTTAAAATGTTCTATTTTTCCTTCAAAAGTTATATGAAATAAAGCCATTCATGCAGAAAAGCAGATTGTTCCCCTTGTAATGGAATTTAACTGAATTACGACCATTTACATGTAAGAGATTTATGCTGAAACCCTCAGGGCTGGAAGGACCTGCAGACCAACACGGTCTTCTTGCTCTGCATTAACAGCCTTGCGTTTGGCTTGTGTGAAAAACCTCCTACTGGCAGGGGAAGACAAGCAGAGGAGATAACTTTTGACACCCACCAGCCCTCAGAAAGATGCCTCAGATAGCAGAAACACTAAAATTGAGATTTGGGCCCTTCTCTACTGAGAAAAAGCCAAGAAATATCCAGCACAGCTGCTCCCTTCTATAGTCCCATGGGAAAAGGGGCTGCTGTAGTTGCAGGCTCATCCTTTGGCCCGTGGGATGGACACCACCCAACTGCACGTGGTGGATGTTGTGGATACACATCCAGGAAGATACGCAGCCACAGCTATTTGATATCTAGAATTAAATAAGAACAACAATGAACACCAAGCATGAGGGAATTCTGCCATTAAAAATACGTTTATAAGCGTGAATATTATTTACCAGCCTTGGATTAGGGCAGCCTGCATCCATTAAATTCCCTTTGGAAATGAAAGGCATGAGCCAGCCACTTGGCTCAGGGTGTGCAGTGTTTCCTTTTCCAGCAACTCAGAGCTCAGTGGGATCTGACCTTGTGTAAGAATAATTCCATTAAAAACACCTGAATTGCTTCATTATTTTAAAAGTGTCTCTTTTTTCCCCTCTCATCTAAACCAGATAGTTAAATAGCATACTATATAGTTTGTACATTAAGCATTGTGGTTATCATATATGATATTATATATCATCTAATGTAATATAATATATCTTGCTTTGTGCCAGAGAGGTGATCATAGAAGGGAGCAGACACTTAACTTTTACCCTAAACAGGGCACTTAACGCTTTTATTTCCCCAGGCAAATATTGCAGCATAGAAAACTCTGTTAAAGCAGGGAGGGAAGGATATTTGATGAGGCCTCTCAGGAGAGTTAGGATGAGAGAAGGATTTCAGTAATAAATTAAATGCTGCCAGCAGCTTAAATTTATAAATAAATAAAACTGAGTGCAATTACATTGAGGATCTCCTGGAAAAAGCTCAGCCAGCTTCAGCTCCTGCCAAGGGAGGCATTTCAGTGTCCAGGTGGACAGCAATGTCCTTTCTAAGGACATTCCCATTTGCACATTCCCCCTGTGGTCATGTTCCCCCCAACCAGCCAGCCTAAGGTGGGCTCTGCCCTTTGTGGCTCGTGGGGACCAGGGCAGGCAAGTTGTGGCCATTACCCACAGCTGTGATTGCTGTTTATTGCCCCACCACACCTGGAATTAGCCCTGCTGATCTGGCAGACTCCAGCAAGGTCTTTCCTTACCTTCAGCACCCACTGACTGAGCTTTGCCCTGTGGTGGCCTTGGGCACACCTGAGAGGAGTTGAGAGGTCAAGGTTTTAATGGCTTGGGGACCAAAGTGCGCAAGGATGGGAAGAAAAAGGAGAGTGATGCAGGAATGATGACATAGGGTAGTGAGTTGGGAGGAGAACTTAAAAGACACGGAATAAAATGCTCAATATTAGCTATGTTTTAGGGAGAAGAGTTGAGAAAAGCTGAGTATCAAAGTATTGCAGGAAATAGTTTTTTCTCCTACTTAGTTAGAAGACACTTGTGACTTAATGGGGCCCCAAAATTAGCTGGAACAGATCCCCAGCCACTTCACATGTTTGGCTGTGGGAGCACAGCAAGTGTCCACTTCTGGCACCATCAGTGGTCCCAAATGACTCTGGGAAGGAGCCAGGTCTGCTCACACAGCACACAGTGACCTGTCCAAGGGCTTCTTTCAGTACAGTTCCCACCAGCACTGGGGTCTGGCTGCTCAGCTTTTGGCTTCTCTCAGTCAAAATGAGGGGTTCCTGGACTGTGGGAAGAGGAGGGATTATTCCATGTACAGCATCTGCCCAAAGGAGCCTGGCAAGGGCAGGTCATCCATTCCTTTCCATGCCAATTGGCTTGGGCATCAGTTCTCACTTGTGGGATCAAACACCAGCCACTGATGGAATGATAAAGAGCCAAATTTTGATATGGGAGTGGGGTTGAGTAATGGGTTACAACAGACATCTCTGTTTCATCTGATTTATTATCTCTGCTAATTACCCCAATAAATCAGTGTTTGAATGAAACTTGCCATTGATACTAAATGTGAAGGACTGGAATTACTTTTGGAGAGCTAGCAGGAAAGAAAAATCCAGCAGTATATGTCAGAGAATAAGTAAGACTAACCCTGGCAAAATTGGTGGATACAAAAGCAATATTAAACACAGTAAAAGCACGGAGCTCCCTGTGTGTTAGCACTTCACAGGCATCACTTTGCCAAGAGCATCTTCACCACCATAACATCCACAGGTGGGCAAAGACCGGAGAAGGCACACTGCTCTCTTAGTGCTTTCTTATATTCTATGAAACCTACAGTGATAAAAACCACATGGAAACCACAGAGAGCAAATGAAGCAGTGCTGAAGTTCTTGTGCTGCCGACTGGGGCAAGGAGGTTGGAGGTGCAAGCTGCTGTGCCCAAATCTTGCTGATTTTCAGAAACAGTGCAAAATCCTTCTCTGACTGACTGTGTGCAAGATTTCTTCCTGTTTCCAAACAAATAGTAACAAAATACCTGGGAGAAACAAAAAAAATGTCACCTGAGCTCATCCAGCAAGCTACTGGAACGAAAACATACCCTTCTGGTGACAGCCTGGGCTGGTCCCTGCGGGGAGCAGGAGACAAGTGGAAATGGGAGGCAGGCTCTGCTCGAGCAGCCAGGTTTGTGAGCATGTGGAGCCTCTGCTGTTGGCTTTGCTGGCTCCCTCCAGCTCTCACGCTCCACCCTTTGAGGTCGGGTTTGTTGGTTGGTTTTTTTTTTTTGCAGCTTTTGCAATCTGACAGAGGCGGGTGAAAGCAAGTTCAGGGAAAAGACATTTCCCTGAAGAGCAGCTGGAGAGCAGTCCTAGCCCTGCCTGTGCTAGGTAGAGGACAGCCAGCCTCGCCACTTGCTTTAGCCTAGAGCAACCCCCCCAAAAATCCGAGGTATCCTGGCGCTTGAAGTGATTTTCCAGGTAAGCCTTTATTTTAACCTCCGGATCTTGGTAGCTGAGCGCTCTCCAACCAGGAAGTTAAACCTGTTTGGAGACCAAACACAGCAGAAATGGTGTAAGGGCAGAGTGGGGAGAGCTCAGCTGCTCGCTGTCGTAGGTACTCTGGTTTATTTACTCAGTTGTCTGCCTTGAAGCAACTCGGGCATTTGTGCCATCTGCCTTATTTCAGTTAAAACAGCCTTAGAAACACCCGCAAGAGACGGACAGACAGACAGACAAAGCCCACAACAACATTTTCCCTGTTGGTAAAAGTTCCTACACGTGTTCTGCCTGCTGTGACGAAAGGAAAGGAAGGGAGGAAAAAAAAAGGGAAAAACAGCTCGTTGCTGGTGATGCTGCTTTAAAATTCACACAGCAAGAACTAAGCTGATGCCAAGTTCTCAGAAATGAATAGAGTTGTAGTTCCGGGGCTTTGGGGGAAATCTCGGGAACAGCCAAAGCTTGGGAAAAAAAAATCTTGGGAACAGCCTGAATCTGTTGCTCTTAACCCCATAGTGGATCACTCAGGCCTGCCTGTTGGATGTGGAGAGATGGGAGTGGCTCTGATGCAACAGTCAGAGTCCTGTAAAGCTCCTATCCTGAAGGTTAGGGGATGTGGGGAGCCAAACCCAGGCACTCTCTGCTTCTGCCAGGATATTATGCCAAATGGGAGTTTTTCATTTTCATTGCTTTGTTTATGTACTGAAATTGTCGTTCCAAAGTTCCCCTGCAATTTTGGCTGTGCCATTTTTCATCAGATTGAGAAGATAATCCTGTTGGAACAGTTGGAGTTTATCTTATGATTTTACTTTGGGAGCTGTATATGGGAACTTGAGAACGTTCTGGGACCTCTCGGGTCAATAATCTGAACAACATTGCTCCATACTTACAGATGTCCGAATTTTAGCAGTGCCTGGGGAGGAATAACAAAAGTCCTTGGCTTCATCAAAATCCCACTCCTTCCATCAAGGGCTGGGAGGGCTCGAGCTGCTTTCCACCCCCGTGTTTGTGAAACAGCCTCACACTGAGCCCTCTGTCATCCCAGGACGGGGAAATGTCTGTTCCCTTACCCAGGGGCAGACACCCACTGCTGGGTGACCATGAGTGGAAGGAGCAAATGCACCCCAAAAAATGATGTCAGAAAATCTCAGGCCCCCTGCAACTCGTAGCTTTGGCCCAAACCTTGGATTCCTCCTGCTGCTGACGTGGGGCTAAGCTGGGGAGCCAAGCTGTGCTGGGGGGGGGGGGAGGGGGGGGCAGCTCCCAGCAGATGCAGCAAAAAAACCTCCCACAGCCTTTTCTGCCCTAAAAAAGCCTCTTGCACCCCAGGTCACATCTGCTACTGCCAGCACAGAGAGCGGGTGAGACCAGCTCATGCCAGGCTGCCTAAATAATGAAGGAAATACCACGGCAGGACAGATTTGTTTTGTATTTGGTTGCAGAGGAAGCTCTGGATTGCTCTGCAAGAGTGGGAGGGTTTGTTTTCTGCTTCTGCTTCGATGAGTCAAACCATGAGCAAAGCAGTTCAGATCTGGAGAGCCTCAGTTCCTATAATTTCTAGCAGGGAAGCATCACTGCTACTGCTTTTGTTCCTTCCTACGGAGATTTGTAGCTTTGCTGGGCAGGAACTGCTGAAATGTGCTTAGCACAGCTGGAGCCTCTCATCACAGCTGTAAAAGAAGCAAATAAAAATAACATTTGTGCTCATCAGCAGCGTCCCATTGGCTTCTCTCAGCATTAATACTCTGCTGCCTTTGATAGAGACATTAGTCAAACCCACTCCTCTTCCAAGCACCCCATTATAAGGGATGGGGAAGAGCCTTCCATCACTTCTGACACAACCTGTTATTTTTTCCCACCCTTCTCTCAGAGGCAGAATGGACATCAAGGAGTATTTGGCCAGAATTTCTTACCGGGGCTCCCACAATAAGCCAGACCTGAGTACTCTGTCAGATATATTCCAGCACCACATCCAAGCTGTCCCTTTTGAAAACCTCAGCATCCACTGTGGGGAAAAGATTGAGCTGGACCTGGAAGCCACCTACAACAAGATAGTGAGGAAGAATCGTGGGGGCTGGTGCATGGAAAACAACTACCTTTTGTCTTGGGTCCTGAAAACTCTTGGCTATGATGTCACCCTTCTGGCAGCAAACGTTTATTTCCCAGAGTATGAAGCCTATGCAGAGGAGATCGATCACCTACTGCTAAAAGTGGTGCTCGATGGCAAATCCTACATTGTGGATGGGGGGTTTGGGATGGCCTACCAGATGTGGCAGCCAATGGAGCTGATTTCGGGGACAGATCAGCCGCAGATTCCCGGGGTCTTTCGCTTCCAGGAGGAGAGCGGGATCTGGTACCTGGAGAAGGTGAAAAGGAAGCAATTGGTTCCCAACCAAAGTGACTCCACTTCCCACAACGTGGAAGAGGAAGTTTGCCGTCGGATTTACCTCTTTACCCTTCAGCCACGAGACATTGAAGAGTTCAGAGAGTGCAATGCCCTCCTGCAGACAGCGCCCGACTCGCTCTTCGTCACCAAGTCCATCTGCAGCCTGCAGACTGCCGACGGCATCCGGGCCCTGGTGGGCTGGAAGCTCACTGAGATGAAGTACAATTACAGGGATAACATGGATCTTGTGGAGGTCAGAATCCTTGCAGATGAAGAAATGGAGAAAACACTGAAGGAGAAATTCAATATAACACTAGACAAGAAATTTGTGCCCGTCAATACAAGCAAGTTGTCTATGTTCTAACTCACTGCCTGAATTATAATTCAGTTCAGGGGCATTACAGGCAATTCCTCCCTCTCTTTCTGACAAGCATCTAAAGGTTAAGCTTTTTCCTTCCATCTACACCAGTACCACGAATCTGGAAAAGAAATGGATTTTCATAACTATTCCTGCATCTCTTTTTGGGTTGGGTACAAGGAATTTCTTCCTAGCTCAATCACATCACGGCCCTTCTGTTTGTGCTTAGTGGGAAGCACACTGCCCATTCCCTACTCCTTTCATCTCCTAAAAACCTCTCTAAACACACCCAGAGTAGCTGGGCAGAACGATGGAACTCTATGTCTCTTTCTTTATTACCTGGTGCTGCCACCTGGGGAAAATCATACCCACCTCTTAAATGAACACTATATTATTTTGGGAATTTAACAGCCAGAAAAACAAAGACATCTTGTGCTGAGTTTGCTCCATAAACCCGTCCTTTTTGCTCCTGCAATCCACAACACCCTCTCATGGGGCAGTCAGATGGTGTCACACCTGTGCTGCACTGTGAGAATATTTAAGGACAGGCTATTTATGGCCTAAACCCATTGATAAGAAAGATTAGTGACAATTCTGTCTTGTTTCAGCCTTCACATGACTTCTGTTCTCTCAGTGACATAACCAAAAAGCAGTATTTCTTTGAGCTGAAAGCATTTCCTGAGACTGCTGAGAATACAAGTTCCTCTTGTCACTCTGAGTGTTACTGCACATTAATTATTGTGGCTGAATCAAAAAAACATGCAGAGAATTATTTTTTCTGAAATGTATCTGTTCTACTGAGGATGCTTTT
Source organism: Anabacerthia variegaticeps (assembly GCA_035583185.1). Classification (NCBI taxonomy): domain Eukaryota; kingdom Metazoa; phylum Chordata; class Aves; order Passeriformes; family Furnariidae; genus Anabacerthia; species Anabacerthia variegaticeps. Next base: position 16,204,510 of record JAWWEW010000020.1, read on the forward strand.
GCAGTGATACAAATTATATTGATATAAGGGGAAACTATGAATCTTAATCACATACCTAAAGGCTAAGATTTCTAGTAGGAGAAATTACTCAAATGTGATCCCTTTGCCTATTGAGAAGATACTTGATGTTCCTTCATGTACAAATCTTGGAAGCATTACAACTATGCACTTATAATTTAGTAAATTATATAAGTGAATTACAATTAAATTAAAAAAATCAAGCATTGTGTAGTAGAATTATTCAGATTTTTTTTTCCCAAATTACAGCATGTATTCCCAAAGTAAAATATGCCATTGATCACTGCAGTTGCCCTGATTATTTTTATATGCTAATATTTTGCAGCTAAGGCTTTTAAAAACACAATAACTCACTGAACCTTTTTTATTTGGTATGCAGTATGTGCAGCTTTCTATAACTAGCAATTTATGGTTAATAAAGGCTGCTGCTATTCTGTATGTTCAAAATGTATTTCGTAGAGACACAGTGAGCTCCCCAAATCCCCATCTCCCCAGAGTCAAACTTGGCTGCAAGTGCAAATGTCCTTTATAGCACATGAGGCTCTCCCATCCCACAGGGAAATGAAGTCTCAGTGACATCTTGTAGTGGGTTGCAGAAGACAAAGGGGCTTCTTATGGTGTGGACCAGCAGCTTGCAACACAGATGGTCAGAAGAAATTGTCTCAGGATCTGGCTTGTTTGTGATCTACGTCTTTCTGTGGTCCCCACATTAGCAGAAGAGTTAAAGGAGCTAAACCCAGTGGCTTTACCCTTGTAGCAGCCTGGCAGCTGGGGCAAAGCTTTGGGATGCAGACAAAAGTCCAGGCAAGTCTTGCAAAGCTGTGGGGCAGCAGAAGATCCACGCAGAGCCAAGAACCTCCATCCTTTGTGGGAACAGACACAGGGAAGACCTGGAAGGGGCTGTGCCCGCTCCTCTCCCTGTGCCTGGGTGTTTCTTGCACTTTGTGCTGTTCCATAGGCTGAGGGGAAGGAGCACAGAACCATAAAATCACAGACCTTTAAGATCAGAGTGGGGCAGTACGTCCCTTGCCCCAGAGATTTGGCTTTGAAGGGCAACAGCAGGGAAAGCCACTTTTCTTTCCTCTGACTCATGTCCTGGACTGTACCCAGGGCACTGCCAAGGCTGCTGCCCCTCCAGGGCACAGCTCAGCACTTCTGGCCTCCTGCTCAGCACACCCACAGAAGCAGATTTTATTGCTGAACAACCAAGGGAAACTTGCTGTTGGAAGGGGAAAAAAAAAAAAAAGAAAGAAAAAAAAAAGGAGCTCTTCATGTGCGATTGCACTGGTTTGTTTTTTCCTTATCACTAACTTTGGAGGCAAATCCTTAAAGGCACAGCAGGCTCAGGGAGCACAGAGTTCTCACTGCTGAAGGACAGGGCTTCTCCTGGAACCCAAAGGGGTTTAAACAGCGTGGCAAATCTGATCTTGTTGCTTTGGGGGGCCTGGTATGAGCCACGAGGAATAGCTCAGTGTGGTGTGATTCATTCAACACTTGCCATCCCCATCAATAAACCAGCAATTTCTTTCCTTGGATTACTCTCTCTATCATAAGTCATGTCCTACAGGGATCCAGACCACATGAGTGTCAGCAATGTAAAATCTGTATCAAAATTTGAAGTATTTCTTTGCTGCTTTAGCAGGGGAACACCTATGGAGGTGCCCCAGACTGAAGTCCCTGGGTGACCTGCAGGGTTGGGATGGGTTTGTAGGCTATAATCACTAAGAAAAGTTGTTCATGCTACCTTTTTTCCCTTTGCACTTCTGCAGGGCTTCAGTTCTCATTCAGTAACTTGGAAGTTAAAATCTACTCAGTATTTTAAGCAATTTGAGGATTGGATCATTTCCAGGCTCTCCATACAGCAGCTAACACAGTGAATTGCATGACAGGGCTTTCTACACATATACCAATACAAATAAACCAATAAAAACATCAGAATAAAAACTATTATAAAAAAAGACACTCTCTCCCCTCTCTTCCTGCCCTGCTAGAGGATAACCCTGTCCCTGGCAGGCAGCAAAGGCAGCCTGGACCTTTAAGAGCAGCAGCTCCCAGGCCTGGGAACTTTGGAGCAAAGCAGGGTGGAAAGCCTGAGCTGACTGCCTGAGAGGTAAGTGCAGAGTGCCTGATCTTTGCCTTCATCCTGCAGCCTTGGGTCAGCCCAGAGTTCAGCCTGGGAAAGCTGTGGGGCTGCACACCATGTGCTCAGCACTGTAGGCATGTTAGCAAAGCAGAAATGACAGGAGAACAGGGGCCAACAGGTCTGCAAGGGTGTTTTCCAAGTACAACAAGTGTTTTTTGAGAGTTGAACAAACTCCTTTGTGCTGAGCTGTGTATGAAAAACACAGCTACTGACTCGGAGTAACTTAAAATCAAACAAATGCTGCAGCCTTGGAAGTCCCTCCTGATTTTTGGCAGAGGAGAACAGTTCCTAATATTCACCCTAATTATGGAAGGACACAGCAATCCCCCGGGACTGCTCTAGCCAGGCAGAACTAATGCCTGAGCCTCACTCCCCACCAAGCTGTAGGCACGCTGAGCAGAGCTGGGCTGCTGCAGGAGCAGAGGCAAACAAGGCTGAACTGGGGCTTGGGATATTTGGCAGCTCAGTTTTGAAACCGAAGCTGTCCCCAGGGCCAGGGTTTGCTCACTGCTGCAGCCTCATCACTTGCACGGTGGGAATGGTTGTGCCAGGAAAGGAATCTGCCTTCGGGAAGGCGAGGGAATAAACACTGATTTATCACAGTGCTCCCCCATGTCAGTGATGCTGTAGTGCAGCTTTATTATACTTAAACCTCTCTAAGTATTTATTGTGATTCAGGCACAGGCTGTCTCTGATACAGGCTTTAAATTGATGAGGCCAGAGAAGGGGCAGCTGAAGTTCCCAAAATATGTTTTCCCAAAGCCTCGTTGCCAACACCCCAGGGAGGTTCTCATGGCTGGGAGAGGGGAGCTGGTTAAATGCTGAGCTCTCAACAGAGCAATGGGAACACCCAGACCAGGAGATGGGTTAGAGGATGGGCATCAGGTCTTCTGCTTCTGGTCCAGGGCAGGGACTCATTGGGCTTTGCTTGAAGGCAGATTTCAATCATATCAGACCCACCAGGCTAATGGACTCCCCTGGAGCCCTCCTGGTCACAGAGGTTCAGCTCAACACCATCATAGGGAAAAGATGTTTCTGTCTTGCTATGCAAAACTGCTAAAAGTGGAAATAGAAAGGAAAACAAGGCAGAGGGCCACAGGATGAGCCTGCCAGCAAACTAGTGTGATGGGGAGGGAATGGCTCCTACAAGTGTTTCCAAGGAGATCCTGCCAGAGATGAGTGCCCTTGTCCTAAAAAAGGCATGGAAAAAAACATAAAATGCAATATCAAAGAGACATTACTGTTTTTTCATGTAGCCTCTTTGGGTCCTTTTGAAGTGAATATGTTTATTTCTTATTCCCTGATTGGGCTGATCCTCTATTCTCTCACATTTTTCCTGTGGCTCTGCATCAGCCACCCTGACTCCTGGTACCAGAGCAGATCAGGAGCAATACAGCCAAGTCATGTGAGTTGTGCTGCTGGCACCAAGGCTGGGGCTGAAGTCGAGAGATCGGGTCATCTGGTGTTCTCACCTGCTGGGGTGGTGGCATTTCCCCCCGTGGATTGGAGGTGGGATTTGCACAAGCTGCCAGCACTCACCTGAGTGAGTGGACATGAGGTCAAACTGCTGCAGCAGTGGGACCAAAGCTGAGAAGAGTCACTGGAAGGGAGTTTCTCACCTCTCATCCACATCAAATGACTTTTGGAAAATCTTCCCAGGGAACACGTGACCAATTTTGAGCAAGAAACCCTCAGACTTTTTATAAATTAATACAGTCCTTAGCAGATTGTAAATTGTTCTGGAAAACAAATACCCTTTCATGGAAAAAAGCCAAATTAGATCTAAACTAAAGGCAAAAGAAATCCCTGCAGAGACAGATGAGTCAGTGCATTAGAAGTGTTACAGGGAACCTTTTGCATCTTGACCACACAGCCAGTACCAATGACAGTGTCTTTCTGATAATGAAAGGAAAGGGGATCAAAGACACAAAGACAAAAATATTTCCTGTAATTAGAGCTGAGATGGAAGTCTTTGGTTTGTACAAGATGGTAAAAAACCCCACAAGATGATGAATGTATTCTTAGTAATTATCAATTCCTCTGATCTTTAGGTTAGAAAAATTAACAGTTCCTTCCTTTCACAGCCAGGGCCAAAGCCTTGTCTAAACTCCACAGGGAAATTGAAGTGATTAAGAAAACAACAATCTACTTGCCATGGAAGCCTGTCTAAAATGGTGCCACACTGAGATGTTAATCCCAGTTAAATGAAGCCACGAATGCAAAACCTTCTGGTTAAATTACCTGTGGGATAAAGAAACAATTGCTTACCTGGTACAGTAAAAGAAACAGTGGGAATTTGCTGTGACTTTCATGCCATGTGTTTTAACAGTTCTGCAAAGCTGTTGTTTGTCAGTTTTAGATAAACTTTGTCGTGTGGGATCCTCATCTGTGGCCAGAGATTCTGCTGTGGCATATGCTGTGCCTTCCCATGGGAAAGGCATCCAGCAGGTTTGAAGGCAGCACCTGAGAGGGGGAAAGCATTATTGTCACCTGCTCCTGTCCTTGTCTCTTTTTTAAGAAATACAAATGCCACAGGCAGGTCTAGCAAAAGTTTCTTTCCCACCCTCAATGAAGTGGCCCAGGCTGTGTTTGCAGGCTGGTTAACCTGTGCTGCAGAAATAGCAGTGAAGCCCTTGAGAGGTGCACGGCAATAACTGGCTGTTCTTCTGCTCACACAGGCAAAATGAACATTCAGGAGTATTTTGGAAGAATATCTTACAACAAGCCCCATAAGGATGCAGACTTGCAAACGCTAACAGCCATCTTCCAGCATCACATCCAGGCAATCCCTTTTGAGAACCTCAGCATGCACTGCGGGGAGAGCATCGAACTGGATTTACAAGCTACCTACAATAAGATTGTGAGAAGGAAACGTGGGGGGTGGTGCCTGGAAAGCAACCACCTTTTATTTTGGGCCTTGCAAGAATTAGGATATGACATCTGTATTCTTGGTGGGAATAGTTATGAACCGGCAGAGAAGGCATACACTGCTGAGATGAACCATATCCTGCTGAAGGTGGTGATCCAGGGAAGTTCCTACATTGTAGATGCTGGTTTTGGTGGTGCCTACCAGATGTGGCAGCCCTTGATGCTGATTTCGGGGAAGGATCAGCCCCAGGTCCCTGGAATCTTTCGTTTCACGGAAGACAACGGCACCTGGTACTTTGAGAAAGTCAAAAGGAAGCATTACATTCCTGAGAAAAGTGAGACTCCTTACTTCACTGAGGCTCCAGGAGCGGGGAATATCAGAAAAATATACAGATTCACCCTTGAGCCACGACATATAAATGACTTTCAGGAGTTAAACTTGTACCTACAAGTGTCTCCAGATAACATACTTCAGAAGAAGTCGCTCTGCAGTCTCCAGACTGCTGAAGGGCTCATTGCCTTAGTTGGATGGACCTTGACTGAGATGAAGTATAACTACACAGAGGACACGGACCTGGTACACATCACAACTCTTACAGATGAAGAGGTTGAGAAGACACTGAAAGATAAATTCAACATAGTGCTGGAGAACAAACTTGTACCAGTGAATGTTCGTGGCTTGCCACCTAATTTAGTGGATCAGATCTAATTTTAGCACTGTGTTTGATGGATCTCTAAATACCCAATAGAAAAGTTCTAAAATTAACATTAATTACATTAACTGATTCTCAAGTTGAACTAGTCACAGAGCTTGGCAAATTCAAGCACATTGCTAGTTAACTGCATATACTGTTTGCATGGTTTTTTCTTAAGCTTCTCCTTTAGAAACTAAGACATCTTACTCCCTCTGATTTGCTCCTATGGAAATTGCTTTTTGACTCCTTAACATTTTGTTCCACCTCTCTGGAACTCATTTTATTGCAGGTATATTTTGTGGCAAAGGAGACCAAAACCATACAGAAGGAGAAGCTGTGTTAGCATTTTACACAGAAGACCTCTAACCTTTTTTGGTGTTATTTCCAATCTTCTCAGCAGAGTTTTGCAAATTATTCACTTCCTTTAAAAGTCTGAAAATTGAGCTAAATTGGGCTTTCAAAGACTTACTAGACAAAAAAAGAGGAAAGGTTAAGACTTTCTCAAAACAAGACACTATTAGGTGCTGATTAGCTTATGATGAGATAAATTGGAAGACTTGAGTCCTATTCTCTTACCAGGAACTGACTTAAAGTGGGTATTTATCCAAGGGCACCTAAACCCCCCAGGAGCTGTCTAATTTTGAGCAGTCCATTTTTTCTGAGTCTGATTTTTCTGCATCTCCGAATTTGAAACAAGATACATACAATCTGAGATGATTCAACAGCTCTTAAAAATCAGGCTTTTGGTATCAAAACTGGGAAAAAAACCCAAACCACCAAGTTAGACCAACCTTTGCAAACTATAATCTAAACTTTTTGGACCAAACCTTGTGATGTCAAGAGGACATGACAGTATTATAGATAAAACTCTTCATATTTATTACAAGAAGCATTTTGCACAAATGTTACCTGAAAAAGTGATCCTGCAGAAGCACCACCAGGACACAGATACCATCCTCCACCACAAAGTGCTGGTTTGCAAAATAACCAAATTTAATTAAAAAAAGTTACAAAGCCATCTGCAAGTACCTACTGTAATTATTTCAAGTTATAAAACAAGTTCATTCTGGTCTTAACCAGGGGAAGACATAAACATCTACTAATAGAGAAGAAACAAAGTTTAATTTGCTCATGGATCAGTGAAGTCCAAAAATGTGAGTTCATTTTGGGTGGACTCTGCCCTTTCTTGGAATTTAAGATTCAGGAGTGAGGGTCAGTGGGGCTTAGAAAGACAACGCTCACAATCTGTATCCACCCCTGGCTTCACTGACTGTGATAAACCACCCAGAAACTGAATACCTCAATAAATAAAAAGGGGTCTCTCAAGAGGTAAGTTTATTTTCTTTAAAAAACCTTCCAAAGAAAGAAACAAGAAAACCTGCTTTCTTTATGATGGTAAAGGTCACGGGCAATAACGTAAGCAATATTCTCTAGGAAAAATGTTCTAAAAATGTGTGGAGATAGAGCTGAAATATCACCTGCTAAACAGGAGCTCTTACAGAGGGCAAAAAAGCAATATACAATTTCAATTCTTCTACCTTTCACTCTTCAGGAGAGGCTTCACTTGACTATGAGATACATTCTTTTCTTTAGATACAATACTAGATATAAATTTAGAACTGCAACCTCTTGTTTGAAGTGATGGGTTTATATTTTTAAATTTATTTAGAAGTATTACAAGTGCAAAGGAAGTAAAAGTGCAATCTAATAATCAGTAGATTTTGCTTTATGGGAATAAAATCACAGTTCTTTAAAAACAAATTTAACAAAAGAAATTACAAACTGTGGGTTGTGTAACCCAGAAAACCCACGTGCTGATGTATTAGGATACAGGAAGACAAATGACATCTTTTTAACAGTGGAATTGCTAATAGTGTGTGTGGTCCTGGTAAGGATTATTTGTGCATGAGCACCTTCATGTGCACATTTAGAAACAGCTCTTTAAAGTTCTTCTGCTGCTGTTTTTCCCTGCACAAATCATACCCACATTTGTGGGGCTTTCTTTTCAGTACCTGCCTTTTCAGCTGACCTGCTCACAGTTCAAAAGAACAGTAGCTTTCATCTCCTGCAGTCCAGCTCTGATGCTGATCAATCATATTATGGAACTGCAGAGAGAAATCACAAATAATATAAACTCCAGAACCAGCTTTATGCTGGTGTGATCTATTTAGCATTCACCATCGGAGCAGGTAGGGTTGGATACACTTGGATTTTGCAAATCAGAAGAAAAAAGTGCCATGAATCGTATATTACACTTAACAAATACGACACTGAGAGTATCCTCCAACAATACACTTAGATATGACTGGAAGCTAAATTCCCTTCTGCAGCAGATAACTCCTGCAGCAGTTTTTGATGGTGCTCTCCATGCACTTTGGACAGCTGCCCCTACACCAGACACATGCACAGCATGAATCTGCCACTGAGAGTCATCTCGAGACATTTCGGCTTGCAGCAAACATTCAGCAGGTCACCACGGAATTTATCTGACTACAATAGTCTTCCCTAGTCGTTAATACGTGTCTAAACCTGTGTGTGCACAAAGATCTCCAAGTAGCTTTGTGTGTTGTCAAGAAGCTGAAGTTTTGCAATAACTCTGGGCTGCTTTAGGGCTCAGTGCTCTCTTTGCCAAGGCTCACGCCTTCAAACACCCTGTGCCCAGCTCCAGATCCAAGCAGATGATCTGCAGTGTGTTTTACAAACAGAATCCACCAGATACCTACCGAGAATCCAGCTCGTAACAGTGGCCAGCAGACTGTGATGGGCCATTGCAAAAGCCAGATGACTGAGTGGCTTTTCATGGTATTAGAAGGCAGAAAATAAGCTGAGTAGGTCCTCATCCCAAAATCCTGTTCATGAGGAGTCCTGCCAAGGCAGGCAGGAGATGGGCACTGCTGGAGGCAGGACGGGCCAAGGTTGCACTGTGTGAGGCTTGGGTAACTCTCAGTCATGCCTCCTCTGGATTAAAGTGAGTTTTGAGAAGGGCCTAGAGAGCTGTAAAACAGCCTGTGTCCCTTTTCAGGGCACCCTGGGAGATGTAGGGCACAGGAGGGAATGGAGATGTGCTCTCTGTCTCTTAGGTCACTCCCCTCCATTAGGATTCATTATTCCAACAGCAGAATGAGTTTCTGCAGAGCTCAGAGCAGACACAGGACTCAGTGGTCTGTGGCTCTTTCAAAGGTCAGAGTCTTTGCAGTGAAATCTGAGTAAAACTTGACACTTTACAAAATGTGCAGGAGCATCATCTTAACTTTTTGTAAGTGGTGGGAGAGCGACATGTACTGAACAAGCAATTCACTGTCACGTGGGTCAGTGGCAGACTCTTGAAAAGAATATGTGAATCCTGGCTCAAATTATCTTCCCTCCAAGAGGCAAACAACACTGCTTCCCCCACTGACACTCCTTGCACTCAACAGAGGATTTAGACAAATTTTCGTGAACCCTTGTACACACACCCTAGCATGATCTTTTATTCCTTCGTAACCCCACTGGTGGAATGTAAATACAGCAAATCCTCATTTCACAACCACCACATATGAAGCTGAAATGGCATCAGCTGTTTGCCATAGGGGCGACTCCAAGGGAAAAGCAAACCCTCACATGCACTGCTCTTTGCCTGGGGAGCCATTTGATGTGAATGCTTGTTACCTTTAAAAGCTGATCTCGTGGGGTTCAGTAGATTAAAGCATCTTTGCTGGCAGAGCCAGGGCAGTTTTTCCACAGCATCATAAATCACTCATGTAAAGAATCTAAACCAAAACGCAATTCCTTCCTTTACAGGTAACATGAACCTTGAAGAGTATTTTGCGAGAACCTGCTATAAAGGCTCCCTTGAAAAACAAGATCTGGAAACCTTAACCGATATATTCCAGCACCACATCCGTGCTGTTCCCTTCGAAAACCTCAGCATCCATTGCGGGGAGAAAATTACTTTGGAACTGGAGCATGTTTACAACAAAATCGTGCGGAGGAAACGGGGTGGCTGGTGCATGGAAAACAACCAGCTGCTGGGCTGGGTCCTGAAGAGCCTGGGCTACGACACCACCTTCCTGGGAGCATATGTGTTCAATCCACATCAGAATGCTTATGCCACCATCATGACCCACCTCCTGGTAAAGGTAGTCATTGAGGGCAAAGCCTACATCGTTGACGGAGGCTTTGGCGTGTCCTACCAGATGTGGCAACCCATGGAGCTCGTGTCGGGGAAAGACCAGCCCCAGGCTCCCGGCGTCTTTCGCTTCACGGAAAAGAATGGCATCTGGTACCTCGAGAAAATGAGACGGAAACAATATATCCCCAATCAAAACTTCTCTAACTCGGACCTTCTGGAGAAAAAAGAGTGTCGGAAGGTCTATATGTTCAGCCTTGAGCCACGGACAGTGGACGATTTCTGTTTCCAGTGCACGTACCTTCAAACCTCTCCAGACTCCCTCTTTACAAAGAAGTCCATCTGCACCCTCCAGACCACCAATGGCTTCCGGGCACTAATTGGGTGGACATTCACCGAGACCACATACAACTACAAGGAAAACATGGATCTGGTGGAATTTGTAACTCTTGAAGATGAAGAGGTGGAAAAAACCCTCAAAGAGAAATTCAACATCACCCTAGATAAAAAACTTGTCCCAATTAACATTAAAGGACCTTACACAATCTAGGTGATCAGGAAGACCTACACTACTGCTCCGTATGTACATTACCTTCCACTGCCTGTGCAATCCCTCCTCCAAGGTTATGGGATTCATTTGCAGGCGACTGAAAGACAAATGCATTAATATGGGATTAATGTGAATTTCACTTGGGGAAAAATCAGGAATTTCAAACTCTTGAGTTAGTTAGATAAAATTACTTGCTGTGAGATGACTGCCGTTCAATTTTTGGCACAAACATAGGATCTGATTTGAATCTGGATGTAAGCTTGGGTAAGAAATATGTCTGGGGAATATTGGACTGCCTGTAGCACACAAATAGGGAGTATGGATTATTAATTGCGATATGCTGCCAACACATTTTCTATGGTTATTATAGGGAGACAAGTCATCTGTGAGCATTTAGACAATGAAGTACACATTTAAAACTTCATTTTTCACGAGATCCAACCACTCACAGCTCATGTCATTTCTCTGCCTTTAATATAAGCAAACCTATGTCATCTTTGAAAGGAGCATTAGGAGGTATAATTCTTTCACCATGATCCTTAGACAAAACATAGTACAAAATGAAAATTAGCACTGTGTGCAACCTTTTGGCCATTACTGCAATAAACTAAACTACCAGAAAGTAATTTTTGGTATGTACATATTTTTCTGGTGATGAAAATTGTATGTATGGCAGTGTTATTGTGGCCAATGGGCTCCGAGGAGATAACTACAAGCTTTGCTTCTGATAAGGAATCATCCTATAAACAGTGACTGGTGCTTAAACGTCACAGCTGGCTTAGATTTACTTTTGTCCCAAAAGGGGTGGAAATGTTATACTTTTAGCATTGCATTTTATTTGTATAACAGAGGTAGAACAAGGAAGCAAACCCCACTATCCCCTAAATTCTCTCCTCATTGTGTATAGCAAACATGAGAGTCCATATTGCTGTCCTGACTGGGTGCTGCTTAGCACAGGAGTTTTAATGTCACAAGGGAGTTTGCTCATCTGCATCAAAGTGAAAACAAAACAAGTCAGTCAAATCTAAAAGAAACCTTTTCTTTTGAATTATTTCATAATCACATTTCCCCATTTTAAAAAAAAATGTTCTTCCTCCTACCATGCTTCTCTGCAAATAGCCCAACAAAGGAAACCACTAAGAAAGGGGAAACATTCTTAACTATATCAAAAAATAGCAGAAAGTGAAAAACACTCTTTCTCCCCAGTCTGTGATAAGCCTGAGTATTGGTCAAATGTTGATTCCTCCCACTGATAGAGTACTTTTGCTCAAAGACATCATCTGATCATTAATCTCACAAATGCTGTACGTGTACACCTGAAAATAAATAAAAGGAAAATAAAAACATTAAGAGTTGTTTGAAGTACAGCTGCCCCCAGCTGCACCACTCCTGCACACACCATCTGCTGAGTGAGGGCTGTTCACTCCCACTATGGATCTGCTGGCCAGCCCTCCCCACCCCACACTTCTCAGAATCATTAAGGATGCCAAAGACCTTTAAGGTCATTGAGTCCAACCATCAACCCAGCACCATGTTCACCACTGAACCCTGTCCTCAAGTGCCACATCCACACACTTTTTGAACTCTTCCAGGGATGGTGACTGCACCACTTCCCTGAGCAGCCTGTTCCAATCCTTTACAACCATGGTGGCAGCTGATGGCCTGGGTGCACTTGTTGCCCAGGGATGAGGAACCAAGGGCCAAGCAAGAAGGGATAGGGGACACTGGAAGATCTTACTGAGGTGAGAACACGTTTCTATTAGTAACAGAACTATGGGATTTCTTTGGTAATTTGTGTTGATAGTGTTCTCTCATAATTGAGGTTCCCATTAAGGGGTTTTACCTTTTTCTAAATGATTGATAATTATGTGGTGTTCCCTGAGACCTCAGGGAATATTACAAGTTTCAAAACACTCACCATCCCCGTTCTAGCCAATGGAAATTCCCATCTGCACTCACTCAGGTAACCAAACCCTGTTTCTGTATGCAGTGAACTACAGCTGTTTGCTGCTGCTGCTCCCTTTTGAGGACAGCCAATACCAGAGTGGTTATTTTGCCTCCCAGCTTCTCTAGAGGGGTTCCTGCTTGCTCCCAGGTAATTGCTTGGTGGTACTACAAGGGTTTCTTGAGCAGAGGTCTATGGACTCGTATCAGTGTTTTTAACTGTGCCTGTAATGATGGGATTCAACCAGATACTCCCTCCTACTGGTCAATTCATATTAAAAGTCTATGGTGACTGAAGCTTCAAGCCTCTCCTTGACTCCACCTGTTGATGACCACTCTGAGTGGGACTTTTCCTCTTGATGTGACAATTCTAACCAGGTCCTCACTGTGAAACATCAAATCAAGCTGACAAAAGCAGGTTATTGAGGTGTGAAGGCCAGACCCAAAGTGCCTCAAAGGTTTGAGATGAGAATGGTGTAAAACCAAACAGAATTAAAGCTATAGGCTTCGTGCTGAGGTTCCATTAGCAAGGCATTATTGTACAAGCTGATGTTCTCTCAGCCTGAAAAGAAACAACCAAGCCTTTACAGCATCAGCTCTCACAGAAACCTGCATTCACATGAGGAAGGAACTGTGGGATGTGTTACATCCTTCACCACCAGTGTGCTTCATAAACACTGAGAAAGGTTTAATGAGAGCCTAAACGATTGTGCAGTTTTAGTTGTGGACTGTCGTGGCAATGAAGCAAAACAAATGCTTAGAAACCTCCCTCCCTCACCCTCCTTCTGCTCCCTGGTCCCACAAGTGTCTAACTCTAAATACAATTTAAAAGTACGGTATTCCAATTAAGAGAAAGAGAAGACAATTTCTTTTTTAAGTCTGAATGCTGGATGAAGTCCCAGAATCCCAGCCCAGCTGCCCATTATGCACACAAGCAATGCCCAGTGGCAACCACAGCCATTGTAGCATTGCATAATGGAGTGTCTGATTAGAAAACAAGACAGAGAACAGAAGAAACACGGTTCAAACTTCACGGCACCACTGAACATCCTGCCCCTCCCCAAAGAACCAAAGTTTAATCAGCTCATGCATTACTAAAGGGAGGACAGAGGATGGCTCACTTCAGTTGGACTCTGGTCCTGGACTTTTTAAGATCCAGTGCTAAGCAGAATAAAAGTAAAATGAGAAACATCAGCAAGAAAGATGAAGTTTTATCGTTCAGTACTTCCATGATTCCAACACTAGCAGTTCTTACAGGAAGAAACAGTCAGCCTGCCAAAGGACCAAACTTCACCTGACAAGGGACAGGCTGTGAGCTGTCAGTGAGCACCACCAACACCCAGCTCTGCTTTGTTCCCTCCAACAGGTACCTCAGTGTCACAGCCACAAACACCTCTGGTGTCTGCTAACACTTCACCAGCTCCATTTTGCAGGTAGCCATTTTCTTACCCAATTACTTACCCAACTCTTGTTCTCATAGAAGAAACACTTTTCTTTTAGAAACGTGACCACGTGGGAAATTTCTGCAGCTTAGGAACTTGCACATGAAAATGTATTTGAGTCTGTGTCAGAGCCAAGAAGGCTGGAGTTAATGTAGGTTCTCTTCATGAATATTTCACTGCTACACTTACATCTCTTTTAAGAGTAGTTCAAGCACAGATTTTGCACAGCAGAATATTTCTACCTTGGATAGGAAGCTGGAGTCAGATATATAAATACACACATGCATATATATATATATGTATGTATTTATACTACTGGAAGTGCAGACAGGTATTTCAGGAGATCCCATCATAATACGCCTCCTCGTAACTTTGGGCACTGAAAGTATATTTAAGTCACGTAGGGATGATTTTTGGTTTTGTCTTGCTCACAATAACATGCTGTGGATGGTGCTTTCAAAGGCACACTTTACAAACTCCCCATGAATAAAAGATTGTGCTAAAAATGAGTAGCTGGTCTTACTGTGGCATTTCAGTAGCTCAACGAGCCGCCAGCTAAATGTGAACAGCAAAATCCCCAGATTTAAAGACAATAAACTAAAATCTACCATTTCTCCACAGCTGCTGTTGGGCATGTTTAGGAAACAGAACCACCCCTCCCCAATTCCAAAATCATGGATTTTCTAGGAAGCTGCTTAGCGTTCACTCATGTGGTTATTCATGCACCACACTACTCCCATTTCCAGCTATCCTTCAGGAAATGACATTAAGGCTCAACATATGGCAGAATGCCCTTTAACTGAACAAAATTACCTCCTGTTGAGCTGGACAGGATTTGCACAGAGCCTTGGCAAAGAAAGACTTCACATGGAGTTCATCTGAGCCAGTATCATTATCAAATACATGTATCTCATATATATATATTATAACCCAAATGCTCATTTACATGGCACCACCAGAAACTTCCTCAACCCACTGTCTCTCAGGACATGCAATTGCAGTGACATCTCCTGGTTGCTGGTGGTTCACTAGAACACATTTTACCCCAACTATCAACTAGCCAGCACAGCTATGCAGAAATTCACTCTCCATTCAAGAAATGTGTTCAGACAGAGAGGAATCATTTTCCTACTAATAAGCAAGAAAGAATAATGGGACGTATTCCAAGTTTTTCTTGCAATGACCAACAATAAATCTTTTCTTAGCTCAGGTCACATCTTCCATGGGAAGAAAAATGTCTTGCCATCATTAACTTCTTTTCAGCTAGAAATAATATATGATCAGGTTTTAAGTAATTGAACCAGTAGCATTTAATTAGCTCCAAAAAACTATCTCAGATCATGAATCACAGCCTTTCCACCTGCATGAGGTCCCCTTACTAGGTTAAAAGTGTATTTCTCTTGCCATGTGTGATCCATCTTGAATATCTAATGAGGTGCTCCTGATATATGGATTATAGTTCATATATCACATGCAAAATACAGCAGATGCAGTGTCTCCTTTAAATAATTGAGTTTCATGTCTTGCTTCAGTGAGCTGTTAAAAAAAGACAAGACTAAAAAAAAAAAAAGATAAGCCTCCTGTGTCCATGACAGAATGGCCACTCCTCCCTTCAATTTAACCAATTCCTCTGCAGAGAGTCAGCAGTAAGGATGAGCAACTTAGACATCCTGAGGAAATGTAGTGAAGCAATATTTTTGGTTGAAAGACAGTACCCAGAGAACTGCTGTGATTTTAGGTAAGACCACACTGACATTTTTCACTAGGCCCAGAGCACTGACTGACCAAAGAACAGGGTGTTTCCTCCTAATATTAAACCAATCAGTGCACTCAACCAGCATTTGGGGACATCTGTGGCCAGCACAAAACAGGATCACATCTTATATCAGACTGAATTCAGCACCATTTTTTTACATTAAATAAGCTAAATCACAACCATTAACCTCAAAAACCCCACAGTTTTTATTCAGTGTTCAAGTATGTTTCTGAAGCCGTTATTATGCCTTTATGACAAGACTTGGATAATTATAAGATTGGATTTTTTTGCTGAAAAAGAGGCAAGATTAGCAAACTTCTTTTGGAAGACAGAAACTAAGACTCACAATCTGCTCAAATGTCAAACTGTAAACGTTGCCCAATATTTGGCTTGCTCTATAAAAAAAAGTTTCACTACAAAATCCTCTATTTTTAAATAAACTTTATAAAAAATAAAATTCAACAAAGTGGATTTTATCTCTCTGTTCTTTCCCCATCTTATTTTTAGCACAGAAAAATCTCACAAAACAAACATGTTTCTGCTGACTTTTTTCAATTTGAAGACAGCAAAAGTTTTCATTTTCATAATAAAGCAAGCAGTGGAAGCTGAACAGCCTTACTGAATTGGACACAGCTTGTCTTTACTCTGAAAAATTCTTTCAGATGTTATCATAAACTGTAAATAACGTTGCTGCTCTTGATTGCATGTGACACTTGATCTAGTTATGCACAACACTTAAAGAGACTGATGGGATTAGAGCCCCACACATTAAAAGCTGCTGAGAGAGGAAAGGATGTATGACATCCATTATATACACATCCACTTTGAAAAACGTCTGTCGTGGATGGTTGAAATTTCAATGAGAACAGAACAGATTTACAAATCCACCCTTTACATTAAATAGCAAAATCTCCAAACAACCTCCAGTTCATGGTAGTCTGGTTGGTAGGCATTAGGTAACATTTCTGTTGGCTCCACTTGTGCAGTTGACATTAATCCTGAGGTTTTAAGAACATTTTCTTAGCTTTTTTCCTAGGGATTATGTTACTATTTGTATCTTCATCAACGTCATCATCTTCATCATCATCCTTGAGTACACGCTGGTCTCTCTTTCTCAAAAATTTCTTCCCTATTGTTCCCACTAATGTTTCATATCTATAAAAAGAATAAAATATTGTACACCTTTTACTAAAATCAGAGAAAAATTCAGTGGAGCAAATCATAAATCTAATCACAATTTAAGTGGTGTAAAAAACATGGTCATTAGAAGCCTGAGAAGCACAAGTTCTACATGATCACTTATTAGATTATTATTCATTCTGACAGTTTGAATTTGTTAGCAATTGGTGGCAAGGAGGGAATTAGCATGGAATACCTGGATATCAAAGGGCAAAACCCCCCTACAACTTATTCTATCCCCAGAAGTGATGGAGATTCCACTGAATATAAATCAGCATTCCTGGAAAATCAGTTCTGTACAGTACCATATCTGTTGTAGGGTTTTTTTGTTTTTGTTTGCTTTTTGGGTTTTATTTCCCCACTCATAATACAGTAACGTATCATATTCCTAGCTAGTATTGATTATGTCATAAAATATAACTTACCTTCTGGCCATTTCTTCATCTGACACATCAGCCTCCATTTTATCATCCACTTCAATTTCTTCTTCTTTGCACTTAGAGTTCATTTGGATCATTAACTTCTGAAAATGAAGTAAGAAATAGCTTAAATACATTACCATGACACAGTGACAACTATGCTGAAATTCACTGGTAGGAAAAGCACATAAAAGGTAAGAATCAAATTTAGTAATCATTTGCTGTTCCTGGTCAGGTTAGAGTATATTGTTAGGAAAACTCATGAAGAAAAAGCAATATGCCTCTCTGTTGCTAAACTGAGCTTAGAGTTTGCCTTAGGGAAAAGAAGTGACAGAGAGATAGTGTTTTCACTGTATTGTAGTACTCAAACATCCTAAGGGGCACTCCAAACATCTTCAGGAGACCAGAGAAATTAGACCATAATTAATTTTTCATTGTGATGTTAGCACATAGTCCTTGAAATGGTTTTAAGAGGAAAAAAAAATATCTGCAAGGATTCACAGTAAAAGCCACGAAGCAATCAGATGCTGAGTCACAGGGACAGCAAGTTCAAAATAACTAAAAGAATCCCCTAGTAAATCACCTTGCAAAGCCTTCTGCAAACCTCTTAGTTTTCACACCTTCATCCTCTTGCTTCAGTTCAGTGTAACCTTTTTATTGCTGCCCCCATGTAGTTCTATCAGCATGATTCATGCCAGAAAGAAATTAAAGACTCTTGCCCAGAACTTTTACCTTGGAACTCTGAGCCCTTACTTACACAAGTAAGTGTTGAATAAATAGGGCTGAATGTCTGCAGATTGGACTCTGCATTAGATGTCAGGAGGGAAAGTGAGCTTTTGTTTTGGTGAGCAGCATGTGGGACCATTTCCTCAGTGCAGGGAGGGAAAATCTACAGGAGTCATGCAATTACTGACTGTCAACACAGGGAGGGAAAAAGCTTCTGTTTACCAGATGCTGCATTGATCAACATTTTGGTTTGAACCATGGAGCTCCTGTACATGAGAGGATTTATGGAAGGTGCTGCAAAGGCCAAACAGGATGCAGTGTAAACACTCCAATCCCCATCCCCAAGGGCTTCAATCATAATGTGAGAGCACCTCAAACCAGGACATTGGAACAGTACCTCAATTTCTGGATTGAATCCTTTGAAGGACATTCTGCCATAAACCAGATCCTCACATCGCATAAAGCTTCTCTCTTCTATTATACAGCTCCTGCACGAAACCCCAAACCCAGCACTTTGTCAAATGGTGCACTTTAAAACAATCAAATTAAACAAATGCAAAAAGGATTTGCTGTCTTCCCCCCACACCAATAAACAAAACCACGGTGTATTTTATACCATCAACTACTTTCTGAGGCTTAATTGCTCTGATAAATCTTTCAGTACAAGCAGCTTGGAGTGCAAAGGAATACTTTTTGCCAGTAAGGCTGTGCCAGTTCCACATGCAAAATGAACTCTCCTGACAAAAAGCACTCTTTGCTGGTATGATTCCACCTACATTAATACTTTTGCCAGAATAAAAATACCACATAAATATCACTCTCCAGGTGGCATTACTATACCAGCAAAAGCTTCTAATTAATTTTTCATTGTGCTGTTAGACCTGGCATTAGTTGAGTGTGTCAGGATATAAAACACTGTGTCATTCTCTGTTCAGCAGGGACAGATTTCCCCCTTCTCCCTCCTCTTTTTCCTCTTCTAATGAGCATGGAGTGAGAAAAGAAACATGACCCTGAGGTGTTCACAATACACGTGTGAGATAAAAGTATTTCCATGAATTGTTCCATCCTTCTTTTCCTCACACACGTATGTACCTCTTCATCTCCCATGTGAAACAAACTCTCATGATCATAGGAAGTTAGGCTGAAGAGATTAAGCTTATTCTCCTACCTCAAGGCAGTATCAGTTAAACATGTACCATGAGCAGCAGAGGTCCATCTAACCTGTCCTCAAAAGACTTCCAATGATGAAGAATCCAGTGTCTCCTCAGGCAATCTATTCCAGAGCTTCAATAGCCTTATTGTTAGAAAAATTCTCCCAATGTCCAGCTTGAACCTTCCTTGCTGCAACTGAAGCTCAAATACCTTTTTGTCATATCCATCAAGAGTAATGGAAAAGAGTTTATCAATGACCTTATTCAACTACAGTTAATTCCTTGGGTCTCAGCTTTTTCAAAATTATGTACGTTCTCCCTCAATGGAATTTTTTTACACTTTTGAAAGGATGAAACCCAAGCAATTTTAAAAGTAGTTCTCCTGCTATATAAAGCACCTTTCTGAAGAGCAGGACATTTTCTTCCTTATTAGCTAAGCCTTACTTTATTTTTGCCATTATCTCTCCTATTTCAAAAGGAGGATTTGAAGTGAGCTGGACACAAGACGACAGAACTGTCCTGAATGGACTTAACTGTGTGACTGGAGCTGAATTTACTAACACAAAGTTTCAAACTTCTTTTTCCAAATGAAGGGAAAAAGCAGCAATGAATGAATAGGTCCCTGACTGAAAGAAACTAATTATATGCATCTAGAACAATGTGTGAGTGAAAGAAAATAACACACACAAGAATTGAAAGTAGGTCAAACTACGCTAGGCAACCTTAAGAACAGCCTCGAAAATAAGTAATATAGTTGTAATGCCAGTCTGCCACTATTTTTGCTTCTATTAACTGGTTATTAATAATACTTGTTTTATAGAAAAAATATGAATATACTATTTCCATTTCAAAACAATCCAATTATGATAGGAAATACAAAAGGTTACAGCTTACTCTTTTTCCTTTAGATCTGGTACATCAAGATACCAGTGTTCTTCGCTAATTATCTTCTTTTCTTCCTCTTCTAGTTGTTTTTTAGTTTGTGAATCCAAACCCCTTTGCATGAACTACAAAAAAAAAGACACATAAACACACAGATTCAGTTTTTTTTCACCATGAGTAGGTTCTGAGCATGTGCCACTTACATGATGGCAATTACCCATTGCATAATGTTTAGCAATTGATAAAAAGTAAATGCTTTCTGTGATTCTTCTCTGAGTTTGGTCTCAGTTTGGGCAAATAGGCAATGGAAAATTAAACAGCTGCTGATCACAGCAAATCAACAGTCAGTCACATCTGCACTCACATATAAGGAAACAGATCTTTCCTGGTTAGTTTCGAGGTATTTGAGTTGTCACAACTCTGTAATTTTGCCAAGGTTTTCCTAATGTTTCAACAGCTGCCAGAGAGAACATAATGGTGTTGAAGTTATTGCTGCACATCAGAAACCAACTCCATCCACACAACTCAGAGCTAGTGGTAGGTCATGCCCAGTTGGCCATTTTTTGAAACATCTACACTTTCAATCACCCTCTTCTTTTTTTTTCAGATTTAATTTAATGAACTGCATTGCATTTGTAGCTCTGGAGGTGCAAACCTGCCTTTGGAAGTGGAAAAAAGTAACAGAGACTTTGAAACGAGACTGTGAAAAAAAGTCTTCTGCATCCAGCTGTGCTAAAGGAAGATGTTACCAGCTCTTCACTTCCCATTGATGATCCACCAAAGCCCCAGCTGAGCAGTACCTGTTAACTCACTGCAGGAACAGTCTGCCAAAATAGTTGAGACCAGTAATTAAGTTTAGGGCAAGACTGCTATTTATGCCTAATACAAGGACATTGCTGTCAATTCCTTCCTCGGTGATAACCTCTGTCAGAGGATGGGAACAGGCAGGTAGGGACAGTAACCTCCCAGCAGCTGGGAGTAGTAGAAGACATCTGTCACAGCCTATGAAAAAACTGCTGAGAGTGCAGAACTACAGACCTGAGGTCTGTGAAACATCACAGTAATTTCCATTTGCCTCAAGCCTGAACAGAGTGACAATTAAGTCTCAACAATGTTAGTGAAACAAGCTGGAAAAAGCAGAACACTTCACAATGCTATGGAAATAATCCCTGTATTCCAAGCTGGAACCTCCCTTAGGATCTACAGAAAGTGTTGGAATAACTGTATCTGTCTGAGGTCCATGTTAACACCAGTGTAATTCTCAGATAGAGGCAAGTCCACCTGTACAGTATACATGCAGCCCTGTAAAAACTGTTTTGTGGTTATCAAAGCATACTTGTATGTACAACACTGTAGAGGAATTTTATATCAATTCATTTTACCCCTCTCATTTAGAGCTCCATCATTGTTATGTTTAGCTGCATAGTTTAGGTCCCAGCTAAAAAGGGCTTGGTTGGAGATAAAGCCCCAGGA
Source organism: Anabacerthia variegaticeps (assembly GCA_035583185.1). Taxonomy (NCBI): domain Eukaryota; kingdom Metazoa; phylum Chordata; class Aves; order Passeriformes; family Furnariidae; genus Anabacerthia; species Anabacerthia variegaticeps. The sequence continues at coordinate 16,225,864 of JAWWEW010000020.1, forward strand.
GGCATCACAAAACACTTGCCTCCCACAAAACCCTGCACTGCTGAATCTTATTTAAAATATAGAGATAATATAGATGTCTAATATATGTATCATACAGACCCCATGCATCTTTTCAGTCTTTACAAAATGCCCAAGCAAACCAAACCAAGCTCTGAAGTAAAAGCCAATAGAGCCAGTGTCTCATTTATATTTCTATTTGCATCCACTGTACAAGATCTTTAATGCAAGAAAAATTGATTTTTGATTTCTGAGTCGATTCAAAATACGTCAAAGCTTTCCAATTAAAATGACAGTATCTTCTTGAGGAAAATAAGTGAATCTATCATGTGGAAAACGATATTACTGAAGGAAATTGGTTAGCCAGTCAGAAATCTCAATCTGAGAAATACTGCTAGAAGCACCCAATTAAATAATCATTTCACATTACATTTTAAAGATTGTGTTCCTAAAGATTACTATAGGAATAACTAGATAAAAATTATGTGATCATATTTATCTAAAACGTAAACACACAGAGATGAATTAAAAATATACCCATTGTGGCAGCCACAAAGTAAGTCAGTGAGTGAGTGGCTGGTTGGATTAGTTTCCCCAAGCAATGGCATCTGGATCCAGTGGTGCAAGATCTAAAAGTATGAGCCATCCTTATGTGGTGAGCACAGGGGGCCCAATACTTAGCGCAAATGGTCCTCACAACACTACTGACCATGTCACCTCTGGGTGCCACTTCACCCACCTGTTAATTCTGCTAATACATCATATCAGTACCTGTGGAGGCAGCTGCTAAAAGCCTAATTAAAACATTTGTAAACAAGAAGATCTGCAGAAGGAAAAGTGCTAAATGCAAGGCCTCTGTATGACCTTTACGAAACCTACTGATCTCGTCAAAGCTAGCTACTCCTGCCCGGACTGTAAACCTGCAAATGTCACAGGCTTGTTCTTCATGGCCTTCCATGGAAGAAAAGTGTAAAAACCTGCTTTTGAAATCTCCAGGGGGTTAATAAACTGGCAAACAACAGGAGTAGGTGTTTCATTTTAAAAGAGAGTATGATGTAAAAATAAATAAAAAATAATGATGCTGCAATCCAGGTTATAAGAGTCTGACTGTCATGCACTGCTGGCTAATTCAGCTCAACACCTACTCCCTTCTGAGAGTGAGGCAAGGCGTGTTCCATCCCCTCTGCATACAACCTTTAGTCTTTCATTAGCAGCACCTGTTCATTGGGGTAAATATCTCATCATCTACTGAAGCAGAATACACTCTGCATTAAAGATTGAACTGAAATCTGCCAAACTTGTTTCAGCCAGAATGTGAAATATAGCTCCCTATAAATATGTGGGGGGGAAAATGGTTAAATAGAACACCACAAGTAACAAGCCACAAAGATCCCATCATATTCGGTTATGAAAACTGAATGGATGTTAACATTAGACAAAATAATAATGGGAACTCCGTTTTTACTGGTTGTTTCCCAGCAATAAGGAACCATCAATCAGAGGAGAATGTACTGTGCTGAAGGAGTTGTAATACACTGTGCGAAACAGAATCCCTTAGCCAGTGAGCAGAGACTGATTTCACACCGGTGACACCACATTCCCAATTCCAGCAGCAACAGGCACAGGGTGGGGATGTCACCAAGACCCCTGGCATTTATGACCTGGGAAAGGAGGTCAGCGCTGCCACCCCGGCTGGGCATTTCAGGAGCCAGCAATGCGAACAGGGGGGAAAATGGACACAATGAAAAGCAGAGAGAAACTTCCCCCTATCCCACCCCGTTAAAAGTCCCACCCCCGAGTAAAGCAAGCAGCATTAATATTTTAATATCAACGTGTGTGTGTGGGGAATGTTATGATTACTACTCACAATAAGCTGCAGAAAGAGCCAAATGGAAACAAAACCCCTCCCCAAATATGCCCTGGAGCCGGCTCTTGGAGCGGGGCCTTGGCTGCTCAGCCGGACCAAACCCTGCATGTTATGACGCCCCTTTTGAGCAGCCGGGTGTGGAGGCAGCGATTTCCGCAGGGGAGCCTGGAGTGGGGCGATTATCGATGAGCAGGGCTGTATCAATTAACGCGTGGCTCCCGGGGGGCACCCATGGTGGGGAGGCCTCATAAGGGGAGGCCTCACGGAGGGGGGGCCTCATGGAGGGGAGGCCTCATGGGGGACCGGGCCCATCCTGCCGCCTCCAGCCCCCCCTCAGCCCCTCGGGGGGCTCAGCCCGCCCTGCCCTCGCTGCCCGCTCACCTTCATGCGCAGCAGGTTCTTGGAGAGGCGGTGTTTGAGCTCGCCGGCCATGGCGGCCCGCAGGCCGCGCCGATCCCCGCGCTCGCCTGGGCCGCGGGCCGGGGCGGGGCGAGGCGCGGCGGCCACTCCTCCGGCCGGGCTGCGGGGCCGGGCCGGCACCCCCCGCCCTGCACACCGCTCTGGGGGCTGCCCTGGGCACGGGGGGCGATCAGCCTCGGAAACAGCGGGGAATGAGCCCGGAGAGCCGCGGTGTGCGGGCGGCCCCGGGGGGAGCTGCGGCCCGGCCGCCTCAGGGCCTCGCCCGCCGCTCGGTGGTGTTTCAGGGGGAAAAACAGCATAAAATCTGTCTCGCTGTGCCATTTGGAGAATGCCCGGATTGTGTAGCTGTGGAGGGTGGATTCCTGGTAACACAGCTCGAATTGCTGACGACACGGTCTGAACCGCTGGTGGAGTAGATTGAATCTCCGGTGGAGCAGTTTGGGTCACAATTGTCATAGTTTGGATCTCTGGTGGTGCAGTTTGGGTCGCATTTCACATAGTTTGGATCTCTGGTGGCACAGTTTGGGTCACAATTTCTATAGAACCCGTAGTTTCGATCCGGGTACCTGATTCAAATAGAGTTCTCCGTTTCAGTTTGGGTTCCTTCCTCAATCAAAACCTTTTGGAAATGGCCAATTGTGGCTTGATAAGCACTAGCCAGGCCCCAGTGCAAAGCAAAGAATCGCATATTTGGATCCTCCTCTAGAAAACACCCTTCTAATAGATCATGGGCCATCTTATCAGGATCAAGCACTTGTTCTGGTGTAAAATCCCAATAAATGGGAGGTGCTACACGCCCTACTAACTTGCCAAATTGTTCCCATATTCCTTG